>VZSR01003803.1:10418170-10618575 GCA_013398615.1 Brachypodius melanocephalos | reverse complement strand
AGTGGAAATATATACTTAAGGAAGTGTAGGACTCAGCTAGCATGCTGTCTTTCCTTCTGTGAATTGAGTTTCAGATCAGTAGTCTGTAACAAATCCTCTGTTCCAGCAGGAGACAAGCTAGTGCATTAGAGCACAGAAACAGACTACCTTTTAAAATATTTGTAAAAAATTAGATTATATCTACCAGGGTACATAAAAGTATTTAACACATTAAATAATATTTTTCTGACATTAATCTATCCTTTCTTATTTATAGTACATACCCTTTCAGCAAAGATCAGCTACCCTAAAATTACTCTCATCAAGCACAGTAAACACTGAAATAACCATTATGATCTGAGATGAAAGTTGTACTGTAGAGCTTATTTAAATCATAAAGCTTTCTTTTATGTTCAAAATATGTTTATAGTTTGCTAGTATTCCTAACCATAGTGTTAACAGTTGAAATTGTGAGCAGAATTATGTTATGTATGTCAAGTATGGCTTATTATGGGGAGTAATGGGATTGCTTACCCATTAATTTAATTTCCATAGGGAATAAAAAGCAGGATATCAAATTTAATGTTCTTCAGCTGTAACTTGGGGGTTACACACATTGAACAGGGGGTTATTTTGCATCAATCACAGGCATATTTATTTAATGCAGACCCACTCCTCTGATCTATCTAGTTTTCTACCAGAAGAAACATCAAATCCTTATGCTTTTTGGAAAGGTCAGTGATAATGTGTCAGAAAAATTAAGTGATCCTGTTGAGCCAGAACCTGTGCAAAATACAACTGTTAATGATAGCAGAATCATTAATGTCCTGCTGTGGAAAAAAAGAAAAAAAAAATCTTTCATAGGTTAGGTGACTGTTAATCAGAAGTTGTATCCATATTGCATGTAGACATTTTCCTATATGAAATATTTATATTTTCAATGTTTCCACACAAGATTTTGACAAGATTAGGTTTACCTCAGGTGATTTTTTTTCCTAGTGTCCTTTGAGTCATATCTCCCAGCTGACAAGATGCTCTTGAAACTGTTAGAGCTTTCTGCCTTTGAAACATGGACTTTCGTTCCTTGTTAACACACAGAGAACTGGAGCAATGAAATCTGTAGGGGCATGAATCCATAAGAATGAGAAAATTGCTGTTAGGAGAGACCTCAGAAACACATCTCTGAACAACAGTAAGCACAATCCATCCTCCATTCACTACAGTGGCTCCCTGTGGAGTGCTGAATAGGTAGAGCAGAACTTGCATCTGTCTATCTTAGCAGCTGTGTTGGCTTTTTCATATTGAGCTGTCAGTCTTGCATTTGTGGTGAAACATTGCTTACTATGAACCAAGTCTGGAACCCTGGACAGCACTATCTTCGTTAGGTTCAATGTGGATTCTTTTGCCAGCCAATAGGTTAACATTATATTTTCATTAAAATTATGGGATTTAACTATGGTGAAGGGAAATGAATACTCAAAAGAGTTGTATTTGATTTTGCTTGTATTGACACTATATATGACTATACCTGTTAAAAGCCTGTTTTGGCTATTATTCATTTTACGCATTTTAGGAAAACTGTTTTGGAATGTACAGTGCAATTCTCTTCTCAGACAGAAGGTTAGTAAATGTTTTGCTGTGAGAAATGGAGTTTATCTGCATGATAGATAGTGACTTTGTGCCTGAGCATGGTGATTCTGTCTTAATGTTATGTTTCTTGTGGTGCTGCTTAGCTGAAATACAGCTGAGTTTTTTGATCCAGATCTGGCACTGAACAACACTGCTTCTCTGCTGCCTACGAATCTGTGCAATTTAATCAGCTGAGGATGAGCCTTGCAAGTTCAAAACCATTTAGATTGAGAAGTCATTTTCCTATATCAAATACAACTGTAACAATTAAATAGTATATATGGAGCAGCATATCACAGTTCTCACATACACACACATGCTCTAGATGACTTGCATTGAGCATCCACTCTTAAATCTGTTTTGAATAGATTCTGATGATAATTTTATTACCTCTCTAAGAGCACGTTTTCATTCAGAACAATGAAGCAGGCATTCATGAATGAGTAATAATTAGATCGAGATATTTAGGCTGTGCTTCTAATAATATACATAGCAAATAAGATGTTTACTAACAATTATAGGAAAGCAATTTAAACAGCTCCTCTATCATATTGAAAACCATTGAAGTTGAGGAGAGCAAGGTCTATCTTAAATGATTAGTGCTAAATTACTTAAATTTTTAGCAATATCTTAGAGGTTCTGTCCTTTAGACTTTATCAGTTTCCTCTTCCCCTTCTTTCCCTGCTGTCTTCAGCCTTAGAGTTAGTGTGGTAGTGGACATCTTCAGCTCCTGCCACCCAGTGACAGCAGTTCAAATGAATGGCACTATCCCCACTATATGGAATGGATGACATTTGTCTTTGGAAGTGGATGGTTGCAAACATGCAACCATAAAACCTCTCAGAAGCTTTTTTTTTTTGTGTGTGTTGCCCCAGTGCTGTCTTGATATCTTCCACTAATTTGTTATGGCAATATGGTCATTTGAGGTCAGTCTGACTCGCTATCATACTTATTGTGTTTCTGCTGCAGAGCACTCGTCCATAACCATAGCCAGGCACTGCTGAACAGAGACAGGGAATGGGAGTCCTTGGAATTGAAGATGTTCTACTGCGCAGTCTCTGAAAGCAGCAAGCATCACTATCTGCCTTCTCCTCTCCCCCGCCACAGCTCACGTATGGTGTGTGGGCCTTCACAAAGCAACCAACCCTCGGATCTGCAAATCCACCAGGCAGCAAAAAATGTGAGTTAAAGCAAGAGTATTTAAAGAGGAGAAGTTTGAGATTTTCTGTGCAGAGAAAACCAAAAATCCCAGAAATGTATCCACTGCCCTCAGCCAGCAGATTTTCAGGCACCTGGGGAAAGACACAAGTTTTGGGACCATCATAGCCTTATTAAAACCATGGGCTCTTGGACACAGCAAAAAAAAAGACCTGTAGACTTTCAAAAAGAATTAGTTTTCAAAGCATGAATTGAGTCTTTTCCCTCTTAAAATGTTGACTTCAAACTCCAGAACTGCCTGAAATTCATTTCTAAGTAAGATGTGGAACCTTGAAACAGGGTCAATGCAACACTTTCAGTATTCTTCTCTAGAGATATAATTATTTTCATAAAAATTTAGAACCACAAAACTGTTGAGATTGGCAGTAACCTCTGGATGTCATCATGTCCACCTCCCCTGTCCCACCTAGGACAGGTTTCTCAGGACCATGTCAGAAGTCTTTTGAATACCTGCAAGGATGAAGAGTCCACCACTTCTCTGCCAACCTGAGTCAGTTACTTGTTGCTCTCACAGCAAAAGAATGTTTCCGAATGTTCAGAATTTTCTACCATATCTACTTTACTTTCTTCATAGACATTTGCATTTTGTAAGAACAGAGGCGTATTTTCTCTTGCAAATATAGATACAGGCAAATATATATCATGAAATGATAGATTGATGGCTGGAGAAATTATCAGCTCTGAAAGCTCACTACAGTGTGCCGTCAGATATGCTCATGACTCAAAGGAGGCATGTCCCCTTCTCTGGGTCTCTCTACAAGCCCAATCCTCAAAAAATTCAGCTAAATAGCCTCCATTTAGCCCCTTATCTTTGTTTTCTACTGCCAAAACTATGCAGAGCTGGTTTCTCCCTGTTGTTCTGGGGGTTTCATGGTCTCTGCAATCTCCTGCTTTCCTCTTGGGAATGGCTAGAGAAGGGAAGAAGACCCATCTGAGGTCCCACACATACAGCAGCCACTTGCCAGCTTTTAACTTCAGTCATAAAAGACAGTCTCTCTCACTGACATATTATTCAGCTTCATAGGTCTTTTTAATACAATCTCATGACAGTTCCATCCTCCTTTTGGTATTTTTCTGAATTTAGTGATCTGCCTGCCAACAAAATCCCACTTTCTTCCCCCCACCAAGTTAGAAAAAGGAATGAAGCTCCCAGAGCAGATCTGTAGGCTGTTTTTCAGGCACGGGTTAAAGTACGAGACATGCTATTGGAATATAAGAAAGAAACACCTTTTACTGTGAGAGTGGTCAAACACTAGAAGTAGGTAGCTTTGGAGATATTCAAAGTCTGACTGGAGATGGTTGTGGGGAACCTGCTACTAGTGCTCCTGCCTGCAGCAAGAGTTTGACTAATGATCTCCAGAGGTACATCCCCAGCTCAGCTGCTCTGTTGCTGTCATTCTCCCACACTCCAGCTGTATTTCACGTGTGCTCACTTCTACAGGAGAGTCTAGGCTTTCAGTTCTGGTTGAAAACTCTTCCATCTACTGACTTTTCCCTATAACATTGTGCATAACCTTATGCAGTCCAGTCTTGATTTCTTCTGGGCTTTGGGCTCTACTGTAATATCAGTGTAATTGACGGTTTAGTTTCTTAAATGCCATGTTCACTTTTAAGTGACTGCTTGTATTTTTTTGTAAGGGCAAGGTAGCACCAATCACAGTGACTCCAAATTTATTATGTTTATGTTAAATAACTGCATTAAATTATGAAATACCAAACTGTATTTTTTTCTGAATGTAGTTTGTACTCTTTTTTCTACTCTTATTAACACCATGAGCATTTTTCCTTTAAGAGTGAAAGGTGATACATTTTTTATCAAGCCACAAGACTTTTGTCATTGCTTTGGGACTTTTGGTGTGTATGTGTATGTGTATGTGTATGTGTATGTGTAGTTTTTCGTTTTGTTTTGTTTTACAAAATATATGTAGAAATAGCAAAAGCAAGAATAATGCCTTTTTGATAATGTTCTTAGAAAGTCAAATTTGTCTAACAGAACCTAAATTCCTGTCTTAAGAGGCATGTTAAGTACTAAATTGATGGGGATATACATGTGCGTCACAGAAATTTCAGCTTCCATTGTATAGAGGAGACCCTAGGAAGAAAGCTACCAGGGTAAATAGATACACTTCTTTACTTCTTTTTCTGTGATGGAGTTATAAATTACTTATAAAAATAGTTTTCCCTGTGTAAGATTCTCTGGGAATATTTTATAGGATATGAAAATATTGTATCAAAAATAGTGTGTCCAGCAGGATCAGTGCAGGGACTGTCCCCCTGTTCTCAGCACTGGTGAGACCATGCTTCAAATGCTGTGTTCAGTTTTGGGCCCATCACTGCAAGGAAGACATTGAGGGTCTGCTCTCAGCACTGTGCTCTAATTGCCAAGGTGGTGATGGATCAAAGTTTGCAGCCGATGATCTTGGAGTCTTTTCCAACCTAAATGATTCTATGATTCTGTACTTCTGTAAAACTAGACATCCCAAAAGACTAGACTTGGATTCTAAGAGAATGACCTAAAGTTACACTGGATACCATCAGTAAGTGCTGAAGCGGGAAACTCAGTAGAATTGAAATAAACTGTTTCTGCCACACTCTGCACATAATGCTTCTTCCTGATCTTGTCATTGGTGATCAACACACTAGGAAAAAATATTACCATACCAATATTACCCAACCACCTATTGAGACAATAGGCAGGAGAAATGAAGCAAGAAGGGATTCACCTATGTTAGTCAGTCTAAACTGTCTTTACAGACTGTGGAAAGAAACTGGCACTGCTATGAACCAATCTAAGTTAAAAAATTGGAACAGTTTGAACACTGCTTAGGACACATCCCAAGGATTTCAAGAATGTAGAATAGATTTTGCCATTCACTGATAAAATTCTGGCTGCCCTTGCAGCTGGAATAATCTTTTAAATTAAGCAACAAATGCTACAGATTTACTGTTGCAACATAGGTAACAATTTGTGGACAAACAGGGAAGTATCCTAGTTTATTTCCACTGAGGGTTTTTGGTTTTTTTTTTTGTTTTAAAGGAAGAAAGTCCACATACATAAACAAAAAAGTATTAAATAATCCTAATTAGTTTTCTTTCCTTTGTTTCAGCAGACCTCAGAGGTAAAAGTTTCTAACAGAGATGAATACATTAGGGGCCATAATGAGGGTGGTATGGGCAATTTTTAATTAGCTTAAATCATCTTCTATCTACTTGTTTCATTACGTACTGTATTTCATGTATCTATATGCGTTTTATTTTTCCCAGTTTGTAAATGGCATAGTATGCAATTCATAAATTATAATTGGTTGTGTATATATCTTCACTGAAATTGTCTCACTGATGGTAGTAATTTGTCAGTATCAGACAATAGAATTAGATCTCATCCAAAAGTACTGGAAATCAAAAAGCAGATAGTTAATGACACCTTACTAGTCTTCAGTAGTAAGGCAAAGGTATTCCTTCCTTTATTAGCTGTAAATGAAAAATGAGAATGAAAATAAATTCTTTTGACCAGATTTGAGGTTCTGGGAAGTAGATGATAATAATAGAGTTAGCATGAGATCGCTCTTCCTCTTGCTATTTAGGACAGTGGGTAACAATGTCCTTGTTATGCAAAATATCCGACTTTATTTGCAGTCCAACAGAAGGTCACGACTATTCCATCCAACCAAAAAGCAGCAGAAAACTGAACTTTTCTAGATTATGGAAGAAGCACTTTCTAGCCCTCCAGAGAAATTTGTTCCCTTCACTTTGTTCACTTTCATCTCTGTTCCCTCTTATGCCATACTCTCTTTCCAAGCAGCGCCTGTCTAACCTCTTCCCTTCTTTAGGGCTGGAAATCTACTTAAAGCCATAAGATGACCTTATTCCCAGCACTGTATTCCTTCACACTGATATCTGTTTTTCCATGTTGTGAAAGGGTCTCAAATGTTTGGCTCTAGTAAAAACACTTCTGGAATCCAATATTCTTTTCTGTTTCAGCCATTGATATGTTACTCTACTGGAGGGACATTCCCAGCATTCCTCCCAAATCTCATCTGTTTTGTCCAGTTGGACAGCATGGACCTGGGGGAGGAACAGTCCTGCTCATGATGTTTAACATCTATCATAACTTGTTCTTTGTCTCAGATGGAACAGTTATGTGGGGATAAAACATCTGTGCTTTGTCTAGATTGGAAAAGATTCTACAGATACAATACAGGATTACTCAATCCCTGGTTACTCCTCAGGATCACATCTATAGCAATTATATTCAGATAGCACAATTGTTTCAAAGTAGCTTCTAATCCTACAAATGGAACTACTTAATAAATATTTTGCAAAAAGGTGTTTCAAATTCATGATTACTGTACATATGCATTCACAGCATAAGAATTTGCTATTGGTTTGGCAAAGCATACTCAATATACATATACACTAACATATTTTTGCATACTCAACTGAAATATATGTTTATGGATATAGAAAACAGTTAGAATTAACATGTACATAATGTTTTGAAGTGCCTGTGGATTATTTTGTCCATTCATTTCACAGCTAGTTTAGCTGTTGCTTTAGCAACAGAAAATCCAGTGTAGACAGCACTCAAATCAGATAGAATGATTCAACTCAGTTCAAGTCCAACAGATATGATATCATCACCATTTCTTTCAATATTTCTAGGCTTATTCAAATGGAACATTTATTTTGTAGGCTTATACAAATAGAAAATTCATTTTGCTTTTGCTAATGATATAAAAACACAGTACACATTGTCCAGAGGTTATTGCTCTAATCCCTCACTCCCCTTTCCTGTGCACTGACAGTCATAGTCCGTGCCTTTTGAGGCTGGTAATATCTGAATGCATTGTGTTCCTGCTGAGCCTTTTCAGTGTTCTGTATGCATCACATGTCTTGTTTAGAATAATGATCAAGCACTAAACCATCTCTAGTCAGTTGGTTTGAATGTGGTACTCTGTCACTTCACCTCAGGTGAGTGATGTCACACGATGTGACTATGCAGACTTACCACATTCTGCCAAGTATTCTTGGGCTAATTATTCCAGTTCATACCATCTGCAACACTGTATGACTGAAGCTACACAAATATTTTCAGGTGTTTTTGTGTCATGATGATTAATTTCTTTAATTATACCAAAAAAAAAAAAAAAAGCAATTCCAAGGGGAAAAAATAATGCAGTGCAAATAATTCAAGGATACCTCTATTATGTACCTGGGATTCAGTATTTCATTACTTAGATACTTACATTACTTAGGTGAACAACACAGAAAGTCAGTTCAGGGTAAAGAAATACTACGTATCTCCTTCTTTGAAAGTGGCTGTGTATGGTGTTTGGTTAAAATAGATAAAAATGTACAGTAAATATTTAGAAAATACATGGATACTGAAACTTTGTTACAATTAGTTTAGCCCTTTGCTTGGCAGTGGAGTAGACAGCTAAACTAGTTACCTCAGGTGCTCTCTTCAGTAAAGAGGAAAGGAGTTTATCTAACCCTATTAGCATATCTAAATTGGTCAATTGACTAAGTTGAGAAGACAGGAATAAAAGACTAGCAACAGAGCTATAGTGCAAAAGTTCACCAGTTAGCATTTTCTCTCTGAAGTTTTGTGGATGAGACACTATTTATAGGAGAGTGATATCCCTCATATCCAGGTGGATCTTCCTGTGCATCTGTTTTGCCCATTTCACCTCGTCCTATTGCTTGACACCACCAAGCAGAGCCTGGCTCTTTCCTCTTGGTACCCTCCCTTTGGATACTTGTATACATTGATGAAGTCCCTCTCAGTCCTCTCTTCTCGAGACTGAACTGGTCCAGCTTCCTCAGCCTGTACTGTAAGGAAGATGCTCCAGAACCCTCATCCTCTTTTTCATTGTTCAAGGGAAAATCTTCCCTCCAATATTGCTTTACCCTGTTTTCCTGGGTGAGAGATCTCTGAGGTTTGGTCTTGTCAGTGGACTAACACAAAAAAGACATTCACTAACTTTGACTTCTCTATGTTCTCTGTTACCAAGATCCTCCTCCATTTAGTAAAGGGCCCTCATTACCATTTGTTTTCCTTTTGCTGTTGATGTATTTGAAAAAGCCCTTCTTCTTGTCCTTGAAATCCTTGGCCAGATTTAATCACAGATAGACCTTGGCCTTCTTCATCTCATTTCTAATTACTCTCTCTATATTCAAGTGGCCTGATCCTACTTCCATCTTTTATCCATCCACATGGGTCTCTTGCCCCCTTTGTGTATTTCTTGCTCAAGCAAATTTGTTTTGAGTTTGGATAAAGTGATTCTTGAATATCAACCAGCTCTCTGACTCCTCTACCCTGCAGAACCCACCCCCATGGGATTCTTCCAAGAAGATGTCAGAAGAGGCTGAAGCTAGTTTTTCTGAAGCCTATGTTTGTATCTTACTTGCTGCCATGCTTCCTCCTCACACAATATTGAACTTCACAATCTCATGGTCACTGCAGCTAAGGCTGCCCCCAGCTTTAAATCTCCAGCAAGGCCATCACGATTTGTTGAAGATGGAGGAGAACATTTTCCTTCCTACTCTTGGCAGTTCCACTTGTTTTCAGAAAGTCCTCATAACATTGAAATGAGAGCAAAATTATAGAAATGTGTTCATGTTCTCCTCTTGTTTTTGACACCGTTTGTTTGCTTTTACTTTTGTTATCATTAATCAAATTTCCTATTGCCACCCTCATCACAAAAATATCAGCCAATGGGGCTAATCGTTTTGTTAAGGGCTAGAGATCCAAAGTTTAAAATCTATGACAGCTAGTATAATGTGTGTACTGCTACGAAAGTTTAAACAAAACTGATTTGTAGCTCCAGAGAATAAATTTTTAACTTGATCTAACACAGAAACAAACTGATAAATTAGTAGAAAAGCATAGAGCCGTATCTCTAAAATATCTCTAAATCCTGCCTGGAAGTATGTTTACTCGAAATAATTGCACAGAACCATAAAATTGAAAACTTGACTTATGCAGCTATATAGTTCTGTGCAAACATTTTTTTAAATAACCATGTCACAAAGTGCTGTACTAGCTTAGATATGCCCATCTGAATATGTTTTGCAGCACTGGAATTGTGTTACTGTGAAGAAATGTTAACAGTAGACAAAGTTCTTAGGTATAGAGATTAAGTTCATGGAGGTCTGTCTGTCGTGGGGGAGACTCCATGCTGGAGCAGGGGAAGAGTGTGAAGAGTCCTTCCGCTAAGGAGGAAGGAATGGCAGAGACAACATGTCATGAACTGACTGCAACCCCTGTTCCTCATCACCTTGCACAGCTGAGGGGAGAAGGTAGAGAATTTGTGAGTGAAGCTGAGCCTGGGAAGAAGAGAGGAGTGGAGGGAAAAGTTTTTTTCTGACTAATTTTTATTTCTCGTTATCCTACTCTGATATGATTGGCAATAAATTAAACTCAGACATGAGCTCTCTGCAAAGGGGTTTCTGAAATGTGAGTTTTCAGGACAAAAGTCCTTAACTGTAATAAGAATGTGCCACTGCTTCCAGGCACATTTACTACTCTGCTGGTCCATCCTAGCAATTATTATTTTCAAATCTTATGGACATATTCATGTCTGCACATGCAATCCTTCCAGAGAAGGAGGATACTACAGAACTCCTCTTTGTACTGGTTGACAGCCCTTTTTGTAAGCTCTACAACAGTGGTAATGGGAATGCTGAATTTTTGAAGGAGCTTATCAAATGCAGAGGTTTTCCAGTGCAGAGTAATGAGGCACAGCCCTGTTTGTCACACTTAGGAATAAACTGATGAATTTGAAACAGTTCCAAGGGCAAGAAATGTGCATAACTTGTGGGAGATGTTGGACTAATTAGACATTGAACTTCTTCTCTGGAATCCTTCATGTGGCTCAGAGAAGAGCACAAAATCTTTGTTTCCTTTGTATTATTCCTCATATCAACTCAAGTTGTTTTATAGGTTTAAAATAGAACTTTATTGAAATTTTTGTAGATGAACAGAAACAGGAGAAACATCTAAAATTTCCAATGAATAACTCCCTGTGTGGCGATGAGAAAAAGCAGTGTTTGGTCACATGACAGCAGAATCTGCCTTTGACTGATCTATTGATAGATGTATCAAGATTATTCAGGCCATCGAAGTAGGCAAATGAAATAAAAATACATTTTTTTTCTGGCCATTTTACAGTGTAAAATAAAAGTCACAAAGAATTTAGCTGCTCAAGAAGAGTGCTTTAGTTATGCATTACAAGAGATCTTTTACCTCTCTGTATTTATATATTTTGGGAGGAGAGGGAAAGATGGTAAGAAAGACACTGAAATAGGCAAAATATGTCATGATATTAATTTTCAAAAAACATTCCCAACAAAGAAGGCCCATAAATCTTCCAACTGTGTCCTGTAATCTTTGTGATTATTGACATTCTTAAATAAACATTTACAAGTTTCAGCCATGGTTTTGCAATTTATTTTTTTTTTAATTACAGTCTGCACTGTAAAGCTGGAGAAATCTATATACATTTTTCCTTATTTATTACTGGCTATGTTCCTTTTTGTTATCACATTCCTCTATCTTGCCACAGATTCTCTATCCCACCTCCACCCAGGATACAAGTTACATTCTATCCTCTCCTGCCTGGTTCCTGTTTTTGGTTGATGATGCTCAAAATAAAGCTTCTATTCAAATAAAAGAACTGTACAGTACACACTTTTAATTTACCTTGTTCAGCTGGAGACTTTCAGCATTGCATTCCCTGTAACGTAAGTCAGATTTCGTTTGTCAGTTATGGTACAGGAGTTGTTCTGGGGAAGTCCACCACAGAAGCTGTGATAAGAAATAATAAAACATGTCAAACTCATACAGAAAAAGGTCTAATCAAATGTGACTTAAAAGAGTTTATATAAAATCTATTTTCACCTGGAGCCTGATGGGCTGACAGTAATGATTATATGTATTTGAGTGAAGAAAGGTTCCAAAGCGCATATTGTTATTCCATCTTGCCAGCTGAAATACAGTCAGAAGGGAAAAAGATCACATATCTTTGGATTTGTAAGTAAAGTGAATAGTTTCTTATTACCAGTTCAATCTTTTTCTCCAAATAACACATGATCTTCTGTGAAAAACTGAAATTTGATGTAGTTGCAAAACAGAAGGTTTTTGGCATAAAATGTCTCCCAAATTATGGGCAATGCTATCTACATTTTTAACAGAAATGCAGATATAAAGATCTACAGAAATAAAGTTATATGTAAAATTGCATGCAAAACCTCATCTTTAAATATTTTCTGCTTTTGAATTCTAGAGCAGTAATCTTACCTCAATCTGCTCATGCTTGAGAGACTGGTTAGAGAGAAGATTGTGGTTAAGATGGAAAAATGTGTCTCCCTGTCACAGCAGATGTTTGTTTGTATTCCAGTCCTCTTAATGTGAGAGACAGAGAAGTCTGTGGAACAGTACTTTATTTTGCCAACCTCCAGAAAGAAGTTTTATAGCCATAAATAAAAAACTACTAAATAAAATCTATAAAATCTGAGAATTATTAAAACCTAATTTGTCAGATTTGATCATTTGTTTCCAATCTTCCCTTTACCGATTCCATGATTTTATTGATTCCTTTTATCCATTCCAGGGGACACACCCTGGAGATGCACTATGTGTATCCATAACATTACAGGCTAAGTTCTGCCTTGGGAGATGTGTTTATGGTAGGACAGGATGTCCTTCACACAGTGAGCAGGAGTGTTGCAGGCCCCAGGATCAGTGTGCCTGGCAGGTGCCTGCCCTGAACCTCTGTGGTCAGATGGGGGAAATGGAAGAGCTGTCTCGTTTCAGAGTAAGTAAAGACTATCAATATTCCTGGGTTATGGATTATGTGTATGCAAGACGTGTGAAGTAGGAGAAAGAAGAGCCTTTGTGGTTGCCAGGAGGATAGATTTAGAGAGACTGGCAAGGAGAGAGAACCCAGAAAAGGAAGCTCTGGAGTCCATCCTTTGTGAGCTATGGTAAAGATTCCCCTCTACCTCTGCTGTGGACAGTTGGATATATATGATGGAAAAATCTGAATAAACTGGACTAAGGAGTAGAATATTGGCTTCAATCAGTCAGGAAAGGAGGGATTGCCTCCGTCAGCAGTGGCAGTTCAAAGGTTCAATGGAAGCTGAAAAATCAATTTCTTGTGCTCTGGAAGAGTTTTGCCTTCTTACCCCCTTCTACCCTTCCTTCAGTCTCATATATATTTATCACACTTCCCATCAGACGCACAGACTCTCCCTGCCTTGTCCTAGAAAATCCTGACAAGCTGCTAGAACATATTCTGCCCTTAGCCGCATTATGCTTGTAGAAATTAGTCTTGTGGAGGGGAGGTGAAAATGTTCAGGTTGCTGCTTAGGATTTTTATTTTTCCTGGAAAGAGGAAGTATTTTATTTTGGCTGAGGGACAAGGCTGAAACACTTTCTATCCTTGAGTAGGACTTTTTTAGAATGGGGAGAAAGAGGCAATGGCAGAATGAAAATACAGTTGCCTGGACATGCTCCTTTTGACTCTCATCGGAGACTCCAAATCAACAATCCTGGAGGAGCAAATGAGGTTATGTGGTCATAATTTTTCTACTTTTTTTTTTAAACTATTTCCTTTACATGGCTGGAGGAAAACAAAGGTAATTTCTCTTTCATTTAAAAATATTTCTATTATTGCAGGACAGGTAATATTGTTAGGGGTTCACTACTACAATTTTAAAGGAATTATAGCTGTTACTTTATTTTTTTTTTTGCTATAGATCACTGTGTTATTGTAACTTGCATCCTTGGAACTAGCGTGTCGTTATAGTGCTCTGATTTATCCACTGCACTTTTTATTTGGCTAGTTTTTATTCCACAAAAATATCTGTTCATTTCATGACATTATATGCTTGCCTGTGTGTGCATTTGAGGGCCAATGATAAAGCCACAATGCCCTGGAATCAGGACATGTCTTTGCTGCTTCTCATGGCTGGAGCTGTTGCAAGGGCTTAAAGAGCACCATTGGACATGTTAAAGTGCCAAGACCACAGAAGGAATTTGCTACAAGAGAAGCCACCATAGCAGGAACTTGAGATAAGCCCAGAAAGGAGGAATTTTTGACAGGAAGGTGCTGATTCCAGGCCTGGTGGGGGTGAGATCTGGTAAGCACATGCCAGTTAATGCATAACAAGCTACAGAATAAAGACAAGAGATCTCTGGGGGAGATGGAATCGCTTCTGGCTGGCATCAATTGTGTGTAGCTGTCTGTAACTCCCTCTTTCAAACGTTTTCTCTCATGGATCAAGCAGTTAAAGATGAACGCCTAGGCTGGAAATGGATTAGTGGGGAGAGAGAATGCGTCCAATGACCACAACCATGTCCCTAAGAGGCCCAAGCACATATTATCTCTTACCTCTTTCCAATTTGTTCCATACTTTTCTGTGATGAGGAATGTAGGGTAAAGTTCAGGAAAAAGCTCTTACATCAAAGCTCAGTGTCCAAAACAAAACTTCAAACACATGCTTATACTGTCATTTGTTTCTGAGTTTTTACTTCTCTCTCCCAGCTTCAGCCTGCAGCACTACTTTTAATCACTAGATCCCTTTCTTAAAGGAAGAAGAAGCTAAAATCATCCCTTTACTTTGTTAAGAATATCTTTTGGAGCATACTTTGTATCTAGGGCAGATGCCATTTTCACCTTATTGAAAACCAGATGGAAGCTAAAGCCTGCATTTTCCTTCCTGAACTTCTGCTGAAAAATACTGTTCTCCAGGGGAGAACAAAGGAGGGCAAAGTTGTTCAAGATATTTCTCTGTATCAGCAGGGCTGTAATATTAAGTATGATGCTTTAAATAAATTGATAAAATGTGGTAATTTACACCTTTTTTGCTTGCTTATATTCCCAGTTTGTCATATATTTCTGTGTCTCTAACCTGTCAGAATATTTTATTTTCAGTTGACATTTCATGATTCACATGAGTATGAACTTCTGAAATCCCACAAGAAATTAAAGAGATTATCAAAACATTAAATGAAATTCCAATGAGCCTGAGCTAATATTTATTCAGGCTCCATGACCTTAGCACTTTGTAGAATGCCTTCCACTATTGTTTTCTGCTCTCCATCTCACACTACAATCTGTAAGAGCCAGAGGATGAGCCTCAGTTTGCTTGTGGCAAATACTGGTGTAGTGACAAGGTACATGTGGTATCTGGCTTGCCAACAGCAGGCAGGGCTGGATTAACACCTACAGATATGTCCCACAGCATCAAGAAAAGCAGCACTTGATAATGTTTTCAGAGATGGTTTCAAATGAGTACTGATAATCTTTCTCAGAGACAATAAACTATAGATCTTAAATATGTTTTCAACAGGTTGCAAGATTAAAAGAGTGAGCTCAAAGTATACAGACAGAATAACAGTGCAGCTGGGTGAATGAACCATGAACAAGTGGTATAAGAGAACCTATTGTAACTACACTGAACAAAAAGGATTTGTAAAGAAAAACATTGTATAAAGAAAACATATTTGGTGCTTTGGTTATTTCTGTAGGATATTAACCATGTATTGCATGGTCTATAAATGCCTTTCTGTCTGAAGTTGTTTCTATTAAAAAAACAAAACAAAACTAACATTTTCCCACAGATGAAGCAGGTTGCAGGGACTCACTTCAGTAAATTTTGTTTTGGGGTTGGAAAAGAAACATATTTCTATATCTTGCAGCTTTAAATTTGGTACCCTTGATAATTGCTGATAGGATCAAATTTGTAGATTTCATACTGAAAAAGAAATACTGTGTGTTCCCTGAACAACTGTCCCTTTCTTTACTGATGTTTAGTTTGTTTTCTCAGTATTAAGTATAAAACCTGAACTTTGTATAATGCTTACACCTAAAATTTCCTTCATTCACTTGTTTGGGTCTCACAATTTATCTTTGCTCCTTCATTCTTTTTCTCATACAAAATATAAGCATAATCTTTTTACACATAGCTATATTTAAAAATTCTCCTTCTCCTTCATCTTCTCCTTCATCTTCTCCTTCGTCTTTTCCTTCATCTTCTCCTTCTTCTTCTTCTTCTTCTTCTTCTTTTTCATTATGCTTTAGCATTGGCTAATGTCTTTCTACTTCTTTTAGGTGAGATAGAACAGTGCAATTTAACTGACATATTTTTTGTTCTTTGTTTTGTGTTCCTTTCCTTTTGTGTGAAGGAAAACATATAGAAAAGGGTAATTTTCCCCCCTTAATAGCATTACATCTCTTGTGATTAACTGCTGATATTTATTTAAGTTCATTTTAGCAATGTTACCGTTGAATGTCAAAAAGCAGTGAAACCTGAGTCATACATTATATGGTAAGCTGTTCTATAGCTCTGTTATCCACAATGAATTCATGCCATTACATCTCTGTCATTTCAGCAGCCGACCTTTTTTCTCAGTAAACACAAGGTCATTAAGTAGTCAGATATCTGTCATCTAGTAACTCTGATGAAATTAAAGATCCCACAGTTTCACCACAGTCACTAATTTATTCAATTTTACAGCAGGATGGGTGTGTGCCTTTCAATGCAGAACTTGAACAAGGCTGGAAGTGAAATATCTTTTGTATGCTGAAGAGTATATCTTATTCTTTTGCAATAGTAAATGCTGGTTTTACTATCAGGATTTTTTTAATATATATATATCTGAATGTAGGCAGCCACAAAGACTGGCTGCTTGCTTCTTTTTTGTCTCTGCTTACAAATTAAAGCAGTTTGTTAGGAGAAACTGCTCAGAGTGTCCAAATGGGAAAGAAGTGGCTGAATTTCATTATCGATTTCATCACTGAATTGCCCTGCAACTGTAGACGAAGCAGTGAGGTGGATCTCACTGTGATGCTGAAAGAAGGTTCTGTACTGAGCTGAGCAGGAAAGCTGGCACTCAGGAGTTCTCAGGCCTAACCAGAGGTCAAGTCTAAATACCACGCCACCATGGAGCAAGTAAGCAATTTTCTCCTTTAGAAGAATTTGAATCTTAGACAAAGTCCAGGGCAAATGGAGATGTGTGTTGTGAGATAAAGCCATACGGACTGAAATTTGCTATGTTACGCTTTCATGGTGCTCCCTGCAGTGTGACTGAGCTCCATTATATTAGAACAATTATAACTGTGTCTGCTGCCATCTAATATCCATATAAGTGCTACTTAAAGAGAATTTAGAAATAGGATTCTCTCTTTTTTTGTCTTTCTTTCTTTGGCTCCTCTAATTACTTAGCAACAGAGCTTCTGCCATTGCAGAAAATGAGGTCGGCAAGACAACATTCTGCAGTTATTTTAGCAGTTTATAAATGTTACTTTTTAATATTCACCCTCTTAAACACTTTCCTCCCCCCAATCACAATAAAAAATACATACTTAAGCCCTGTGTGTCTCTTTAAGAGTAAAAGTTTACTAGGATGAATGTCCCTTAAGTTTGTTCCACTGGACTCCTACCTGCCTGTAGTCTTACTGGGGATCAACAACAGCATCTGTAATGCAAAACAGATCTTTAATGTAAACACAAACCTGAAGCAATTCATTAACAGACATTGTTGTCAAAAAATCCCGAGTTTAGTTACTCGTATTTTTTATTATTTGCACAGTATCAGGGCTGAAGTCTTTGAGATACTAGTACTAAGAAAATATTTTACCTCTGACTCAAAGCCTCCACTGTAAATGGTCCCAAGTGGAAAGAACCACTGAGGTATTATAGCCTGTTCTGAACTCTTGTCCCTGCTTGCTGCACTCAAGCAGAGCTAACAGGGGCTAGCAAGTCTGAATAGAGAATTAGGGGAGCTATTACTCTGAATTAAGGGAGCTAATTGCAGCCTTCCAGTACCTGCAAAAAGGAAAAGGAAGACAGGGACTGTTTACAAAAGCAAGTAGTGACAGGATAAAGGGGAATGGTTTCAAACCAAGAGTAGGTTAGATTAGATAGTCAGAAAAAATTCTTTTCTGTGAGAGTGGTGAAGCACTGGAAGAGAACCTGTGGATGCCCCACCCCTGAGAGGGTTCAAGGTTAGATGGGACTTTGGGTAGCCTGGTTTAGTGGAAGACATTCCTGTCCATGGCAGGGGGTTGGAACTAGACCTTTTAAGTCCCTCCCAACCCATAGTGTTCCATCATTCCATGATTTTGATATAATGATCTTTGTAGAAATGATTACCTCTACTTTAAAATTCACTCCTCTGATCCTGAGATTTTACTGAAATTGCACAGAAACCATAAGTTCATTGATTTATATTGGATCTGTTATTTTAAATGTATATGTATTCCCTTGAACACATGTGGATGCATAACTATATAATCTTACTGACACCCTTGCAGATTCAGTTTGGTGCTAATAGACAAGCTGTGCTGTTTTCATGTCAATCATCATTACTACTGGTATGAAATGATAGGTTAGAAAACTTGCATATTCTCTGCCTAACAGGAGCCAGGAGATGGCAATTTCAGAGGGAGGTGTAAAAAAGTTTAAAAATAAAAAATAAGATCCTACATGCCAAATGATTTCCATAGTTACACCTCTGAGCATTCAGTAAGCTTTCACGGCTGTCAGCAAGAACTAAAATTGGCCTGTATGATCTTTCTTACTGGTTGTGATGGGAGTGAAAGAAAGTGCCCTTGTTCTCAAGATTTGTGAATTTTACACTGGTTACCACTCTGAAACTTGATTAAAAAGAAAAAAATGCTATGAATACTGTGTCCAATCATAAAAAACCACCATGACTTAGAGGTATGACTTATAATCTCTCTATTATGACTTTCTAAGTCATAACTCAGCATGCTGGATTCTTCCTCTGCAGAAATTTACCTTGAGTCTCTACTTGGAAGTCATGCCATACACACAATCAAGTCAAACTCGAGTTCCTCTTAGTTTACACCCATTTAGAAAAGGGATTGTATTTTCTTCAATGTCTTTCTGATGGTACTTTAAGAAAAGCATTTCAAATTGATATGGAAGCATATGGACAATATATTGAAGTTCATCACACTCATGGATATGGTGATGTGTTCCAGGAGAGCTAGAAAATAACTGCATAAGTGGTTTTCATCTCATCTAACTTTAACCATGTGTTTCTGTCTCTGCTTTCACACGCTTGTTAAAGGTAATGGAGAAAGACAGAGAATACACTGTGCTGTGGAAAAAGGTATATCCACATTAATCGTCTTCTGGATGCTTGCAATTCTCTTCACTGAACTTGGAGGGAGATTAGAAGCTGCATTCATCTTTCCTAATGCAAATCCTGCTGTTAATATGTACATAGCTACATTTCAGCTAGGCTTTCTGCATAGTCAAAAGGGAAAAATGGATGTTTCTTCAAGCGATTCATCAAACACTGAAGTAGAGACACAAGTAAGGTGAATGAATTTTTCTTTCCATATAAGCACACTGGAAGGTTATGGTGTTCTACACAGTTGAGATAACTACATTATAGGCATGCAAAGTCATGTGAAATAGGAATTTCAGTGAAGTGGAAACTAGATTACTTGTTTAAATGGAAGACCTTACTACCATGGGAGATCAATTCTGTACAATCTCTTCAAGTTCCAGTCCACAGTCCATATTCCATACCTAAGCAGGTTAATAATGGGTATTTGCAACCGTTTCTTAACTCTTTTCACAATGCTAGTGTGATTATTGATTACTGGCAGAACAGAGAGGTCTGGAAATACTTTAGAGAACACTTATGGAAAGAAAATCCTATATTTGAATGTCTGTAGTAGAAAAATAATACAACTAGGGAAGGCTATTTGAAGGATTATCCCAGAAGGAAGCTGAGGAGTTCAAATTCCTTCTGTTGTGTGAAAGCATAGGACCATGCAACGCAAAACACAGGACCACGCAACAGAGACCATGTACTTTTCTTATGGGATGCAATCATAATGGGCCATAAACCCCTTTATACCAGATGGGCACAATGAATATTATAGATTTGGGACTACTGTTCAGATCCCTTTTAAATGAGAAGTAAGTTCTGGATGGCAAAAGTTGGAGAGGATGCAGAGGTGGCTAGGTTCTGGTTTTCACCCCTTCTGAGCAGGATAAGAACCTCCTTCAGTTGTTGGAAATCTTCTCCTTTCTCCATGGTGAAAACAGCCCCTAGGCGTAACACTGATGTGTTAGAGCCTAAGGTAAGGCAAGATAGCAAGAGTACATCTACAGTTTAACAACTGGATTTATCTCTAATAAATTTTAGCCATATCCTCTTTCCAAAGAGCAGGTTTCATAGTCAAGACTTTGTTCCCACAGTACATTTTTAGTTATCCTCTTTAGAGAAAAAAAAAAAAAAATTCCTCCAATTTGTTCAAAATGCTGATCAGTGGCTTTCTTTTCATGTACAGAATGGGGTTTGATTTGTTGAGACATTTACAGATCCTTTGGCAGATGTACTAGAGGACATGAAATTCTTGCCTTACATGTCTTTTGGATCATTTATTCTGTACATCAGATTTTTGCACTCAAAATAAAGGAGCAGCTTTTTCTCAGATTTATTCTTCTTAACATAATTTCTTCAAGATTTAAGAAATAACATTGTCCACTGCCTGAAATCTGACCAAATTAAATGTACCTGGGCATCAGGACAAATTTTATTTTTCTGGGCTTTCATGTCAAAGACAGTATTCTGAACAATTTTTTTTTAAATGTAAAATACATGATAAGGGACTTATCTGACTTCATTTCGTTGACAAACATGACACTTATATTACTTTAGTAGAGGGAAATATTCATCCTACATCAGATGATACATCTCAGCATCTGAGATGCTGTCAGCAATGAAGGTATGAAATTATTAACATAATGGATTTGTTTCAAAGGAATCCATAGCAGAATGAAAGGATCCATAGCCTGGGCAATGAAGAAATATCACAAAACTTAATATATACATGGGAAAATGTATGGAAATATATGGAAAAAGATGAATATACTACAGTATATTCATATTCTTCCATAAGGGATTTCAATATATTGCTTAAAAAAATTGTCAAAATTAGCATGAATTTGCAACTTCAATGTGAAGCAATTGAATAAGATGTTTCATTGAAAACAGGACTAATGAACTGAAGCTACCTGGGTAGCTGTGGCCTTCCATATATTTCCGTCTACAGTTAGACCTGCTGTGTCCTCAGCACCAAGGAACATTGGGGAGGGCAATCACTCCTCTATTTCCTACTAGCATTTTCCAGATGGTTTGCCAGATCCACTTGTTTCAAAGCCCGTGGTCACTCCCTTCAGGTAAAGATGGAGTGGTACTGTGTGCAGGTGGGTTGTCTGTTTCTTGGTGAATGCAGGCATCATCATTCAGCAGATGAAGCAACAGTGAAGGAAACTGAACCATTGGGAATCAAAACTTCAGTTGAGTAAATATGATTATTCTTATAACAATAAATGAGATTAAAATATATTTGCCCACTACCAAGAATTTCCAGTGATTTGCTGATACTTAAGAATTGTGTTGAAATCTATTGGGGAATGGAACATTTTCTAGTATCTTTAGATTCTCTGGAATTCCTGCTTTCACTTTACCTGCCATATTTCCTGAAATCAAAACTTTTTACTAGCACCAGGGGAAAAGGTGGAGGCACACAGTGTTATTTAAATATCAATAAGATCAGTGCAAGGCTCAGAGGTTAGCTGCAAGTTTGAGTTTAATGAATTCAAGTTCAGGCAGATATTGGGTTTATGGATGGTAATAGAGGCAGTCATGTGAGTCTTAAGGATTGCCACAAGCCAGGAGGGCTTATGAAGTGCTTATGGCATGCTGACTGATGGTGGAGAAAACAGAGATCATAAAATAAATACCAGCTTTGATTTCAAAGTCCTGACTAATGAAACCATTGCCACTCTGCCATCCTACAGTGAAGCTGAAATCAGATGTGAGCTAAGTGCTGAAGGTGTTTACAGAAACTTGCTGCTCCTGATTGCTGTTCTCATGCGTGCTGCCCCCATTAAAAGATGTTTCACTCAAAGATTCTGCAGCACAGGGTCTGAATAAGAGGCAACAACCATTTTAATAGTCTCTATAAAATGAGAAAAAAATTATTGTTGCGCCAAAATTATTATCTTATGGAAATGGTTGCTTTGTTTTGTTTTGCTCAAACTGATCACATGAAATGTAAAGAACTTTGCCTAAGCACAGAACACTGATATAAAACCTGACCAAGTAGAAGACAATGAGTCATATAATAAGTCCTTACTGCAGTTTGGTAGATTTTCATGTGTAAAATCAACCCTTTTTTCTTTGCAGAAAAGTGCATAAGGATTTGAATTTCTGTACCTTTAAACTACATAGAATCAGACATTTGCAGTATGATGGACCATAGCATAAAGCACTCCACCATGTTATTCTGTAAGACAGAACCATTTCTAGATGTAAAACTGATTAAAATAATTTTGGAGGAAAATTATTACAATGTTTTCTTTTTCAGTTTTCCCATAAAAATGATTGAAAATTTTACTTTACTTGTACTTTTAATTGTCTTTGAAGTTCTATACGATTTGTCCAAAAATTGAAAAATGTCTTCTGTGTTGCATTGATATCTCATTAGTAATTCTATTTCTGCAGCTCTGCTTACATTCAGTAATTCATTGTTTGTGTATCTGAGTATCATTTTCCTGTCAATTCATTATTACCTTATTATTTACAAGATGTCTAGCTATCATGGGTCCTTTCCAGAGAAACTGAATTCCAGACCACAACTCTGATAAACCTATGGGAGTTACATTTGTTACTTTTAGATTCAAGTCCTTTCATATAATTCACGATTGCTCTTTTCCAAATGATCTGATCAGTCTAATACAGTCTCAGAGCTGACTCTGACTCCACCACAATTTGAAGTTATTGGAAAGTTTTACAAGTAACAATTATGTATGTATAGCTGATCTCCATGTACTGATTTATTGTGATTTTCCATTTATATTTAATTTCTGCATATGTCATTTGAACAATAAACCATTTCACATAAAATAATAATGATATCTAAAAAAATTTAAATTACAGAATCATAGACTACATTTAGTTGGAATGAACCTCTAGAGGCCACTTGATTTTATTTTTTTTTCCCAGAGTAAGGCCGTACGAGACAAGGTTCCTTAGGGAAATGTTCTATAAGAAAATTCATAGTTACTCTAGGCAAACTTATTCCTGTATTTGACCACTTTCCTTGCGAGAAAATTTTTCCCTTGTGAGCAAATTTTGTCTACTTACTGTACATATAGGAGAATAATCCAGTTCTCATTAGATATCTAAAGACAGAATCAGTTATAAACAACATCAGGCAACTAAAATATCAAATTTACACACTATGTAAGGCTCTAAGCCTTTTGATCTGTAAGCAAAAATACTATCATATAGTCTGATTCTTCCATTTTGACACTTGAATTTTCCAGAGATCAAAATCAAGTGCTAGAGAACCCAACCATATCTAAACCTGACATCTCATTAAAATATTGTCTATCGCTTACAAGTTTAATTGTCGTTAAGTCCTTTTCTTTTGTATAGCTTTTTCTCCTGAATTTTAATTTCAGAGACAAATCAATTTTCCTTTAGCCCTACTTTGGTGATTTCATAACAGGATTGCACAATATCCTTTGCATGAGAGACATTGAAACTATTCAGGATTTGGATGCTCTCACATAGCAGGATATCTGTGGAAATTGGAGGCATTAAATCACCTACTGAAATTTTAGGTACTATCTATGGCCTATCAAACCATACACGGCTTGTAACCAATTCACTTGAGGGATTATCACACTGTCACTGCCACTCATATGTGTGGCAGAAATGTTTTTGCTGTTGTCCACTCTCTACAAATGAAAAGTATGCACCCACCTGAACTTTGTCTGCAGCATTTCCTGCATGCTCACATTTCTTCAGATTTCTTTCTGCAACAGCCTCATTTTCACTCTGGAGAAAACTGAATGGGGTTGGGAGGTACACAAAGAGGATAGGTGTTTGCTTGATTTGGAAACTGATTTATATGATGGTGAGGCGAAATTTAGTCATATTTAGCGTATAATTAAATATTAGACCACTTAGAGCCTTGTACAATGACGTTATTATTTTAAAGTGAAATAAATAAAAAACGTAATCAGCACCATTACTAATTTACTGGTGATTTATTGAGGTAACAGCTTTGCAGGGCCCCAGGTGCACACCCACTGCAGGGGGCTCTGTGTGGTTCAGCTCTGGGAGTCCTGGTTAGATTGGGAAATATTCTGTGCAGCTGTGCCCACCTCGACTGTGCCTGTGGACAGCTGGGGACTGACAACTGCAATGGCCGAGTGTGGTGCCGAGCTAGTGTCCATAAAAATGAGACACTAGTTCTGAAGAAGAAAAAGCTGCATCATGCAAATCCAGAGAGTGAGCTAGCAGTTTAACTGGCTGATGGGAGTCTGTTATTCAGTCCAGTCACTGGCTCTTTTTACTTTATGAGTATAGTCATATTTCTCTGGAGATATTAAGAACTTGATTAAATAAGTCCACAAGGAACCTGATGCACTGGATTTGAGCAAAACTGGATTAGGTGGTCTAGTATAAAGGCAGTCCTTTATAGTTTAAACCACTCTAAGATTCCATGGATAGTATTTCTAATGACAACTTTCTCCTATCCAAACCAGTTTGTCATATGCTGGTTTGCTCTTGGGTATTGAGGTAAACTGGGACAGAACACTCTGTACCCACCTAAAATCCTCCCTGTCTCCTGCTTGTTAAGAATGGTCCCTTACCATCGTAGGTGCTCTCATTTGCTTCTCTCCATTGAGAATTTTGCAATGCAGACAGAAGGACTGAGTTTTACTGAAGTTTGGTATTTTTTGGGATGATTAGTATAAGAGCTGTATGGTGAACAAGAGAAGTTTGAGTCTTGCAAAGATGTATAGCTCAAAATACAGGCATTATCTAAAAGATGACTATGTATTTCCAAATTTGCAGTATTCCAAAACAATGTAGACTGCCTGCTTCTGAGATATCTCTTTCCCTGAACCACACTTTTCTTAAATTTTCTTACACTGTAAGCTTGATGTCTTGAAAAATAACTGATGCCAATTCTGTAACAAACCTCAAATCCTCTCTAAAGCTGTAATGGGTTATCTAGGTCTTTTCTTTTGGGCTTCCTGATTAAACCTTTCATTTTCTCTTGAAAGTAGTCTTGAAATTACTTTAAACTGTTCAGAGCTTTGTTCAGAAACAGGAATATTTTGGCTTGCCCAACAATTTTTAAAATATTTTTTGACCAAACTGTGAGAGATTGTTACAAGGTTAAAGTGTTATGTGCCTTAAAATTTTCAAAAACCTTCAGCTGCAGAATCTTGAATTATGTTTTCTGCCCTCCTAAACATGCTCTTTGGAACCCCAGAATAGCAGCGTACATTTTGTTCCAGTTGGCAGCTGGGTGAACAACATGAACAGAAAGCAGACACTAAAAGGGGACTCAGGACCAAAAATAGGCTTTTTAATTTTTCCTAGTTTTTTGCTGCCAGATGGTTTCCAATAGTTTCCTCAAGTGTTTCCTCTGATATTACAGGGAAGTAAGAATTTGAAGTGTCCTTATACCAATCTTTGTGCAGTAGATTGGTGTGTTCGAATCACAGGTATGACACATTCAAATAACTCTGAAAATGTGTTTACAGGAATCAACAGTATTGTTGGATATTCTTTGTGATAATTCTGATCATTCTGATGTCTATTTACTACACCTTTTTTCATTTTTGGAAAGGAGTTGATGAGACAATGAACAGTCTTAAATTATTGGTGTGAACATTCAGCTAAAAAGTATTTTACAGAGAAAGTATTACAAGAAAGGGCCACGATTGCTTGCTTATATTTTCATTTAGTTGGACATGGTAAGCCATCTGAAATAAAAACTTGCAAGACACTGAGTGCTGATCACAGCTGAATTCAAGTCTGCATTATTTATGGAAAACCAAAATACAACTCAATCATTGTCGATCCAAACTTCAGATTATTCACTTGCCAAATATGCTTCAAGAATAGATTTCTATAGAGCTAATTGAACCTTCCTAATGTTGATGTGAGTTATGACAGTACCAAGAATTCTCATAACATTAAAACTGAATGGAGTGATATCTGTAGAAACATAACTCCTGAACTGTAATAACTTAGCATCAATGATAATGACATTTCAAGACAGGAATTGTAATGCTGGTGGAAAAAAGCAGAAATAATTTAATTTAAACCCACTTTTTCTGTAGGATGGGATTTTTTTAAAGCCCTTCTACATAATGATATTAAATTAATTGAAAACATTTGTTCTTTCTTTTCAGTTCACTGCATTTATATATAACAGATAACATGCTTTGAAGTACAACAAAGTCCTTTTTCAAAAGATTTGATAGGGTATTGAAACATTGTCATATCTGAGGGCAGCAAGTTTTAAAATATATAATATGTCCCTAAGTATTAATAAAACCCAGCAATGTTCCAAAGTTTTCAAGTAAATTGTAGAATAGTTTGGGCTGGAAGGGATCTTCAAAAATCATACTGTCCAACCCCCCTGCCATCAGCAGGGATATTCTCAGCTGGATGAGGTTGCTCACAAAGCTCCATCCAATCTGACCTTGAATATTTTCAGGGACAGAGTATCCATTATTTCTCTGGGTAACCTTTTCCAGTGCCTTGCTGTAAAAAATATCTTTCCATATCTAGTCTGAATTTTTTGGTGTGAAACTGTTACCCCTTGTCCTGGCACAGCAGGCTCTACTAAGAGGCCTGTCCCCATCTGTTTATATCCCCATTTAGATACTGAAAGGTTGTTGGAAGACCTTTGCTTCTCCAGGCTGAAGAGCTCAAGCTCTTCCAGCCTTTCATCTTGGTAGAGTTGCCCCAATGTTCTGGTCATCTTTATGGACCTTCTCAGGACTTGCTCCAAGAAGTCTGGTCCTTTGTCCTGCTGGCCACTCTTCTTTTGGTGCAGTCCAGTGTACACCTGGCTTTCTGGGCACCAGTGCACATCCTCAGAACCCCCAGGACCTCCTTGTCAGGGCTGTTCTCAATCCCTTCCTCTCCCATTTTGGATGAATACTGGGGATTCCCCCAACCTACGTGTAAGAGCTTGCACTTGGCCTTGTTGAACATCATGGGATCTTCATGGGCCCACCTTTTGAGCTTAAGCAAGTCCCTCTGAATGGCATCCCATCCTTTGGCCATGTCAACCACCTCACTCAGCTTGGTGTCGTCTGCAAATTTGCAGAGTGTGCACTTATACTGTCCATGTCATTGATGGATGAAAGAAAAGTCATGGCAGTCAAGTGAAATCACAAGTGACTGGAAAACAGGACACATTGCACCCATTTTCTAAAAGGATAGAAGGGAGGACACTTCTTGTGAACTACCCGCCTTGTGCATGGAAACATCATGGAACAGTTTCTCCTAGAAGATGAACTAAGGCACATGGAGGACAGATAGGCAGGCAATTCAAGGCAACATGGCTCCACAAGGCAAATCTTGCCTGACATATTGGATAGAAGTCATTTATATTATTCCTTGCGTCCCATGCCAAGGTCAGTTCCAGTCCCACCTTGACCTTCGTGATCCCATTCCTACACAACTACTGCGTCCCTAAATGTGCCCATTTCCTCTGCCTGTGAATTTCTTTGTCTCTGTTTGGTTTGACCAGAAGGGTGGTCATTCTGCCTCATTGTGCCAGTTTTATCTTCCTTTCCTGATTGCTTACACAATTGCATACAGCACAAATCACTAGCTCTTACACTGGCTGGAAGACATCCTTAAAGATCTCCCACTCTATTCTGCTCCCTTGCCCCTGAGGGCAGCTTCCCAGGGGGTCCTCTTGGCTAGCTTTGTGAAGAGCTGGAGCTCTGCTTTCCTAAAATTCTGGGTCTTTGCTTTATTCTCCATGGGATCCATATCCCTCAGGCCTGACTGGTGGCAGTGCTACAGACAGGAAGTGAAAGACATCATTCAACACACACTAATACAGATGAAATACAAACACATGCCCACAAAACTAGGAAAAAATTAGAAAAGAAGGTACATGCTTCACAGTTTCGAGATTTTTATAGATTAAAGAAGGGTCATAGTAGTTTAGTATGTATGGAAATAACTGGAGGCATTCTGACTCTAATCAGGTGAACTGCAAATAATTTAGTGGCTCAAAGTTTACATCCTGGACTAATAAATACATGTTTTGACAAGAATCTTCAGTTAATTGCAGGTATTTTCATCTTCACTTTGTTGGAAATCAAGTTTGTTTGGGAACAAAGAATTTTAATTGTTTTAGCTGTCATGTTGAAAACCTTTGATTAATACAATTTATATTGATGGTGTTCTCACTTTCTAGAACCCTAAACAGTAAAATTTTGGTTCTTTGGGTACAACTAAATAAAACTATAGCAAAATTAGATCTTTCCTTATGAATACCTACAGCATACACCTTTTAGCCCTTCAGAACAAAAAAATTGCTTTTGGTAAGAGCACTGATGCTGTCCTGTACACAGAGGTGCATCGGTTCAACCTACAATACGAGACAAACCTGAAATGAAACAGCACAGTGTGAAAAGACATGATTTCAGGTTTCACAGTACTGCAATAAGTACAGCTTTCAGCTAAATCAAAGCAGTAAATCTCGAAGCCAGAAGCAGAATTGAAATAGTGTCATAATAGTTTAAAGAAATAATTGTGTGTATTCTGGTAGATCCTAACATTTGTTTGGTTGAAATACTAAAGTAATTAGAAAATTCTTAAATGTGAGAGTGTGAGACTGACTTTCCAACTATGCAGTTTCCTTCTGTTGTCTGGGAAAAGATGACACCCAACCTCCTGCTGTTGATATCAGCTGGATTTTCAGCATTTCATTCAATAAAAAGAGGAGTTTGATGTCTGCTATGAGCAGTATTGCAGTTGCACATTCTGTGAAGAATTGGTGATTAAAGCTCTTGGTGATTTGAAACAATGCTGTGGCATCTGAATTACTGCTTTCTAGTGTCTTCAGCCAGTACCAGTCTTTATAAGGTGATATACCTAGATTTAAGAAACAAAGTTATAAACTTGTTATTAAAGAGTAAAATTAAAAATTCCCTCTAAGTAACACCAGTTTCATGGACTTGAATTCCTTATTTACATGATACCAGTGATACAGTACTAAAACCATCTGGTAACAAAATGATCATTCAGCTCCAAATGAGACAGAGAGCATAATGCATTTTTAAAAGAGACTAAAATGCATTTTCTCAAAGAATGTTCTCTGTCTTTTAATTGAAATTAGGCCATGATTTCCCCCTTTTGCAATCAGCTAATATAAGCAGCGGTTATGAGTCTGTCAGCTACAAAATGTGAGCAGGCATAAGTTCATCCAACTAAATTATTTGAACATAAGACTCTAAGAAGACAAAACTCTGCAAAACTTTACTCAAGCATATGGCAATGTACATGTAGAAGGACATTACCCTGTCATCTTCTCATGCTTTGTGATGGCAATTCTGGCTCTCGTTAAAGTCTTACACATTTTTGCTGACAGGTCTTCAAGTGTTTCGAGGTTTAAAAATACAAATTAATGAGAAAACACTTCTTTATTTTTGCCTTGTACATTTCTGCAGTACGGTCAGGTCAAATTGCTGACATTCTGAAGCACATATTTATTTGGCCTGTGTAAGCTTTTCCACTCTTCATTCCCTCTTCAGATATTCTAGCATTTTCCATAATAGTAAGAGCCAAAATGTTGAAGATTGATATATTGAGTTACACATGGATTTAAACAGCATGGAAGTGTCAGACAATTTATAATTTTCTTCCTCTCACCTGTCTATTAAAGGAAGATATATAATAAATTTAAATTCTTATAGAAGAGCAATGATGGAATTATTTGGGAGGCCAGTAACACTTAGCTGTGGATCACTTTTGCAGAACAAGATCTGATATGCAATGGTATTTTAAAAAATCTAAAATAAATGTAAAATGGAAAAAATTATTAAACTTTGAGACTGATTACCATTAATAAGATGAAAGATTGATTAAGAAACATAATCAAAGATATTGATTAAAATAATGCTTAGGAAAGAATATTTTAAATTGATTTTGTATTGTCTTTTTTCCAGCAGATTGTCAGACAGGAATTTCATTATCAAATACAGGGACTGATTCACAGATCTTGATAGATCCAATGCTTTCTGTCAACATACCCCCTTCAAATTTCATCACTATTCTGTTCTGCAAGTCAATCAATTAGTTGGATCTTGATTATACCAGAGAAATAAAAAGAAATTTGCATGTGTTAACTAAATTTAACAAAATAATGACAACTGAATTTAGTAAGAGATTAAAATAACTGAACATTTAGTACAAAACCTCTGTAATCTCTCACAGATTCAAATTTTTGTGTACGTGGAAGTTAAGAAAAGTGAAGCTTATTGAATAATCCACTCTAGATGTTTTTATTTATACAAACATTATCTAATAATTTAAACACAAACATCTAAAAATTCCATCCTTTCAGCACCAACAAGATGAAGCATATTTTGATTTTTGCAGCTCTTCTTTTATATATTTATTAAACTGTTATTATGTAAACTATTACAGAAATAATGCTAACGAAGTATTGCTACTCTGTGTATAAAACAAAACAGAAAATTATTATTTGAAAGTCGAGAAAACATATTAAAGTGTTAATAAAATTCAAAAGTACAGTATAAATAAAAAGTAGAAAATTAGTATGGGAGGAGAAAAAGTATTGAGACTGGCCTTACTAGCAAAAATTCTTTTTTTGAATCCCTTGTTGACATCCATTCTCACAATGCGTACTATGAGAATAGATTTATAGCCTTTGGGGAAAATACAAAAAAAAAACAACTTTTTTTTTTTAATTATCAGACATAATATTTTAAGTTTAACTTTTACACAGCAACCCATGTTTTTTGGAAAAATATCTAGCAAAATCTAGCAGCTTCCTAGTATAATAAATTTGCAACTATGAGTAAAGGTATACAAGCCTATATTTCATCAACTTGAATATTGATCAAGCCTATATTTCATCAACGCCAGGCAAAACCAATGGAGAGGCTATTTTATTTGTCAAGAATCCTCCCATAAGGTGAAGTTCAGATGTGTCTCTTTGGGCCATGACCCCGTGTTTTTAAGGCTTTTCTGATGATACAGGCTTCTTTTAAAATCTGACAGAAGAAGCAACGCAGGATGTTTTGATTTTAAGATTAATTCCTAACACCAACAGATTCTTGTGACCCTGTGGGATGGCATCCTTCACCTCTGTGCTGTTGTGGGGACAGGAACACACAACCAGAGTCTGAAAAAGAGGAGTTGGGAGGAGGGTCTATGGCACAGTAGATGTGCTGCTGGTCTGTGAGAGGGCAGACAGAGCTTCTTGATCAGGGTCTCAGTGCTCTCAGCAGTTTTTTGCCCCCACTAATGTTTGTAATATTTCTGCTTTATTTTTCCACTGTAATTGTTGCTAACTGGAAGAACACAGTGAGGAGGCACCATAAGCTCCTGAGCTAGAAGCTGGACAGAGTGCAGACATTTTGTCACAAAGCTGCATTCAAAGCAGAGATATTTCAAGAATTATTGTCTTGAATTCAAGGTCCTACATTTTATGCTCATCCCATTTGCTGAGCTAAAGCCTTCTCTCTGGATCTTAATCTCTGTAATAATATATCTCATCTCTGTGAAAGGCAAAGAACATATTTTCCTTGCAGCTTTTAAATCCTTTGAAGAAAATTCAGCTGAGTACAAAGGGGTCCAGACTGAAGATACCTTGAATGCTACTAGTACTATTTGTATTGTTTACTTCATGTATGTTGATACAATATTATTATGCAAAACATTAGCTAAAGAAGAAAGAGCAAAGGAGTACAAAAACTGAGAGCAGAACAGTGAAAAATCTTGGTTAATTTTAAATTAGTTGAATGTTTCAGCTTCAGCATTAGTTTTTTAGAAGACTTGGAGAAGGAGCAAATGAAGATTTTTCAATCACATGATTACATCAGGTAGAATTTGATAACTTTTTAAATTACAAGTGTCCCTCTGCCTTAAAGGAGAAAATGATAGCAAAAGTTTGTTTTCATCAACCAAAATGTGTTTTTCCCCCACAGTTTTAACTGCATAGCATCTCCAGTACTGACAACATGCTACTTGAATACCCAGCCTTTCAGTGTCAAAAGAAAATGAATTATGTGTTATCAAGAAAATCCCCAGAGTTCTCTTCAGCAATGAGGGAGTACAATCATGGATGCTGTAATTATGTAAATAATCATTTATATTCAATGTTACCCAAGTGCCACTAAGCTATTATATCTGCATGCTTGTAGATGTATCTGCAAACATATCTGCATGCAACTCATTCATAATCAGAATACGTATTTGATCACTTGAAGTGCTTTTTTGGAAGGCAAATGCCTTGTTGATTGGTAATGAAATGGAGACCTCAGAGTAGCTAATAAAGACTTATCTAGAGGAAAGCTTTTTTTATACATCCCTGTGCCCTCAGAACTCCTGATAAATTGTGTCGTCCAGATGATCAGACAGTGTCACACAGGCATTGACTCACACTACTTGTGATTCTTCCCACGTGCTTGATTTGCTCCTGTGTTAACCCTTCTCACAGCCACAGACCTAGGGGAATTATATCTTTCACTAACATCTTATTGTGAGATATGAAATGAGTGTCTTTTTGCCCTGCAGATGAAATTTTACACTTTCAATAACATTTGAGAAATGCTTTAGACAACCTTGTATTACACACTATGTCCTGGGCTGTGGACATATAATACATGGACCAGTCTAAAATTAGAATATTTAAATGTAGATATTTAAATATAGCTGTAACTCTCTGCATGGTAGTATTGGGTTGTGTGGACAGGTTCTGGTAGCAGGGGATCAGTAGAGGTTCCTTGTGTGAGAAGTCACCAGAAGTTGCTCCCGTGTCCAACAGAGCCAATGCCAGCTGGATCCAGGACAGACCCGCCACTGGCCAAGGCAGAGACCATCAGTGATGGTGGGAGCAACACTGGGATAATGGATTTGAAAAAGGGAAAGGAATACTGCACAACAGCAAGTGGGAGAGAGCAGTGAGAATGTGTGAGAGAAACAACGCTGCAGACACCAGTGTCAGCGCAGAAGGAGGGGGAGGATGTGCTCCAGGCACCGGAGCAGAGATGCTCCTGCAGCCCGTGGTGCAGACTGTGGTGAGGCAGCTGTGCCCCTGCAGCCTGTGAGGGAGCACTGATCCACCTGCAGTCTCTGGAGGACTCCACACTGGAGCAGGTGGATGTACCCTGCAGAAAACTGTGACCTTGTGGGAAGCTCATGCTGGAGCAGGCTGGAGCAGGACAAGCAGAGATGAATGAATTCTGGAGCAGGTTTTCCAGCACGTTCTGGGATCCCTTGGTGGGGATCCATGCTGGTGAAGAGTTTCCTGGGGGATCGCACCGCATGGGAGTCCCCGTGCTGAGGCACTTTGTGAAGAACTTCAGCCTGTGGGAAGGAATCACGCTGGAGAAATTAGTGGAGGACTGCCTCATGTGGGAAGGATCCTATGTTGGAGCAGGGGAAGAGTGTGAGGTGGAAGCAGCAGCAGAGACAAAGTGTTATGAGCTGGCTATGAGCTCCATCCCCTATCTCCTTACACAGCTTATGGTAAGAGGTAGAACAGTCAGGAATAAAGGAAGTTGAGCTTGGGAAGATAGGAGAGTGGGGGAAAGGTGTTTTAAAGTTTGTTCTATTTTTCTTATTATCTTACTCTAATTTACTGACAATAAATTTAATTAATTTTCCTGATTCAACCCTGTTTTGTCTGTGACTGTAACTGCTGAGTGATCTCCCTATACTCATGTTGTCCCCATGAACTTTTGATTGTATTTTCACCCCCTGTCCTGCTGAGAAACAGGAGTGATGGAGAAGGTTGGTATGCAGTCAGCAGCCAGACAAGGTCAACCCCTGTGCCTTACACATTATTCTGCATTGCAGCAGATATTTTGCATTGGGATTTCTGATAGGGAATATGATCATAATATAGAATAGTAAATTTTCCCCATCAATTTTAATGTTAATGTTAATGTTAATTTTAATGTTAATTACAGTATTAGGAGTATGAGGCTCTAAAAATAATTATGAATATTTTTGTCTCTATAGTTATTTTTGTCTTTTATCATGCCTTTTTTCTGTGAAATGGTTCCTTTTCCCATTAACAGCTTCCCTTCTCTCTTCTACTAGTCAACCATTCTATCATGCATGTTGGACCACTACAGAGTTCTTTCAAACCAGTCTGTGGGACACAACTAGATTTGTGTGCATGTGCTTGACCATATTCTTGGTATCCACAAAGTAATAATTTCTTTAAGGATTGCAGTCATCCAAATGACCAAGTGACATTAAAGTCTTCAGACTATATCTGGATAGAAAGCAAAAAATTTTCTGAGAAACAGAGCCACTAAATTCACACCATTGTTAACTGCGTAAAGGAGCACCAATGAGTAGTAAATTGAGGGGAAAAAAGGAATACCACTTCTCAGGGATAATATCCTGGTTTCAGTGGTTTCTCTGAGTTCACCCAGTGAAGATATGTGCTGTACAAGACCATGTCTTGTGAAACAGCAAGGTTCTGTGCCTTGTGTGCTCCTCTTCCAGACAGAAAAAAATTGTAACGGGGGAAAAAACGTTATTACTCTTATGAGAAACCTTGTTTAATACTAATCACTTTAAGACCCACAGGGAAGAGGAAAGCATTAATTTTTCTTCTCATGTATCGCAAGCATTAATGTATAGCTTCACAACAGTTAATCTTTCCCTTTTTTGCTCCTGTCAGTCCTACAACCTTTTTTAGGAAAAGATGTATTGCAACATCAGCCAGGAAAAATGAGTAAGTCATTTCTTTTCCATGCAAGAGGAATGAGCAATCTATCTGGATAGGCTCAGGAAACAAAGATGAATAATGAAATGAATACTTAGTTCATGAAAATGTGCAGTGTTGAGGTCATTGAAATGTCACTATTTCTTGAAATGCCTTTTTAATAAAGATTGTTTTGAAAAGCTCACATTTTGATCTTGATCTATTAAAACAGCATTTTTCAGCTTTTCATTTTAACATTTAATTTCAGGATTTTGTCAGTCCTGGTTAAGAATGTGAAAAGTGATTGTGAAAAATAACTTCACAATAAATTAATTGATTTTCCCCTAAATTATTTAAGAAATAATCAAAAAGGTTTAATAATGGCATAAAGTTCCACTGAAAGTATCTCATGCAAAAGTATGTGTAAATATTATCTCACCAAGAAATACTGTAATACAGTTAAGCATATAGTACACTCGAAAATTTTCACTTCTCTAAAATGCTGACAACAGAGGAAAAATAATGAACAAAGTAGAAAAATACATGTGAACAAATAATAATATAAAAATAAATTATATTAGTTCTATCACTAATTTTCTCATCTAGATTTTATAAAAAAATATGTTCATGTACAGAAAAAGGGGGCAGATGAAGACCATTAATTCAGCAGAAGATTAACATGTCAGTACAATCATATCTACAGCAATAAAACCTTGGAGGAAATTTCTTATTTGCTTGTATAGTGACTTCAGAGTCATTGAAAAAGGCTAGAAATGCTACTGTATGCATGAAGATTTGGCTGATATTTCTGAAATCTGATGGGATAACTTCCTTGGAGTGTTACAATCACTAGGTTTAAATCCATTTAATAAGGGTGAAGCATATCAGAACATCAATGCATTGTTACCTTTTTTTCTGAATCCAGAACAATGTGGAAGTACATGGTCTTTCTGGCCTAGAGAGAAGTCTTCTAACTATCAAAGAGAAGATGAAGTAGTCTGATGTCTGCCAAAGAAAGCCAAAGCAGAACAGAGAGAATGAGATAAAGGGTCAAGAGGGTCTAGAAACTATGACTTAAAATTAAAAATATATAGGAGCTGAAAATGAAAACATACTGGAGTTCTTTTCTATTTTAATATTAACAGCAAAATAATTTCTCTAAATAATTAGTGACTATTTTCTTAACTTTAAAATATAATATTGCAAGTGAGTAAATTCTGGAGTAGTCCTCTGCTGCTTTTTGGTGTTTTTTTAAAGGTACTGAAGAATTGATTCAAGTCTAAAAATAATGATGATTATTGTGAGCCTTCATGATTTGGTTATGCTTCTGTGGAAACCAATAACACATGCTCTGGTGCATACCAGGAGCTAGTTTCACAGGCATACAGATAATTATAGGCTTAGTCAACTGGTAAATAGAAACTAAAGAGAAAAATGTGAATGATTATTGGGAACTATTTAAGAAGACTTACCAGCTCCTTAAAATACACAGCTGTCTAAAGTCTTGTGTATTATTTACGATTATTTGAGGAGAATGAACATCGGTACATATATTCCAATCAAAAAACTCAGTTATTCTCTCTTGTAGTATCCTCAAACTCCAATCTAATTTTTTCCATCTTCAGCTTTCACATTTTCAGCTTCACATATTCTGCTGTAAAGTCCATTGTTATGTGTCTCTTCCCTGTAGAATGTGCTCTAATCACCCATATATGTTCTTGTTGGACTGAGCTCCTCAGGTTTTTCCTTCTAAGTCTTTGTCCAACCCTTAGTAAGCATTGTTGCACTTCTCTGAGTCCTCCAGTCCACCAGGTTAGGAGAAATTTCATTCCCTTGGCCACCAGTACCAGCAGAACTCACACATGCAGGAGTCACATTAACTGTTTGGGCTGTGGTACCTGAGTGCACACAGACCTTTCAGAACATCATCCACCAGTAATTTAAGTTTTTTCAAGTGTTGCTGCTTTCTCATGAAAGTCTCTGTGTGCTGCTATGAGAGATATTCCAATCTTTGGACACACTGAAACTCAAACTACACATATGTATATGTGCACATTAAGTTGATCAGTTTTTTGATTATCTGCATCTCTCTGACTTCCTCCTAGCCAAACACTCCTTATTTATTACTATCTGTGGATGGCAAAAACCCCTTTTTCTAACTGACAATGATTTTACTTTTCCAACAGTAGCTGACAAAACTTTGGCTTTAGTCTGATTATTTTTTTTCTTCCTAGACTCCCCATCAACCACCTAATTGATGAGTTATTAAAAGCTAAAAATAACTTTGTTATGCAGTTCTATTTTTTTGATGTGCTGTTTAGCTAGCATTTAAACCATATGGTATGCAGGACACTAATTTTGTGTTGCTTAAGTTTCTTAACACTAAGGTGTGACGTAGAATGCAGTACAGAATTCTATTGCATTATCACTTGTGCATCTGTCAGAAAAACTATATTCACATAAAAGTGAAGAGAAGTTGTTTTGGAATACCTATTTCTCAAAACTATGTGGGAAGTAACATTCATTACATTAGCATCTTATTAAGAGTCAGATGCTCATTTTCTGAAACAGCACAACAATCGTTACTGTTTTCAAACTCAATGACTAAACAGGAGCAGGGAGCTCATCTTGGGAAGTCTTTGCTTCTGGTATATGTGAGGTTAGATTAGATGGCTGCAATTAGTCTTCATTTGCTTAAACAAATCAGGTTAAGAAGATCTGCTTAGATGGAAGAATCTATGAAACAGTTTTAAAATTTATGAATAGACAACAAAAAGCCCCCATACCAGGACACACTGAGCATAGAAACCATCATTACTGGTTCAGATTAATAGTTAGTGATCACAGGAAAAAGGCTCCTTCAGGTAACTCAGAAGGTTTAAAAAAAAAAATTCAGCTGATTTTCAATGGGTCTTGTATTGTGATTTATATAATAAATTATATATATAATTTATATATATAAACTATATAAACTACTAAACAACTATACATTAAATATGCTTTCATATGTTAAATGTGTTACAGTAAAATTGAAGGATGCTTATTAAGCAAAGAGGAAACAGCCTTTGAGAGGAGATGAGAAGTGATGTGTCATGACTCCTCCTCTGGATTTTCCCATGGCAGGATATGCTGAATACAGGCCTAAAATGTAAAAGTACAATTTTTTACAGATCTCCTGGCTAAATTCAACTCTATGGGTGTGACTGAAAACCTATTTTTCAATTTGTGGTTGAGAGCAGCAGCAGTGTTGCAGGCAGCTGGACCGCTCTGTCTCAGTCTGTTTTACACATCAGCGTCTGTCAAGGCCGAGCACTGGATCTGCTCAAGCTGCAAGGATTTGTGTGTACTGACCAGTTGTGCTTTGGCAGCTGTATCCCACTGACACTTTCCAATGTTTTAGACTGGAACATTTGGTCACAGTGGTTTTGTAGTGTTAAAATCATAGAGGTTTTTTCCACATGCTATTGCATTTCCCCAGCAGTCAGAGTGATTTCCATGCATTTGCCCATCTGATGCATTCTAATGCAATGCTGTGCTACTCTGTGGCCCCAATACATTAGATAAATGCTCTATTACATTGGTGAATATTAAACCTATAATTTAAATGCAAATTTTAATCTTCCCAAGAACAAGCATGTTCTGTGTAACTTAAAAGCAGCAGGCTTTCTGCTCAAACCATTTGAAACTTTGATTCCATCAACAATTTAAACATACTCTTTAATCCATTTTTAAAGTTAAATTATAGTTTTTGAAAACATTTATGGCTTAAAGATCTTGTGGTGGTTTTCTTCGGGTTTTTTTTTGGTTTGGTTTTTTTTTTTTTTTTTTTCCCCCTAACTGATTGCATTGTCAGGACAGGAAAATTAATCTCTCATGAGCAGCTTTGTCTTTGAATGCTCTGCCCATCTGCAAGCAGGAAAATGTCTCCTGGATTTTTTAAAATTCCACTTTCTTATTGAAATTATACATTTTAACAAAAAACAACCCTTTCAGTGGCAATTCAGATCTAATTTTTCCAGAGCTGGTGAGAATTTGATGTGAAGTGAATGTATACTGGTATAAGATTTTAGTTATTTTCCTTGATATATTCTTCCTGATGAATTTTTCTTTGATCCTAACAGGATTTTCAAAGCTTTAACATTAGTTAAAGATCTTCAGAAGAAAGCAGTCTGAAATTACACATAAAGGAAAATTATTAGACTTTTTTCTAATTATGTTTTGAGGCTCATTTAACAGGCATCAGGGGAATGAAGCATTTTGAAATAGGCTGAGAGGAATTACAGCACTTAAAGGCTGTATTTCTGCCTGCTAAAGATTTAGTTGTGATTTCAGTGAACTCTTGTGGTAAGTTAGAAGACATTGCATATGTACCAAAGGGACAGAGACCCCAGGTAAAATACTTTGGTGAAAACCTTGTTGGAGGAATTGTGTATGCAGCATGGGAATGTGCCCTGACATTCAGTGCATGGTCAGTTTGAAAAAATGCTTTTCCTTATCTAACCTGAAATTCCTGCAGGAACAACCTCTTCAGAAATGAGTCGTGTCTCTGGAAGGACACTTATGAGATGTACACTGCCAAAACCTGCAGTAGGGTATCTGTAAGTATCTGAGAAGATCATGAAAAAGAGTAATTTTATGGAAATAAAAAGATTTACCATGCGAAATTATTCTTTTTTTTTTTTTTTTTTTTGCTTAAAATATAATTTTTCACAGAGAAAAACCAACCAAAAAAATTTATAAATTATAGCTGACACTTCATGACTCTATCAATTTTGCTTTTTTAGAATGATGCCTAATATTAGTCCAGTTATTAAAAGTTAAAGACAATTTTGACATACTGGCTGGTTTACATCTTCTGATCCTGAAACTACATGGAGGTGTCAAGGTAAAATTATACTGATTTGATATATTTTCTCAGATACAGTAGAATGCTCAAGGTGTTTTAATAGTATGCTGCATTTTCAATGTTATTTTCTTTCATCATGTTGCCTTCTGTCTGTTATTGAGGTTGAGTTTTTTCACTATATAGAATTTCATTTCCATCTTCTGTGTTACTGGTTTTTTCTGACCTCACCTATGTCCTCCTTTTTTGCATATAGTTTGTAGTTTGTAATATCAGACTGTCTTTGCAAACAAAGATTCAAATGGAGATGACACTTAGCCAAAGAGCAATTTCAATATTATATTGTTGCTTATATTCTAAGTGATGGTACTGGAATAATAATAATAGTGATGGTACTGGAATGTACCTGGGACAAGAAGAAATACAGAAGTCTCCTCCCACCTTGAAAGAAACAGTGGATATTTCAGGACAAACAGAACAAACATATGAAAAAATATTACCTGGCATAATTCATGGTAAACGTTTTTTCCTGTTTTAACAACATGTAATAAATTTGCAGTCATTTCCTTATCCTAAAAGTCCTTGAAATTAAGTTTTATTACAGAAAAGAAGAGGGAAAATGACTTACCTTAGCTCCTTTCCATAGTACTCAGCTGCATTTTCTTTAATTTTCTAATATGCAAGGCTTATTCCAATCTCTGCAGCTGTTAGTCTAATTGGATGATTTCCTGTTTGAAATGCAGAATAATTTAAAGTGACTAGCAGTTGTTCAGGGAACCTCCCTTTCTAGGACATAACTTAATCTGACATATTCAACACTCATCAGAGATTCAACATCTTTTCAAACTGATTACTGCTTCCTCCATCACACTCCAAGTTTCTTGACTTCCATTTAAGTGCTCCAATTTAGAGTTTGATTATTCAAATGAAACTAAGAGGAAAAATCTGCTTTTTTTTTTTTTTTTTTTTTTTTTTTTTTTTTTTTTTTTTTTTTTTTTTTTTTTTGAATGTGCTTCCTCAAAATGTATACTGCATGCAGTCCTCTGTAACATTTGTTAGGTGTCTCATCTTCTGTGACACAACAGCAAGCTCTGTTTTGAGGGTTTTATTTTTGATGAGATTAAAAACAGTGGTGTGGGAGAAATTCGTGTTGCATATGGCTAATATCCACCAGAATTTATCAACAAACTTTAATTTTTATCATCAAAGTTTAACCACCAAAGTTTTTTTTTTTATTAAAAAGGGACAACAATTTCTCATGAGTCATGAGTTTCATTAAGACATGAGTTTTGTAAGAAGGAAAAATAGAGAAATTTTATTTCTTTATACAACCTTGATACACAAAACTTTGAGTCTGATTTTCCAGGCCCAAAACATCATGTGATTCAGGTCACTGTGGAATCTGAAAACATTGACTGTGTGAGAGAGACTATTCCCCTTACTCAGGCAATTTCTCAGATATGTTCCTCCAAGGAATCTAATTATATCAACCTCCTGACAAAATGCTGCTTAACTTCTGACTTGTTCGCTTGTTTTGGTTTATTTTTGTTTGGTTTTGTATTTGGTTGGGGGTTTTTTTGTTGTTTTGTTTGTTTGTTTGTTTGTTTTCTGTATTGTACATGCCTACCAAAATTGGCTCTTGATGGAGTAAAGACAAAATTTTCCTCTAAATCCCCTTAAAAACACAAAAATTTTTCTCAAGTAGTTGCTCATTATTGTCAAGGAAGTTACTTGGCTTATGAATTATATCTTCAGAATAAGATTTGAAAGGTAGGTAAAGGAAAAAACATTTGCAAACAGACCATGTAATAAACTCCAAAGAAGGAAATGAGGTTTCTTTTGTGTGGAAGAATCTGGGAGGCATTTGTTAAACCATAATGGGAACAGTTTGCTTGATGTTTTATCTGGAAAATTTCATGCTTTGTAAGAATGTCTGCGACATCAGCAGCTCACTCATAAAAATGACTGGAGGACAGAAGAGACAAATAAGATTTCTCAAGATGTATACTGAGCCCATGGATATCACTTGAACTGAAACAAATACAACATATTAAAAAATCAAAATAAATAAATGCATTCTAATGCAATGCTTGCATGTGTGCTCATGGTGAAGGAGACCAAAACACCTCTCCAAGGACAATTTTCTAGCTGGTGATGTTTTCTGGCTGTCAGCTTGGCAGACTTATGATGAAGAGTGGCAATCCTCTCTTTCAAGCTGCCATTCCCTTTTTGCCTTGCATTGCTATGAGGCAAGGTTTTCCTCAGAGGTAGCAATGAAAAAGGAGTTCAAAAGTTGAAAATAAAAGCTGCCTGGGGTATAAATTATTGAGGGTGATTTTCTTCATTCCTGAGAGGCAGAACATGTTTCAACCCTATGCTGGCCATCAGTGGACAACTATATGTACACTTATATACATATTTTCTGGTTACTTTTTATGCACTTATTTCTTACTACAATGGCTAAATTTTACCAGGTCCAAGCTGAAAAACCCACAAAAAACCCAACCCCCTTTTGTTGATGCTCAAGCATAGTGTTTACCTGAATAATGCACAGGCAGAGGGGATGCAGAAATCTCATTGTTTCATGGTCATCTTGGGCAGTCAAATTTTTTATTTATGCTTAAAACTATTTTTCATTTTCATTAATTTCTTTATGAATTCAATTGTGGCATCATGAATGACTTATAAAAAATGGTTTGTGAAATAGCGAGGCATGGACTAAAATGTATCCCATGTAGATATGATTTACTGAATACCTTCAGGCTCCTGTGAAGGGACTGCACCTTGCTACTGCAAGAGGAGAAGCACATGGCTGTGCCTATACTAGCATACTGTAACAGACCAGTTGGAATGCACCATCTGTAAGGAAAACATTTGGCAGCGAAGTTCTGTTTCTTGAGGTTTTTTTGGTGTTTGTTTTTTTTTGTTTTGTTTTGTTTTGGTTTGGTTTGGTTTGGTTTGGTTTGGTTTGGTTTTTTTCTGGTTCGGGCTTTCTGTTTTTTTCTTTCTTCAGGCTAATTCTGTTTTGGCCTGGCAGATTGAGGAACCATTGGTTGACAGAGTGCACCAGCCATTCTCCTGGAGCTCCTCTTCCAGTTTAGTTTCATGTGAGGTGGTACAGTTCAAGATCTCCAAGGACCAATCCATGAGAATCCAGGGAAGAGCATGAATCTCACTTTGGAAGCACACTGCTGACCCACTCTATTTAGATCTAATACATTAGTCCAGTGTTATACATAATAGCAGCAACGCATTGATACTGAGATTGCTATATAATATTTCAGGCCTGTTCTCATGAAATAAATAAATTTTCATTGATACTCTGCTATATTCTCCTTTCACCACATTCAAAATTAAGGACGTGTCAAGTAAACTGGATTGAAACCCTTATTGATGACTGGGGCTATTATTTTGGCTTTCTATTTCTGGAAAGGAGATAAATGGCATTTTTTTAGGAAAAATTCTTATAAAAGAATTGGCTTTTTAAAATTCTCATCAGTTTCTTTTGAACCTCATTTTTTTTATGAAGCATATTACAGATGTGGTTGTGCATGGAAAGATTAGTCAAAAGACACTTAGAACTAGTTAATTAACACTGCTTTACAGAGTTTTTATTTAGTAAAATTAGAGGGCATTGCTTTAATCTGTTTAAAGGACCTATTATCTTGCAGCTAGCATCCAATAATTTGTCTTGTATAAACAGTTAAAAATGAGTCGGAATCTCAATATAGCAGTTTGACAGAAGTGTTAAATATAGGTATCATCTAAACTCACTGGAAATGTTGATTGTTTTTCCTAAGAATGTTATCCAAAAGTGAACAAAAATGAAAGGGGAAAATTTCCAGCAAGGCTTCTTGGCTCAAATCATAACAACTGTGTTAATTAGAGCTTTGTTTTGCACTGCCTGCAATTGCCTTTCAACAGTCCGTACAAAAGTTAGCAGAGCATAAGCATTCGTGTCGCAAGAGTAACTCCCCTAGGATCAGGAGCTGAAGCTGACCTTCTGAGGAGAGGACATTGCACAACTGCAAATATATATACAACTATATACAAATAAATATATACAACTCCTTGGGGAAGGCTTGTAGCATGGTAACTTTTGGAAAAGGCTACAGGTATTCGTGTCCATTTCCCATGGAGAAGTACTTCATTTGTTTCTATGCACCGTGCAGTCTGAAGAGAAGAAAGAAAGAAAGAAAATATCAGTTATCAGATGACTGTCACATATTTTTATGTGAACAGCTCTATCTCAGAAACAGTTTTGTTTATTTTTTCCTTCAAGTATCTGGAGCTCCTTGGTATTACCAGAAATCCCTCACCTTAGAGATTGCTGACCTCACTATTGTGAGGCCACACAAATTGATCAGAGCAGAGAGACATATAAGTATCCCACAAAAGACTGGGAGGTAGAGGCTTAGAGTCTTGAGGAATATTTTGGTTGAGTTCCTTTCTTGTTCCTAAGCTATTGAATGAGTTTCATAATAAGCAGAGAAAATACTATTTTTTAATGAAATCATAACTATAATAAAAGGCACTTGCCTGCCAAATCAAGATGAGAACAGCACTAATCCTGAGCTGGCTGCTGTCAATAAACTTTTGCATGCTTATTAGCAAGGCATGCTTCTGTACTGTGATGCACCTTGGTGCTTGAAATGAAAATTTAAAATCCATAGTGAATAAAGCAAAAAAAAATCTACAAGGTAATAAAAATAACATGCTCAGAGATGTTTGAATAAATAAAGCAAAAAGAAAGTGCAAGATAATAAAAATAACCTACATTTCAATAAAATTTAAAAAGGCATAGATAGCAAGCTAGACAAAAATGAGGCATATTATCTGTGATGATGTAATTTTGTTTTAACAGATGAGATGGGAATCCCTAATCTGAATATTATGGAAGTATTCCAAGTTCCCACAATAAATTCCCTCCTCTTTTTGTGTGTTGATGTTTCAGGCAGGAACTTTTCCAGAATGAAAAGATGGTGTTCAATCTAAGGAGAGTAAGATAACAGATAAGTAAGAAAAATTACAATCAGAAATATAAGATTACAAAAGGAAAGATGTAGAAGTAGAAAAGCTGAACAAAGGAAGACCAAAGAAGACAGGTGCTCTTGGTGGAATAGACAGCGATGCTTTACCAATTAAAACAGCTTTCAAAATAAAAATAATTTCACATGGAAAACCTCTAGAACCTTATTAATTACTGCTCAAGGAAAGAACCTACCTTCACTTTACCAAAACCTGTGTGGCATTTATAAGCTACTCAATTTCTGCACTCCATACACAGAGTAATGTCCAAAGTATGTAGTGTCCAGCTGGTGGTCCTTTACTGCTTAAACAGTGTCTGTCTATTTTTAGGTGAAAAATAAAAACATGCTGAGAAACAGTCCCTGAAGATCACTCCTGCAAGAAAGACGATCTTTTGTGCCTGAAAGACCAAACTCAGGAACAGGAAGATGCTTACAGCAATAAGAGTTCAAGAGCACTTCTGTCAATCAGCTTTCTCTGAGCTACTTTCCCCAAACAGCACAATAAACTTTTAAATTAGCAGAAATTAAAATATTTTGGGTTTTTTTCCTTTTTGTAATAAATTGTAATGGTCCAGGACTTTTTTCTTTTTCTCACTAGGCCATTGGAATATTGTACCAATAATGTCTTTTTTTAAAAGCTAAATTAAAGATGTTAAAAGCTCTAAATCAAACTATACATTTATTAATTTACTTAAAGTCTGAAATCTCCTTACAAACTTATTGTCTTTGACTATAGTTGTTTTTTTCCTCAACAGACTCTGGGTTTGTCATTTGCAGACTTTCACTAAGTCTAAAAATGTGCCTCTTAAACTTTCTCTGAAAACACTACTGACTGTTCCCACAACAATTTGTAGCAGCAGGATCTTCTTTTGGCCTCTGTTTTTGATATTGAGCCTAAACTGCATTATTACCTAGTAAATGGAGCTATTGCTAGAATTACTGGAATATGACAACTCCTGCAACAATTTCTGAGACTTTAAAATGCAGTTGGACACATTCAGAGAGAGAGGAAAAAAAATCTTGTTTTTCCGGAAAAAATGATTGGTGTAAAAAGATTTATTTTTGTTTTAAATTTTCATTCTGACCTCTCCCTGTGTCTTCAGCAGTGATCAGAGAGTTTTCCTGGAAAGGCACAAACATTTTTGGCTAACATCACCAAAATCTGTGTGTCTAAGAAAAGGCTGGTTTTGCAACCTTTTCTTTTGACAGTCAGAGTAAAGAACATTCTTTAGCAAAAACCTTGGTGCAACTCTTTCACAGCTTACTATTCTTCTGCTGGAAAGCTGGTTGCTTTCAAAACTTCATAGAAATTTCTCTTTAAAAAAAGGTGACTTGTCAATAATCTTTTCATTGAGTAAGATCAAATAAAAAATAAGATGATTTCTACTGCACATTCAGTTGGTACTTGTTGGTGCTAAAAGGAAGCAAGGTATACTGAAGGCAAAATGTACTAAATGGTTTGCATGAGGAATGTCTCAGTAAACCCAGAAGGCAATCTTTCTAGGATAATTTGCAAGATTTCTTCCCTGAAAAAATCCAGAAAATTAATTCTTTATGTTATTTTCAAGAGATTAGGGCTTACTTGAAACAGGGAGCATCCCTGCAAACTCTTTACTACTCAATGGATTTAGGCTGCAGTGTGATCATAGAATAAATCTGTCTTTAGGTCTTGTGCTATGAGATCAAAAGAAAATCCCATGAAGCAAAATAAGAAGCCAATTTAAACTCATTCTGTATGGTCAGTTTTGCTTAAAAGATGTTTCTGTGCTGACTTTGAAGTCTCAGTCTTTCTCCTGGAATAAGTTTCAATGCATTATCTCTTTTCCTACATGCCTGAGAATAAAAGGGTTTAAACACTGTGCTGTATGCTTCAGTGCTCATTTGAAGAAATGCCAGCAAGCCTTCCTTCCTGCCCTTCCCTGCCCTCATTCTAGATAAAATTTGTATTTTGAGTTATCTGGTAGCATACAGATGCAATATCAATGCTTATTGAAACACAGAAAAAAAGGATAAAAATTACTATTCTTGTTATATGCTCAGGCGTTTTGCAAACAGAACTAAGCAAATGCCTGTTTATGAGGTTGGGGGATGAAAATAATGATTCTGCATTGTTAATTTTTTTATACTGCATCTTGGTTTTTGTTCATGAACTCTGTGACTTGTCTCATTTTTTTGTTAATGAAAACTAGTATCAGAATTTTTCCAGCCTAGTGATGTATTTTTATTAGTTCTGAGGTCTTGACTAAAATAGGGTGCTGTCCATGCCTTCACCATAGTGTAGAAGGAGGCAGGTAATGAGAAATGGCCAGCAAATGAAGAAAGGGTGAATAAGAACTGCTGCCAAGCTGACTTTACAAAAAAATATTCTCTCTTTTAAAAACTGAGTAAGGAGAAAAGTGGTATGAGTGCTACAGCTGGGGTTGTCAGAGAAAACCTACTTCAGAAAGTAAAACATACTGCAGAGATAAGGGTTTTTTTTTTTTTCTAACTCATCAGAAAGGAGCTCCAAAAAGAAAATGCAGACCTCACCAAATAAGTAGTCAAAAAGAGAGAAGCATCTGTTGTATCCCTTTCTCCCCCTCCAGGGGGAAGGGAAGGACTTCATAATCTGAGTCTGGAACCAAAAAAGTGGATACCTATGGAAGGGGCATTATTTCCTAATTTAGTTTGGAGAATTTAAAACAGAATGGGAAGAGAAGAACTAAAGGTAGAGGGAGGGCGTGAAGCAGTAATGAAACAAAAAAAAAATTCAGAATGATTTTAGTTCTACTTTACAGTTATTTGATGATGCTATTTGTAGAGAGCAGTATTTGCAAACTAGTATCAAAAAACATATATTAGGAGATGCATTTATTTATACAAATTTCACGGGAAAACCTGTAATTTTGCTAAAAATTGATATAACTGTGGTTCTATCAGTTTGCAGTGAACTAATGTCATCAAAGGGTGGATTTCTGCTGAGAAAACACATTTCTTGAAAGATCAGAAGATCATTTGAAGATGTAGTTAATATTATGCCATTGTCTTGGACATTCTTTAAAGATTAGGATAATACATATTTTCTGGAAGTGGTAGTCATGAAAAAAGGTAATATTACTGGAGTGTGAAACAATCAATCAATGAGCACTGCTGTGCGACTGTAACCTCCATTTCACCTTGAGGCTTCTGTAGATGAAATTTCAAAGCATAATGAGATTAAACATTTTTCTTGAAGAGCTTTCAGCTTATGTCCCATAACTACAACCAGGTCCTATAGGGCAGCCTGGTTTGAAGCTAATGGAACTCTGCAAGGATGTCGAGGTCACTCCTTGCCAAGCCTCTGGGAGAAACTCAGCCTGTGTCAGGTCTGACAACAGGAGTGATGACAGCAGACAAAGCAACCCTGAGGCAAAGTCTGAATCAAAATCAGGTCACATGTAAAGGAATCATTGGGGTTGCACTTTTTGCATCAGCTGGGAATCTGGTCCTCGGGGAAAGAAGGTTAGTGGCAGATGGCAGAGGTTCTGTGGATAGGCTTCAGAAGGGCAGCAAAGCCACATAGCAATGATGAAGATCTTTGGAGTCAGAATGAGTAAAAGTGGAATACTGGATCTTGATTTGGAACACTTTTCATTCTCTTCTTCATTCCCTTCTTGTACAAACCTTTATTATATAGTTTTGCTGGTTTTCACTCCAAGATCTATTTAAACATAAATACTTACACTGATGTTTAAAAAAAAGTGATATCTTTCACATTGAGCTCAGTTAATATGTAAAGTCCCTCAAATGGTACTGCTAAAACAGCAGAAGAAAAAATAGTCTGCTGCAATGGACTTCATAAATGACAGCTCTGCAACATGGTCAAAATCTGTGATAAGCTGTTTGAAAATGAAAGTTAAAAACTGGTAAAGAGCATCTATTTTCTCTTCCAGAGCATAGTAAAAGAATATCATATTGCCATCCTTACAAAATACTAAACTAATGGTATTCAATTAAATCAAATCCTCTTGAACCATAAATGGCTAATTGACAGGACTCATGATCAAGCTGCTATCTGCTATTACAGATCTGCAGTGTGGTCTAAAATCTAACCTTGAAGAGTGTGTTAAGAAAAAAAAAACAAAACAGTCCAGTATTTCAAATTACATCCAGTAGGAAGATAGCAAGGACACTGCCAAGGGCATGGAGCCTGGCAGAGCTGGGGAATCTGGTAGGTGGAACACATCAGCAATGACACTGAATTGCTTCCTGACAAAAAGCCCGCACCAGCCAACTGAAGAGGTGAATGCAGTTGAAACCTAAAATCCTTTCCTATCAGGTATCTGCCCTGAAGAATAAAAATAAAAAAATATTACAAGAAAGCAATTTGAGCCTTGCATGGTGTCCCTTTCTTGTGAAGGGTTTATAGATTCAGTCAGCAGTAATAAATGCATCGTAATCAACAATATCTATTTAATGATGATGTTGCTATCAGAGACACCTGTAAAAGTGGTTTTGGTGTTCTTAAAAGTACATCCAGATAGAACAATGACCATTTTCTCTTCTGGGGTATGCTGTTCATGAGGTCTGAAGCACATGAAAAGAATAGGAGCATAACTTTGCAGGCACCACATGATGCCTTTTTCAAAAGCTCACTATATGCAGTCATACAACGGGAAATCAAGGCCTGAATGAAAAATGTAGGTCTGCCTTAGGAAAACTATGGGTCCAAAAATCCCATTGTGAACACTGGGAGCCAAGACAGAATTACAATTAACAACCAAAAAACTGTCAGCTAAGATATTTCTCTTTTTTTACATTTTTTCTCTCTCATATTAAGTCTTTATCTTTCCCTTGTGAGATTTAAACTTTAAAGACTCTTGCTTAGAGTCTGCTTCCCACACTAATTACAGACACTAAGCATCTGTTGGAATGTCCTCTGGTTATCACTGGAATTTAAACTACCACCATTCCCCACAGTATAGTAGTTAAATCTGAGTGTTTTAAGTCTATATCCCCTTGTACTTAGTATGCACTGAACCAGCGGATACATCTGAAATATGCAGCTGAGTTCTAACACACTCTGATAATGAAGGAGATAAAGCAATCATTCACAGGTCTTTTCAAATGAAATACCTCCATCTCTCTATTCAGATACATAACTTCTAATTACTGTTTGCCTGAGAATTGTCCACACAGTACAAAATCCTCTTCAGCTCTAGATTTAACTGAAAGAGAAATACCAGATCTCCGTTCAACATTGCAGCTTCATTCTCCACATCTGTTTGATAGTCTCTGAAAGTTGTTTGCTTTCCTTTTGGAACTGCATAGTGATTAAAGAAAGCCAATTTGCTCAGAAAACTCACTGGTTTTTCTTTCTGATATCTCTGCAAATTTTATTCTGCTTTTAGAACTGCAATCCCCAAAATATTCAGTCTTGGGTTTTCTGTTTTTTCAGATAGGGAAACAATCTGAGCTCTATTAATTTGCTCAATTCCAATTCTGTTCCTTGGAGTTTATCTGCTTTACCTGAGCATGCAATCTTTCAAAATAAATGCTCCTAGGTACCAGCCTATCAGGCATTAGACCCTGCATTTTGGACTTATTGTTCAGTTCTCCACTTCCCTCACTCCCAGCTCGATTCATTATCTCTGCCCTAAGCTCATTCAGGTCCTGCCAGCTCACTAGCTCTTTCTAGTACACTGTTATGAAATGTTGTGGTCTCTTCATTTTATTTTGTGTGGGAGCTTGACAGTGATCATATTGGTTTTTGCTTCTTGCAAGACATGCATTTTGAGTAAAATATTTTTGACCAAAGTAATTTTTGGGGGGGTGAAATAATATTTCCAACAAACAAGTTCCCTTACTGTATCCCCAGATTTCTATCTTAATGGAGCCTTTTCATCTCAGCTACACAGGATCTCATGCAAAATAAAAGTTAGGAATCCTAAGTCAGATTTCAAAATTTTAATACCTGAATACAAAATCAAGATTCCCCTAATCAGTCATTGAGTTGATACCCTATCCTGGGACCATTTGGCCTATATTAATATTGCACTTTTCAACATTCCTCTCTTTCACAATATACTGGAATATTCTTATCCTAAAACTGGGTAAGACTGTGATATCTTGGTTAAACCCTCTGCAGAAGCAACAACAGCAACAACAAAAGGCACTTCTCTTTTTATCTAGCTAGAGGAACTTGATAGCGACTGTTTCTGCTCGAGGATGACCATCTGCCTCCCGTGTGGTCCCATCCCAAGTGGAATTTTGGGCCCCACGCGTGTGCTGCCCACCAGCCCCGGGGAGCCCTGCACCCGCTCAGCTCAGCCTGACTGTCAGAGGTGACTGCTTTCAGCAATGAGTTTGTTTACTTAAGCCTTGGGCGGTGATCCCCAATTACATCCTGCTCTTCACAGCCCTTTCTGGAGCCATTAGAAAGAAGATGAATTAATTAAATACCACTTAAAGTAGTTTTGACAGTTACTTAATCTTCTCAACAAAGTAGTGACCTGCATTTTGAGAGCTCCTGAACTTTGCACTGATTAATTTTATAGACACTCAAAAAGTGGCTCTTATAAAATGAGAAATAATGCACCATAGTAACTTTCTGCAGCTAACTCTGACAGGGTATTGCCTAGCTATATTCTCACTATATTATACAGTTGTAGGTGTAATTGTGCTTTGCTGCTTTCCTGTTTCCTGTTCTCTACAGCCAGAGCTGCTTTTTTCAGTGTTGGCCTTTGGAAGATGAATGACAATAATATCTGTGAAAGAATCCTAGCCTACGCAGTGAAGCCCACATTAGGTTTGTTTCCATTTATATACATTTAAAATTATTCCTATTATTTCAGCTGTAAATGAGTGCAAAAGAAAGGAACCCATAGGAAAAATACATGAAAGAAGATTTTTCTTTACTGTCTTAATTGTTGAATGAATTTTAAGCTTTGTTTATGAAGCCTCCTAAATGCATAATCTGTTCTCATTTCTTGAAAGCAGGAGGATGTTTAAGGTTTAATGACATAATAAAACATTTGATAGAATAGTTCTGTTTGTTAAATGTATTATCTTTTTTATAATAAAATGTTATAGAACAGAGGAAAATTTTTCTTTCATACATTTTATGTTTACAGGAAATGGTTGTTACATTCTCAAATTAGTGAGGTATCCTGTGATTTAATGAGATCTGAGCTATCAGTGAGGTTTAATGATGTTGTAAAAATTGTTGTAAGATGACTGAATCACTAGCTACTAGTTAAAGGCATGTTCACAAAACTATGATTTCTACAATGCTGTGTATATTGGGAAAATGGTAAGTCTATAAAACGAATCAATAAAAAGATACAAAAGCAAAATATGCTGCATTCACACCTCTAACATTCATTAACAGTTGGGTCTTGGCTGAATAAAAATTTTGCTATGAAATTCAATGGATTCAAGGTCCTCCCTGTCAAGATGAAATCAAAGATGACAGAAATGCCATTTTGGCCCACCACTAATAAGAGTTTTGTACCGCTGAAAATTCCAGCCCATCAAGGAAAACCATCATTAAAACTCTGAGAGAACAGAAAGTGTCCTCTACACATGAGGGCTGTGTAGGATTAAGGGACATAGAAAGCATGGGTGGAAGAAGCTTGTGGCAGAAGAGGACAGCAAAAGGCCAGATTGTGATGGTCAAGCCATGACAGATATTCTCTAGGCTTTGGACTGGAGGAAAAACAATTTCTGCACTTCAGAGAGAAAAGACATATAAGGAATAGTGGATATGCTTTTTTTTTTCTTGAGGGTACTGTTTTTTCTTTTCCTTGAGGAGTAGAAGGTGTTGAACACAAGAGGAAGAGCTGCAGCATAGGAGAAGGTGAGTGCAGGCGAATCCCTTCTCCAGGTCAATACCTGCATTGTGCCTAATTTCCCTGGCTTTTTCTATTTCCTCCATCTTTGCCTTTGCCAGAAAATGATTTGGAAATTTCTGATACATAAAGAATTTTAAAAAATTCTCATTGGAATCTGCAATCCCCTACATTTACAGCAGAGTATGAACTGTGTTTGAATCCATATCTCTTATCACACAAGAAAGACCTAAACATTTAGACATCCTATCCTACCCATACATTGAGGAATGGAGTGAGGGCAGGATTCTTAGGCCCTTTCAGTGAAACTGTTGTTCAGCTTGGCAGAGTTGAGTGCCAGAAATGAGTGGAAAGAGAGAAAATGATCCACAAGTGTAAATTGTGTTCATTAGAGAAGCCACCTAGAAAAGGGAGGCAAGCCTAAACATTTGCCGTCATCCATTGAATACTTACTACAAAATTAAAATAATAAAACAATGGCAAAATTTCAGATTTTCCTCCTCCTTGTGTGTCCCAAACACGTAATTACAATTACTGTTATGCTTATTTTCTCTTGGGTCTGAGGAATATTTAGATATTCAAAGTAGAGAGATTTCCAACAGCAGCAACTGAATGTATTTATTTATCCTATCCTGACATACCAAACAGTTCATGTGCAAAAAGATATCAAAAAATATTAAAGGCCTGGGTAAAACAAGATTTCAATCAAAGCAGCCACCTGAATCTAAGATGTCCTTAGCATCAGTAGTGCCCTAGGTACAGTACAGTTGGCAGATGGGCGTATTGCAGACACACTTTGGACAGAGCAGAGTTCTTAGGCTTGCTCTGAAAGCACCAAACAGAAGAGACCCTGCAGGCAAGGATATGATGGCTCTGGAGAGAGAGAGATCTCCAGCTTCTTCCAGGGTCAGATGACATTTTAAGAAAGCAAGAGAGGTTATCATAGAATCATAAAATCATAGAATTGTTTGGGTTGGAATGGACCTCAAAAACCATCTAGTTACAAGCCTCCTGCCATGGGCAGCCTAGGAGAATTAGGGCTGTGTATCCAGGCTGCTTGAATTCTGCATAACTTGGGACTTTGAAGAGTGAATCAGTTTTCTAACAATTCTAAACTTTTATTTCAGGTATTTAAACCCATTCAATTCAATGGCTTCTTTCTGAAGCACTTTATAGTCCATCACAGCAATTACCTATAGATGTTTGCTCTAGGTGATGGCATAGACACTGCATTCAGTTCACTTTCAGAAATCTTTCTCTGGGGGGAAAAATATTAAAAAAAAATCCTAGGAAATTAAGCTATGGTTATCACCTTTACACCTTCCTGGCTGAACCACTTATTCCTAGGCCCTTGAATCAGGCACTGCTGTCTGCAGGACCATCATATCCTCCAATCATCTATAAGATGCATTTAATTGCATACTTTCTTTGGAAATTGGCACGCTGGATACTATCCGGAAATTCCAGATAATAGATGAAAAACACATAGCTTCTGCTTGCTCTGTGTCCAATGCAGAACATGTCTCACATCTGGACCTGTCAGAGGTGTTGGTAGTAGTTCTGGACCCGTCATTTCCATATATTATGTTGCACAGTGGATTGGCTCCAACAGGAGGATTAAAACATGCATCATTCCCCAGAACATAGTATAGACTTCACGCACTTTTCTGAAAAGCAAATGTGAGCTGTGATCCACTCAGGAATGAAGACATCAACAATAGAACCATCGAAAGGTTTGGGTTGGAAGGAACCTTTAAAGATTGTCTAGTCCAGCCCACCTGATGGAGGCAAGGATGCTTTCTACTAGACCAAGTTACTCAGAGTCCTGTTCACTTTGGCCTTGAACACTTCCAGGGATGGCACAAATTTTCTGGGCAACCTGTTCCTGTGCCTCACCACCCCCACAGTAAAGAATTTCTTTCCAATATCTAATCTAACTCAATCAGATTCTCATTTAAAATCATTATTCCTTGACCTATAGCTGCATTCCCTGATAAAAAGTACCTTGCTGTCCTCCTGTAGGCCCTCATACAGAAAATTATGCAGGAATTCTTGTCAAAAGGCACTGGGAGCTGAAAGCATTCGAGTTTTGGTTGAAAAAAGCGGTTAGATAAATGGATGGAGAATGGGTCCATCTGTGCCTACTGAAGTGGATGAGCAAGATGCAGTCTCCAGCTCAGGTGTTGCCAGACACAGGGTCTGGAGAGCACCAGTGGCCTTAAGAGCCCTGCTTGGCTCCTCTGACTGCCCAAAGCCCAGGACCCACAGCTGCTCCTGCAGGGTGTCAGGTGCTGCCCAGAAAAGCCACTCCAGGTTCCACCCACCATGGGTCCTCACCTGAGCCAAGACCAGCTTGGCCTTGATGGATCCCAATCCCCAGGGTCAGTGCTGGGGGCTGGGGCTGCCCTGGCTGTCCTGGATGACCTGGTTTCCTGTCTGGGGCTGTGGGACCAACCCTGACTGCCAGTTCTGTGTCCCCAGGAGAGCAGCCCTGACAGGAGCTTCCAGAGATTGCCTTAATTGTCCCCAGATGCTTTAGTGTGACAAGGCAAAAAGAAGGGGATGGTGACTCCTGTGACTTCACAGTAAGAACATACTTTTTTCAAGCAATAAGGTAATGGACTTTCCATGAGTGGTGGGTCAGTGGATTTACAGTCAGATTGATTGCCTCATCATTTCAACTAGGAACACATCTCAAGGTGTGATGGAAAACCTTTTCTTTAAAGAGCTTAACAGAGAACTGATCATTATTTACAAAGAGACAGGACTCAATTTACATTTTCAAGTAATAAGCTGCCTGTAAATATCCTCAGAGTTGGTTCTAACATTGACAAACTGAAAAAATAATAGAAATATAAAAATCTTTCCAACATTATATAGATAAAATAATAGAAAAACAGAAATCGTGTCAGCTCCTGTTCAGATGGCACAAATCAGAAAGGGTACACTGGTTTTCATTTCTCTGAAGCTGCTGCAGAAAATCTCCTGCAGAAATATTCCACAGAGTAAGGCAGGCATCACAAGGATTGTGTGAGCAACAGAGAACCCCAGGACCATAGCCATAGACAGAAGTGTAGTACAAAAATACTGCACTACACAAGGTCATAACAATAATTAAAGTGTTGATAGAAAATTGGCTCAGATAACCATGCTGTAACATACTGAATTCTTCTTCAGCAACTCCATATAGGAAGGCTAGCAGATTATCAAGTATCTTCTGCAAGTTCAGCAGGAGAAAAAAGTGTTACCTTCCCTAATACTGGTATGTGGATTGCCATGATTTGCAGACTATGATCCGAGCCTTAGGGGGGACAGGAAAATATCTAGGCAAAGAGCAAAACACATGGTGGTAGTTGTTCAGTAACTGGAAAAACCCACCAAATTCTGAAAAATAGTAAAAAACCACGACGAAAATCTTATAAAATACTATGAACTTGCCAAAACTATTTGGAAGCCTGAAAAATGACTTGAGACTATAGTATTGTCTCTGATGATTTCTAATAGTAATTACTATTTCTCTAAGTGTTGGGACTAATGAAACTTGGAACCTGGTATTTTCTCTCTTTCCTGTGATCTTAGACATTATAAAGGCTTAGTATCTGAAGGATGTTTCCTCTACCCAACACCCCTTTGCATCTTAAAATCTTTGAGACCTCTACCTCTTCGAATTTTGGCCAAATCAGAAGAAAAAATAAGTAAAATAGGATAATCAAGAAAGAATTATACTCGAAGGAACATAAAGAAGAAAAGACAGTGGTAGAATAGCACTCACAGTCTTTCTGCATCTCCTTATAAGCTCAAGCTTACAAAGAGAGACATTGTGAAACTTTCTGGTTTTATCAGGGGAGATTGCCATGTGTTAAATACACTTTCTGTACGATGACACAAGGACTTTACAGCATGAGTATAATGATATTTAGTATCCTCAAGATGACCAGATAAATAGAATTCCAATCTCTTACACACTTGATCAGATAGAGGGGTGAGCGTTACTGACCTGGTCTCAGCGTCAAGGGCCAGTAACAGAAAGGAGCACAGGAATGTTCCAACCTGCAGAGCACTCAGCAAAGGCCACAGGACAGGAGGGAAGCAGTTTGTGAGCTTCCTGTGTTTCACCTTTAACATTTAGCCTTACAGAACAAAGAAGCCGAATCTTCAACCAAATCTCTTGTGCTGAGTAGTGAGTGTCCTGTAGGGCAGAACCATCAAGGAATAGAAGAAAGCTGTTTTCTATGTGTTGAAGGGAATATAGGTTTGAGAAATTTGCCACTCTGCTAACTGCAAACTCCTCCTACATTTTTAAGAAGGGGACTTTCTCCTATTACTATCTGATACTGTCAGCATTATACAGAGAATATAAAAGCTTAATATGTGTGTGGCCCAACTTATTTGATTAGATTATAAACATGTTAAGGTGTTGTTGTGTTTAACAAAAGAGGTTTAAAATTGCATATTGGTGATCTTACATTGACTCACAGCATTTTAAAGAAACAAAACTTTTCTTGAGAAAAAGTCAGACTGCTTGAAGTAAGACAAAAAGCTTAAATATCCAAAATTCTTCAGCATTCAGAATCAAGGGAAGTAAGCTTTGTTGCTAGGAGACTGTGACTAGAAGGAGAGGTTGCTTTGTTTTAAAGATTAGAATCTGTAAGCAAAATACTTATCAGATGAAATAGCCATGTATAAGAGTTCAGTGCAGACCAGGTGAAGTGTGAGGCAAGCACTAGAAAGCTTATGAGAAGTGCAAATCTTCAAATACACTTCAGCTATCATGACATAATGGCCGGATAAAAGAAACTCATTAGTTGCCTGCTAATAATTAGGATGAAATTTCAGTTGAGATATGAATTAAAGAACAAATATTGATGAATCTGTCAAGAATAGACTGTGATTTAATTTACTTTTGTTATTTACATGGTACTAATCTGTAGGTCTCTGAAAGTTTTTAAATGAATAAGAATAAAACATGTTGTATCTATAGAGAAAGCAAGCTTGTTGCAGAGAAAAAAGGGAATTATTCTTAAAGTTATCTCAAATTTGACAATAAAGAAACCTTCCAATAAAGAAAAGAAGCTTGAAAAATTTTAAGCTTTTCCTACCTACAATCCCACACAAATAGCCTTATAATATTTATATAAGGTTTTGACTTTGTAGAAATTAAAACTAAAAGTATCAGCTGTAATTTAAAATGTTAAAACTTAATTGAGAAGTAATAATGTATTTAATTTTGTCTTGAAAAAAAACCTCAAAGATTTTGAGAGGCTTTTTGAGTGGAAAAATGTGTTATTTTAGTTAAAATGTCTCAGTTCTTCTACTTCAGTGTGACTCAGTCAATAGAGGGGCAGAGTTTTCATGGGATATTAACTATAGAATTAATTTTAAAAACTCAATATCCTTAGTTTGGTAGCTGTGACATATCTCTTGCTGGTGTCCACATCACTTTGTAGCAGGAAATTTTAGATATCCAGGCCCACAGAATATGTGTGGGAAGCCTGTATATAGGCATATGTAATTAATTATTTCTAAAGTTGAAATATTTTGAATTATTAAAATTTGATCAAAATAATTTGATATAAAGTTGTGCATAAAAATTGCATTGTTAGATGTTAGATATTAAATGTTAGAATAAATATTTTGTTTAATTGCAATCAGGTGGCATTTTTTCACTCCTACTTCATTCTCAGTTTCCATCTGACATTTCAGATATTTCACTGGACGATGTTACAGAGGTGTTTGTTCTAAATATACTGCCAGAAAACTTGTTCATGTATGAAGACGCTCCTGGAAGAGCGAAACAAAACCTCAGTGTGGCATATGACTTCTTCCCTCGTGCAGTCAGCCATCCTAAAGCATCAGGGTGGTTACTCATGTTTCCTGGTGGGTGGACACCCTCCTGCAGTCTCTCCTTCCGTGCCAAGCCAGCCTGCTCAACACTTCAGCCACGCAGCTATGCTGAGCCCCCCTCATCTAAGAGTCACTTGGAGGCTTTGACTTTGCAATGTCAGGCCCTCGTTCACAGCAAGCCAGATGATTTCCTAGCACCACATGGTAGTCTGGTGGCTCATTTTCTGTTGTGTTGTTGTACAAGGTGAAATCTTAGCTTCTCTTTGATTTGTTGTACTTACATACCCATCTACCTTCTGGAAAAGACTTTGAAGTTCCCATTAGGTTGAAAAAGGGAGATAATTTAAGACTACTGGGATTTGCATTTAGTGTTCTTTAATCTTTCCCTATTCTTTATCATCATTTTTCTGATGTAACTGGTTGAGAAATATCAGAATTAAAAAAAAAAAATAAAAAAAAAATTAAAATCTCTGCATTACTGAAAACCAGAGATCTACATGTCCAGATTTACTTCTCTGGCCACTGGTGAGCTGAAATATTCTATAATTCTATTATATCCTCAACTTTCTGCTTTCTGAAAGTATTCATCAAGAGGAGACACAGTCTCAGCAAATTATGCAGGCTCCACAATCATGTAGGTGTTTTTTCTTATTGCTAATTTACATATACCTTCTTTATGGTGGCAACAGCATCTAATAGCAAAGTGCAATACCTGCATTCTTGACGAGGATGAAATGATTGAAAAATATTATTTTTGGCTTCAAGGTGTGGTTCAATGGAGTTGATGCAATTGGCAAAATAGGATGAGTGTTCTGAAGTGTGTCTTGGCACTGAGATATCATGACAACTTGCATATATATGTCCCACTAAAGGAAACTTATTTTACTTTCAGCAAAAAAAAAGAAACTCCAATTTGAGTTAGGAAAATAATTTATTAAAATCAATTTAGTGGTTTATTTATTAAAAAATTGAACATGTTTGTACCCAATGGAGTGGTTGAACTGTTCCACATTGAAACCCGATTTGTATAGAAAATGAGAGACCTTATTTTGGGAACATGTGGTCTAAACAGGCTTAGAAAACAGAAACAACTGTAAAAATAACAGTTATCCTCAATTTATATGCAGAAAAATAAGGCACAAGCACACAAATAGCAGAGCTCATTCAAACAGTTGTAGTTTTCCACGGTGTACGTATTCACCTGTAAGCCAATGTCCTTTTAAATCACAATTGAAAAACAGGCACTTCCAAGCTATAATCCTACTCAACATCAACCAAGTGTCAAAGGATCATATAAACCACACACTAAAATGCTCTTTTTCTCTTCACTGCCTATAAAGGCAACTTAATGACTTTATCTCTGTTAACATTTATTCTTCACAGCTAGGTTTAGTCCCATTAATTGTTTCTGTATGAGTAAAGTTGCCTAATAAAGCTATGACAGACTTGAAGTTTGAGTCAACCTTGCTGGAAATCCTCATCAGCTGCCTGTCAAACCCATCTTTTTCTTTGCAAATGATTCTTGAACATTTGAAAGGCAAATTTGAATGCAATGTGTGAATTCCTGAGAATTTTGTCTTTCACAAACTCCTTTAAAGATTCTTTAAAATTTTGGCTAACTTCTTAGGAGAAAGAGACTACCATTTAATTTTGTTCTTCATCAGCAGACAGCTACCAAAGGAAAGATCTCTATTCATAAGAAAAACAAACAAAAAGCTTTTTTAGATTTGTTGTGTTTGGTAGGAATATTTCATGCTCTCTGCTCAAGGCTGTTGGGCACTTAAAATGAGTGCATACCACATATCCACACTACAATATGTTTTCCAGAAATTGCAACTAGATATATAGCTGCCATAAAATTTGTCTTTAAAAGTGTTTACCTGAGATAACACATCAAATTCAACTGTTAACGTACAGGGCAAAGTTTCCTGATATTTTCATTGTTTGTTGACCTTTGTGAGGACTGTAGCATTTAGGCAAAGAATTAGGGCCATTGACCTGTGCAGACCTCTACCAAGAGTGAGTTTTGATTCTCAGCAAAGTATAGCACTCATAAGAAATCTTTCTATCTCAGCCATGAAAGCATTATGCTCTGATCAGAGGATGAAGCCAGCCTGTGACAGACAAGTCAGTCTCAGACTGTTAATGTTACTGTCATATGTGCATTTTGAGTCTGTAGAAGGACAAGTGCAACAGCAAGAATAACAACCCAGCTTGGACAATTTTGGTTGTTCTTGCTTTCCAAAGAACCTGATATAGAGCCCACCAAACAATCAGATATTTTCAGTTAGCCCAGTTAGGAGGAACTCAAAGAGTCTACTAATTCTCTTCAGTCACTTTCAGGCAGGAATTATGCCAAAGAAATTGCAAATCTGTAGGAGTGAATTTTCCTTCATTACCTGCAATGAACCATTATGTCAAGAAGGTTCTGTCAAGTATTCTGAAGTAATTGCATTGCAAAGAACAAAGGTTTTAAGATGAATGAATTATGGTATTAAGTCATCAAAATATATTGTCTGTAATTTCCTAACTGAAAACTTGTATTTTCTGCATCAAAGGAACTGCTGATAACAAAAACAACTGCAGGATTATGACACTAAGTGTTTGTTGCAATGCTTATGTTTGAAATCTAATAACCCTACCCATGTTGTGTGGTATTCAGAAATTCATGAAATATAAATTTTGATCCAACTTGTATCTCAAAAGTTTGGTAGTTGATGTATTGCTTATTTTATAATTACTTTATTGAAAAATCCTCTAACAATGAATTTCTTTGAGCAAGTTCCCTGGAGCAAAATGCTTCTTTGAGTTGCATACATGTAAAGTTAATCAACAGACTTTAGCTCAGGAACTACTTCAGATTTTGTAATTTACTGTAGACAAATGTTTTTCAAACCATGTTAAGGTTTTTTTTTTAACTTCTAGAGGACTCAAATCCAGATATGGATTATATTATTAAAAAAGAAAAAGTACCAGTAATATTGCTGAAACTGATTGATACTGATAGTCAGCAGTCATCAGAGCACATTGTCCACCTTGCTGCTTTTGTAAGATGCACTGTTAATGGCTCCAGGACAAGGATGTAGGTGGTGCTGTGCTGAGCTAATAAAATGCTGGTTGTATGAACTGAGAGAGGCATGGAGAACGCTGAAAAAACAGATTTCAATAGGCACTCAAAACACCAGAGTATAAGGCCTTGAAAGCATAAGAACAAGATAATGGAAAAGGCCACAGAGCTCTAAATGCAGCTCACAAATGATTGATCACTCACTGATTATTAAAAGAATGTAACCTGGAAACTGGGTAAAACTGGATTTAGGGATAATAGAAAAAGAATAAGTTAAGGTGATTTTTGCAAAATACAAAAAGTTACGTAAAGCAGACCCAGTGTCTAAAATGAAAACATCAGTATCACAGTTCTTTAAAAAGTGCAGTAAGAGGATGGGTTAGAGATGACTCCCCCTCACCCCAATTCTTGACAAACACCTTCAATCAAGCTTAGGATCTACTGCAGAAGTGAAAGGCAGAGCAAAGTATCAGGGAAAGAGGGGACAGCAGGAGGTCTGTTTGTAGTAATTTAGGCTAAATTATTTTGGAGAAAGGGAAGTAAAAATCAGATTATTTGAATGGTAAGTTTTACTGTCATTATAAACAGGCTAATAATTCTTTTTAGAAGATTGTTTTGATAAGAACAAATTCTTGCCTTCATATCCAGTGTTTATTACTGTAGGCGATATAAGTAATGTTTGGTCTGGTAGCCCATCCTTGAGGCCTGACTGTTAAACCTGAATGCAGAAATTCGTGGAGAATATAACCAACCCAGGCTTTAATTTGCATGTAACAGCTGGTGGAGGATATAGGCATCTTCAGCTGATAATGTTTGGATGACAATCAGGAAAAATCTCTCTTTGGCCCAACGCTAATTAAGTACTTTACTGGAAGCAAACATAAAACTGTAATGAAATTTGCAGATGAATGAAACCGGTTGAGAGAAAAGGAATAATCATGTGTAAAAATTGGTTCCTAAGAGTCCCTTGATGTGCTTTTCTCATTTTAAGCAAAAGAGAAGTCCATATGCCCAGTAACCTAGAATATAGGTCATACTGGCCTGGTTTGCACTTTCCCCAGTTGTGGCTGAGGTAATTGCTGGCATTGAAAGAGAATGTTATGTACAGAGTTACTAGGCCAATTTCTGGCCACATAAACTCATTAAATCAGTGCTTCAATGGCCCCTATTAAGGGAGATCAGAACAAATGTAGAAAAAAAATCCCAATTTTTAAAATAAATCCTTGTAGGAGGAGACATATCTCTCCATTTAATTTAATTTATCAAAGAGGAGATTTAGCAGTCATGAAATGATGATGGTACTGCTGTGCAGAGCTTTCTCAGAGAGCATGGGCATAGTGGCATCCAATGGCTGACACAGACACAAGGTAAGTTCAGGCCCAAAATCAACATCTATCAGACAACGAGTGTAATTAACTACTAGAAATACTACAAAGAGTTCAGACAGAGGGTCTGCCACTAAAATTTACACTAGAGCTGTTTGTCTATTTAGAAGAAGAACAGTAGCTCATCCAGAGATCAGAAAATTAATGGGTGAAAAGTTATAGTCTGTGCAATGTAGGAGATCAGAATAGATTGTATAATAGGCCCTCTTGTCCTCAACCTCTGTGATTTATATATCAGGTTTTTCATTAGCTGCTATCAGTGTGTTAATAGACTTGAATTCTGTGTCTTGATTTTAAGGTATTTAGTTGCTCTATAAATTTTCATGGGAGTTTTGCACAACCGCAGATCCTGTTGGTTATACATTTGAATGAAATGTTTGGCACACACTTTGAAGTATAAAAGTCAAGAAAATGAAGTCAAATTACTACATGTCAAAAAAGACATAAAACCCTCCAAATATTTTATCAGTAGTCAGAATTAAAGACTATGAATTTCACAGGGGACCCCAAACACATCACACCACATTAAAACAGATGTCTTTCAACTACCAGTAATCGTCAACCATTAGTGTCCATGTTCATTTGCCTTCATGTTCACCTGTTGCCCAGGAATTGTGGCCAAATTATCATTTTCAGTGGCCTAACATTGCAAGGCACCAATCATTTATATAATGCACACAAGAATTTTGCTTCTGAGCTGTGGAAGACTTTTTTGAACACTTGAAGCTACACGTAAAATTTTCCTAGAAAGGTTTAAAACTAACCTGCAGTGATAATAGATGGGCAGTAGGCAGTAAGAGAGATTCATGAGAAAAAGAAGTGCTTTAAAGTCTGTGTAGAGAGTAGAGATTTCCCCAACAGACAATGTTTCTAGTTGCTCAGATGGAAGCTAATGCAATATGAATGTACCTCTACTTAGGATGATATTGTATCATATTACATTGGTATATTTCTACTAAGTTGAAAAGAAGACATGACATGATGTAAATTTTTTTGTGGTGGGAATTCATACTCTTACTTTCAAAGGTGCTAAAGAGAGATGTAGCAATCTTATGATGAATTTCCTTCCTCCTCACACTTAATATATTTTTCTGTATCTGTCTGAGGGCTTTAAAGGAGCCCCCAAAACACTTGTGGCAAATATAAAGAAGTTCCATAAAAATAAGGTCTGGAAAAATGGATTCTTTCTTATCAAATGTAAAGATTTAACCAGCTTTCACTGAGAAGAATTGACGGGAACAAAAAGCCCTCATACAATAAACTGGATGTTTGCTGCCTTTCAAATGTATACCTATTAGTTTCAATTAAGTTGGTGGGTCTGACACATTTAAACCAAGTTCTGTTATTCAGTCTCCCCTATGCAAACAAATCGGTTGTGTTTGAACAGCTGAATCCATTTAGGCATTTTTAGTCAGGTATTTTCCTTGTGTCTTTTAAAGAGTGTGAATATAAAAGATGCTGATGCACCTTCCACACTTCACATATGGTGCTCAAAATCCATTAGTTGAAGAACACAGGTAGCAAAGACACAAGCTGATCAGAGAGAGCAGTCGAAGGTCAGATTTAAATAGATGTGTAACATCAGCCAGGCTTGATTTGCCACGGCTTTAGCATGTATCTCCGACTGACTATTCAAATATTGATGATGAGCAAACATAGAATACTGAATACACCATTTGAAATCAAATACAAAAGAGTAAAACATTGGCTTTGGACAATATTTTGAATATGTTTATTAGAACACAGTGTGATAAAAAGATAGATGCATTTTGTAACAGAAAGAGGATCCTTCAATACAGAGCATGGACTCTTTTTCCAATGCAGTTTTGCTGGTAAGGCCTTTTTGCTGTACTCCTAGATGTTAGCAGGCAGACTTTTTTTGCCACTGGATCAAAGCCCCTAAGGGAAATACGGAAAAGCTGACTCAGAACATCACTTCATTACACTTTGCACTGCTTCTTAAACCTGACTGGTCGGGGGTCATGAAGGAATCCCTTGTGTCTCCTCACAGTGTCTTGTATCATAGTTAGTTTTTAAAAACTAATTTGCTGATTAGATTTCTTAAGTAAAATCAACGTGGTGGGGAAGGACTACAGGCAGACTTGAACTCTGAATAGATAGAAAATATTCATAAAATCTAAAAGGATTATTCAACTCTCCTTTAAGAGTTGAAACCTTTTATAATATCTTTGGTGAAGAAAAATATTTTTTCTCTTTTACTTGTCTATTTTTCTGCACCATCCTGTTCATGGGCTGCACTCTGGTTTCTGCAATTTATTTCATTATTTTTATGATGGTCTTCAGGTTTTTAGTGTCATGTTGATGGACTGGGCTTCTTGCCCTATTGTCTCATGTTTTCTTAGCACTCATTCATCTTCTACTTCTGAATGGCATTCATGTTACTGCTTGACATAAAGGTCATCTTGATATTACTCTTAAAGCTTATCCTGAATATGTTGGTCTTCATTCTTCCCTCATGGTTGATTAATGACTTTGATTCCTTATCTTAGAAATTACAGTATAATGAGCTTCTGAATAACTTTCCATAAACTCCTTCAATCAAAGATTTGGATTAGATAATACTTTTTTTCCCAACAAGAACTTGAAATCTTTATGAAACCTTTATTTCATAAAGATGACAGTTTTGAAAAGTCATTTTTGGGACAATGCTAATCATGCCATTTTTCCAAATATTTTCAAGGTTATAAAAGCAAGTAGAAGCATTTGGTCATCTTTGCTGGATTTCTATCACAATTTCATTTTCATTGCAAGCCTCCAATCTTGATAGAAAAACTGACTTATTTCTTTTAATATTTCTCTTTCTGAAATTATGTTCCTTTTGGGACATTATTAACAATATTCTTTGTCTTCCTTTCATTGATGAAACCATCAAATTGTTTTGTTTACTTTGCTTGCTCTTTGGTCAGTCTTTCGTTTACCCTCAATACACAGAACTGAGACAAGACAATCAGAAAAATCAGCATTGTAATTTCCTCATAAATCCTTATGTTAATTTCTCTATCATCAAACACTCACACTACATTAACAGAATAAGATACAGAAGAGCCCTAAACTGCATTGGTTGTCACTAAAGGATATTTTCCACCATCTTTATTCATGGTGTTGTTCTATTTGTTACAGCAAAATATCTTTCCCTGTAGTCTACAGCATGCCATAATTTTCCAAAGATCATCTCATATATTCCAAACTGCTTGATAAATGCATTTTTTTAGCAAAAACACTTTCTGTTGATATATATCCATTTCAATCGAAAATGTCAAAGAAGAATTTGTTCTGCAAATATTTAAAATATTTTAAACATAAAGCAAATATTTAAATATCTCCTTCTGCTTTTAGTTGAAGATCTATTTACTTCTTTGTATTCTGTGATTCTGAACATTTTTGAAGCACACTGAATTATGTTACAGTAGGTATAGCCATCTATTCTTCAAAATATACTATAAAGGTGGCTTTTTTTTAATTTCACATTTGGTTTGAAAGCATGTGGAAAGCCTGGAGGATTGTTTTTGTCACTTGCTTTAAGCTTTACTGTGGTTAAATATATTAGATCTCCGGTATGAAAAATTCAGCTTGATCAATACAGAAAATCTAATCTGAGTAATGTTGTTACACGTTTTAGCGTCGTTATAATTTTTGATTTAAGGAAACTATAATTCAGCTAATGCAAAAATCTCATGCATTAAATGTATAAAGTAATTTTTATCTTGTCTGATATGGCAGTATCACCACAGTATAAATATAGTTATCCATTATTCTGAGTCCTACTGACTATATTGAGCTTCATTGCATATCTGACACCAGTTTCAGAGACGGGGGAGAAAGGTAAGAAAGAAGCAAAGCAGGCAGCAACACATGGCTGTTGACATTGCTCAGATTTCTTTCCTGGTCCATCAGGAAATCAAGGAAACATTGTGAGAATGGACCATGGGGAGAGCCCCAAATCCTGCAGAGCCCTTTGAACACTATTTTCTTATTCTGCAGTCAAAGGCTGTATTTCTTCTTGCCAGGACTTCCATTAGAGCAGTCAGTCAAGGCCAAAGAGAACATGGTGACATCTGGGTATCAAACTGGGTTACAAGATCTGACAGGACTCATGTAGACATCCAGGAGTCAGAAGAAAGTGGAGACAACAATGGAGCATTTTATGTGTGCAATATTAGGTATCTGAAAAAGATAGTCAAGGTTTATAGTAATTGACCTAATCTGCTGAGATGCTCTTTTAAGTTCAGAGATGAACATATACATTACTTTTAATCTAATGCTGGTGTGGAGGAAATTAATATCTTGACAGGAAGACTGTAGAAATAAATCTTGTTTTCTCTGTTCAGTGACTGCATGGATGTGTGCATGTAGGGTTTACATACACCCCCTACCCTCCAAAATAAGTTAACACAGAATAATTTTAACCTTAACTGAAAAGATCAAAAATGAAGCTGAAATTCATCTAGTTTTAGTCAAAACAGAGGTGTCTATTCTTCTGAATCTCCTTTTGCAAGTGACAGAAAATAAGGTCTCTCTGGTGGGCTATGTAAAAAAAAAATCTCACTTTTGCCCTTCTGATTGTCTCCTCACCCTGCTGGGGTTTAGCTGCCAACTCTGGGTAACCCTCAGCAGTCCTTTTTAACATGTAGGGGATAAACCCATCCAATTTCAGATTTCAAGAACTTGAAAAGCATTTGAAAAGCTGATAGCCTTGTGATATCGATGGACTGCAGGAACCAGGTACAAACAGAGCTGTCGTGGGAAGTTGGTTTGCCCACAAAAATACTAAATCCAGCAATTATTGGCTGATTTTCCTTTTTCTCCTATGTATGACCTATTTTAAACCTGAGCTGATCTTGTTTTCAAAATCACTCCGTGGATTTCATCTGGTCAAACACAGTCATCAGCAGTGTAGATTTTAACTTTCTCCTCAAGCTCTCTCCATTCCATCTATTATAGTCAATGTATAACAGAACCATATTTAGGCTGACCAATTGTCCACCTACCTCAGGAAAGAGTAAGCATATACATGGCCCTTTTCTATTTGCTTTTCTGGTCTCTGGCTATTTCAGCTCCAAGAGATTTCATCCTGTGCATGTAATTTTGAGATTTTAGCAATTTGCAAATTATTTAATTATGTATTTTGTATCTGTTTGTACGACCTTCTTTTAACATCCATACACTCTTTAAGCAGCCACACAGTCCTTTGCAATGGAGGTCTACAGATCCTTAATTCCACTTCCTTTTATTAATTTTCAGTGCTATTAATTTTATGAAGCTACAGTAATCTTTGCTTAATGACTTCTATTTTTAATTTTTTGAATTTTTTTAGAAACACTAAACTGATTATCTCATTTCACCTTTTTGCAGGCCATTCATGATTTTGTAGCCCCTTTGCATTTCACATCCTTTCTCCCTGTTGACAGTTTTCCAGACTAAAGAGTACTAATCTAAAAAAATTATTCTCATCCTCAAATATACATCTACAGCAGATAAGACAAATCACACTTCAAAAGTGCTAATTTCTCTTTACTGATTTCTGAGGGAGCCGAGGATGAGTAAACCAAAAACCAGACATTTATGCTGGGTACTTTCAAATTCAGATGAAATCCATCTCATCCTCTGTTTCTGGGAGTTATCTCATTGGAAATGAGAGATAAAATGTGGAAATTAGTGAAGAGTTTCCAGCATGCAAAAAATGAATAGAGCTGGTCAAAAAAAGAGAAGTAACTATTAAGCAATAAAATTGACTCATGCGTTGTGTACAGAGATATGGAAATGAAAAATCCAGGTTCAGACGCTCTATCAGCTACAGCTACATCTCCTTCCTTTATGGTTTTTGCTGCAGAGTTATTATAGGGTTTTCAGCGAAAAACTCCAAATAAATACCAGCATTAGAATATGAATAAATTTGTTGAGTATTGCTCATAACTACTAGGTATTTATTTAGAATTATGCTGCTATAATTGTGTTCACTTTTACTCTTCTGATTCTCTCCCCATCCCACCCAAAGGAGTGAGCAAATGGCTGCATGAGGCTTAGTTGGTGTCTGGGGTTAAACCACGACAACAAGAAAAAAAAAAAAAAGAAAAAAGCTGCAATTCCCAATTAATGAATCCTTTTATTTAATTTGGGAAGAGATAAAATGCTTGTAAAAAGATGAATTTTCTGCTATTTGTTTATTTAAAAGAACCAATTTCCTAATGACTTAATGCTTCTCTTATCTTCTGTAGTGGTTAGCTAGAGCTGCATGTGATGCACAGAACTACCTGGAATCCCAGCCTGGATCCTAACCTGGAATTTCGGGTTGTGAAATGTGTCCTGCCAGTGCCCCTGTCTGCCCACTTGGCAGAGCCCTACACTGTCAGCAGTCGGTCATGCCAGCAGCTCTCAAAATTGCCTCCAGGTCAGTCATGTGCTCTTGGCTTTTATTAAATCTGTGAGGGGATTTGAGTTCTCCTGGTGCTGTGTTCCATTTAAATTCATAGATGTTAAGGCCAGAAGGGACCATTGTGATCATCTAGTCTGACCCCCTGCCTAACACAAGCCACAGGATGCTCCTGATTTAATTCCTGTCTGAAGTGTATATATTTTAAGGGAAAAAAAATTTGGTCTTGTTTAATATTTCCAGAAGGATATTCCATGACCTAAGGCAGGTTCTTTGAAACATTATTTATCTCCAGTGTTAAAATTGTACACCTTATTTCTGGCATGTATTAGCATGGTTTCAACATTCAGCCCTGGGCTTACTTTGTGCTCTACTGGATCGAAGAAGACATCCATATTTTGTCCTTCTGTTATCAGGTCATGCCATAACTTTTCCTTTGTTAAACTATGCAGATAGCTCTGCCAGTGCTTAGCTTTGAAGGTGTTTTTTATTAAATTGATGTGATTGTTTATGGATATTATGGATAGGTGCCCCCAAAATCCATACTGAAAATCAGCAAATATGATGCTAAAATGTTGCTGAAGGAATGGCTCTCTAGTATTTAAGCAAAGAGGCAAAATTTTTATGTATTTTTACGTCTTTTATGTGCAAAATACAAGAATTTTTTTATTGCAATACAACACTCAACACCTTGAACCAAAACTTCAAGAGAGTGTCAAGGAGAAGGAGCCAGGCAGTCTAGAGCCCTACATGGTGACTGTAATTTCAAAATTCAGTTCAGGCTGGATGGAGAAGGTTTTTTCCCATAAGGACAGTCTGGTAGTGGCAAAGGCTGCCCACATTGTGCAGTCTTTGAATTTGAGGGCTTTCAAGCCCCAACTGGACCAACCCGTTCTGACCCAATAGCTGACCCTGCTGTGAGCAGGAGGTTGGGCCAAGGACTGTGTGGGATCCTTTCCAGTTTGAGTGACTTTATGATTCTACAATGTCATAAGATGCTTCAGGACGCAGTGACACATAAAACACATAAAAGTTTTTTCAGTTTTTTATGTGATTTTAAAAGTGTAAAAATAGTGTAAGTACCATAGCGAAATGGTTTCTAGAATTATATTTACGTTAAATGTTTAATTTTTTTAGTAGCATTGATAATTTAGTTTGTTCATAAATAACACAGTATTTTCTTACTTAGATTTCTGATTATAAAGCAAAAAATGTTTCTTTTTCATAGAGGGACAAATTCAGAAAAAACATGTGCTGTTTTCTTTTGCACAACGTAATGTCTGTATATTGTTATTGATATAATTAATGTAATAAGACAACAGGAAGAAATTGTTTCCTAAGGGAATATATGAAGTAGTTGATTATAACAGAATAGAATAGTTCCATTTGGAAAGAAATCAGAGTGATCATCTAGTCCATTTGTCTGACCACTTCAGGGCTACCAAGAGTTAATTAATATTGTTACTAAAGTCATTGTCCAAATGTCTCTTAAACACTGACAGGCTTGGGTACTTTTCTAGGAAGATTGTTCCGGTGTTTGACCATCACCTTGGTAAAAAAACCATTCCATAATGTTAAAGCTTGCCTGATGCAGTTTTGAACAATTCCCATAGGTCCTGTCACTGAACACCAGGGTTAGCTCCTTATATTATATACAACTGTGTAGAAATGAAACACTCCATGCAAAGAAAAATCCCAGAATGAAGCCTGATTTTAAAATATACATTGTTCTGAAATTTTACTGAGTTAGCATTCACTCAAATGAGTGTATCAATGCACATTTAAAAACTTTTGGATTTCTGTAGCTTGATGTATGAAAATGTCTGCTGAGGTGTGCATTACAGCTTTCTTCCACTTGAAGTGGTGAAGTACTAGATAGCAATGGCTTAGTACCTGCTGAGCACTTCACTAATTTATACCTGTTGTGTTCACACTGCAGCTGATTCAACGCTGTCTGCATTTGTTTATTTTACAGCCCTTTAAGAATTTTGTAAATCTCCTTTTTCAGGGGAGTTTTTATATTCTTAAATGTATTTTGTGGCAATAATATCTGGCAATTATGCAACTAAGCCACTTAAAGTTGGCTTTCAGGAAGAAAGATTGAAAGGAAGGAAAAAGTAAAGGGTTTATTCTCTGATTTAGATTTGGTTGGAACTATGTTTTCACACTCTCTGTGAGCAACCACTGAATTAGGATTCTTTGGAGAAATAGCTGCAGTAGCTGACCATACATCAATGTCCATACCAAGACTGGTACGTGTAAACACGTCTGGACAACATTGTAATTTATGTTTCTATGTCTTCTACTACCTTTCTGATTAAATTTGACTAGCCATAGATAACTGTTTTAACTCAAAAGAGGATGAAAAGTAGTACCAGGGTAGTATAGTGTGGTAGAGGGGAAAATGTACTCAGTTATTTACTAAAAGTAATTTACTTTCTCTCAGAATAATGTCAAAGTACATTTCAATGATTTTTCAAAGGAAGATAAAGACTTTTCCATGGAACAGAGAAAAAGACAGCTAAATAGTACAAACCACTGTATTTTCAAGGTGGGAAAACTGAGATTTAATTATATAGAATATTTCAATAGTTCAAATTAAATTCCAAGAAGCTCTGGTGTTTGGACTAAAAATCTCAAGGACATTATTATGAAAAACTTTGAAATCATCACAGCTGACTATTCATAAATGTAATTTATGCATTTTAATCTGATCTAGATTAATGTATAAACAGCAGTGCTGATCTGTCAGATCTGAGAATCTTAAAAGTCAGTCTACTTAAGGGGTACCCTGCTCCTTTAGCACATCTTATCCAAACAGTCTTTAAATTTCCTAAAACATTTTCTATTTGATAGCTTATTTGATAGGGATGATGTGGGAAGTTGGAAAGTATGTGGTAAGAAGGATAGTGAAGGAACCTAGGCTCACAAAATGTAATAGTGTTGTTTGGCTTTTTTCCTTTTGAGATAAGAATGTGTCTTTAGTCTTTAGAAGATAATTTAAACATTTTTTCTGCCTTTGACTAGTAAATCAAGGGAAAATGTACCATTTGCCATAATGGTACTTGATTCCAGTAATGCATCTGAATTGAATGATTTGGAAATTGAGGAACTATTCCTTCCAAAGATATCCCAAAACCAATTTAGGAGACATCTCTGTATTTTTCATTTTAGTTACATTTATAATGACATTGCTAGTACATCAACACAAACTGCTTGTGACTTCTAACAGTCTTGCAAACTGGGACATTTTCTGAATAGGGAAGTGAAAATATAAAGACAATTTTATCATCTGTGTGTGAATCATTGTTAAAACTCTATAAACTGGAGTGATAAATTTTCATACACATTATTTGAGAATGATGTGAATGATTTTTAATCCTTAGAATTTGTTTTCAATAACAATAATGACAAAATACATTTCAGAAGTAAACAGTTACACTATTGATTTAAAATTCTAAGGGATGCTTGTTATTCAGATCACCTAATTTCAAAACTCATGATAAAGATTCATTTTCTATAACTTTAAGACCTTGTACGTGCATACAATGTGTGGAGGAGGCAGTGGTAGAGAGAGACTTTAGATTTAATTGAGAGAAACAGGTACTCTCATAGATAGCTGACCCATTCCTTGCCCAAATATTTATAATTCAAGACATATCAAAGCTCCAGTGTCTGAAGATTGGATGTAGAATTCCCTGCCTGCAGCCTTTAGCCAAGCTAGAGGCACTGCTGTAAAGTAATAATTTTTGTAAATTATTATCTCTATTTTTGAAAAAGATGAAATAGATATGCTGCTAAAAACCTCCATTTTTCTTTCTTGGGCCCTGCTTCCTATCCTCCCCATCTCCAACCTAGCAGCAGCATAAGGAGAACTCTAAACCCAGACAAGAAAAGTCAGATCTGTGCCTACAGATGTAACCAGGTGGCATTGGCAGCCTCTTCTCCATTTTCTTGTGTGTTCTTGACAGGATGCTTGACCTTGATCTACACATCAGCCTGGCTTGGAAGAGATCATAAATTACAAGAACACTCTACTTCTGAACTTTTGCTTTGCATAGAGTAAACAGGCCGAAATTCACAAGTGTGTCAATACAAGGATGCTTTCCAGAACTCAAATAAGTGAGATTTATTTGGCATTCTTTTGAACTTTTTCCAATACAAAAAATATTGCTTTGCAACTCAGAAATAATGATATTCCAACAATATCACTGACACTAGCAACACTAATATCACCATATAATATGAATTCTTCTTGCTATTCTCTTTCTGTTGCAGATATATTTTAAACCTGTGTGGATGCTAAGCAAAATAAATTCTGTGCAGTTACCATTTAATTGGATAACTTATTAGACTGCTCTTTGATTTATGTCAGGTTGTGGTGCAAAGTGAAAATCAAAGATCTGTTTACTATGTCCTCTCGTTTTATGTAAACCTTCCCAAATTTCAAAAGTGGAGTCTGATTTTAAATGCCTTCATTTTTAGTTAATTGCACTGATATGCCTGGGGGAATGGGAAGGGGTTTAACCAATTTATAACCTATTTTAACCAATTTATAACCTATTTTAGAGTCTTAGCTCATCCTTTCCTTCCCCTACAAACAGCAAAAACAAATAGACACCTCTAGAGCCTGGAGGTTTCACTGTGCAATAAGACCTAGAATATTCATAGAAATACCTACATAGAAGAGCTTGCATAATTACATCACATATGCTGACTGTATTTTTTTTTTTAATTAAGGCAGATGAAATTAAGAAAATTTAAGTATCAATAAAACATGTCAGTGGGATTAGGATATGTTTACTGCTTATAAAAACTGTGCTGCAGTTTGGTCTCCATGAATAAGCACATTAACAATTAGCCCATTTCATTAGCCCTCGGTGAGTTATATTAGTCACAGCATTGCCTTCAGATTTTAGTTAAAAACAAGCTTACATGTTCTACTTTTTACTTTTTACAGAAAAAAGGTAATAATTCTACATTATATAATAATACATTATTACGACCTTAGCAAATACATGCTGTGATTATGATATGAAAAATGGAGACTCAGCATCTGAGATCAATATTATCCAGGATGTAGGGCTGTACTGTATCTATCTGTTCTGGCAACAAATCCTTCAATTGATTTTTTAAAATACCTTTGGGGCTGTGGGGTGGGCAGGATAAAAAATCCTCTCTTTAACTTCAGCTCAAAATTGCTGGGTCTGTGTCTCAAAGACCTTTTGCTGTCCTATAAATCAGTGGAATGAATGCTTCAATGACTGTGTGTAAATAAGCCTCACACTGCTTATTTGCTGTGCAGCTGTCTAAAATAATCCCCTAAAGGAATGACTTGGCCCATATTGTCTGTTTTGGAGAGCTATTTGTTTATAATCTGAAAATGAAGGAGGTTCACAAAATAGAGGTACAATATTCACCATCAAAAATGAGGATATTTTTCATAATAGATATCTGTAAAGGAACAAAAAAGGATTGAGTCTGGAACATTTCATCACAGGAAATCTTTAGAAGCAATGTTGTAGATTTGAGGAGCATTTACATAGTCAATGATATAAATCAGAAAAGATCAGCTCTTCTACAGACACACAGCAAGGATATTATTCATTTAAATTTCACTATCAAATAGACATTACAAGAAAGTGAATCATTACAGTATTAGTGGTTTTACTTAAACATATATAAAACCTCATCCACATTAAAAAGAACAATATATACACCTAATTTCTTCAGAAATGAAAACACCTGCAGTGGTCAGGCCTTCTGAATATCAAAAAGAAACCCTAAAGCATCCTTTAAAATAACATTATTAAGGCACAACAGATTTCGTGTCATATGAAAGTAAATCAAATTGTGGCTAATCCTGGAGATCAAGTTGGATGCTATCTCTCATAAAAATTACCGTGAAAGAAGTGACTGGCAAAGTACCTTGAGAAGTCTTCATATTTTAAAAGCAATTATGAAACAGAATTTTGCAGTATATGAAGGGCATGATTCCCAAAATAAAGAAAAATTACCAGGAGGAGAAATTATTCCCTGGATGGTGTATTCCTTTTATTTACAAGCTCCATGTGGTAGTCTCAGGAACCATTTTTAGTGCTGTAAGAATTTTACTACTGTTCCACTCAGTCAATATTTGTTTAGTATTTACAATATAAACACATACTGAAAAAAAAAGATAAAGATTATGCAAACCCAACTCTTAGTTAATAACTTTGCTTACAATTAGAATGCCGTAATTTTAAAAATTATTATTATTATTTAAAAATTATTATTATATTATTAATAACAATATTATTATTATTCCTAGAGACCTATTAGTACCTAACCTTAATTGGTAATTTTCTGTTCAATATTTATAGTTTAGTTTACATAACATTGACTTATTCTTTACTTTAGATTAAAGGGCTAAAGTTGAAGCATTCAGCTCTTTCATAGACTGCCAGTAGAAGTGATTACAGATGTACTAATCATCCTTGCTTATGTAAACAGTTGTGACATTGAATATACTTTAACAAGGGCAAGCTTCTGAGCTGAGATTCCTGTAAATTCATTACTATAATCCAAATGCTTCTAGACTTTCAAAGAAAGATAATGATCCTCCCCAAAATTTCCCCATCATATTTTTTAACTTTTTACATGTAAGAAAAATGACAAAATATGGTCTCTCATATTCACAAACATTCTTTCCTCGGTACCCAACAAAACAGAAGGTCAAACTTACACCAAAGCAAGACTCCTCTGTACAATGGACGCTCCCTTTTGACCATATTTATACAGTTTTTATTTTTTGGAAAAAACCCACTTCATGAGGTATGTAGATGAATTGCAGTAAGTTTAGTAGAAATTAGAAAAGAATGATAGTGGTTTAAGACAGTATGACAAGTGGGAAAAGACTGAAATATTTGAGTTTGTTTCTCATAGAGAAGATGCAAGGGTTTCTCCTAATTTATATAAAGGATTTAAAAGCAACACAGTGGTCAGTTTTTTGCTGTGTCTGAGAGGGACATCAAAACTAGAAAACGTTCTGACCTGTGACAAAAGAGACCTGGGTTAAATATTAGGGAAAATATTCTCACTATAGGGACACACTACAACAGATGTTGCCAAGGTACAATGGAACCTCTTAAGTAGGTCATTTTAAAGAAAAGTTGAGAGAAAAGTATTTCCAGAAGGCCTATTTAAAGTCCATTCAAGGAATGGACATTGTCAGATGTGGACAGGCTTTCAAGGGGTCTTTGCCACCTTACATTTTTATTTTCCACATTCCCATTTGAGCTGACAGAAATTCAGAGGAAGGCAGGACTCCTCACCACACAGAGTGAATAGATGCTGACCACCTTTTTGAAGGCATTGTGTTGCTTCATAAGGTCCCAGTTTCATACCTTATCCTGAGTCAGCAGCTCAAACAGGAGCCAGGAAGTAGAAAGTGTCACCTTTATTGCATTTTTCTCTTGCTAACTCTTAGAGCTTACCCTGATCCTGGGTGCATGCTGAGTGAAGTCTTCTCTAGTGGCTGTGTTGTGAAGCCAGGATGGAAGGAAATGACACTTGGAGTGAAAAGATCTCATCAAATCTCTTGTCTTGCTCCACTTCTATAACTCAGTGAATATACTGAACAGCAAAAGGAACAAGTGCTTTGCAGATGTACAGGCTGTTCAGCTGTATTAATGCAACTGCACTTGGTTTTCTCCATCCATGGCCCTCCTAGGCCTAATGCAGGGTTTGAATCTTATCTTTAAAGCTGTCAATTTATCAGATTGAATATTAAAGGTCCACTCTACCCGTGATTCATAGCTATGTCCTAGGGAAGCCACCATCACCCTGCAGAGACAAAACTTTCATGAGGCAAAAAAATCTTTATGAGCACTGGCATACAATAATAATAACTTCTGATTTTCCATGGTAAAACTGTAGTTCTGCAGATTTAATCTAAAGAGTTCTTAAGTAGTTATTGCTGAGTAAAATATGCAGATCTAAAGAAACTTGCTTTTCAGAGGTCCTCAACTAGGAGACAATCAGATCAACTCATCCAGGTAAAGATTCCATCTTACAATTGGAAAGTCTGACCAAATCCATTTATTATTTTCTAGGACTGTCACTTAGATACAGTATTCACTGAATCAAACAAATATTTACAAATCATTTTAAGAAATTTAACAAAACAGCATTTTCTCATGCAGTGGCATCTTGATAACAAATCACATCAAGTTGCAATAGCAGAAACAAAATGGTCTTTGTGTCTGAAGTGTTTACACAAGCTAAGTCTACCTATACAGACACATTTGCACCAGGATGGGTTCTGCAAATAGGATGCACAGATTTTTACTTTTAAGATTTTATTCTTCAGATACCAGATTGTATCCTATTGTGTTATATAGGATCCATTTAACCACTGGTGTAAAGGATCCATTTAATCACTGCTGTAAACCACAGCTCTTGAAATGTTTTCTCTGGTTGAATATTTGGCTGAATTTTGTGTAGATGAAGGCTATGCTTTCTTTACTACAAAATCTGCCATTTTAACAAGGGTATTTGTTCTATTACACTGTTTTAATGCTGTCATACTTTAGGATTTATTTTCTCTTTACTTCTGTTGTGTACCACTGTTCACTGTTTAAAGGCATGAAGCTCTTCTCACCCTGTTTCAGCTGTTTTGTTCTCTTAATGTAATACACAACTTCAAAAAATTATTTGCCAAATTACCATAGATAACTTCCAGTTGAGAAGAACCATGATTCCTGTGCAGAGACTCCTCAGTCAGGCTAAAAGTGGGTTTCAAAGAGGGAGGGTCTTTTCTTTTTTATGCTACTTTTATTAACAAAGGCATAGTAGAAATTACTCAGACACATAACATGCTGTTTAACAGTACTAGAACTGCATAGCAAGTAACCTAAAGACAATATTGGGAAGAGATTTGTTTTCTGGCCACTCTTCTTCTGTCTTAATAGGTTACATTTGATAATCTTTCCTGAAGCTTTTTTTTTTTTTCCACAGAGAAGACAAGGAGATTTAAACATGACTGTTTCTGTAGTTAACCTCTTCTATCAGTACTACTCTGATTTAATGGCCCAGAAACTTCCAGAACAGAGTGACAATTACTGGTGGACACTTCTCACTGTATCTTGGATCCCACCCTGGGAAGGACAAAAGAGAAAATGGCATGACTCAGCTGCACAATGAAGGCAGCTCAGTGGTCTGAACTTTACTGACTGAGGTCACTGATGACACATACCTATGTAGACATAAAGGTTTCATGTAACACTGGTAGTCTGAAATCACCTCTTAGCTTCATCTTCAGTGCAACCAAGTACCTTAATTATAAGATCTGTCACACAAATGTTTGGAATTGTTTATCCATTCCCATAGTTTTCTTGCCAATCCCAAGGTAACTTATCTCTTATCATTCTTAATATTGGAATGGTCAAGATTGCAGATCTACTTCAGAATCAACACCTTCCTTCTCAAATTGCTCCAAGAAATGAGTACTACAATTCTTATTCATTTGCATTTCAGTTAAATTTTGAAGTCTCAGCCACATAATCCTGTTTGGATGGGATCTGTACAAAATGTAGGACAAAAAGCAACACTAGCCCCAGGGGTTACCAACCAGCCCAGAACTTAAAGTTACTGAGTCCTGCAGGACAAGATTTGTGTTCCACTCCACAAGCCTCAAAGAGCATTGTAATCAGACCCCAATCTCACAAGAAATCTTGACTCAGGAACCACTTTATCTCCCTTCCTAACCTCCAGTTCCCCAGAGAGTTATATGGGTCCAGGGGCTAGGAGAGCCCTTCACCACATTCAGTCTGAGTTCAGATATTTTCAGGTTTTTCACCTGCCAGGACACTGGGGTGAGTGTCCTGTGGCTGGGCCTGTCTCTTGGTCTGGACACAACCAGGCAAAACTGCTTCATCTCAAATTATCACCTGAGATTTGCAAAACTCAGCAGCAGCACTGCTTCAATTTTGGCCTCGCTTTCTGCTTCCCTGGTCCATCCCAAAGCACAGTAAAAATATCCCAGTATTGTCGGAGTCCAGGGCATCTCTGTGGTCGCTCTGGAGTCTCAGGGACCCCGGCAAAGCAGTCTGGGACCCGAGCAAGAGGGGTTTGGGTTTTGTCCAGGGGGATTTAAGACCTGTCCAGGGGGGTGAACAAGGGGGTTTCAGTTCTGTCCATGGGGGTCACAGGCCCTGGCACAAAGCAGTGATGAATAACAAGTCACAAAGGTGTGAAAAGCAGTAGTATAGCTTATCACCAGGTGACAAATTTGTAGTTTTATGTTTTTAGAATAGAAGTGAATGGAGACTAAGTGGAAAATTTGAGGTGGGGCCCAAGACCCTTCTCCTTCGTTCTCATCTTCATCTTCTGCTGTGACGGTAGCACAATATAGTTTGGAGAGACTGGGTCGAAGTAGAGGTGACCTGATAGTAGGTATTGGCATACAAATGTATATAAAAGATAGGTAGGAAAGAGTATAAACGAGCTGTGACTGCCCAGGGGCGGGCAGTTCTCTGATGGCCGAGGTACGGCACGGACCTCGGCTGGGCACAGAGCACACTGTGAGATAACAAATAATAAACAAAGGGATACACCCTGGAAAAACAAAAACCTGAAGACTTTGCTTCTTTCTTGCATCTGGCTCAGAGTCCTTTAGAGGGCAAAAAGGACTTTAAACCACCTGAATCTCGGAAATTCGACCCGAGACAGTATGGGCAACTGGGTAACTTTCTGGTGTATTAAAGAAAATATGTACGTACAGAAGGAGGATGTGCACTGTATAAGGTGCAGCTAGCCATGGGCGCCATCACTGCCACAGATAAAGCTGCAACATCAAATCCTTTCCTGTCACTTTTGAGTTTCCAGACAGGGATTAGCTTGAGTCGTGTGTCAGATAATAAAGATTTGTTTGGTATGGAAAATATTAAGTGTGTTGCCAGGGCCAAGGAAAGGTAGTTTCATGTGGCAACTTCTACTTAGCATGCATTCCTTTCCTCCTACCTGTTTTCCAGCCTCAGTTCATATCAGTAAAAGATCAGAAAAGGTTGGAATAAGTGGGCCTTTGGGGCTTTGGAGCTTTGCTCCTACCACTACAAAGCAACAGGAGAGCTTATAGGGTGATGGTGAGGGAAATGGTGCAGCTCAGGTGTGGGCTGGGCCCCCTCTTCCCTCCAGCACATCTCACAGAGAGCTGCTGCTTCAGGCAGGAGGTGCCTACCCCCACTGTTTCAGGCAAAGTTTGTTCTACTGACGTGAGAATTTCTGCAGGATTACTTTGCCTAAGCAGTAACAAATATTTCTGATTTGCTGGGTTTACAGACTAATTAGTCAGCTGTAACAAACAGCTGGTTCACAATGTTCCAATATTAGTTCTTCCCATGATTTTGATTTAATTTCAAGGGCAGACTATGGAGACCAGAGTTGTAGAAAGAGCATTTTTTGTTATTGCTGTTGTCGGCTCACTTGTTTGTTTCACTTCTTTTGCAAACCTTTATTTGATGCCTATTCATAAATTATATTGCTATATTATGGTGTCTCATTATCCTTTATTAGCAGAACACTACTAAATTGAAGTTGGAATTATATATCATGCCCTGCATATGGAACAGAGCAGCATATGGAGACTATGCCTGCAGTTTTCAAGCATAAAAAAAGCAGGAAATTATAAAGGAAATTATACATATTTCAAAGACTCTCTGCCAAGTGCTTCTGTGCTGTATCCTGTAATTCGCAGTCATGTTCATCTTTACTGTGTCATTTAAAATTCATATAGTGGAAATATAGTCAGGTCAAAATCCATAGAGTAAGGAAGGAAAGCAAATTATTTTCCTGAATTTACTTAAAATAGAACAAGTCCCAGTAGAACTGTTTATATGTCCCTAGCATCACATCAATCAAAATGGTTTCAGAGGGTATGTTCCAACTAGTAGGGACAGGTTATGTGTTTAACATTAAAGCAGTCTGAGCTATTCAGTCTGACTGATAAAATATAAAGGTGGGAGTAAGGCATCCTCTGTACCATCATGAAAATGATCAGGAATCTCTCCTTTAAAAGGAGTATTGTCTCAGTAAAAACATATGCAGTTCTCAAAATGAAAACATTTAAAAGTGTTTACATGCTAATGATCTTGATTAAAACATGAAGTGAATCATATCCTAAGGATTCTGGAAAAGACTGTGGTTCTTTTCTTTGCAAAAACCCATTTTTGCCAAACAACAAAATTCAAATTTGAGCAAAATATTTCAGTTGTGTAGACATTTCAATTAAGACAATTTTCTCTCATAAAATAAATTTGTTGGTAATTTTAACATCTTAAAATTTTATTTTATTGTATATAAAAAAAATATAATGACATCATACAATTTCCTGTGAAAAATAATTTTCTTTGCATGTCTCCTTTTCTTGTACAAAGAGAGAATGAGATTTTATATTAACTCTCAAAGAAAAAATACTTACCTTTAGACAAACATCACCACTATAAACAAGGTAACATAAATACTGGTTTCACTGTGTCCCATTTTATTTAAATTCAGTAGCAGAGACAGATGGGTGAAATTAATACAGAAAAAACCCCCACTCTGTAGATTAAAATCAGAAGCATCTTAATCCATAGTGACAGGATCTGGTTAATGAATAATGTCAGATCAAATTTTACTGTGCAATGGGCTGTCCATCTATTTTTGGATTGATGGACTCACAGTGAAATCATACAATGTTATCATCTTTTTTCTGAGATGGGTATTTGGCCTTTAGAATAATTGGTGGAGGAAAAAGGATATACATACAAAAGCAAAAGATATAGTAGAAGAAGAAGAAGATGACACATGGGTGTCTCTTCTGATTCTGTGCTGAAAAGAAACCCCAGAAAAATGAGCACTACCTTCTTAAATGGAAGAATTCTGCAAGATTTTCTATTTTGGGATGCATCCTCCAGCTTTTCCCACGACAGTCGTACAGACATTTCTTCTTGCAAAGCCTCCCTGGGCACCTCAGGGAGAAAGGGTCATCCTACCAACTAAGGTTCCTCTCCAGATGATTAGGCCTGGATTGGCACTTATCATTATTTCCAGAAGGCCAGTCCAAATGGCACATTCCATGGTTTCTTTTTTCTCTGAAAAGCCACACTCCCAGCTCAGGAGTCTTCCATGCATTAATTTTATGTTTAGTTTATCTGACACGTACATTAATTTAAAAATAAAATGCATTATAATCATACCAGGATGGTATGACTTGTTCAAGATGATCCTGCAATGATCTGCTCTGAAAAACGGTGGAGAGCCTGTGCACTTTGACCAATTATAAGATGATTAATCTCTTTATCCTCAGGTCTACAGAAGAAAATTATGGTTGAACAACAATTCAGCTTATGGAACTGCACTATGACTATATTATGGAGTCACTCCGAATTTATTAGAACACGTCACAAAAACACTATCAGATTATAATGTGAAGATCTTATATGCAATTACTCTAAAATACATGTTGCATCATTTCCCTGCAGTCTTTTTTTCTGAAGCCTCTTACACAGTGAGAATGGCCTCCACTCCAATGCTTTCCCTCACAGAAATTAATCAGCGTCTTCCACAATTTCAGGTTTGGATGTTTTTCTTATGACAATGGAACAAGTAATTTTTTCACGTAACAGTCATTGTTTATTCAGTTTTCTGGAAACTAGGGATCACAGAATTGCCACTGGCCATTGTTTCCTCAGCTAAATATTTAAAAAAAAAAAACAAAAAACCCCCCCAAAAAAACCAAAACCAAAAAAACCTGAGGGAAGGGCCAAGAGTTTCACACTGATGAAAGAATTAACAACTGCTTGGCAAATGTCAGCCCTGCCTTTAGGAAAACAACCCTTCCTTGGGTAGGTTCATTCATTGTGCTAACAGAAGCAGACAGGGGTGTTTCCTTTTCTCTCAACAGCCAAAGATATTTTGGAAGAAAAGAAGGAGAGAAAACCACCATCAGTTTTAAAATATAAAAGAAAGAATCCGAAAATGCCCAGCAATTTAGCCTATTCCACACTCTGCTCTTGTGAACAGTGTTTGAGGTAGCTATCTCATGCCCTGCTATCTCTTCATGAAACCCAGTAGCACCAGACCTCATAAAGGAGAGATCCTGGATATATCACCCTCCTGAGCACAAAAAAAGGGTCTTGCTGAACCTCTCACGCCACTTGAACAGTTGAAATTAATAGTTAGACTGTGGTGATGGGATTCTCTGAGACTTGGATTGTTATTTTATGTAGGGGAATGACTGCTGGTCACTAAATGGGCTGCTACGAGGCTAAGGGACACAGAAGTCATGGGCATTTGGAGGCAGGAGAAGCTGGAAGCTGTGCAGCTCGAGGCACCTATGTGCTGTGTCAAGGGACAGTATGTCCTCTTTCATTTACACTGGACAGTGACAGTTAAGCACTGCATACACACCAAGTACAAGATGGAGAGAAAAAAAGGAAAGTCAAATAAATAAAAAACCAAGAAAGTTATATATATAAATATATATATATAATTTTATATAATTATATAATTATATAATTATAAATTATAACACAACCTTTTAATGAAAAAGTCTTGATTTTCATGGGAACCTCTATATATATGGTCTTTTATACTCAGGAGAAAAACTGAAAGGTTTTTATATTGATTTTGAGAATGGCGAGACTGAGCAATCATATTCCAGACAAATATAATAGTGCATCTGCAGTGTCCATGACAGGATGATCACTAAACAAATGAGGTACTTAGAGCTAGATGAGGAGGATGCATTGTGTGAGATTCATCAACCTTTGCCTTTTTTATGAGCCCAACTCTTATGATGCATGGCTTGCATCTGCATGTGCCATTTGAACCTTTGGCCTTCAAATGTCACTCTTTGTGCATTAGCCAGAAACAAGGCGAAAAAAAATACTGCAGTGTGGGAAAAGTTACAAAACAGCATCTGCTTGTCAGAGGAGCCAAAGACAGTTACTTCAAGGTCAATATCTCCCTTGATTTTGTTCCATATGATTTTTTATTGATGAGTTTTGGGCAAGCAATTGCTGAGCTTTCGGTTTTGGATTTATTTTTTGGGTGAGGGCTGAGGTTAGCTTCCAGTTCATTCTCTGCCTAATTAATGGTATCTGATACATTTAGATTTAATTAGAATATCTATCGATTCCCACTGTATTGATTAAGACTGAAGAAGCTGCAGACAGTGGTTTGCCAAAATACCTGACATCTTCCAGCAACCACACAATATGAAAAAAGATATCATCTAACAAACTTTTCTTGTTTGGATTTAGCTATATGTAGACAGTATTTGAATATTTGTGGGTCAGCAAAGAAAAACTGATACATTTTACCATCCTACTTCTTTACTATGGAGCTTAATATTTTGAAAGAAGCGTAAAACCAAGGTTCAGGAGGATGAGCAGTAGAGAGAGAAGCTAAGGAAGAAAATTACAAGGTTGGAATAGACCTTCAAGATCATCTAGTTCAACCATCAATGTAGCCATAAATCACCCCTAAACCATATCTCCAAGTTCCATATCCAGGTGCTTCTTGAACACTTTCAGTGACTTCACCACCTCCCTGGGCAATTTATTTTAATGTCTAACCCCTCTTTCAGTGGGGAAAAAAAAAATCTACCATCTAATCTGAAGTTCCTCTGATAAAATATGATGTCATCTCTTGTACTTCTACTTGAGACGTGGTAGAAGAGCCCAACTCCCACCTCACCAAAACCTCCTCTCAGGTGGTATAGAGAGCAATGAGAGCTAATCTGAGCCTCCTCAGTCTGCTCCAGACTAAAAAACCAATTCCCTAAGACACTTCTCACAAGACATGTTTTCTAGACCCTTCACCAGTTTTTTTGCCCATTCTCTGGATGTAACCCAGTGTCAGTTTTGAAGTGAGGGGCCCAGAACTAGATCCACTACTTGAGGTGTGGCCTCACCAGTGCCAAATACAGCAGGGCAATCACTTCCCTAGTCCTGCTGGCCACATTATTCTTTACCCAGGCCAAGATGCCATTGGCCTTTTTGGCCACCTGGGCACACGCTGGCTCGTGTTCAGCTGGCTGTTAACCAGCACCTCCGTGTACCTTTGCGCTGAACAGCTCTGAAGCCACTATTGCCTGGGGTTGTTGTGACTCAAGTGCAGGGATCATTTGTCCTTGTTGATCCTCATACTGTTGTCCTCAGCCCATTGGTCCAGCCCATCCAGATCCCTCTTCAGGCCCTTTCTGCACTCCAGCAGATCAACACTCCCACCCGCCTTGATGTTTGCAAAGTGACTGAGAGGGCACTCAGTGCCCTCATCCAAAACATCAACATAGATACTGAACAGAACTGGGTGCTTTTGTTGTTGGATCAAGCAGGAACACTGGCAGTACTCTAAATCCTCTATCTTTCTATTATAATTGAGCTTTCCCTCAGAAATGTAGAAGAGTCTCTGTATCATCTTTTCTTCACTGTCTCTCTGTAATACACCGTCATCCCAGCTATGGTACAAAAGACACTTTACATTACTGCAGTGGTGGCACTCTCTATGCCATAAAGCACTTTCTTCCACAAAGGATTCAATGAACTCAATGTCTTATCTGGCTTTCATTTCCTTGGAGAAACAAAAAAGCTCTTCATGCACATGACATTATGTGTGGCTAATCTTGCTTTCTATCCAAATTGGTAATAATTGTTAGAAACATTTTTTAGAATGAAGTCTTTTTATCCACAATTAGGCTTTGCAATATCTTTAAGGAACATATGCTTTTTCAGGGTTCAGAAGGCAAAAACATGCACTCACTCTAAAGGAGGCAACCCTCAGAGTAGTCTCATTCTGTAGGACGTGGAGGATCTTTAGCTTATTATAGTTATTTTTCTATTTCATTTGTTAATGTACGAGGTTATCATCTTTTATTTATTATTTTGATATTCTATTTCTTATCACTATTTGCTTCCTCTGAGCTGATGTGCATTCAGAAATCTCAGTACTATTTCATTACATAAATCTGTTGAGTTGCTTCATATTTTACATCCATAACAAAATGTTTCTCCTGTTCCTTTTTTGCCAGTTATCACCAATACAGATAAGCTAACCATTGAAAACACTTTGATTCCTCTCTCCTTTTGATAGAGCGTGTAATCTCACAACAATTAATTTTTACTTGCATTTGGGATTCCTTTTTGTCAGTAGGTGGCCTTAGGAAACTTTTAGGATATATATGCCCAAACCACATCCAAAATATAGCAGTAATCACTGTTTGCATTTTATCTTTCAGAATATTTGTAATATTCGTAGATATGTGGAGCTATTGCATTAATGTTTTATAGACTCAAAAGCTGCTAATGTTACCACCAAACCATGTATTTCTAAATCCCTACACAGTTTCAGCCTGTGATGAATGACAGGATCTCATCCAAATGCCCAACTTAGGAGTTAGTGCAGTGCCAGGATTGCTTTCCACAGATAATGCAGATGAATTCACCCTCTGCAGCAGAGCTTGGGCCCTGACTCTCTTCAGTTTGCCATGAATGAACTGAGAAGAGGACTCAGCAGTGAGATGGCACACTGGTTAAAGAGCAGAAGCAGTTTCTATGGAAGCGCTCTCGTCCAAAATTTATTTCTGTATCTCCAGCCCTCACCCCACCAAAGATCTGCTTAGTGTGATTGTAGAGGACAATGCAGCAATCAAGACACTTTGCTAAAATGACTTCTGAGATGTGTTTACATTTTCTTTCCTGAATAGACTGATACAGAAGTTGGATGAGCCACTTCCTGCAGTCTGAGTGTCGAGTCTGTGGATGGGATTGCAGTGGGACCCACCGCTGAGGGACCTCCTTGTGAGGTTCACAGTGATTGTGTAGGGTTAGTCCTACCGCTCACCTCCGCCTTCCATGGAGATGAGGAGCCCTCTGGAGATGGACTCCAGGTAAGTGATATTTCTGTGAGGAGAATGGCACATATAATGCATTTTTTTTCCCCTGATAATTCAGGCACAAAAGGGAGTCTCAAGGGAGGAATCTCTCTTCTCTCATAAACTGACCATGTGTCAGTAGCTATAACAGCCTGTCTGCCTCAGTCCATCACACACATGAGCCATGCAAACACAAAAGCCTGCTACTGGGTAACTGCTAGTCTGATGTCATTCAGCTTCCTCTTTGTCATCACATCACAATGCATACTCTACTGCTTAAGCCTCACATTACCACTGTTTCACAATTTTCTTTGAAATTGTTATTTAAAATTGAATCCCTTACACACTATTTTTGAGGATAAAACAAAGAGTTTTATAAAGCAACTTTTACAAAGAGACTCTTCTTCTTTTGTCTCTTCTTTGCCTTTTCAATCTGTGAGAAAAATAGCTGGTGCTTTTGGTAATTTCAGCTATTTTAAAAGAAATCACAACTAGCTGTGAAGTAAGTTTTTAGAAAGGTTTTTTAATATGCAGTAAAAGAATTTATACTTAAAAATATTCCCCTTTTTAAAAAAGAAACTCTAATTTTCTGAAATAATTTCAAAGAAGAATTCTCTTTTATCATCTGAGCAATTTTTTAGTGTAATCTACATTAACATGTATTAATGAAAATAATTCAATAAAGGTTCAGGGATGTTAATAAAATATAGATATATTCATAAATACCTAAACTATTCTGTTATCTCTGTGGCTACTGGCACCATCTTTAGCTAAGATTGTCCAGTCTTTGTTGAATTTTAATTCCTTGTATTTAATTTTCTAGTCTGCCCGTTTGGGTTTTTTATTTTGCCAGAGGCTGATTTTCTTCTTTTTTCTTTTTATTTTCCCTGAATCAAGTTTTCAGCAAAAATAACTCACCCATATCTCAGGATGAAAACTAGAAAAGAGATTCTCATATAACTTTCTAATATCTTCTTCAGGATAAGAACAAGCAGACAAAGACATCAGGCTTGACTCTGCTCAGTAATAAATACTGATTTACTGTGAGGAGAATGACTGGGATTGACTATTCCCTGATGCTCTAGTTCCAACGAAACTATTTCACTATTATCTATTTTCTATTTCACTATTATCTATTTTCATTTAAAAGTAAGAAATGCCTTTTTTATTATTCTTTATTTTCTGTTGTTTTCTTTCCAGGAATTATCATTAACTGTAACTACTGTATTCAATTCTTCACTTTATTCAGGTTTCTGGAGGGAAAAGGTGAAAATGTAAGCACTTTTTTCTTTTCTTCTGAATATAGTTTCCCTTCCTTTCTATAATTATGGAAAAGTTCAGCCTGTGAGATAGCATACCATGGGGACTGCAAAATAGGTTTTATAAAACACTAATTTTACACCTATATCTGTCATAATAAGACTTTCAGAAGGGAACAGGGAGCTATTACACAGTTAGGAGGATTTGTCCTAGCACAGCTTCGTGTGAAGCAACCTGTTTAGGAGTTTTGTGGGGGACTACAGATTGTTTGTTAACATTTATAAATCATTCTCAGATTTGGTGTATTTTGGGAAGAAAGGGACACAAGATGGAAGGAGCACCTGAGTCCAGTCCTCCTGTTGTTGTGCAGAGCTTGAGTTGCTTAGAGAGCCGAACCCTTGGTCTGACTCCAGTGGCAGACCCTGCATCAGGATTCTCCTGTGATCACAGGAGATCGTGTGCTCCATCACGACAGACACAGGATGAGAATGCATACTTCCACAAGTTATTCATATTAAAAAAACCACATAAGTATATCATCAAACCAAAAACCTGTGGTAAATGTCAAAATAGTCCTTTTTATTTGTGGTGTGCTATCAGCCTGTGTTAGCCCTCTCCTGATGTCCTGTGAGCATGATCAGGATCAATTTCGTGTTTACTTAGAGTAGAATGAGGGAAATTCACTTCCCTAGGGGGAGAAAAACCCCAACCCAAAATAAAAAACATTAAGGGCTGCACAAAGGACCCTACTAGAGGTTTAACAATTTTTCTGAATAAGCTGAACTTGCTGAGGTAGAGAACTTAAATTCAAAGCCTTGGTCTGAATCAGATAAAGAAAGTATTGGCCTTGGCAGCACTGCCTCCCAAAAACATTGCCTAACTGCTGCACTGTAGGATTTCACTATCACTCAATAATTCTGTGAATTATTCCCAGATTTTACATCATTCCAAAATCAAAGCATGTTAGAAAAATACTGATAGGATTGATGACGGTATTTATTTATGGCTTATGGACTCTAGCAAGACTCTGGCCATCAGCACCCTCTAGTTGGGACTGCAAATGAAAAATACATAACATATCTCAGCAGCCTTTGCTACTGTGCAAGAGGGCTGGCTGCAGGTCTACAATCAGTAACTAAATAGCAGATGGCAGTAACTAGGAGTGGCAAAAGTAGAGATTTGTGCAAGACCTGGGGACCAGAAAAGAATGGGAAGTGACAAAAGAGAGGCAACTTATAACATCCATATAGATTTAATGGTTTAGGAGAGTGGAATTTATTTGTTTGTTTTTCCTAGGCTGAAGCTGTTTCCAAACCAAAATAACACACCATGAAGCTTCTTCCTGCTGAGAATCCTACTGGATAAATTCCATGTACTGAAGGTTTTACTGAGGTATCAGTTGTACCTTGGAGTACCACTCAGTTTGTTTAGGGCTGGTTTGGTGCTATCGCTGCTCTTTGCCTTGCTCCATTAGTCTGGCAAAAATCAGTGGTGTGTGTTGATATACTTTGTCTAAACCCATTAATGAAGGCTGCAGTAGAGAGTTGAGCCTTGTCCATATGGGAATTTTGGGTGAACAGCTACATAGCCAGTTGTTCTGATTTCAGCATCTCAGAACTTGGTTATGGTGTTCCAGAAGAAGAAGTCTGTTGCTACAGTCTCAGAGGCCTCTGAGGAAGAGATGTCGACGTCAGTGTTTCTGTCAATAAGGGCTGGGCTGCAGAACCTGGCAGATGTTGTAGTTTTTATTCTCATGAATTTGTAGGGTAACATCAGCCTCACCCTGATAGAGAAACTGACGAATGGAATTTGTCTGGGTATCTCTTTCCTTTGTGACTTTCCAGTACCACTTGGGTTCACAAAGCCTGTGGGTTTCCTTTCATTGCTGGCATAGCAAATATTTCACAGTACCAAGGTCAATGTGCTTGAAAATGCCATTTTCAAACTCCTCTGTCTCCTAAACTCTGTGAAAGAAAGAATATTCTTTCTACTTTTTTTTTTTTTTTAAATTTCAAGGGATGTAGCATTTATCATAGATATTGTACAAGTATACTACAGTACATCAAACATTGAAAAAAAAAATTGTGCACCAAAAATTTTCACTGAAAAGAAAAAAAAATACTTGAACAGGAAACTACACATGTATCCAAGAAGATATAAAGGGGTGCTAACATTTCACAGACACAACTGTGCAGTTGCATGTAGGGTTTTTGGATTTTAAGTCCATATGTTATCATTCTCTTGCTTCTTGAAACTGGGTAACTGCTTCCACTGAGGTTGCACAGCACAGAATGTCGACTTGTGTCTCCGACTCTTAGTGCCAGAGCAGGGAAAGAAGCACGTTTACGAGAAGCTGCATGGGATATGTTGCTATGTGCAGGTATTTTAGAGATGTTCATGACCTGGAACTTCTGTTTGTGCCTATAGTGTCTCTGACCCTGGAATACCCATCATAAATTGTCACTGGATTAAGGGGACTAGTTTTTAACTTGCATTGTACCTTTGGGGGCCTAATTACTTTCAAGTTCCACCAGAGCAGGTATCCAAAAACAGCACATGGAATTTAAAGAATCACAAGAAATTAAGCTTAGAGGATACTTGAAAGACCATCTGTCCATCCTAAAACATCGCAGGAGTCCTAAGACTCTACAGTGAGTAAATCTTTTCTGTGATCTTCCCCACTATCAAGCATTTGCATTTCAAAAGAAAGTGCTGCTGTCCCCATCCCACACAAACTCTTTGTCTGCTGTAGTAACAGAGAAATTGGATAGGGAATTCTTGTGGAACAGCTATGATTTACATTCAAAATAATGTTTCTTTACTTCCTATATTCTTTAATGAACAACAGTAAGGCTGAGTGAGTACTGCTTTCTTGAATTTTGACTGACATCTTAGCTACGACCTTGCAAACTAAGGCACCCATCTGTCATTTATAATTCATGTATCACCATCGATTTATAGAGGGCTAGACAGTTTGCCCTATGTCTCTAGCTAGGAAGAAAAAAAAAGCAAAATCCCTCTTGATTTGTTTTCAGTAGAATTGTTACTGTGACAATGATACTATTAGTTGCTTCTTGTAAGCCATTAGCCAGACATTCATGGAAGACAATTTTCTTCTCTGCAGCTTATTTGAAATCAAAGCAGACTGGTGCTTTTCTAATAATTTCTTTCCCACAGGATGGGATGGGATGGTTGATGTGATAGAATATCTCAGTGAATGATTGGTTACTTATGGGCATCTGGTATTCTAAGTGAAATTTTCTGAACAATCATTTAAAAATCCCAACATATGAAGGAGCTGTCAGTAATTTTAGAATTCTGTCATTAAATTTTCTAATTAAAGAGAACTTCAAAGGTGGTAGGGACTACTTTTTCTTCTTGTTTCTTGGCTATTTATTTGCTTGTCTTTTAAAAGTATTTGTGTGAACTGCAGCTCTAAAATTTATGTTTTCCAGCTAAACTAGCTATCAGTGTTGGAAAATAGCAGTTTACAATTAAATCTATCTTTATTATTTCACAGAATCAGTGCAGAAAAATCCTGTCTCTGCTTTAAATTTGGTTCACTTTTCTAGGGACAAAACTAGAAGGAGTGACAAGATCATCAGAAAACCTAAACCCTCCTCAAAGCTTCTTTGGACCAGATGCAATACAGGACAAAAGATGGGGTAAAGAAAACTGAAAGAAAACAAAAAGTCAAGAGAAAACTGATTTCCCATTACCCAGCAGATCAATGGCAGATCCAAGAAGTAAATCCAGATCACCTAGTTCCTAATATGTTGCTTCATGTATTAATTGAGGTGACCAACTTAAGCCAACCCATACTTTCTCCTCCAAGAGAAGCAAGTAGAATTTACTTGGCATGGACCATACCGGCCCATGAAAATTGTGGGCAACATCTCACCTAGTACATGTTCCCAATTAATCTATAACCAGGGTATCACAACCCAGTTTACAAAGATTCAGCCTGAGGACACTCAAGCAGACACTTCTGATTTAATGAGGGGATGAGGAGGCTGCCACTTTCAAAAGTCTTGCCAATGGGTTGGTTTTTTCAGTAGTCAAAGGCTGTTTGGAGGTTATTCCTGGACCATAATGGCATCCTTGACAACAGTGATCAGAACTTGCTTGAGTCTCCCTTCCATCAAATTTCATCCCTTAAAACATTTAATTCTAAAGCTGGATCACAGGAGAGATCAGATATAAGCACCAAAACCAAAAGCGAATTAAATAATATTGTTCTGATTGAAACAACAAAATCACGTCAGTATGTTTTGTGAACATTTTACCCTTTCTTGAGGTTTCATTTCTGAGATACAAGTTCTGTGCAAATTTCAAGAAGAGAATGAATCTACTGAATATTTTAACACCTTCCCACATGCTCTCGAAGAACATTACAACTTCACTGGAAAGTTCCTTTACGAAGATCTACAGTATAAAATTTCTTGTGCTAGAAAAGACCAATACATTTCTTTACAGAAAGTTTTCAACTTCATGCTGAAAAAAAAAAAAAAATTGGTTACTGCACATATTTGAGGCACAAGGATGAATAAGCTACTAAAATCCAGATAAATGCACAGGCAAAACCTAATGAAATATTGATGTGAGCACCCAGTGACCCTCCAAGCAGTCCAATAGAAATGCCCCATGTGCCCAGTGCAGACACAGGTCCAGGCACCCGCATGAGGAAGGGCTGGCTAAGAATGCTGTGTGTGGCAACATCACAGAGGCTGGAGAAGAGTGCTGCTCCGTGGGCCACCACTAAAGGGACAGGGAGTGCCACCTGCAGGGCCCAGGCTGCTGGCATTGGTGTTATTGCCAATGAAACACTGAAGCCTCTCTACACCAGCAAAGACACATAAAAATTGTCTGCAGAGTTCCATCAAACCAACTGCTGGGAACCAAAATATTCCAAAAATTTATCTGAAAATAAGGGGGAGCTGAATAAATATTTTCATTTCTCTTAAATAATAAGAATAAAAACCTAGGAGGTGATGTTTTTAATTCTGAAAAATTATTAAAACTATCCAGCCCTATTCTTAACTTTCATAATGTGGGATTAAATATCTTTAAAATCTGGATTCTTCCTTACTCCTCTGAAGTGGACCGTTGCATCTGTGACTAAAAAGGAATGTCAGACAGAAGGCTGGGATGAGGTCCCAAATTTAAATTTCACATGATAAAAATAAGCATGAATTTGTTGCTTTTTAACAGTCTATAATTTTCTGCTACAGAAATCAATTTTAGAATTTTTAAAAGCGTTCCTGAAGATTTGCATAGAAGTCCATAAAAATTATTTAAAAGGTGAACACAGTTCAAAGTGAATGTCACAACTGGGCAAGGAAAGATGAAAAGTGACAGACACTCCATATTGCTATGTCTGAATACTTCAAACATACACAAAAGTAAAGTTTTCTACATAAATTACACTAAACCCACCATGTTTTATCTAGTTTATAATTAAAATGTGTTTCCACACCTCTGGAGAGCTCAGTATAGGAATAGCCTGCAGGAAAAAGGATATCTGCATATAAAGTAATTGTAGCTATATATGCATGTCTTTTATCTTGACAGATTCTAAATGGCTTTTCCAAATAAAAAATAAAGAAAATGTTCAATATTAATTGCCAAATAAGTTTGAATTTAACACTAGATAAGCTAAATCCAATTTATTATAATGGAGTTTATCCAGGGCATGCTACCTCTTGTAAAGAAAAGTCTTTGTTGATAATTATAATTGGTCTAGTTCTGAACTTTATACATGAGAAATACTCCACGTCCAGATCCAAGCAACACTGGTTTCTAAAAACAAAGTAGATTTTGACCAGAATTCTCTGGTCAAATGCCCACTGAGAAAGGAAGGACTCTTCATGTCCTGTTCTTTCTAGATATATTTTGCTTGATCTGTATCTCTTTGGTCTTAGTTGCTATTGGTTTCCGTGCAGTTCTGTGTGTCACATTTTCACAAGAACATTCTTATAAAGTCCTTTGTCTTCCTGTCTCCCTTTTAGAAATATTTTCCCTTTTCTCATAGCATACTGGGTATTGTATTTGGGTAACCACCTTTAAAAATCTGCAATGGCAAAACTTCCTGTTCTTAGGGTGCATTTCTGCACAAGTTCAGCCTGTCCGTGGTATTTCACTTCACAGGAAATTTGGAAACAGTTGCTTAACATGCCTTTTTTGCCTAAACTGCCTGCACAGTGCAGATTTATTTCCAAAGTCATCCTTGCCTTCTCTGATCCTTTTCCCATGAGCTGTCCCCTGCCTCTCCTTCTCTCTGTCATGGTGAAGCTGCCATTTAACACAGGTTTTTCTGAACTATATTGAGGACTATTGGAAAATCAAGCTCCAAGTGATTCAGCATAAAAAGCTGTCACCTTTTCAGACCTTAGTGCCATCTCTTATCTCATGTATTCCACTTGAACTGAGAAAAGATGCTGAACGATTACATCTCAATAAGAGCAGCTAATTAAATATTTACTTGGAAGACAGCTTGCATGCAGTACAATTCACCTCCATGAAGATCTGCCTGATTTCACATATCTGTGAAGTGTATTCTTATCTCAGTGTACAGTGGAAATATACATAAAATCCTGATACAGCAAGAAAATATTACACCAAAAATTATGCATCCAAAAAGTAGTGGACTTTTCTGATGTTTCTGGCAGTTTAGAAATTTATTTTATTATATCTTCAAAGATAACATTTGCATGTATTTTCATTTGAAATGTACGATTCAAAAAAGTATTAGTCAAAAGACCTTCACTGTGCTTCTCTCTCATACTGTTTGAAATCAGCATTCAATTCACAGTGTAGTATGTAATCATAACAGAATGTGATACAAAACCAATGCAGAAGTAAATATTTATGATGGTTTTGAAGGTTAGTAAGTTCTTCAGACATCAGACAAGAATCCAAACTGTTTGTGCACCCTTAACTGAAAATCTTCAATAAAATACTCGACCTACTATCTCTGCCTCTGAAAATAGCAGCAGCATCAAAATAGTTTTCAGATAGAAATCTTGGCAGAATATTATTCTAAGAAAGCTGGATTAAATACACAGAGTGTAAAGTATATTCAGTAAAGCTCCTTTGAGGTCATGGTCATGGTCACAAAGGCATTCTGTTCCCCAGCACAAAAAAAAAGAAATAGAACCTCCACTAGTGCTTTAGTTGGCAAAAGTAAAAGGTTAATTATAGTTTTTGAAGAAAAAGTTCTTCTAGCTATCTATTCAATAACACAAGGGCTGTTTAAGAAAACAGAAATCCAGGAAAATAGTTTCCATGCTGGAATCACCATTCTGTTCTGTATAAACAGGGCTTTTGTGGGAAAGGGCAACTTTATAGCTTCACTTGCCCCAAGGTGATCATTCACCTGGCAAAACCATCTCTGTGTAAATATGATCTCTGTTTCAGTGTTGCATGAAGTCAATGGCCATGCTATATTTTGGATTGTCCATTGACTTCCTTATCTGACATGCTGAAGTGTTCCAAGTTCAAATTGCAAGTTTAGTATCAGAGCTTTCAGTTTGCAAAGTGGAAAGTAGAACAGCAACTCAGAAAATCAAAGTTAATAAACACTATAAGCAGGGAAGTAGTGGGTCTATAAAATAGAAAGTCAACATTTCTTTAAATTATAGCTAGCTTCATACATACCAATAATTTTTAATCTTTCATAATACAAAGCATTTTACAAATACTCGTTCAAAATTTACTATTTGTGGTTTGCATCTAAGTATATTATTCAGATTAGATGCTATAATGAACAATTTTAGAGTTGCCTCTGAAGCAGTTTATGATCCTGCAGTCTGAACAGTTTATTGGTTTATGCTTCTTAACATCTTGTTTTCATCATATTCAAATGACAATGTCCCATTCCTTACCCAGTTATTGGCTGAGATGAGGAGAGGAGTGAAATTGAAGAAGCTGTGAAAGAATCATCATATGTGGAGTGTGCTAAAGTCACAACACTCGCTTGTAGCAAGCATGAAATGATGGAGTTGAAGGTCTCGAGGGGAGTGAATAAGGCTGGAGCAGAGCACTGACCCTGGACTTCAAGAAAACAGACTTTAGATTGATCAGGGAGCTGTGGAGTGTCATCTCGTGGGAGGCACATCAGAGGAGAGGACTTGCTCAGGAAAGCTGTAGTTCTTTAAGGACAGGTTGCATCTGGGGGCACAAATGATCCATTCCAATACTTAGGAAAACAAATAGACATATCAGCAAACTGGTGTGGCAAAGCTGGGAATTGGTGGTGGAACAACATAAGAAAGGGGGAAGCAGATTATGAAGGAGGACTTCAGAAACAGTTCCCAGACATATATAGGAGTGCTGCCCGCAAAGCTAACACTCTGCTCAAGGTGATGTTCACAGGGGAGAGAAAGAGCAACCAGGGGAGCTACTAATTTTAGTAGGAAAAGGCCAGGTAGGTGGGGCCATGGCTGAGCAGCATGTTTGATTTAGTGACAGTGAACACAGATAGTCTGAGGTAGTCAATGCCTTCTCTGCCTCAGCCATCATCACAAGGTCTCACAGGCCTCTGCTTCTTGAAGGGCCTCAAGAAAGAGGATACAGACTGAGTGTGGCTGAGTAAAGGGCTATTTGAGAGAAATTACAGAATGGCTGTGGCTGGAAAATAATGCTGAAGATGGTCTAGCCCAACATCCCTGCTCACAGCAGTCACCTACACCAGGCTCCTCAGAACTGTGTCCAGTCAGGTTTTTAATATCTCCAAGAATAGGTATTCCACAATTGTCTGGACAACCTGTTCCAGTGTTTGACAAACCTCTGCCCATACTTCCCCCTCCACCAAAAAAAAAAAAAAAAAAAAAAAAAAAAAAGCCTTTTCCTGTATTTCAGCTTGTGCCTGTTGTCTCTTATGCTACCACTGAACATCACTGAGAAAAACCTGGCTCCATCTCCTTTACTTCCTCCCATCGGATATTTATACGCATTAGTAAAACCACAGAATGAGTTCTCGTAGAGTACATCTCTGTGAGCATGAAGGTGAAGGTGATCAGAAATGGACAGGAGTGATTTATCAAGTGCAAATGATGCCTGACCAAACTGCCTTCTGCAATAAAACAGGGAACCTCATCACCTTTCATAATAAAATGAGTGGATTTGTGGACAAGGAAAGAGCACTAGACATAACTTACCTTGACTTCAGCAATATTTTCTGCACTATTTTCCACAATACTTTTGTATCCATATAAAGAAGCTTTGATCTCTGGGTAAAGAAGAATGGATGGACAATAAAATAAATAAAGACACAGTTGAATGTTCAGCTAGAAGTAGTTATATACCTTACCTGGAGGCCATTAAGAAGGGGACTACCATAGGAGTCTGTCCTGGGACCTGCCTTGTTTAACACCCCTGTCAGTGAGCTGGAGGAGCTTACAGACTCCTTGTTCATCATGCTTGCCCTTGGCTTCAAACAAGGGGGTGAGGGCAGCTCCTATACTTAAGCACAGGGCTGCCATCCAGAGCAATTCTAAGTAACTGGGGGAATGGTGCACTGGGAGCCTTACAAAATTCAATAAGAACAAAAGCAGAATTCTGTATCTAGGGCAGATGAACCCCTCCAAGTGACAAAGGCTGGTGATTAACTGTTTGGGAAGGCCCTAGGCTCCTTGGGGGCAGTAAGCTGGACATTGGCCAGAAGTGTGCCCCAGAAGCAGAAACAGCCAGTGGCATCTTAGGCTGCATGAGCAGGAACAGAGCTAGTGATTATTTCCTGTGCTCAACACTCACTGCAGCACACATGCATCATACATCCACCTGTCAGCCCACAGTCAAGGAAGACATCAGGGAATTGGAGACTGTTCAGCAGAAACCACGACTGTGGTGGGAGCTGGAGCACTTGTGCTATGGGAAGAAATTGGGGGAGCTAGATATGCTCACCTTGGGACAGACATAACTCTGGAAGTACATAACAGCAGCTGCAGTGCCTGAAAAGAGTTCCCAAAGGGGACAGAACTGGGCTCATCACATTGGTAGAAGGGTAAGAGACAATTGAGATGAATGGAAACTAGAGAGGGTCACAGTGGATGTAAGGAGAGCTGTTTTCACACGAACACAGTCAGGCAGTGACACGGTCTGCCCAAGGAGGTTGCACAGTTTCTGTCCTTGGAGGTTTCCAATCCCTGAATGGATTAAGACCTGAGCAGCCTGGTCTGACCTCAGAGCTGCCCTGCTGTGAGATGAAGGTTGAACCAAAGAACACCTGAGGTCTCTCACAGTCTGAATGATCCTCTGATACTCTGATTTGTGGTAAACAAAAGTTTCTTACCGTTTGAAAGAATGGGTCAAATGCAGTTATGGATAATAATTGCTTCATGACTTCATCCTTGGCTTTCAGATATTTTTCCTGTTAGAGTCATTAGAGTTTCTGACTTGTTTTTCTTGTTTTACAGTCATCCAGAGTTCAAAACAGACTCAGAAACTCACTACAGAATTCATAAATAATAACTTTCCAGGCTTCAATAACACTGTGTGGCAAAGACTCCTTCAAGAGGGTACACTGCTTGACTCTGCTCCTTACTCTGCTGAACATGTTCACTAGATCCTGAGCATGGAAGCTTTGAAAACATAATTTAGAGTTCTACTTATTCCATTAGGGTGACATGCATTTGCATTAATTTGGTTTGAATTGATTCCTGGCAGACTGATGTATCACAGTTGCCATTTATACTAAAGGTGGCAGTCTGTCTTCTCCTTTTCATGTGACTTTATTATTCAGTACAACAGAATTTGACTAGTCACTGAAAGTAAGAACAACTAGTTCACAGAGAAATAAATAAATTCACACATAAATAATATCATCAATGAAAGAAAAATACCTGTATTTTAAACAACAAAACTTCAAGCAGCCTTAGGAAAATGTGTATGGGCCAAGTCACAGGTAGAATGTGGACAGTGTCCTGCTAAAGTCTTGCTTCTCATACACCAACACAGTAATGTTTTGTTCCTTGTTGCCTTTCAAAGATGAAACAGATGAAAATAGTACAAGAGTACATTTATGTAACACCATGTCTTCTGAACATTGTCATCTTGTTCTCTGAAATTCTGAGCTTTATTACTGACATGCACATGCGGACTGTGGGCACAGTGATTCATCAGTGCAGGAATGAAGAATGAATCATCCCAAAATGATCATGGAGGAGGTGGGTATGGTGGTACAGGAGGGCACACCAGAGGCAGCATTCTGCACCATCTGAAAAACATGTGCAGGAATGATTGAAGCACTCTCAGATGAAGTCTCTCTTGGAGTATTAAAATTAGAGCAGTGTGATTTCTCTAAAAATCTGCCATATAGAAAAGTATATTCTACAAATAAAACCAAATTTTCAGTCCAGAAAAAGCATCTGGGACTGTTTTTACATTTCTACTTTTTCAATTGATCTTGGTTTTAAATAAAAGTGTAAGTGTGGGAGTGTCACCTGTGATGTCTAGAAGTCTTATCTTGCACCATGCAGCATCAATGTTGTCATTTAGCTGCCCTCTGTTGTAACTAATAATGATCTTACAGCATCATATCCAGAGCAACCTGATGAAGAAATCATTTTCAGCTGTACATTTCTCCTCCTTACATCTGTCAAGCTCTAGAAAGGAGCAGTAATGTAAAGAGCCTGGTCTCATGAACTGCTGTTTGTATGGGTTCATTTAACCTGATAGCCTGTTTTACTGTGTCTGTTTCTTATTTCCACTTTATCTCTCAGTATAAGTGCCTTATAACTGACAGATATAGTAAATGACAGTGCATTTATTCCTCATCCATAAGCATATTTCCCATTTCCATTGCTTTTGAAGATTCAGGTCAACTTTTGTGACATACCATTAAGATACAGATACAGAATTAATACACTGTAATAACATTGTATTTTGAATTAGAAACATTAAAAATTCTTTTGCAAATTTTTTAAATTAAGTAGATTAAACTACACTCTTTTAATTTTCTTTTCTGTGGCTCCCCAAATTACTGGCATGAAATTCCTCTAATATACCCCACTCTTGAGGAGCTCAAAAATATTACTTGCACTAATAATAAAAAAACAAAACCCAAAATCTGGTTAATTCTAGTTATAGCAACAAATCTTTCCAGAGAATGATGTTTTGATGCTTCCAGACAGAATTCTTATTCTTTTTTATGACAGTCATTCATGAAATAAAATGACAGTATTGGGCAATCAGGAATCTACATTCCTTGTGGAAACAGCTGTGCCCATTATTGATCCTGCCAATTGCTCTGGAGTGAGATGTGAAACAGACAGTGTTTCAGGAAATGTAATTTCTTACATTAAATGATATCTTGCCCTAGTATTCAGCAACATGTTATTTGGGCAGCAGGGAGCACTGAAAAAAAGTTCAGTCCACTTTGAATGTGTGACCGAGGTCCACACAACTAGGAACAACTAAAGGGTATCTGCAATAGCATTTCATGCAAGGGCCTGAGGCAGCAACTGAAGACTTTACATAAATTTTCTCACTGAAAGCAATTGATAAATTAATGGATAAACTTGGTTGTTTTGGTGCAATTCTTTTAATTCTTTTTATTTTTTACTAGCCTTAAAAGGGACTAAAGCTCCACCTGAATCTGTTTTGGCTCTGTTCATAGCCTCCATGCCTGGGTGTTTTCCCTCCTCTAATCTTTCAAAACTGCACTACTGTAAAGAATATACCGAGTCAAATGGTTTTCCAACAATTTTTTTTTCAGAAAATACTGTTTCAGGTATACAGAAATATTGTTTAAACTTCTCAAAGAGGATCTGAAGATGAGAAAGATATCCCAGTGGAGCTAAAAAGGCTAGGATAGTGATAAGTGATGTCTAAGTCAAAGTCCCTACTCCAATCCTAACTTGCCATCAGGACTTAAATTTCACCATTCATCATATTAGAAGTACATTCAAGATTTCTAAAATGAAGATGTCTTCTGGCGTCTCTCCTTGTACAAGTTCAATTTAATTTGGTCACAGAAAGAAGCAATAGATTTTCAGAGCAATCGCTGAATTTTCTGGGCAGCAGTAATGTCGGATAGTGAGAGCATCTGAAAGAGTCCATGCAGCCCAGCCTGAGAGCATCTTCACAGGGCTTGGCCTAGGCTTGATCATCTGCTGCTGGAATTCTGGAAACTTAGAATTTGGGGTTTTAGTACATAGTAGTATATGTGAAGCAATATGGAGGATTTGAGGCATTGTCTAAGCCCTTCTTCACCTTCTTCCATCTTCTTCATGGGTTTGGGTAGTTTTCTGTAATTGGGTGGAAAAGGTCTGCATTGTGGGCCTTGGGTGGTCATTATTGAGTCAGAAATATAAATAGTATAGATGTCACCTCATTATTGGTTAATTAGCACTTAAATAACCTTGGAAAGAGTTAGAGGTACTCCATTTTACCTCATTTCTCTAACTTGTTACTTAGAGCTCACAGCTTATGAGTCTGTAAATAGATAAGAAATAATAAACATCCAAGTCCAAACACAAACTGCAACTCCTGTGTATTAATCATGACCTTGACAGAGAAAAAGAAGCCAGAACCATCACAATCTGCCTCATCCTGTCCTGCTTATGACAGTCGTGGTTTTCATGGGGTATCCTACAGATACCTCACAGCAAATCAGTAAAGAAAATAAGGATTCAAAATCTTTTAAAATTATTAAATCAGTCTCTCATCTAGATGCTCATGATTTTGGAGTTTTGTTTCTTACCTCCGTGGGGAGATCCAACACATAAAGAATCAGTAATATACGAAAAAGCAGCAAATAAATTCACATTTAAACGAATGTAAAAAGAACAGATGTTATCCTAATAAGGGTACTTTAAAGGAAACCGTTTAGATTTTTTTAATTGTATGTATCCTGCCCTTTGCTCTCTCTTCTAAAGGGCAACTTCAGTTGGTGTAGAGAGAAGGGCATGGGGGAACCAAAGGAAATGAAATGCTCATCTGAGTCAGGCATGAACTTTGTCTTTCAGAATTAGTAAGATATTTTTATCTAATCTCTCAGATACTTTAAAGCGCTTACAAAAACATTGCTTACATACTCAGAGCTTTAAAGAAGATTGCATTAGTTAGAAATCCCATACATTATTTAGTCAGTGAATGCTATTTATAAGACTACAGCTATCATCACATTTATAGAGCTTTCCAGCCACGAATATGTGATATACTATCTCCCTGCCCAAGTACAATGGCTAGATAAATGAGGCCCAAACCAATGAAAACAAAGTGCCACCACAAAAGTTTGATACTTTGAAATCAGTGACAAATTGCCTGTTCACTTGATTTCACTGGGACAAGGATCTAAACTAGAAATATCACCACGGAGTAAAGTATCCATCAAGTACCAATTGAAAATGCACATTAATCATTTCCATTTGTGAGAGCAATAGTTTCTGATCCATTCATTTGGGCATTTCTACAACATATTAAAATGAGTAACATGCAATGCTTCAGAAAGGCAGTAAAACAGAACCAATGAGCTTAGTCTGAGTCTGATAATTTTAAGGACAATTTATTCATCCTGCTCCTTGGTACATAATAACAGCATGGCTAGACAGTCATTCCTTCTCTTATTCCCCATCTGCATGGCTGCTGTATTTACCCTATGAAGGGCCAGACTGTTGAATACACACAGATTAGGTTAAATAGCGAGAAAATTGTTCCAGTGATTATCCGACTTCTCAGATGTCACAATTATTCCAAAGATTCAACAGCTGCTTCATGTTTACCAGTTACAGCTACAGACTGGTCAGTAGAAAGAAAGACTGTATTTTCTTTTTCTTTTTTTTTTTTTTTTAAATTGTGGTACGTGTCACTCAAGCAAAAAGCCAATCAGTAAACTTAGCTAAAGTACTGAAGTAAAGAATTGAAAAAAAATCTTTTTCTCCAACTTGACATTCAAATCAAGTTAATATAGGTCTCAGCGATTGGGTTTGAAGAAAACCTAATTTCCAGAGATGCTCTGACTTTCTAAACTGTTGAGTCAAAAACCAATTATTGGAAACAGGGGCGATCAGGGAAACACAGCTGTCAATGTTAAGTTGCTGTCTGCTACTTTATTTCTCCCTGCTGCGTTGGTTTCAAGTTAATTTGTGCATCTTATGACCACTGTCTAAATTTTTTTTTTTTTAAACTTCATTTTGAGTATCTCTTGGTTTTGGGTCAGCCAGCTTAGTTTTCCCACATGTCAACCTGTCAGGAAGAGGCAGGAGCATTTTACTGTGGCCGAACAAATTGAAGACAGCCGTGTTTGCTCTGAGCAAGGTATATATTAGTTATGAGTCCCTTTTTTAAAAAAGCAGTGGGTAGGTTGTTTCAAAGGAGGGAAATTCCCTAGAAAGGGGCAGCTGAGATTTCGGTGTGGCATATGTTTTAGGTACAGTTATTTCTGTACCGAGATTTTCAAGAAAGTTAAACAAAGTGCATTTCCATGCTACACTCGAAAACCAAAAGGAGGACATGTACATGCTGAAACTCAGTAATTCCTTTGGGCTTTCCCAGGTGGAGAGTGCTGCATCAGCCAATGCCACTATACTTAGCACAACTTATGGAGCTCCAGCCTTCCTTCCTTCTTTGTGCTGCCTTTCCTGACCTTCCCATGGATCACAGCAGGTTTAGCTGTTGCACGGTTGTTTGTGTTTTCGTGCCATTTATTCTCTGCAAACCTCAGCCTCAGATATCAGACCATATGAAGGGAGAGAGGTTGTATTTACCCCTGTGCTTGCACTACAGGGAGCCCTCTGGCAGTGCTTCAGGGATTATTAGCAGGTTGCTCTGCTCTGTTGCATGGAGTAGGTGGGATGGGGTGGGTGTGGAACCTTGCACTGTCTTTCCAACTGATTGCACAGCAGAGGTTCAATATGGTGCACTTCCTTGCTTTTCTGTCAGCCTTCCAAAGCGCTCATTGCTTACATACCATTTCATTTCCATATGTTGGTGTCCAAATATGAGTGATGTCCAGGCTTCCAGTACAGCTATCCAACTGCACCTAATACAGGTGATGGACTCCATGGAATCTATGTAGACAAGTGAGATAGTCTGTGATCCAATAATTTAAGATGAGAATTCACTTCTAAAATATGGTCAGACAAATCCTACCCCACGACTCTTCCAATTTGTTGCCAAGGTTGTGTATTTATAGCTTGTTACTTTTATATCTAATTTAGGAGCTCCATTTCAAACATTTTGTCAGAACAGAAATCCTTCATAGGCAAAGGCTGTATGGGAAGAATATATATAGGGCAGCTAGTTCTTTCCCATGCTTTTAGCCAAAAGACAGTTTGTTCAGATATGATTTGGTAGGCTAGTTCCCTCATAAGCTCACTTTAATATATCTTGAACCAGTAGAAAATATATTACTATATCATTTTTTAATTAGCACAAATAATTGTTCATTTAATTGGCAATCTCATCAGTAAAGAGCCTTTAATAAGAAGATGTAGGCAGCTCCAAGCTTGTGTGCTCTTCCACAGTAAAATTCTCAAGGGCTATTTTCAATTAAATATTCTGTTAACTATCATGAGGCTTTCTGAATCAACTGATTTCACTTTTCTATTTCAAGGTTAGACGTAGTCTGTGCTTTTCCCCACCATTTTAGCTCCCTATAAAAGGTATAACAGGAGAGTAAAAGACTCAATCAAATAAGTTTAATAGATTTTGAAATTAAAGGGAACATTATGATCTTTAATAGCCTGACTCCCTAAATAACACAGGCTAAAGAAACTCTCCCAGTAACTCCTGCATTCAACATAAAATGTCTGTTTAAATTTTTGCACATGCATGGGATAGTTACCCAGTCTCAATGTAAAAACTTCTAGAGAGGTAATATCTAGCATATCTCTAGACATGTTCTATTTGGTAAATTACCTTGAAAGGTTAAACCACGTGCCAGGCAGATTTCATCAGGTTTTTATACAACTTTTCATGGTAAGCAGAGAAATTGAGTCACTTTGCACACTGTTGTTACTTGTAGATCACCAGCAGATCACCTCTTGATCCCTTTCTGACCATATTACCTGCACTGATCTTTCTGTTTTCCATACTATAAAAGTGCTTTTCAGACAGACATAATTAAGAGACTTTTTTTTTTTTTTTTTAAATTTAATTCTGGACATCAAAATGGGACCTAGATAATGTACGCAGAGGTGAAATTTTCTATCTACTTCTTCTTAACACTGTACGTCTTGTATTTCAAAGATAAGACTTTCTTTCCTAATTATAACAATATACAGATAGTTTCCCCTAGGATATCTATCAGTAACAACTAAGATCTCAGTACTGTCATCAAATTCCCCTGTCAACAGTCATTATTCTTAGACACGTGGACCTCTTCTTACTTCTGTTAATTAATATTTTTTTCAGTGGGGATCATCGCATCAATTGATCCAGACCACTACATAAAACAGACATGCATTAAAAATGTTTATCAGTCTAGAAAGTCTAGACAAACTGTCACTGACTACATTGATTTTCTCCCATAAATTTGTTAGGAACATTGAGCTACGATGAAGGAAAACTCAGATCCCTCTGTTGAGATTTCATCTGAGCTATGATGATGCATTGGTAAACTGCTTTTATTTTTGCATTTAGCTAATATTCATCCAGTTTTAATGGTCTACTCTGATTTAGAGAAATTCTTTTTTTGACAACTGTGATATTAAAGTAAAATGTCCTGTCAATATCTGCTATAATTGCTGAGGCGGTTTTTGGCATCCAGATTTTTTATATCATGGTTGTTTGGCAGAGTTAAATAAAAGTTACATAAACCCTTTTTGATTGTCATTAGTTATTTCAGCATCCTTTTATTTTTATATGAATGACTTCTTTATTAGACAATCAGCTGGACTCACTGGAGATTTGAATGCCCTGTCTTTTAATGTACCAGATTTCTAAAAAGTGTAAGAATGACTGATTTTGAACATAAGAAAAATCAACTGAATATTCACTGCAAATAGCAAGAAAGCCACCAATAGTTTCACTATATTCTGGGAATAAAGGACTGCTTCAGAAAATGAATACATTAGAAAAAAATTTGCTTTTTGACTAAAATTTGGAAAGTGGAAAAATAAATGCTTTTCCACATGTGGTTTTAAGAGCATTAGGCATATATGTGACCAATTGATTTATTACAGGTATTCAGCATTTTCACAAAAAACCTCATTAATTTAACCTATTTCCAGACAAAAATTATGAGTCACATTAATACTGAGTCCAGTTTTCCTGTAGGCTTGTATAACATCAATGCCAATGTGAGTAAGAAATTATCCATTCTTCATGCATAATTTGTAGGACCATTTTTTTCTCTATTTTACTTTGTGAAAACTGGTCAATTACAAAAGCTGAGGGCCACTTTTAGTCCCTGGCCATGTTAGCAGCTCTGATGGTTTGGTTGGAGTCTTGTAAGTGCTGCAGCTTCTCAAAAGGCAGTGGATTTCATCAATTGTCAGTGTTGCGGACTGCATGTGTAGGTTTGTATTTTAGAGAGTGTAATAACATCTCAGTTCTTATGATAGCATCACTTTCCTTCAGACTAATAATGGGAGAATTCCTTCACCTCAAGTGAAGGATACTTCTTTCTGTTTTTAGTTATGAGTTGTAGCTGCGTTCAAGAGTGAAGAAACCCTGTAGGTCACTAAAGATTAAAACAAACTACTACCTGAGTCTTTAATCTTTTTTTTTTCTTCTTTTTTTTAGGAAACAGTCATACTTGAGAAAAATATAGACACTTAAGACAATAAAACAATTTTCTTCCTGAATTTTCCTTCATCTTTGCAGTGATTCCTGGTTATTTTCATACAAAGTGAGAAATTAGGTCCATTTTTACTTATAAAATGTCACAATTTTGCAATATAACATTTAGCTTAAGAAAAAATTTCCCTTTGACCTGGTATCTTTTTCAACCTAAACTTTCTCATAGTTTTATTAAAATATTAATTAAGAATACAGCATATGTATTGTTAGAGGTTGTTTTAAGCAGGTTCAAATACAGAATACAAAAACTCCGCTTTTACTATTACTTCAAACACCAAAAATAATCTGACATTCAGGGCTGTCTATATGCAGAGCTTTCAATTTCAAAGTGATCCTTCTTTTGGCTCTCACCCTTATTTAATTATTTCTTACTTGAGGAGGGTGATTCTTTCTCCAGCTGAGGCAGCAGCTGCATCATATTGATGTAATCCAAAAAAGGGGGAAAAAAATAGTTATTTTTGCTTGGACAGATGACTTGAGAAGACTCTATATAGAGAAAGTCACGTAAAGTAACTATGTTGTCTCTTTGAGGCAAACCCATCTGCCAGTGCAATTACAAAGTTTCTTCCACACACTGAGCTTTCTTTTGATTTTGTATATTATATACATTTTCCCCACTAATTATTCTTACTAAAAGCAAAAAAAAACCTCACAAAAAATCACAAAATAAATCAAAAAATCCCATGTCCTACAGGTAAGGTATTTCATACTATTCAGTTTTCCCAGAACAGTAGTTTGATTTTTTTTTCAGGGGAGACGGTATATTGTGACATAGAAGTCATGGACTTAATGCTAAAGTATGAAATTTTGGCCACAAAACATATTATTGACACCAGGAAATTGTTTGGTAACTTACGCCATGTTTGGTTTTGGAATTGTTTTTCTTTCCTTCTCCCCCAATATTTCTTTGTGTACATATAGCTGTCAAGTCTGATGTCTTGTTTCCAGTGGTGACAAAAAAAAAACAACTGTAGCTGAAAAGCACAATGCTCTGTAGGACATCCTGATCATCACAGGGACTGTCACTTAATTTCAAGAGCCCGGAAGACCCAAGCCTTGTATTCTCCTTTACATAAAATAGTTTAACAATAAATAGTCATGCAATCTGTGTGAATATCAAGTACGATTTTGAATCCCAGCTTCACTGTCCCTATCTTCGCCTTCAGAAGAGGCCAGGTTCTGTATATCTACATTTTCAGCTACTGCCCTGAAAGCTAATGGAAACAAATTATTTAACTTTCCAGCAATACCTAATTTCCTTATCTGCAACTTTAAATTCTTGGTTATCGAGCCAATTCACTGCCTTTTTTCCAAACTCTTGAGTTTCATTAAGGAAAACAATCTGTTTGTTTTATATCTCCGGCTATTTATAATAATTTCAGTCATCTTAATTTATAATAGCTTGCAGTAATTTAGGCTGCTGCCAATTATGTTCACTAGAGATATTTTAGCTAGAGTAACCTCATATGACTTGTTGTTAAATCATATCAGTTTACTTTTTACCTTCCAGTTCTCTCTCTTATTTTTTTATTTTGTCATGAAAATGTAGGTCTTATTGTGGTATTTTATTTTCTGTATGCAAAGATTTTTTTACTTACATTCTATTTTACTTGATTCTTTAAGCTGCTCTTTATTAAATACCTATGCAGCCACTTATATTGCACATTTCTTGAATAATTGTTTGCTCTGATTTTGAGGTAAATTAAGCTATCTCACATGATCTTAAAAAGAACAAAATGTACACACTATTTGCTACTGAAGACAAATTGCTGTCTTGTAAATATATTACATTTTAAATTTACTCACACTGTAACAACAATGGTCTGCTCCCTTCATCTCCACTGTGTGGAAATTTGTGACTTTTCAGAAGCAAATGAAAATGGATGATCTAGAGGGTGGTACTGCACAGCCACAAAGACTGGCAAAATTGGAGCATAAAGATGTTATAAAAGAGGCAAATATTTCCATTATTCCATTAGCATACTTGCTAGTGGCCACACAGTCTCATAAGCATTTTTTAATGCGTCAGACCTTTTCCATATTTGTTTCAGCATTTTGTCTTAATTGTGAATATATCCCAGTTTCTTTCTTTACATGTGTTATTTCTCAGACTATATCTGTTTATTCCTGAAGGTCACCAGGAATAATTAAATGATCCTGTTTACTCTTTCTCTGATACTTCTTCCTAGCCCAGTCTTTCAAAGAACATTTTAGGATTAGAAAAGGATCTTTTCTTTCCTATTTCACAGCAATAAACACAGTGATTTAAATATTTTATAAGTGGAGTTCCTGCAGTGTTTAAGAAGAATGTTCTGCAAATACAACATGTGCTTTTGCATCTCTTAATGTGTGCAAAAAAACCCCATTTCTTAGATTTTTCACAGCTCTCAGTATGGACCTCTTCCTTTACGATGACTGCATAGCTTAGCGGCCTCTGCACATACCGTGCTCCTGCCTACACTGAGCAGCTGAGCCTTTATGTTTGGAGTCATGAAAGGCTTCCCACATTCTTTGGGTCTTCGTCATGGTACTGGATTGCACCTAATATAGTCCTACTCAGTAGAAATAATATTTTAGCACCATCACCTAGAGCCAAATTCTGCCACCCCGTATGTATTAGCTAACTACTGACTCTGCCAGTGGTCCCCAAGGTATTGCAAACTCAGTGTAAGGGTGAAAGAATATGGTTCAATATAAACCAGGTATGACTTCTGTTTAGGAACAGTAACTACAAATTAGTTGGATGTCTTTAATTAGTGCCCCTTGGGCAAAAACAGAAATACATGCAGCAGGTTCATAGAGCTCCAACAATGAAGAAAATGTGTCTAATACTACCTGTGTGGTGAACCCGACCATTCACGGTCTGAAACCTTTAACTCTGCCCTTCCTCCCTTGCACCACACAACTGCAGAAAGTTTGTAGCATGAGAATCCGGGTGTTGCTTCTTTCGTGCTCCGTCCAAAATCTTGCCAGCAGTTTTCTATCAATTTCTTTACTTGATATCTCCTAAAAGAGCAAAGAAAATCTCTGCAGCCACTCATGGGGCCGATGTATGATGCAAAGTCCATTCATGGCATAACATACAAGAAGATTTTAGGTAAATTATATGTAAGTTAAAAATTATTTTTATAAAGATTAAGGTCTTTTCACCTTACTTGATTAATGAGACTACCTGCTCTCTAATTGCAGGAGCTGGATACTTCTGACAGCCTAGCTACATACTTTATGCTGGCATCTGCAGATTTGTCGGGTCACATCAACTACAAATGCTTTAAATCTTGAGTCTCAAACTCAAGATTTATTTTCATGAATTTCCAGAGACTGCACAAGAGGCATCACACTCCCTGGGTGTGTTAGCTGGAAAGGGAAACGCATTGCAGTCCAGTTGGAAACAGTTCATTTTTGTGAGAAATGCTCGCAGACAGCACTTGTTTTCTTGAACAAAAAGGAAGCTACAATTAAAACGTTACAAAGTTACAAGCGAAAAAAATACATGCACGAGTGTTCTGTAGCCCAGCACAAGTCATCACAGTTCCTTTGTGTGTAGGATGGAGAACACAAACATGGAAATGGGAATGCGGGGAAACTGGGAAAAGGGAGAGTGAAAAAAAAAGGGAGTGCATTTTTTTTCTTCTGTCTAACCCCGTGCCAGAAGACTCATTTCCGAGTGACTGCATGGCACCATTTTGAATAACATATGTGCTTGCAAGTAGAGTGGGGCTCTGTATAAAGATGGTCCCTTCCTGGAGGAAGTCATATGAAAGCAAGAACTTTGGGATGGCTGTTCCTTGGCAGATGGATCTAGTGCCACTTGCTAAAAACCACCTTTCCTCCTCAGTATTACAGAGTATCCATTTTGCATGCGACACTACTAAACTTGCTGCAGAAAACTGTTGAAGTTCTTCCTGAAAATAAAAAATAACTTTTTTTAGAATAAACTTGCCAATAAAATAAAAAACTTTATCTTTGCACTTAGTTGATGAATTAAAATGCCCCAAATTTAAAGAAGAATACAAAGTTGTGGAAACATTATTTTGAAAGAAATCTGTAATCTTGAAAGTTAGGGGAAAAGCACTGCCCACAATATAAACTTAGAACTGATACTGAAGTCTTTATAGCAGTCCCTTTTTTTTTTTCTTCCCAGTACGTTTCCTTTTAACTTTCACACATAAAACTTCCAGTTTTTTTCATAGAGGCTAAAAGTTTTTAGTGCTAGTACAGGAAAAAAAAAATTAAGAACCCTCCTGACTTTATTTTCTCTTGATCTCAAAGACATCCAAGTTTCTCAAGCAATGGAAGGAGAACAAGGTGGGACAGGCAGCATGATGGATGAGGTACAACTAAGTCCAAGATACAAAGGAAGGAGAAGACAAAAGCAAATACTTCCATCAAATTACAATTTTGGGTCTGTAATTTATATATTCCTGAAAGGTAGATTCTCATGAAAAATGGAACATTTTTACATAGTTTTTCTATCTTTTTAAAAACATCCTATCAAAGAATTATGAGATAACTTTGAGTTTCAAGCAAATGAAACAGAGTTCTTGAAACAAATACAACAATCACTCCTGAGTTAATAGCGCTGATTGCTGATAAATAGTGGTGTTAATTATATGCGATTTTTTCAGTGAAATCAAACCACCTTAGAAATCCCCGTAACTTCTCTCACTACACAGCTTCACCTGAGAAACGGGAATTTTAACCTATAATCTCAGCAGCTGGATCCTGAGCAGCTATTAATATAATGGAATATTTTTGCTTCAGCAGATCTCTTTCATTCTCTTCACCAGCCATTGTTGATTTTCTGGTTAAGAGGGATACACAAATTCTTATGCATTACAAACACAAGTGCTTTCTTTTAGTACAGAATAGCCTGGAAGGGCATGCTAAAGCATAAAGAAAGGTGAAGGAGACCTTGTTGAAACAAATGGAAAAGGGCACTGAATTGCTGATTCATCCTGTAATGGAGTGGTCTAACAGGACAATTCCTGCAGCAAAGAGGCTGTGGTCAGTCAAAGGTGCAATCATTTGTTCTCCTTGGGTGAATATCACCATGTTTAATGGAAGCTACAGGTTGCGGAACTACCATATCTCTTTCCAAAGCTCCCAGGAGCATTTCAGTGGCCTTGAGGAGAACTGCAACATCTTGCGAAATCCGAAGCGAGAAGATGAGAAGTTTCCAAGTTGCTTCAGAACTGTCTTTACCACTGCCAACACATTTTTGCCAATCAGCATGCTAGAACATAAACCCCCTTTTTAACTGTTAGCTTCTGGAGAAGAATTCCACGCCTTTATGTTTATTTGTAAAGGTTTTTATGTAAACATATTTTTCCATTTGTGACCTGGTCCAACGGGACTTAGTTTATGTTGGAACTTAACTGAACTTAAGTTAGTATATTTGCTTTTCGCTTTTCAACAGGAATATGCAATCATGCTCCTGGTCCAGAGGGAGCCCCTGCAAGGAAGGCAGTTGTCTACATTCCTCTATAGGGGTATTCCCTAAGTTATTCAGGTTTATGTGAAGACACTTGAGGAAAAGAGCAGTTTCATGTGTAGGCAGATGGATGAAAATCTTAACATTTGCCATCGGATCTGAAATTGTTAGCCAGTTATTTCTGAAGTTTTAGGGACGGCGTCCTCTCTACAGGTTTCTCGTAAACTTAACTAGTATTTCCCCCAAGACTTTATATCCATGAGTGTGAAACACTTAAGGTTATTTTGCAAGATATGAGACAAATTTGTCTAATGGAGATAAAAATCTTGCTGTTACTACTGCTTGCATAATCATTCAGTGAAGATTTTTGAAACATCCTTCTTTTGCTGCCTTATCACTGCTTGTTCACAGGACTTCTTCTATATTCTCCTGCATATAACAACCAACTTCTGACCAGAAAAAAAAAATTAAGCAAGTTCAAACTACAGTCAAAATTCTCACTTTTTATTTAAATTCCCAACTTTCACTGATGAATCTCTTTCCAATATATGTATTAAAAGAAAAAAAATGAAATTAGCATCATATATGTTTGTGAGTTTTCTGCTAAAAATAATTGGAATAGTGCTATACTTGGTCACAGCTGTAGAGAGGAACTATAACATCTCCCTCTTTGAACCTTGAAATATCTGAGCAAACAACATCTACTATCTATTGCTCTACTATTGAATGAGACGAAGTGCAAAAGGAACAGGAAAATTTAATATGGTCTTTATCATTATAATTTCCACTCCATCTAAACCAATTGTGATTCTAGTGTTCTTGCTTATTTTCTTTGGTTGGCAGCACAGACTTTCTTTCACAAAGAAAGAGCAAAATTGGCAATTTTGCTTCTAAGATTCATTCATTTTCTAGTACAGCTAGATTTTTTCCTGGTTCAGTGCCTGACACAAGGCTGTAGTTTCGTAAAAATGCCATTGTCTGCTCCTATTTTTTGTGGATATTTTAAATTTTATTCCTGAATTTACTTCTATTATATGTCCTTCTTGACATATCTGCTCTGCATAGATTAACAAAAAAATGTAGGAGATGGTACATGGGTTCACCAGACAAAATCTTTGATATGAGAATCTGCATTGATTCACAAGAGAAAATCTTGGACTGAATCCTCTAGGGAACATTGCCAAAGTCAAAAGAAGACTCACAGAAATGAAATAATTTCTTCTCTTGCCATGGATCAGTAATTAAGCATAAATGGATAAAAGCATTAGCTAGAAATGTAGAATTGTCTCATTTTGCATTTTTTTTCAACATTTGGCAACTAAAGATAATCCATTCTTGTGAGATTTAGTGCATGTTTCTAACAATTAATTGAATTTGTGGGGTTTTTTTCCCCCAAAATGCTAAGGAGAGGCCACAGTCACATACAAAAAAAACTTGCTCCCGATTTGTGTTGGTTTTGGCTAGGGTAAGAGTTAGTTTTCCTCATAGTAGCTGCTATGGGGCTGTGTTTTGAATTTATGCTGGAAACCCTGTTGGGAAGACAGGAAAGCCTCAACCACTGCTGAAGAGCCTTTCAGTTACACAGAACCAAAGCCTTACAGCCTCTCACCCCAGCAGTGAATGGGCTGGGGGTGCACAGGGGGTTGGGAGGGGACACAGCTGGCCCCAAGTGACCAAAGGACATTACAGACCTTATGGTGTCTGGCTATGTTTAGGATATAAAGCTGACTGAAGGAAAAGAAAGGGGAACATTTGCAGTGATGGTGCTTGTCTTCCCAAGGCACCATCACACATGGTGGAGCCCTGCTTTCCTGGGAATGGCTGAACACCTGCCTCACCGTGGGGAGGGGAGAATGAAATTAATTTTTTGTTTTGCTTTTGCTTATGTGCACAGCTTTTGCTTTAGCTATTAAACTGTCTTTATCCCAACCCAAGACTTTTCTCAGTTTATTATTCTCTCTCTGATGCCATTGCTTTTGGAGAGGGGCAGGAAAAAAGCAAACAGCTGTGTGGGCTGTTTGTCAGACAGGAATAAACCCTGACATAAACCATAAAGAAGCATAAAGAAAGCCATGTCCTACAAAATTTTACATGTACCTGCAGTCTGATGACTTCCATATAATTCTTCTCCTTATAAATGGTGCAACTCATGTAGAAGGTGTTGCTAAAGGTATTAATATCTCTTAAATGTATAAACCTGGAATTTGTTTAATTTTTTCTGATCCTATAACGAATAAGTACTTCCTACTCTCTTTTCATAGGTTCAGTGTTTAAACAGTTTTGATCCTGAAAAACTTCAGTGGTGCTAGGTCACAGGAGATAATGTGTATATATTCTGACATAGCATTTTAAAATGCAGATTTTATGAACTACATGCAGCATTTCAGAGCACTAGTGTGAATTCACCACAGTAAACCTTATATACTGTATGATTCTATATCCACAGTCCTACAACATCTAAAAGGACTGTCAATAGTAAATCTGACAATAGTCAAACCTGTACGGGCCTGATGTCAGGAATAAAATTAATAAAATGAACCTGGCACAAACTTTCACTTCTTTGAGCTACGGAGTTTAGAAAAATCAATGTCTTCTGGAAATAAAAGATTTTTACATGACATTAAGAGGGATTTCTCTTGGTGAATATCTGTCTGCATTCAGCAACAGTAATACTAACCAAAGAACACCAGCAAAGAGATGAGAGAAAGAATAGGTAAAATGTTATTTGCACTGATATTGATTTTTTGCTTGACATCACATTTGCAAGTCATTACGAGTTTTGTGCAGCTGGAGATGATAACTAGACAGTGCTATTAGATTTTCTGCTGAGAAATTACAAATATATATATTTTTACCTAAATATTTCATCCTTTCTGCTAGGTCTTGACTATCCTACACCACCATTAGACATTAGTAAAATCAAGGGAAATTATGAAGAATGGTATAATTTAGCATAGTTTAAGGTATGATCATTTAGTGCAAGACACCTTTTTTTTAAGAGAGAAGTAAATCCTTGTGAATAGCAGACTTTTTATGGTATTATCTTATTGTGCTAACTGCTTAAATATTTTTTAACATTTCTTGAGAAAACGTTTTTAATTTCATACATATCACATTGTATGTGTGAAAGCAGTTTATGGACTTCCACACCCAAGAATTTATTTAAAAGAAAAAGAAAACAATTCTTAGCCCTTTCATATTTAAAAAAAAAAAACCAACTTGTCTTTTATTAAATGAGATATACCAGAATTTTAACAGAAGGAGCTGTACGTTCACCCTCACGTTCTCTTTAAGTAGTGAGTATTTGGAAATTCGATACCAATTTTGCTCTCTGGTAACTTTCCTCACATCAGTTTCTTTAGAGTAACTGTTTTTCTATTGGTGCATCCCAACACAACCTTTCAAAATGTTTATTAGGTCTCTTTCTTTCTTCATTTGTGTCCTCTTTCTGGCAGTTTTCATCCGAACTAGAAAAAGCTGTCTCTGCTTTCTTTTTGTTAAACAAGATTTAATTTTGATAATAAGTTATTTTCACAGTAGCTGTATCAATTTGCTGATTTCTAGTTCTTACCTTAAAATTAAGCCAAGCCACTTAATGAATTAGCAAAAAAATAAATAATAATAATAAACCCCCCAAAAAAACAAACTCAAAAACCAAACAAAAAAATCCCAAACCCCTAAAACCTTCATAGGTTCTTGCATTGGTTTTAATATCAAGGCCTCAATTTTTACTCGCAATTTTTAAAATATTGGTGTTATTTTGTGGAATAGCAGGTACTTAGTTTTTTGCTTTAACAGATGGTAAAATAAGTTACAGCAGCTTGACTGATGCAAGTGAGAAATTGTACCAAAATCTATTAACTGCAGGTGTGGCAGGGTGAGGGCTTGTTAAATTATATTTAGTGGATGAAGAGAGACAAATACAACAGTGTTTTTTTCAAATTTCTCTTTTCCAGAGCAATTAAGATGACATTCAGTTTGTGCATGCCTTATGGTTGCTTCACAACTGAAGTGATAGGAAAGCTCTCCAGAGCATTATGGAAGAGCAAGAGTTTTTAACAAACCTAGCCTTTGGGAACAGACTGTCTTATCTGCCCTGAAATCTGAGTTTATCCTGACCAGTCTGTCCACAAGACTGGGAAGGGTTCCTGACCTCCTGTGAGGTTTTCATCTGAATTGTCAGCTTCTAAAAAGCTGTGCTTATGTCCCAATGGAACCAGAGTTTAACAGGTTTCTTCACTTTTCCTCTATAATAAAAGCAATGAATAAATCAGGCTTGTTAGTGCTGGGGAGATTTTAGAAAGTTTAATTAGTAAGGGGAATTTTTTTGAACTGTTAGGTGCCAAATTGTCACCTGGAAAGCATCACTACCTTGTCTATAATGATTGCGGCATCTGAAAAATGAGGTCTTGTCTGTTTATGATGAACATTACTGCTTTTGGTAAAAAATATGGGGTTGTTAGTTGTATGATGGTCTCTAATATAACTAAGTGAGATCATGAACACATTCCTCACAAACACAATTGACTTTTTTGGACAGAGTTACATACACTAATGTGATAATTTCCTTATATTAATACGTCATGTACAGAGTTTCAGAATTGACTTCACAGAATCACAGAATTAACAAGGATGAAAAAGTCCTTTGAGATCATCAAGGTTCAAGATTTGCCCCAAAGGACCATTTCTGACCATTCCTGAAATCTACTCCAAGGAGTTTTCCACATTACCAATTTCCACCTGAGGAAAACATTCCCGTCTCTGCCACATGCACGGTGCCCTCAATACCATGGGCAGCTCAAGCACCAGAGAAGCCTTACAGTGCTCACAGCAGTGAGCTGTACCTGTGTACAGCCTCACAGTGGGTCCTGGCAGCAGCCAAAACCCATTGCTGTGGCTCAGTTAGAAAGCATTTTTAACCATTCCTTTTGGACTAGCATAGAGGGACAGTCACACACCTCAGCAGCCAAGGATAACCCATTAGACATGCTTCCATACATTGGACCAGGGAAATTGAAGATTATCTAAGAGAGCATCATGAAAAGCAACTCACAAATGCAAGCTTTTAAATCAAAATATCTGGCTATGGTTCTGCCATAGTAAGCAATATTGTCCATACTGTTTTTAGCTCAGGACATGGCAGGGAAACACTACAGCAGTGAGAGCATATCCATTCAATTAATGGAAAAGCAGGTCAGAAGTTGAAAAAAGGACAGATTTCTGGCTATCAAACAGAACAAATAAAAATAGTAAAAGTGTCTGCTGTATTTGGCAATTGATTTCTGCCTCTGAGACAGGAACAATACTGTGGAATTTTATCATGTACCACTGCAAACACTTCAATATGTGGAGTCTTGACTGCTGATGTTGTTGCTGACCTGTTATTCCTGATCACAATGTCACCCTCTCATTTATGGGAACAAAACAGTTTCTGTGACAACACATCAGTCCAGATCTCAAGAATGACTAAGGGTTTTGGGATAAGACAGCAAATTACTGTTGATCAATTAAAGATTAGTTAAGAAGCATCTGCACATATTTTCATGGATAATTGACAACCTTAAACTTTAGAAATTACTTCCATTCATCCTAGGGACATTACCAAGAAAAAGATGATTCCATAAGGACAAGTGTGGCTACCACTCAGGTGCTGTCTCACTAATTCTGCTCTCCAGGACACAGAGAGAAGATGGAAAGCTCATTGGTTGAGATAAAGACAGGAATATCACTCACCAGTTTTCCTGACAGGCAAAAACCCCTCAGCTTGGAGAAGATTATTTTAATTTATTGCTAATTAATAAGAGTAAGCACAGAGTGATCTGGGATGGGTGTTATGGTCAGACCATGACATTTGTCTCTACTGTTCCCTCCTTGTCTAGAATAGGGCCTTTCCATGGTATACAGTCCTTTGGGAACGAATTGCTTTAGTATGAGTCTCCCATGTGTCACAGCTCTGTCCAGAAAACCTGGTTCTTTTTGGGCTTCTCTCCAGAGGCTGCAGGTGCTGGCAGGAGCCTACTCCAGCATAGGCTTCCAATGGATTTCAGCTTCCTTCAGGGCATGTCTGTTTGCAGTAGTGTCTGGCCCTCCAGGGGCTGCAGGTGAACCACTTTGCACACCTGGGGGTTAATACAATGCTTGCTCTTCAAAACCCTCTCTAGCCTGTGGAACTACACCATCCTTGGTTTGTACCATCACGTTAAACATTAACCAAGAAGAAGAACTGGAGTAACCAGACCAGATCACTGTAGCAATGCATCCCCACCTTAGTGAGTGTTTCCATTTTAAGAAAGGGGTTTCCATTGCATCCCTGACTTTTAAGAAGAAGTACCAGAACTTTCTGTTCTTCCCTTATTGCAATGCCAGCACAGAAGTACTGGTTGGGCTTTGGAAGTGCACCTCAAAACCTTTTGCCAATTTCACTGGAGCAAGGTGCCAAAAAGCCCACCTGGGCCATTCAGTACTTAAAAGATGGCACAAACCTGCTCAATTGATTTTTTTGGACTTGCTGAGCAGTGTAAGAGTGTTCTCTGGACTGTGTTCGATTTATATGTCTTCTGTTTGATAATGTTTGTTATTTTTGTCATTATTAAAACCTTTTTTTCTTACAAAGCACGTCCAGAGAAGTTGTCTCACTATTATTAAGCCGCTCTGGGAGGCTGAAGGTCAGCCCTCAGATACATCTTCAGGGAGCTTATTACACTCTGGCCACGTGTAAGACTCTACCAGTTCACCAAGCAGTCAAGTATGACTTTGGGGTCACTGCTCACCAGGGACCCCCAAGGAGACCCCTGAGCCAGAAGAACACATGTGCTGATGGGAAGGAACACATGACAGTGACTTTGGGGAAATTATTATTATGTGTGTGTTTCCTTTAGAAGAACCTATGAATATGTATGTAAAATATGGAATTTAAACAGGAGCTTTTTCTGTACACAGTATGCACAATGTTGTGGAGGAGATACTGAACATGCATCCAGTCAAATGAAGAATACCTCCTTCTTAATACTACTCTGGTGTTAAGGAGTTCTGGTTTTGCTAGTTTCTCATAGCAACACCTGACTGGAATAACCTGGAGTCTGAGAAGGAAGTTCTGGACTTGTTTTATCTCCAAATTCGGTTCCTCCTGAGTGATGTCCTTTCAAACACAAAGCTTGATAGTTAGAAATGTTTATGCTGAAAAAAAATTTGTATTTTTTTTCCTTATAAATGGTTTATATTTTTTAATGGTCTGATGGCCTTCTTTAAGAAGTTTATTAATTAAACATAGTGTTATTTTAGCCCATATGTAAAGACTGATGGAATTAGAATAATGTAAATAATTTACCTTTTTATCAGAGAGTGTTCTGTACTATCTTGATGGAAAAAGTGAAGTAACTTTTGACTGGCAGAACTTTCAATTTATAAGCCAAAATCACTCAGAGAGATGCAGAAAATAAAGAGAATTTTTTGTTTCTCAACAAGAAATTTAAATTAAATAAAAGTAGAGTACAAAGCTAGATAACAAATTATCCATTTAGAAAATATACCAACTGGCAATTCAAGAAAATGTTTCAAAATGTGCTAAGTGAATTTAGAATACTGCAGAATTCAGCATATATCTGCTCAAAGCATGATCCTTACGAAGGCAGATGCAACTGAAAAAATCGTGGGTCCTGCCATAATATCTTTTCCCAGCTGCACCTGGAACAAAGACAGCTAGTGCACAAAGCACAGCAATGACTAACCATTGACTGGAGGACATGAAGGTGTGTGGTCTTTCTTTGCGATTCATGTAAGGTCTGACCCCATTAAGGGCTTAAAACGATTATGATATTTATCTATTGCTTGTATCAAAATGTGAAGTAACAGAATTTTTAGCCACTTTAATAATTTGTGTTTATTAGAAGAATAGAGCTGCTCTCCTATGACAAAATGCTAAGAGTATGGAGATTTTTCAGCCTGGAAAAGAGAAGGCTGACATAATTGTAGCCCTCCAGTGCCTGAAGTGAGCCTACAGTAAAAAATTGAGAGAGACTACAAGGGCATGAAATGACAGGACACAGAGGAATGGGTACAAACTGAAAGAGAATAGGTTTAGACTATGTGTTGGGAAAATATTCTTTAATGTGAGGGTGGTGAGGCACTGGAAGTGATTGCTCAGAGAAGTTATGTATACTCCATTCTTGGAAGTGTTCAAGGCCAGGTTAGATGGGATTTTGAGAGCCTGAACCTGGTCTAGTGGAAGATCTCTCTTCCCACAGCCGGAGGGGTTGGGACAAGATGATCTTCCAGATCCCTTCCAACCTACGCCATTATGATTGATTCTATGATTTTATGTTTCTATGATTCTATGATAATTACATTGCATTTATGCATCTTCCATGGAGATGGCTTCAGGGTTTAATTCCTGTATTTTGAAAGTAGCAATAAACAGGAATAAAATTACATGTACCAACTTCTCTAAAAGGTAAGACATTTAGCTACTTCCCAAACCAAGTTTCAAGTGTCCAAATTAAACTTGAAATTGTTCTGCCAAGACTAAGAACAACATGAAACTTTTCCACACGCAGTTAATATGCATTTGCCATTTAAGCTGCTATACTAATGCTTTGCATTACTACTGAAATGAGGTGACATGTCTATTGAAGGAACATTATTACCTGCTTGTTCTTTCACATCTCTGGAACACTGCAAATAATGAAATTAGAAATATTTCTTGGTATTCCTATAATTAAACATAAAACATAAAATCACAGGCAGCTTTATTTCAGACATTTTCTTTATTTTGTACACTTGATTGTTAAAACGTAATAGGTTTTTTGCATCCTTGTTGCTGGTTATCTTTTTCTCCCTTTTCTTCTGGTTATTTTTTTTGTTTGTTTGTTTTTTTTGGGGTTTTTGTTGTTGTTGTTGTTGTTGTTGTTGTTGTTGTTGTTTTGGGGGGGTTTTTTTGTTGGTTTTTTTTGTTGTTTTAAGTGCAGTAATGTACTTTTTCCCAAATCTTTAAATAATTTAGTTCAGAACAAAGAGATCTCTTTATATAAAGTCTTATAATATCTATGTGGATTTATCTTCAGTGGCAATGACATTTGTAGCCACAGCAGTTTTTCTTGTTTGAGTTGTCTGGGGCAGGCAGCAGTAAGCAGCTGTCATCTGCACTCTCAGCAGTAAAGCGAAAATGAGAAGAGATGAGGATCTGGGGCTTTGATTGCTAGATGAGGAAAAGGAGTATTCCCTAATAAAGCAGGAACTTTCTGCTCCACCCACCCCATTTGCCCCCAAAGTAGTCCTGGCACTGGAACTGGCTCTCATCTTCAGCTACCTTGTTTTGTGGGATTAGTAAATTAAATAGGGCCAGAACTGAGGTCTGTAAGCACCGTCCTGAGACTGTCTGTAATGATTTATTACTAGCATTCTCCCTGCCATGGTTTTAGACAGACATCAGACCACCATGGAGAACACTCACTTAGGGTTCAGGGAGCAGTAATTGGGACAGGGATAATTCTGGAGGCACTCTGGATAAAGCCACTCTCTTTTGAATGAAAAGGTGTCTATTCTTATCACATCATGCCCTAGTGCTTTTCTCCAGGGCCAGAGAATGAACCCAGTGCATCTTTCCAAAGTGCAAAAGGCTCGTCTATAAGCCACTAAATTTATTCTGCTTTATTTTAGACAGAGTGGTGTAGGGAGTCTCACACAATCAAACATATGTGGATCAGAGGAGATGGTAGTGTCTGCTCTGGGAACTGTAGTAAACCGTTCACACTATCCCAGTTGCCCAGCTGATACCTCTCATTCCAGCAAAATGACACAATCCCAAAAAAAGAACATCTCCATGTAGACTAAATTTCAAGGTGTAACACTTATACTTAAGGATTTTATAGTTTTTAGGAACCAATCCATAAATGGAGTATTTAAAGAGAAAATAAAGTGGCATTTCCAAAGAGAAATAAGGGATTTTTAAGCACATGAAGTGATCCTGTGATCACTGCAACATTAACAACAAAGAAAGAATAAAGCAGTTTGCATTGCCTGTTATTCAGAGATTGTCCTTAAAAGTGGCCTGGTAGGCAGGTCAGCTTCCTAGGGTTCTTATCAAATATTTATTTGTTAAAATTCATTAAAATGTCACTTACTACAGCTATTTATGGTTGTTATTGACAGGTGTGTGTAATAGGAGGGAAGACACACAACTCTACATTATTATTATTTTTATTGACTCTGTAAGCTGTTCAAGATAGTAATTTGCAAACATATCATTATGACTGACATTGCAGGGTCCCCAGAACAGTTGCTTTTGAACTTTGATGTGAAACTGCAACGCCTCCACCAATGTAGGTGAAACCAAACTGATCTGTATGCACTGAAGAATTCTTTCCTTTGCATTTTGTTTTTACGGTGTCTTCTGTCCATGAGGGGTTTGCTCTCAGTAGCATTGTCAGGAGCTGAGAAGGAAAATGAAGGATGGAATATTTTTTCCTCATATAACTTGCTTTGTCTGTGTATTTTGCCTCTTTACTGCAAAGAGATGGACATTGAAGGAGCCCAAATAATGTCTGTGTGTGTGCAAGTATAAACATGGGGGAACAGCAAGCATACAATAGGGAACATTTCTGAATGCCAGAAAAATTAATGATAAATTCAAAAGCCATAATGTCAGTCAAAGTTAGATATGCAAAAAATCTCATAAAGCTTTATTTTCATCAAACCTTATCATGAGAGCAATTGAAGACATTTAACTTCCTAGTATAGTGAACATTCAGTCTTCTAAAAATAATTTGTTGTATGGATAATTACAACTTGGCTGAACCATTGTTTATGGCTATTAGATAATTACTCCAGTGTACAGCTTTAGATACATAAATGTTCTGTACCTCCTGATAAAGAAGATCAAGTTAAATGCTAAGTATGTAAAATACAATATTCAATATTCAATTTACTTACCATATTCTGAAGTGATAATAATCACCAAGAGAAAAGGTTGGTTTTCTGCTTTCATATACTGTCCTTTTTGTTGAAGGAAAAATATGTTACATTAGTAAGCTTCACTTCCTAACTTTATGAGTGACACTTGCCTTTTTCCAAGGGATAACAGGTGATGCATAAAGTAATAAAGATGTGTCCAAGCTAATCAAAATAACCAAAAGAAGAGCTGTCAATGCAATAAAGTACTGAATTTTCTTTGGCAGTCATGTTAGTCCCTCAGCCCGCTTTTACTGTTACTTTTGTGCTTATTAATTTTATATTTTATGAAATACTTTACCTCCAGTTAGAAACCAGCAACCCTCAAAGGCTGTTCTTTCTCTCAAAGAGACTATTTCTTGACATCTGTGTATTATTCTCAACTAGCTCAGCCTGTTTGATGAGACTCTTATTCCTCTGTGCTGCCATTCAGGTGTGATTTTTCTCTACCCTCAAGCCTGGCATCTAGTGGTTGACCTAATTTCAAGGAGAATTCAACTTACATATTGTTTGGGTTGGTTTTCATTAGTACAAAGTAGTAGGTATTATTTGGTCGATCAGTTCATGTATAAGACTCAGTCAGGCACAGAAATCTTTGTAACAGAGACATGCCTGAGAGTTTATATCTTCATGATTTGTGTTCCTGCACTTGGATATCATTTTAGTAACTCCCAAGGTAAAGCATATTTTTTAATCATTTAATAATTGAGGAACAAGGAAGAGTAATCAACACAAACCTACAAATACACAAAAAGGGTAGTTGATCTGGCTTCCCCATTTTTTTTTTTTTATTGAGGCACTCACACAAACACACACCCTTCAGGGCAGGAGTGGTGTGTCCAGTCATCAGTGTCCTATTGTGCAGATGTCACTGAGCTGCTTTATGAAACGCTCCTTATGTCTCCAGGTATTTTTCTTACTAAAAACACCCTGCACAAAAGCTGCAGTTAAAACCACAGGGTCATAGATGTCTACCTTTATTACAAACTTCACCATAAATGCTTTCTGTTAGATTTTTGAACAAAACTACAAACTTTGTGAAAACTAGAAAAACTCATTAAAATGGAAATGTAAACATTAGAACAAATTAGCATGGCTTGTCTTAGAAAAGCACATAATTAGCTGTATTTTCTCAGCTTCAGGCTAGCCATACTTTATTTACATAGCATCACAGTGGTTCAGCTTTTTGAAAAGCTAAAGAGTTAAGAAAAAGTTGCATAATTTATTTTCTTGTCATTTCCCTAATCAGTCAATGTTATGGTATGTTTCGAATCATTCAACATCCAGCAAATCATATTTGTCTCATCTTACCACAAAGGGTGTAATATTTTCTTGTTCTCATCCATAGTTGGCACTGAGCATTTTTTACAAAAAGAAAGCCATTTTACTAATTAGGATAATTTTGTCCAAAATAAAAAATACATTTGAAAGACATTCCTGTGCTACATTTGAGAATGAATTCCACAGCAATGATCAGTGATCAAAAACATATATGTTCCTTCCTTTTCAGATTAAAATCTTTTCTTCATTATCAAAGGTCTCATTGAACACAATGGAAAGTGTCATTTTTTTAAAAAAAAGAAAGGAAAATGTGGTCTGGAATGAGCAATTTCTTTAAGGTGATAACAGTCAAATAGAAGACATTCCTGAGAATTTGTAACTTTTTTGCAATTTGTAACATGACAGCATGTGGAGGAAGACAGAAATGAATGAACAATACTTTTGGTAGAATGTCTTCCACCAACAATAAAACCAGAGCTGCCGGGACTGAAACACACAACATGACAGGCTAGGAAGGAAGGTCCTCACGAGAGAACCTTTGCATCAGGAAGAATATTCTCTTCCACCTGCCATTTCTGCCCTCTCAGCTCTTCCTGCCTGAAGAAAATGAGAAGAAAAGGAATAGAAAAGTGAAGAGAGGGTAGAGGAAGGATGACAAAGTTCCCTAAATCCATAATCACATTGCACCAATGCTTCTTCTGTGTAGGTACAAATGACCAACCGAAAGCAAGAGTATGGACATAATTTTTAGTGGTGGCTTAGCAGGCCTATGACCTAGACTTAGAGTGCAATATATGTCACTGTAGAAGTGATGAAATGAACAAAATGACTGCCTTTGCCCAAGCTAAGGCCAAATCTTGAATTCTTACCCACAATGATAAACATCCTGGTTTTCAATGTAATGTGGTAAGCTCAAGACAGTATGACACCTTCTGGGAAAGGCTGCTTGTTTTGAGCAAGATGGCTTGGATCTGACTCTCAAGAATAATTCAAACTACTGGTTATAAAAATACCAGATCTTCAGCTAACACCTCAATTTCCTTTCAGTCATAATTCCCACACATTCTAATTAGTATAGAAAATGCTAATCTCTTACAATTTCACTTTTGACAACACACTGCTTTCTTCTACTGTTTCACAACTGCTCCCTTCTCCTCTATTATTTCATTAGCATAAGTTAAAATTAATGCAGTTATTTTCAGTTTCCAAGTGTCTTGATCCTTCCATTTTCTATTTCAGATTTGTGATGAAAAGTTCATTCATAATTTCTACCTATCCCATGTTTTAACCAAAGCAAATTACTTCTTCCTGTAAGCCTTAGCCAGGTGAAAAAAAATGATAGAGGTCCAAGTCCTAAAGAGCTGCCTGAATGAGCATAAGGATACACTGGCATTGAGAATTTCAGAGTAAGGTCAGACTTTTTGAAGGAGAATTGAAAGGTCTTATTTCAATCCCATTTGCTTGGAAATAAATTGAAATTTATATCTCTCAAAGAATATGGAAGGGTGCATCTAATTTGGAAAAGTAGTACCACACACTTAGGCAATCTCTTTGCATCCCAGTGGATCCATGTCATTTAGGAGTTTAAAGAGAACAATATTACAAAAACTCTGACTTTCTCTTCTATTATAATATATCCTCCATATTCTCCACCATAATACTAAAAACAATCATATATTCAGATGTCTGTAGTATGAATTGTTCCTGGGGCTAATGTTTTGGAGACTTTTTTCCTCATGGCTAAGACTTACCCAGATTTTGGTAAGCCATCTGTCGAATGAAAGAATATTGAGCCCTTTCCAAACTGCAGGGATAGTAATTCCAGTAGTTAATAACAAAAGATGAAATAATACATACTGAGCTAGGCTAGCAGAGTAATTATTGCCTCTTAATAAAGCTAAAGTAGAGAATAATAGGCGACTTATTTAAAATGAAATTATATATTTTTCCACCAATGGCAGCCAGTTTCTAGACAATGCCACCATATATGGATCTGAGTACATTTGTCCACATTCTCTTAAACATAAATCATTGCTGACAATGACACTAACAATATAATAGGAACATCCTCAATCTGCTTAATGGATGAAATTCAGTTTGTGCTGAGGGCCTGAATGGGGCTAGGCAAGAAATATGACCGTTGTAATTTTAGATAATGAAATAACAAGGGACTCAAAATATGCTCAGAGAGTGTAAGCTCAAATTCCTCTTGAATCTGACACACTAATAGTCAAACACTTCCTTTATTTTCTTTAATAATTTTCAGAATTAATACTGTGGTCATATAGCCATCAAAACAGAAGATTAATTGTTGTACGTTACATGTCGCTGTAAATGGCCCCTCAACCTCAGGAGCTGAGCATACATATGTCCCCAAAATGCCATTTATTTTTCCTTCACTGAAGTTTATTTTGATTTTTGGCAGTTTTTCCATCCAGGATTTGCATATTAGACTGGGCTGAGCACCTCATATAAAATTTTCAACTCCTGTCAAAGCCAATATTTTGAGATGACTCAATGGAAGAGGGAAGTGCAGGTCTGGGACTGGTTCTGGGGAGGGCATTGCTGAGCAGTCTCCTCTGCCACTGACCTCTTGGGGAGGTGAGGACACGGCTGTATAACACAGCACAGACCTTTGCAGGGACCAGGACTGGGTGTCAGGCTGGGGGAACAGTCAAACATACGGAGGATTGGGCCTCTTTTAGAAACAGTATTGATGGCATTTTAGTTAAATAGTGTTATTAAGTAGCACTGAAGAAAAAAAATCTTTCTTAACTCATAGGTATAATTCCTCTCTTATCTTCATGTATATGGCATGTTACATAACATATTTTTTCAAACCTCTTTTGTTTTTAGAAAGGAACTGGTTTTCCTAGATTTGGTTCTTAGGATACAGTAAAAATCTCATAAGCCTTGCTTTCTTTGCTTTTTTTCCATTGAAATTCCTCCTTTTCCATTGAAATTCATGCTTAGCAAATTGCAATATATTTGTATTGCTTTCATTTGTATTATGGAAGTTACACAGATGATCAATTCAAGGTGCAAAAGGGAGTTTTGAAGTAAATGCAGCTGGGCAGACATATTTTCAAATATTTTCCCAATGTTGTAAAAACTGGGGATTCTTAAAACAAGATGTCAAAACGTAAATGACCTACTACAACAAAAAATCAAAAGCACTGACCCCATTATAATGTAGACTCATAAGCCATATGAAAATTTAGAAATTAGAAAATATCCATTTATACACTTGTGGTGAAACAGTTGTGAAACCGAAATTCCAGCCACAGAAGATCACTTCTTGCATAGGTTACTATATTGATATTTCCCTGTACAAGGTCAGCCAGTTTCTTTCAAAGTTTAGCCTTGGATAGTCTTAATTCTAAGTGGCTCATATCTGTTTGTGATGTATTTCGATAAAGTCAGTGGAATTATGCTATAGTAAACTTGGTATAAGAGTCCTTAAATTTAAGTTCTAGTACATATAAACTGTTTTGGAATAGTGTGTCTAGATTGTTTGAGGGACATTTAAGGACATTTTGTTCTAAAAAATGTTTCATTTTCAACACTGATGTCAAAAACTTTCTGTGACATTCAGTCTTTTGAGCTAAAACTCTTTTATTCATGGGCTCATATATGTTAAAATTCTGTATTTTTGTTACAGGATTTTCTTCTTTTTTTAAGAAAGGATCCTATCCAAAAGTTCTTGGTAAGAAATTGGCTGAAATTTAATTCTGTATGGGGATACAGGAAGCAAATGGTATGTAAACTGCTTTTTCCTGTTGTATAAGCATTGGCTTACCATCTCATTTTTTAAGGACTACCAAAGTTATGCCCAAATACAATCACTACCTTTTGTCATAATGTTGAATACTCTTACTGAAATGAGTGATCTTTTCCAGAACAGTTGTTACTACACATTGCTGGAATGCTAGGATTTCGGTTTCCAGAAGTATTCACTTTCTATTTAAAATTTCTATCTTTTGATACCTATACTATTGTAATTTCAGGCTTCTACTTTATTGATTCCCAGCCCAAATCAATGCCATTTATTTTAAATTATTGCAGAGCTTATATAATTCCTTCCCATGCCAGCATGTTATACATTTAAAATAATGGATTTTATTGCCATGTTTTCTTTTTTCTTTTCTTTCTTTTTTTTTTTCTTCTTTTTCTTTTATTTTTGAAAACCACATGAACGAGACTATTTTAGTCCTCATATGAAAAAAGCTCAGTTTCCTTGATAATTCTGACAGTTCTCTCATACAGCTCTCCCAGTCTGAATTTTTTCTTCCTGAGCAGAATGACTAAACTTCCACATGATATTCCTAAGGATGTACTACCACTGTGACATGACTATTTCTGTATCTCACATACAAATGTCCCAACTGATGCATCTTGCAAATTTATTTTTTTTTTTTAGTGTCAAATGAATGCTTTGGTCTTGTGATTGCTAATGTACTTTTTTTACCTCTGCAAATTCCAAAACTGAATTCTCAGTTTATAGCCTGAAGTTTTGGGTATGTACGTACATAATGCTTATTCCTTGAGCTGATATATTTAGTTCTATTTACATGATTCCTGTACTTGAAGGTGTCTAATTTTTTTCTCCTCAGGTGTATTGCTATTATTTGTCTCCACCTTGTCTCCCACAGAGGTATCCATTACCTTTGCACACTCTATTGTTTTTACTGTGATTGTCATTGTGAAGCTATATGGAGCACTCCACAGTTTTGCAGCGTCATTTCTACCTCATGTAGAGCTTAGCAAAACTGACACATGCTATTGGCACTTTAAATGTTTGGATAAGAAAGCACAAAAATGTCTCATTGAAACATTCACAGCAAAATTCTTGAGAATCCCTTAAGAAAACCTACACTGAATACCAGGAATAATTTTGAAAACCATTAGCTGTGAAGTGTTCTCTGTGGTCATTTTTCTTCTAAACCATTTAACATATTGTGTTTTATTTTGTTAAATTGACGTAGTGTATAACATAGTAAATGTAACATAGCAGTATTAATATTCCTACTGGGAATGTAAAGCTTACATTTCCTGCTTAGAATTTCATGGGATATGAGCAAAACACATATACCTAGTTCTGCTAGAAGGAGCTCTTGCTGAGCTCTTTTAATATGCTGCAGAAACAAAGTAATGATATTTTTTTGTGGCTGGAACTGCCTCATTCATGACTGCAATGGTGAGTACAGACTGCGGCTTCTCATAGAGGAGCCAAATGCAGGTTTATTGGGTTAAGAGTGGGTATGTCCTTGTTGCTGTTCAGTGGGTGTCTGGGCTGTAGAAGAGATCCCCAATGCATTGGAAGCAGAAGCAAAGTGCAAGTAAAATTTCCTCTAAAACAGCTGAGAGGTGAGACCAGATGTACCACTGACACCATTTCACTGAGTGAGGAGGAACCTCTTTTCTCCCCATGCTGTAAAATAATCCAAGAGAAGACAAGTACAACCTGAGCAAGAAGGTCATAAACTGACAGTAGGGATGAAGAAGGGAAGAATAATTATGTTTATGCTAAATAATTCCCAGATAGATGAAAATTCAACAATTTCAATCCCATCTGTCATTTTTCATTTTTGTGTGTCTAAGACAACAGAGAGTGATGCATCATCACTGATCAAAACTCTGCTGATATTGTGTATTGAAAAAAAAAAAGGCAACAACCCTGGCTTGGGAGATTTTGAAGAATCAAAGGCAAAAGGAAGATGAGAATCACATCAAGACTCACAAAAAGGTTGTGCTTTCCTCAAAATTTGCACACTGAAATACATATCTTAGAGACCAGTCCAGTGTCTTCATTGTTTGTTTGAAATATTTAAATTCCAGAAGCCATAGATTTATTCAATTTCTTCATCAATTAAAACTTTTTTTTACAACAGATTTATTGGTAATTAAGCACTTTAGAAAAACATAAGGGCTTGAGTTTTGGATCTGGATTTTATATCATATCTTTGTTCACTCCTTTGAATAGAAAATGGCTTATTTGACCACCAAGAATAACGAATTATCCAGGTGATGTTATGATATAGTGACTATCATGACATACAGGTCTCACCCTTCTCCACCCCATCCTGGAGGTTACTCTGTTCACTATACTGTGCACACTTTTGATCTAGTCCATAGCAATCAGAATGAAAGTCGACTTTCCTAAGACCGAGCATCCCCTCCAAGGTGCTGAGCTCAAGAGAATGGTGTCCCAAATATGACCTTAAATATTAGGGCTAAAATACTCAATGGTCCAACAGTGACCAGCAAAGCTTCTCATACTTACCATATCTGCCACATTTACCCTCTGTTTTGTGCAGATCAAAGTCACATGCAGTGACTGTGTGGTTTTTCAGGGTTTTTTTGTATGCCCTAGCATTCTACTTGTTTTTTAGGGATTCTCCTAGTCTGGCAACATGATGTAGTGCTCTAAGTAAGACTTTACAAGTAGTAAAAAGAGAACAGGTAAGCTGCCTCATTTTGTTTACACAGATCATATCAAAAAGGTAGAGACAAAAATAGCACTTGCTTTTATGAACCTGTATACATCTCATACCCTTTTTTGTTAACCATTATTTTGCCTTTGTAACTTTTCTGACTGACTTCAGGTCTATTTCAAAAGCTGGCTTTTTATTCTCATTCTGATCTCAATCTAAAGGGTTTGCTAGCCCTTTTTATATCCACATGGTATGAGCTGCAAACAGCATAAAAAATAAACCTTTATACCATTTTCTGTTACTATAGAAAATATAAAAAATAACTGAGCTCCAAAGAGTCCTCCTAGAGCTTTTAAGATGCCTTGAAACGTTGGTGATAATTATATGTTATCTGTGATTTTTTTCCTGGCCAATTGCACACCTATCTGATGAAGATTTCATCTTCACCTCACTTTCTCAATATGCTTCTGAGAATCTCATAATCACAGAATACCATTTGAGACAGTGCCAAGAATTGCACCAAAGTAAAGTATCTTATATTTACCACCTTTTCCAGAGCTCATTTGGCTTGATTTACTCTGGAAGAACTATAGTTTTTATCACTGTCTTACCATCTAGATACTTAAACTGATTGCCTAATGATTTGTTGCAGGGATTAAATTTAAGTGCTGTGAGCTATAATTTTCCATGTTCTCCATACTCTCCCTTTCAAGGATAAATAATATGTTTGGTGTTCAGTTTTTCACAACTCTTGAACATAATTGCTAGTGATTTAACTATTAAATTGTCTAGCTCTTTCACAATCCTAAAGGTCAATAGGGATTTCCTCACTTGGATACATCTATCTCATCTAAGACATATTTAGCCCAGGTGGGGAGTTTTTGCACATTTCATTTTTTAAAATAATGTATTTAACAATCTGGAGTCATGTATCCTCACTTTTTTTTTTTTTTATCTTTTATTTAAATAGAAAATAGAAATATGCAATTATGCACTATATCCTATGTATTTAAAATTAACTTCTGGACCCCTTTTTTGTAAACACGAAGCAAAATATCCACAGGCTGAATTCAGTACAGTTCATAAGAAGGGCGACCCACTAACCTGACAACACTTCAGGGTTTGTGCAGTTGTCCAGCTTAAAAGGCAATGAAACCCACTAGTCTTCAAGGTACATACAAAACTCTGAGTTATAAATACTAGATTTTAATCACCGAAAGGCGAATCAGAACATGACCCCATTACTCCAGCTGGTGGCTTGAATGCCTCCTTGAGGTTTTATTTTGTTTTGCATTTTATCCTTTCTCTTTCTGCCAACAAAACTTTTGGTGCTGCCACTGTGTTTCTCCCAGACCACGGGCAATGCTGATGAGATGTTCTATCAAGAACAAAAATGGAACAGTCAAGGACACATTCACCAGCTCTGATCTGTGCTGCTATAGGTGGGGGCTGTGATACCATCTCCACAGGACAGGAACATTGCATCCACACAGAGGTGTATTGTGCTGGGACTGTAGATCTCTCTCATGTCCATAACTCGGCAAGGAGGGTGACCTCCTTCTCTTGATCCCTCCCACACACTTTCTTCAAAGTTCCTAAAAGCCTTGAATACTTTTTATCCTTGGAGTCAGCAGTTTAAAAGCAACCACTGGAATGATGATGTTTATCTATTCTTGCATGAGAATTCAGCTTACTTGAAAGAGTTTGCATAGATTGCTCCCTTTCTCTTAGCAGATGATAACTACATGACTGCATGAGATTATTACAAATGTTTTTCATAAACTGAAGATTTCAGCTGTAAATATAGAGTAGGTGGTGTGAAGAGGATAACATGTAGCTGCACCGAGGCGTGGCACTGGCATATCTGAATCCCACAGCATCAGATGAAATTACATGAACCCAAATTATAGAAAAAACACATCTCTCATATAATAAGAAATTCCTCCTTGGATCATATGTGACCTTCCAAAAAGCTATAAGCCATTTCTTGTCCAATTGAATTGACAATGGTGGAAGTGAATGTGATAAGTCAAGGAACAGTAGGTACTGTTTGTGCTGTGCAAACATTACAGATGTAGGTTAAAGCACAACCTACAAAACTGACAAAGGCAGAGAAGACTCAGAATCACACACTCAGCAAATTGAAAAGATGCAGGAAAATTACTTTTGCTGTGTGGACATACAAAATACGCTGAAAACTACAACCTACTTCTAAAGATGGCTTTAGTGAATTTACTGTTAAAAAACCAGATTTTACTTTAAGAAATGTTGTAGCTTCTAATATAAAAAATGAAGGAAGATATTTCTCACATATTCCTGTTTCCAGTGTGGCAAAAAACTGTGAGCCAGTTCCAAATATTCCGAATATTTCTTAGGTTTCTGCTGTACTAGAATGCTAACTACAGATGAAGGATTTTATTAGCCATACGTACAGCAGTTCTTCTATTATTTAAATCTGCCTGATTAACTCTTTAGAAATTTTTCTGTTGCATGCTCTATGTTCTGAGCCAGCTACCTGACAAGCTAAAATCCCATGAAGATTTATCTGTAGATTGATATTTTGTATGCTAGACATTACTATAAAATGAAAAATAAAAATACTGTAATATAACAATCTTTTTCTAAATAAATAATTTGCTGATGATTATGTTTCATTTAGATCTGAAGTAAATCCATATCTTAGAATTTAAAAACACTTGAAGACATGGGACTTCCATCTTCTGTGCAGCTGTAGTATGTAGCTATGTTAGAGTTAAGTCACCTTGAAAGCAAAAACTTAGAGAAGGCATTAGAAGAACAAGGAGTTCTGTGGTTAGAATATTCTGCTTGCTATAGAATATGGTGTCTCCATGTGTTGCTAAGTGACGAGTCTGAGCAGAAGAAAGCTTATTCCCTATCTCCCACCTTACTTTTGCAGAAAGAATTCTGCTATTTCTCCACTACTGCTCTTCACTACTACTGGGAAAAACTATTAGCATTAATAGGTAACACCTTATAACACGGTATGATACACCAAGTTATTGCACAGTATCAGCCAGTGACAGTGATCTGAAAGCAGGTGGTACCACACCCCAAGCATGGATGATCAGTATTTTGCCATTACTCAATGACTGCAGAAGAAGAGGAAGTCACTTTACAAAAAAAAAAAAAAAAAAAAGTTTAATATGAAGAAGGGCTTTTCAGGGAAACAGCTGTAAGGAGAAAGTGCACCAGTGTGCTAAGTCATTCTGAGTGTGAACCCATTTTCTTCATTCCAAAAGGAATATGGAGAAGACATTCATGCATGATAGAGAAATAAAAAACAAAACTGTTTGTGCCTAATGTAATGGAAAATTTGAGAGTTACTCACCCATGTGAATATGTATGCAAATCTGACCCTGCTGATACCACCAAGGTCAGTGCATGGTGATCTGCTGAGTAAGTGCTAATCATTCAGCTTGAAATGTGACTTTACCAGAAAAGCAAGTTTGCAAAAAATCTCATGCCATTCCCTAGTTGTTTTCCTCCTGTGATCTCCATGCTATGCTTGTTCATTTGTCAAGTTTACATTCAGGACTTTTCCAGCTAAAACATCTCCTTGTCAATCAAATTGTATTTCTGCCTTGTCCAGTGTTAATGCATCTCAGGGAACAACTTAAAATTACTCAAGCTCTAATAGGGGAGTGACACTCTCTGTAGGACATTAACAGCTAAATCAAAGTGTGGCACAGTGGCTGAATTTGAAGTACTATTTAAATTTCAAAGTTGAGCTCTGTACTGAAAATGGGTCATACAAGGTCAGAATAAAACTGAATGGGAATGATCATAGACTTCTTCATACATACAATCTGAGGTTTTACAGAAAGGAAGAGCTCATACAGGAGGATCTGGAGAATATAAATAAAGGAGAAGATAACATAGTAACAAAAGGAATTGGGAGAATTTTTCCTTAACAGCAGCAGAAATGAAGATTTGTTTGTTTCTTTAAGAGCCCTAGAAACTTCATGACACAAGGTGCATAAGACTTAAAAGCTCTTATTTTAGACCCACTGCAACTATGTTGGCAGAACCAATGGGATGTGGTTAAATTACCTTTTCTCTACTGTCTGATTACAGCAGGTGCACCTACAAGCTGATGTCATTGCTTTTTCCTTGGCCTGCTTCAAAATGACCTTCTGGGAAGAACTACAGAGACTAGAAAAAAGGGCTTGCTTTGTTAACTATCACCTTTTCTTCATGAAATAAATGCTTTTTCACCACTCAAGGATCAGTGGATTTATGTTCATTTCAAATCCTGGGTCCTAAGGATATGCTAATTTATTCCTGATAAACCTCTTCAATGATTCTCATGAAGCAGGTGATGAAAATGGAATTTTTTACTCAACATGAAGTGACAAAATTGCAATGTTCTGAACTGTTTCTGTAGGCTGTAGTGTCTGGGAAAAACTATCAGATTTTTTTAAAATGGAGACAGAGATTAGGGATACTTCAGTTCTAGAATTTTTATCAGAAATGTGTACAGCTTATATACTTATTAACAACAAGAAAGGACTGTAATTATTGATTTATTAAAGCCAAAGACTAGAAAATATTTTGGAGTAATTGTGGACTTTAGGGATGTGCTCACCATCATAACATATCATGCTAAGCACCAGATATCTGAGCAGTCATCAACAGTAACCTCAAGCACAACTCTGCAAAAATCCAAACAGTTTTAAATTATTTTTGCCATTTCAATTATGTGGACTTTAAGAAACTGTGTGAGATAAATAAGATTCTAACCTGAACAATGAACAGAGTAAAAGATGCTCAGCCAAGGCAGCAGGCATAGAATCAGAAGCTCTGATTCTTTAACCCAAGCAATTGCTTCTTTCTTTATCTGATTTGATTTTCAGCTACCACCTTCTCCCTTTGCTGTGGCCTAGCATGATAAGAGGTGTAAGCTGAGTGTTGGAGGTGAAGTTTATACAATGAATGAAAGGAAAAGGTTGAAAATGTTTGTGTAACAACATTTCCTTTCTGTGCAGTTGCCAACACTCTCCTCGAAAGAAACACATCCTCCAGTGTGCAGAATACAGCCTTCACCTGTTCAAAGGATGCATTTTGGGAACAGGAAACACCATGACATGATTAGAATACAGGTCATACAGCCACTCTACAAGGCACATTATATTTTGTTGTTCATATTGTCCTGAAAAAAAAAATTATAAAATTAATAGATTAACTAATGAAAATATGAATTTGTTTGGGAAAATTCTGTAAGTAACAGAAAAAGCTGATTTTAACTGTTATACCGAAACCAGTACTTTTAGCTGTAAAACTAATACTTGTACAATGTTTGAACATAAACATGCAGAGATTTGAAAAATACGTTTGAACAATCTGGCAAGATAAGCTGTAATACAAAACAGTGATGTGAGCAAAATACTTCTTTTCAAAAAATCATTACATTATTATTACTGTAAAACACAGATAGTATTAAAGAAACAAACAATTTTAAATGCAGGTGGTACAGATGAACAATGCAACAGTTCTAAAAGATGAATGCTTAAAACAGTAAAAAAGAGGAGTGGAAAATATTCTTTAAGCCTGTTTGCTGTCATGAATGTTTGCAATAAAAAAAAAATATCAAAATTAATTTCTGGAAATAGTTTTTTCTAACCATTTGTAAAAGATTACTTTTAAAATAATAGGGTTTGGTCACATTAAAAAAAAATGAAAATAACAATTGATGGATTTTCTGTTTTGGGAAAACTGGAAAAATGCAATCAAATACTCTTATAGAGAGCATGATGGAAGGGGAGAGAGCAGAAAGGTTCTTGCCTCTCTGAAGCACAAACCTAGACTCATTTTGCCAGACAATTTCACCTGTACAAGAGAACATCTAAAAGTAAATGCTTTTTTAATGTGTAGCTCTGTTTTCAATTATACAGGAAAAGTGCATTTCCAAAGCCCATTTATCTTGAATATGACATTGTCACCCTGTGCTGTTGGTTGCAGGCATGCAAAGAAAATATTGATTAGAAACCAATGTAAAGTTTGCTTTCCTCGGTTTAGGAACTTTAGGTAAATAAAGCAAAGTAGAGAGGGAGAAAAAAATTGCGTGACTATGGTCCATGAAACTGAATAAGTGAAACTTTATCAAAGCAACCTGACTTAATTAACTACTCATCTGGTTCTTACTTAATCTGTGCTAAACCAAAACCTTTTTAAACCTCTATCAGAGTATAGATTATGGATGAGTAGGAGCTGACCCAGAAATCTTAATAGAGCTATTTTGTCCCCGCTGGAATGGGATCACAGAATTGTAACTGTCCTTAAAAATGCAAAGGAGAAAGGCCGTCCAGGCATTGTGTTTCCATTTCACTCAGAATAATGGAAGCCTTAATGTGATGGTGGTGCTTACTCTATATATAGGTGCTCAATGTGCTCAAGAGTGTGATTATCTAGACACTTGCATGTATTCCAGCTTGTGAACAAGTGCTCCAGATATTTCAGCTAATAAAATTTCATCTTTGAGATGACAGCCTTGATGTATTTCACGTGGGCACACATGGACACTATCTGCACTCCATGAGTTGTTTTCAGCAGATAACCGAAAAGAGTAGATAAAAGTATCTGCTAAGTGGGAGCTTCTTAGTTACAAATGAAGTGTCTCCTTATGTTGCCCTAGGGGCACTCCAAGAGGAGTTTTACAAAACTGTCCTCCTCCAGGGAAGATATATCTGTCGAGGAGTAGCAGTGCTCCTGTAGTCCACCAGTCCAAGAACTAGTATGAATAGGGAGCAGGGAAGACACAAGAATAGCAAATTAAGGGTATTATGATTTAGATAACAGGACGAAGAGCAAGACATGCAGATACTACTACCAGAGGATGAAAAACTTCTGTTCCAAGTCTTCCTGCCATGCTTAATTATTTATATAAAACAAAATATCCTTATTAAGAACATATTTCTAGTTCAGAATATCCTACAATAAATTTGTTTGGAGTCCATATGCGGGTGAAATCCTTCCCAGAAAAGGATTGAATTCAATGGGAACCTCCCACATCCCACTTTAATTCTTTATTTGTGAGACTGTAGGAAAAAAAGGAGATGATATTTAATCATGGGATGTGAATCTTCTGTTTTTTTCCCTGTTATCTAAAACAATCTGGCCAATTCAGGTGGTTTACCCAGATTGCACTCTTTTTCCAGGTGAAACAGGAGTAAGTTTTCCAGATTTGCTAGGATAGCACTCTAGAAAAAAAAATGTATTTCTGAGATACTGCTCTTGCCTTGGAAGTGTTGTTGCTTGAACCTAGTTTTCTCAGAAATTAGAGGAACTAATAATTACCCTGAATAAGTTCTTTTCTTAAAAACAACAAGAACAACAAATCAACAACAATCTCCCAAATCTCTCATGCATACTTTCATTAGTTATATTACAAGTCACAAAGTTTATATGCAGGAAACATATTTCAAAACCTCACAAGAAAATATTCTTCATCCAATCCAGCCTTTTTCTTTAACTTGGCCACTATTATAAATTAAAATAGCCAAGAAAAGACTGAATCGACTGTACCAGTCCGCTGGTGATCTGGTTGGCATACAGTACAACTGACGCCTTTGTCCAGATTCCTGCACATCTGGACATCAGCTCTGACAGTAGAGCAAAAACACCAGACAAAATAGGAGTCACCTAGATCACTGTTGTAGGGGAAACTGCAAAGTTTGACACCTTAGCAGAGTTGTGGAAGAGTGACAACTGGTCCTTCTCCTTCCCAGCTTCTTGTTTTCTCTACCTGCAGGTAACACCAGGCTCATCCCGGCACCACTGCTCAGTAGTTGATGGTCACAATCCCTGCAGGACTCAGAGGTCTGTGCCTCCAGCTGGATGATGTGCTGGAGGTCTCCTAGGCTCATTAGACTCTGTGCAGGCAGTGGGGTGGAAGAAATCTGAATTCCCTCAGTGGATAAGCAGTGGAGAGCATGGCCTTACTCTCTGTGGCTGTAGCGGTGTGTGACAAATGATTGTCTCCTTGGCTCTGTCCCTGTGCAATATTATTGATGCATTCGACACAGCCATGGCTTTGCCATGGTATCAGTGTAGCAGGATAGCTGGATACAGCTGCTTCCCTTCCAGCCATGAAAACTGTCCAGCGTGACACAGCTGGTGTCACGTAACCAAATGAACAACAGAATGGCAGAATCTCCTCAGCTGGGAGAACAGGATATCACCAAGAGTCACATCATGTGTCTGAGAGTCTTGTCCAAATTCTTGAACTCTGTCGAACGAGTGCTGTCACCTCTGCCCCGGGGAGCCTGTTCCAGTGCCCAAGTACCCTCTGTGTGAAGAATCCTTCCCCAATATCCAACCTAAACCTCCCCTGACACAGCTTCAGACCATTCCCTCAGGTCCTGTCAGTGGTCACCAGAGAGAAGAGATCAGTGTCTGTCCCTCCTCTTCCCCTCACAAGGAAGCTGCAGATGGCAATGGAGCCTCCCCTCAGTCTCCCCTTCTCCAGGCTGAACACAAGTGACCTCAGCCACTCCTTGTATGGCTTCTCCTCTAGGTCCTTCACCTAGTGGCTTCTTTGCAGCCTTCTTATAAACGCTAATGGTTTAATATCTTTCCTATACCATGCCGTGAAAGACACTAAAGCTCGTCAGAGCTCCCACACCTGCAGTATGGTTGGAACCCCTAACCTGGGTCCATAGTAGCATCTGATACTCATCTTTTTGACTCAAGCAAATGCTCAGCCTTATTCTAAAATCTACAAAGCTCAAGGAGATTTAGACACTGTCAGTGCAAAAACGGTGCAGAGAAAAAAGCACTGCTCTTTCATCTTGTCTTTTCTTTTATAATCCTAAAATTTAATCAGATAATGTAGATTCAGCCCTTCTCGGTTATTTACTTTTAATGTAAAGACTTGTAGCTGCTCTGTACAGTGCAAAGTAGTACCTGAAATTGTAAATTTATTTTGTTTTCATGCTTCTTGCAAGCAAAATTTGAGAAACAAAAAAGGTCCTTAAAATTCTGTCTTGCAATACCTCTGTGCGTATTTTAGTAAGGAATTAATTTATCACATAAAAGATATCAGAGAAGAAATATCATGAAGTCCACTCATGTAGCCCTGGTCTGTAGCCTGAGACATGTTTTTGGACTTTGAAATTCCTTTCCCAGGGAATTTTCTGTAAACAGGACTGATGCTTACATTCTTTTCCCAAGGTGGGACCTTCTCTTGATGTCTCTCTGGTTTGACCAAAGTGATTGAAAGGGTTTGCCTTCATTTCACCAATCAGTTGGTTTGTGTGGAATGGTATAAAAGGGACACGCTCCCTGAAATAAATTGGAGTCAGATGTTTCAGCCCTCTAGAGTTCGTGTCGTTTGTGTTGTCAAAGAGCAACACACACACACTCTAAAAAGTGCATTTCAGACCTTCTCTGCCTGCAGGTTTTCCTAACAGAAAATGCGTTTCCTATGTCTTTCATCCCTACAGAGCAGCCGAGATACCCTGGACTGGCAAACATTCTACCTCCTTCTGGAAACAAAACCAAAATTCACCATTGATGGGCAGCTGGCTTCCTTTTCACTTCTCTTCCAAAAAATTCAATCCTGACCCTTGGTTGAACACCCCAGAACTCTGCCCACAGAGTCCTCATGAAACCATGAGCTCTAAGAAGGACGGTGAAAAAGGATTGATAAATGTACAAGTGTGCTCAGAAAACTTTGGGGAGATATTTCTGAGTGAGAAAAAGCATCTGTGTGCTGTGTCTGGGCAGCAAAAGTCTGTAATTGTGATTGAAGACTGAAATAAAATTCTGTGTGTTTTGGGGGAATAATATTGGTCAGAGAGTAAAGGAGGGGCCAACTGATATTATATGGAACATAAGTAAAGAAGAATACTAAAATCCCTCACATGCAGGAAATCTTTGATTTCTTCTCACATCTGATGAACCACTGCTTTAGCACAGATTAATTTTTTCTAACTTCATTGTCTTTCCCCCACCATTGCTTGACAATATAAAGGAAAGAGTAAAAGTCAAGATATTAGTGAGACAATGTGTATGTGAAGGAGAGTCAGAAATCCTGAGAACATTGCAAAACTTGAAGTCTGAGTGGATCAAAGCCAGTATACCTGCAACCTCTTCCTTTATTTTATGTAAATAAATTCAGATCAATGTAAATTGGATGAATTTTTAATACGTGCCCTTTTGCTCAGTAGTGTAACACATGTGTAAATCATGGAGAGCAGAAATTTCTCACAAGCTACTACCAGAGCGTTGAAAGAATCTAAATCTTTGCTTGTTAAAGAACAGTTCAATAATAAGAAACTTTCAGGTAACTGAAAAATGTTCTCTCAGTGGAGACTTTTTCCTCTACCCATTTCCATATCACTGTTTTTCCCCTTATGCCTTTGCAGTTTCAAATCCCTCTTTAATATATATTTTACCACCACACTTTCTAGAGATTATCCACTATAGATTGAATATCTACCATGCACCCTGTATTTTGACACCTTGTTGAACAGCCTTTTGCCATTCTACAGGAAATTTGTGTCCTTGTGTTGTATCACCTAACATAAACCAAGACTCTCTCTTGGAGAACAGTATGTTTTTGACACAGTCACCAGTCAAAAAATAGCACATTTTCCCCTTCCATCTTTTAAGGTTTGCCAGCAGCAATTTACAGACAAGTCCCTCAAGAAACCTTAAAGTGCCACAACAAATAAAAGTCCCGTTTAAACGATGCATTTGAACAATACACTGCTTCACATGTCTTTAAGATAACAAACAATAGATTTCTGGAGGGTATGGATTGTAATCCGTATAGATATAAAACCAGGACAGTTTCAGCTTATGGTTTCCTTGGCAAAGGAGGCTGTTTATTTTCACAAATTGTTGCAGGCACATTTCCATATTTCACAGGGGAAGAAAAGGACAGATCTACCACTGCAGAGGAGCTTTCAGAAGAGGAAATTAATCTTTTAAATGTGTTACTACTAGAGCTGGATAAGCAATTTCTTTATTGAGAAAAGTAGTTTCCTTATATTTCATGCCTCAAAGTCTCTTGAAAATTATGTAATTTCCTGTAATGTATTTATGTGTAAATGTCCAAATGAATTGCCATCCTGTGTTATTCATTATTCGTGGTATACGCCTTGGTCATTTTGCTTCAAGAAGCTTATTTAAAAGCCAATATCTTTTAGCATTTAGAATGTCTTTTTTGATTATAGGCATGGAAAAGGAAAAAAAAAATCATGTGAGAGAGCCAAGGAAAGCACACTTTTTGACTTTTTCTTGTGAAAAGTGGGATGATGGCATTTTCTTTTTTCTTAAATCAGGTTGTTTCAAGCAATGATTTTGTGGCACAGATGCTTAAACAAGTGAGTCAGCACAATGGAGGTGAAACTCAGGCAGAGCGAAGGAGGAGTGGAAAGAGAGAAGCAGTCTTGTCTTCCAGTGGGGAGAAAAACAGAGATGAGGATTGACATACTGGTGAAAGAAGTCACACCTTGCCCTATAGTGTGGAACCACTGCATTCATTAAGGTTTCTGTTCCTCCCCCTGGAATTCAATACCAAACAAAAGCCTTGATTGCCAGGCCACTTGATTACAGAATTTTTTCTGAGAAAGGAGAAAGTGGGATCTGCTCTGTGTAGTACTTTCCTATGATTTATGTAAAAAATTAAAATTTCCAGATAGCTCCTAAGAAAGCAGGCCAAATTCATTTGGCTTCTGCTTACAATGATTTATGAAACAGAGCAGTTTCTTTTCTTTAGGAGGTTAACTTCTCTGGTCTTCAGGGAATGCAGCCTTCTTGTTGCTCTTAGGCTATAGATATTCTAAAGAAAGGACATTAAGAGTGTGATAATGATTATATGTGTAAAAATGTCCTGATTTATTATTAATAATTTAATATTTTAAATGGGACTCAGACAACTTATAAAATAGCAATAAACAATGTAAAAATTAAACCTCAAATGCATTTTCCACAAAAGTGATTATATTTTTCTTTCTAGTGTAAGAGCTCAGAAAACTTGGTGACTGCTGCTAATAAATAAGGACCCCAAAAAAATTATTCCCAACACTTTTTTTTTTTACCATTTTGAGTATAGACTGATTCATTTCTTGAATTACATCTCTGAGGCCTGCAAATTTCAAGGCGCTGCTTTGTATGTCTTTCACACCAAGCACCACACCATACATCCTAAGTAATATCTGCTGTGTATATGAACAGCAAATCCCAGCTCTTTCTACACCACCTAAATGCTCCTGAGCATCTCCCCATCCTGCTTTCTCCCACTTATATGCTGATGATACCTAACCACTAAGTTTTGTTGGCTTCAATAATTGTCTTATTTTTCTCTCAGAATATACAACACATATTTTCCTAGACAAACAAATCTAGCAAAAACCTGGAGGTAGATATACCAGCAATTTTGACATGAAAAACAAGGATTATTTTCTTCTGGCTAAGGCATTTCCCTGTTACTCAGTCAGTGCTGTCTGAGTATACAGAAGACACATCAGTTGTTATTCACATGAAGAACCCCTTGCTGTCAAGGGATTTCAGTAAATTTTAAATTTCTTTCAGTCAATCAACAAACACAGTGCATGAAAATGCTCAGATTATTATTGTGGATTAGCATCCCTAGTTCCTAAAGCTTGTACAACACATTCAAAGTAGCAAAACTAAAAAAAAAACCAAACCACCCTGTCTTCTATCTCCATATCAGGTGGCTGTCCTTTGCCATTAGGTTCCAGAAGCCCGTTTTCTAGGGGGCCATGAGAGCAACAGATTTGGTGCAGATCTGGATTTTTGGAGGGGGTGAACAGAGCAGAAGACACCCCCCACATCCCAAAAATAACATTGACAAATGATTTAATGTATAAATCAAGTAAAGCAGTCTTGGAGCACACTCACTATGATGGAAAACAGATATGGATAGTGGAATATGTTGAAGTTTTATGGCAGGATGCGGAGAATTTGCATATGTGCCAGTGAGAAGAGTCCCACGAAAAAGTGTAGGAAACAGAAAATATACTTTGTACAATTTCTCTTTCTTTCAAAATGCAGTTTTGAAGAATTCCAGCTATCATTTTACTTAATGATTATCTGCATAAAATTCATCATATTCACATATTCAACAAAGAACTGGACTGGAAACACCTCCCCCTAAGTTAAAGACAGCAACAACTGAAACAAAGATAATACCAAAGACTGAGAAGCATCCAGACCTCTGTGAAAAGAAAGACAAATATAAAACCAGAGCACTCCAGAGAAGCCTTCCATACCTGCTGGCTGTTTGAAAGGTTTTTCTCTGAGTCAGATACATCCATTTGCAAAACAAGAATCAGGCTACCCAACAGCTACTGAAAAACATACAGATCAGAAAAAGGAATGGTCACTTTGGAGGTCACCAACCAGGTGCAGCTATGAGGTTTAAATGTCCTCAGGTCTCCCCTCTGTAGGTTCAGCAGCCAGGGGTCATTTCCTGCCACCCTTACATCCTGCACCTCAGTTCAAAGAAACAGTAATTTAACCCAACTTTGGTAGACACCCGAGCAATTTAGACACCATGCTTTCCAGTGGGAAGAAATGGATGCTGTGCTGCTTTTGAGAATACTGTTTGAATAATATCATCTAAAATGATAAGAACTGGAGTAGTTCACCTAAAAGAAATTTGAACTGAACAGTACCAGTCATTACTTATGTTGTATGTTCTGAAGAAAAGAATAAAAATATTGTATATATGTGAAAAATCTTTACACAGAAGAATTGATAACTTCTCAAAGAAAACCATGTTTGAGTATCCTATCACTTTCCTAATTCTTCCATTACAGATGAGGAAGATGGAGAATTTTGCACAGACAATGACACATTTATCTTGCTACCAAATAGCAAGAGACAATAATTTTCAGTAAATAGAAAACAGGGCTGTGTGTTTCTCAAAAAATCATAACAGTACTGAATAAAGTCTGTCTTGGAAATTCTTATTTAAGAACCTGGCTCTTCTTCTAAGTGAAAAGCAAGCTCAGAAGTATATACAGACATCTACACCTGAGGAAATTATCTCTTCTCAGTGCAGACAAGAGGTACTTGTAGAGAACAATTCATCCTTTTAATAATTTCCTTTCAGCTGAGAATGCTGTCCTTAATAAACTGTCCTTAGAAGTACTGGTTTGTCTTTCTGTGGACTGCAGAGTGCTCCTGGGATGCTAGCTGCAATGCAAATATCGCCTGAAAAAGGTCCCTAATTCTTGATTTTTTTTTTTTCCTATGGGTTTTGTTTGTTTGCTTGGTTGTGTTTAGTTTTGTTTCATTTTGTTGGTTTTTTTTTTTTTTTTTCCTCAGAATTCTAAATCTAAGTATATCATCTGTCTTTCTAAAGATATTTACCAACAGCAGTTAGGAACGTAGGACCTAAGACAGAAGTCAGCACACGCAATATGCTGCTAGTCAGCTAGCAATCTCTTTATCCATTTCCTAACTTCATTTCGAGTTTCTACCTTGTCACTGGGATTTCTGTCACTTTGTTCTTCTCTTGTGAAGAACAAGTGGAATAGCATCACCTTCTGGTGGCTGTGAGCATCTTGTAAGAAGCTGTAGGTCATTCCACTAGTTCCTAGACTTGCTTGTGTCATTCTCTTCAGTCTCATACATGTCATCATCTCCCTGATTCCTGGATATCTCCTTTTTATCTTTTCTTGGGCTATTTTATGATGTTTCTTTCTTTTATGCTACACCATTACTTGAAGGTCAATATTTAATTCTGTCTCCAGGAACTGGCATTTTGGATCTTGCTCTGGATCTGTCTGTAAATCTTCAGAGAAGCCTCTTCACCCCATTAAGTCTTATCACCCTTATCCCCTCCCTTCCCTCTCCATGGTTTCAACAGCTTGAAAAAAATTACTCGAGCGTTCCAGAGAGAGTTGAAAATTATAAATTAAAAGAAATCTAGAATGCAGTGGGCTTACATTATTGTTTTAGGCCAGTCTTGTGAATTTTTAATCAGCTTACTCACAATTTTTGAATACTTACAGATGGGAATACCTTCTGTTTCAGGGAAATGCAGAGAGGCTTGGACCTCCATATTCAAGCTTGATGGCATAGACAACATGAGTAAGCAACACAAAATGTCTATATGCTCCAATTTATGGGTAAAAAAATCAGAAGAGGTCTAAGAACTTTCTACAGTAAATAGTAGTGATAAATGGAAGACTCTGGGAAAAAACAAGACATGCACAGAACAAAAGAGATGATTTTCTTTTTTGTCTTATGGCCACCGTATGACTTTTCAGGATTGTTACTTACATAGCTTTAATATGACATCAAGGGAATGTTTTGCATATTAAATAGGTGAAACACTGCTCTACATTTCTGTAGATTCAGAGCTGGAATTCAGCTGGCGTACATGACTCTGTATATTTTATCATTAAACCTAATCAAGAAAATGCTGCCCTATTTTCAAAAATTCTAAACACATTCCTGTTTAGGTAAAAAACCTACTATATATTTGTGTAGAGATTTGCTAAGCTGAAATTAAGCAGGCCAATTACTTGTGCAATAAAAGGAAGATTGAAGTAATAAGTTCTATAAGGTCAAATCCTGTTGCCATTATCTGAATATATTTAGCATTAAATTGTGTCGTTCTAACAGAAGCAATGTTTTAATGCACTCATCTGAGAATGATATTTCAAGATGAAAACAAGAGAGACTGACAGGCTAATTACTTCATTGGAATGACTTTGCAAACTAAATTTACTTATTTTTTTCTCTAATTTCTGAACTGCTTAACTCTTTCCCCGTAAATCTCTATCATGTTTTGTGGGTATCCTAGCTTGAACTGTATTTCAGTTTGCAGCTTCTCCAGAATAACAGAGCATGCTTTATTTGACATGACTTAACAGCTTTTCCTAGTTTATATTATCCAGTTAGCTCAAAATTGTGAAGATGAACTGTGATGATCTTATGCACTTCTTCATAACACTCATGGTTCTTTTGTGTGAAGAATATAAAATTGTTCAGATCCAGACATGGTGTAAACTCCTCAGTGAGTACAATATCTCAGAGTTTTCTGAGAAATAACCAAATACCCTGAGGTCTTAGAAAAGCACTGCTATGTGCAGAAACAATAGCTTGTGAAATGTGATTAAATGTGATAATGCCTTATGGCAGACATTACATGCATTTTATATAATCTCCCAGAAACAAAGAAAATAATCTCTGTCACAGATGTCCATCCAAAAGCTTGTCTATTACTTTTATTTGTGTTATGTATTCTTTTATGTTCCACAAATATATTTTTTAGGAAGAGGATCTACATTTTGAATCAATATTTCTTTATGTCCCTGGGGCCCTGCTTTGCTCCTCTATTGTCGCTTTGCTTTGCAGATAATAACCTCCCACATGCAGACTAAAACAACCAGGGATACATTTATTATTCAGTGTCTATTGTAAAATCTTATATGTTAAACTGGGACACAACAGTAAAAATAAACAATTTACATATGCCTGAAGTAAATAGATGTGTCCCTTGTCACAATTTACAATGTTTTTATCATTCTTATAAACACTCACCAGAGCAAATATGGACAGATTATTACAGGGCTGTGATATAGCAATTACTGCCCTATAAACTCAGTAGTTATTAATTTTGTAGTAAAATAGTAGGAAAAACAGTTCCATGAAGGAGAAATTCTTCACACGCACTGGTTGAGTTACAGCAAGAAGCTGGAAATGCACAAGTTTCAAGTTGCAGGGAGCACTCAGGTAGGGAAGTCTTGTAGTGTGACACTGCTCTTCCCCTAAAAGGGCTGACAAAAGAGTAAAAATGAGAGGGAATTATGTCAAGACAACAATAATCTCCCTCTCACATCTAAAAACATGAAAAAATATGACTGAGCCCATTAAAGACCACAAAGAAAGCAGAGCTGTTTGGAGGGAACATGCTCAGATAATTCTACCAAACCAACCCTTTCAGAAAAATCTATTCCTTCAAATCCCTATGTGAACAAAAACACATCATAAAAATCCCTAGAAAAGAATTTAAGGCAGCCCTTCTTATGGACTGCAACTCTGCCTCCCCAAACAAGCATTAGACTTCATTGTCACACCCAGAAAGTTCCACATAGCGGATCTACTCCTTTCTGGCCTTGGAACATACTGTGAGCAAATCATGCTGGTTGCTTTCTTTTTCTCTTGGGAATGCTCACAAAACCTTTCTAGCGCCGAATCTTGAGCAATTCCACTGCAAGATTACACATAAATCTTAATCCATCTAATAATATTGGATTGAGTTTTCTCCTTTGATCTTTCTCCAATGTTATGTTCTCTCAGGAGGAGTTTTCAAAGGCTTTGTTCTTTCTCAGAAGCTAAGCATCCCTTGCATATCTAAACTATGTCATTTATTTCTTCTGGGAAGATTGTGCAGATTTGATTATACAGATAAATAATTAAGTAGATTTAAGCGAAAAGCTCAAATAACTTGAGTAGAAATGTCACCCATGGGCAAGCTGACTTCTATAGATTTGTGGTTTATAGTGAATAAAAAGAGTGATGTAAAAGGTATATGTTCTCCTCTCAAGGGCAACAGGGGAGTCCTTCTTTCTGTCCAACTGCAGTAGAAAATTACTGTCTTCCTGCTATAATACCTATTACTCTGAAAATAAAGAGGGAATACAAAGAAAAAAGGCATTCTTCTCATAGTACTAATGAACTTTTCCGTTTGTCCTACCCAGAGAAATAGAAGTACATATTATACTGACAGATTTTTTTTAAATGTCTGCAACAAAAATGGTCAGTGATCATATGACTACACTTGAAGAAAGCTAAATATTGAGAAAAAAGCACAATGCAGATTTCTGTAAGATTGAGGAATGCAATTCACACGTAATGCAACTTTTCCCTGATCATTTAGATTTGCTTTCAATCTGAAACTGCAGACTGCAAAATTTGAGTTTCAGATTTAGGCAGTTACCTTGGGAGATAGAGGTTCCCCCCCAGCCTGAGGGGGACACAGAGGTCTACCCAGCAGCCAAGCTTCCCTAGACATAAATTATCACCTTGGTGGAAGGAGTCTGTGTGGATAGAAGAAGAAAGGAAGGGAAGGGAATAGGGTCCTGTCAAAAGCAGGCAATCTGTTAAGGCAGGACTAATACAGATCAGGAAGACAGCAAGCACAGAGGGTTAGGCTGCAACAGCCCAGTGGTGAGGAAAGAGCTGGGAGTGAGGAGATCAGGGCTCTTCCTGCAGCATTGCTGTTTTATCTCTGAAGATCAGGCTTGGGCCTTCATTTCACTGGCAAAGGAAAACAAGAAATGAATAACACAACTTTCTTGTCAGAATGGATTGTTTCCTCAGTGGAGTGACACCACTTGTTGACAAACAGAAGCCGGGTGGTAAAATATATGAGGTTTTACTTTGTGCACTATCTCATGGAATTTTTTTTATAGAATCATATTGCCACTGGTAGTAATATTGACATGTAGGCTGAGAAACAATTGCTTGGTAGAATGAAGGCATAATGAATAATGATAAATATCTATCCTGGAGGCAGATGTACATGTCAAATGCTGCGTGGATCACCTTTCTATTTTGACTTACTTAATATCTCATTGAACATACTCAGAAAGGACAGGGCAGGCAAATCTGAAGATGATAGCACACAGTTTTTTCATGAGAAATAAGCATCTACAGTTCTGTGAAGGTCATGGCATAGTAAAATCCATTGTGAGGACAATGCAAGTGAAGTGGGAAAGTATAAAGGGATATTCATGGGGGTAGAGAAACCTGAAAAGTCAGTAATGCACAGAGATATATAAATTCCCATTTGAGATTTCCTCTGATGAAATATGATGTGCCTATTCTCTTTCACTAAGCTTTACCACATGTCAACTTCAAAGTTATTCTCCCTTCCATTTACCACTGCCAAAATTTTTGCTGAAGTCAAACTATCTTCCTTTCATGTCTATTACTATTTCTTTCTTTTTGGTTTCTTTTCTTCTACCCAAATGCTTCAGATTTCTAATGCCAGAGAATTTATATGGGCAAAGAAATTATTCCCGCACACTAATTCAGTGGCCAGCATCCTCTATAATGCATAACTGTGCAGTTCTTCTTCTTCCCACTATCTCCTTTGTATTATTTCTTATGCTATTTTAGTATGAAATGAAGGGAGAATAAAAGCACCAGGACAGAACGAGCTGCCTCCCTCCAGGGTAAGATATTAAATCATCTAAGGGCCCTAACTGCAGCTTGGAGGTTTTAGATGAGGCAGTGCCATCTCTTCCTTTGGCATCTCTGACTTGTTCAGTTTCTGATCACTTACATAAGATTGAAGGCATCTGCTCCTCTCATTCTCCTGTCTTTGCATAATGATGCTGTATCTGCAATCACACTGGCTATTTATTTCATTCAGGTGGTCACTTTTCAAAGTGATTGCCAGTGATAAATGGGGATTTTTCATTTAATGCTACAAAGTACTGAGAGCTTATGCCTTCTTTGCTTAATCCTAGAAAACCAAGGGCTAGATCAGGTTTTGGCTTTCTTCCAAATGTTATTCATCAGGAAAAGCTGTTTTTATGACAGCAGTCATAAGATAAAATCAAGTGATTTCACAAAATAAACATGAAATAAGAATACATTATGTTAAATAGCCTGAGCTGGGATGTTAGAATCCTTACAATGTATATATTAGCTTATGATTTGTTTTTCTTTCACAAGTATACATGTAGATCTGTCATCAGTGACAAATATACTGATAATTTGATAATTTTTTCTGGTTTTAGACAAATTTCTGATGTTCTCTGACCAATAATTTATTCTCATTTGAAATTATTTTGTTTTTGCTGTCCGAAAGTTTTTTTAAAATTTGGAGGTACTGTATTCTGACACACAAAAATGAAAGCTATAGCAGTGTCATTCTTCTCAAATCTGTATCACAATATGTATTTCAGCAGGTTATTTCATATTTAAAGAGCTGCACTGAAGATATGATAACAGGAAGAGCATTAGGAACACAGAAAACCTTCTAAATCATAACAGCAGGAATCCAGTTAATGTTTATGAAATTGATGAGATAATTATCACCATCCCATACAATTTCCCATTAGGGAATAATTCTGTAGCATATGTGGTGCCAGGGCTGTGAAGTTACCTGCATAGATCAGGAGTGACAAAACCACAGACTGGGCACTTTCATGAGGAGAGGGTGGGTGTAGAACAGAGCACTGCACTACAAGAATTTTGCTCATCACTTACTAAAACCAGATCCCAGCACTGTCGTTCTGCTCCCTGCCATAGGAGAGCAGAATTAGGGAAAGCAAGATCAAAACTTCAAAGTAAATAGGCATGGCTTATTTTTATTGCGAGTAATTTTGCGTGAAGAATTACTTTGACACATTTTCACAGAGGCCAAAAAACACTACAGAGCCACCCAAACCTATCATTTTAGCTGTCATGGGACACTATTCTTATGTCAGTTATCCTATCCTGAGTCCAACAAGCAAAGCATGTTTTCCTAGGAAGACCAGTATGTTATTTGCCCTGCAGAAATAGCAGGGCAGTGTGAGATGCCACCAGAAAAGCCAGGCAGTATCCTCAGATGTTCATAAGCAGTCAACATTCAGTTTAGAAGACGAAGACAATACATAGGTAATATTTTCTGATCTAACATGAGAAAAACCCTCTCCTTCCTGGCCCTAAATCTGGCCATCAGCACAGCAGTAAATTTGTCAGGCTGTCCAGCCAGAGCCATGAAAGAAAATTTGCTCTGCCTCAAGGCACTGGTAAGTACCCTTCCAATGTCCTCCTTCTGGCTCCTGCCAGTCCTTAGCACTTTGAAGGTGTGCGGGAATTAATGGATTTGGCCCATACAGTGTATGGAAAAGCAATCCTTTTTGATGTTGGCAGCAGAAATGACTGAATCCCTGGAGCACTCAATGCCTCAGTTCAGTGACAACAGTGTTCTGGGTGATGCAAGGCAAGGGCACAGCTTCCTCTCTTCCCCAGCCTGTAAAGGACAAGCAGAGCTCATTCTCCAAGTTGGAATGGTGTTTTGAATATGCATGTGCAAGAAAAAAAATCTGAGTTTGTTCACTTTCTTTAATAGTGAATTGCCCCCTCCCAGTATTTTATTTTCATTATCCTCACACTGTGGTTGTCATAATGCTGAAATGCTTAGCAATGTCTTTAAATAGAACTTCACAAAAATTAGAGACATTAGTTAGAGGTCAGTGATTGAGTAGTTTTGTACCTTGAGAAAAACAGGAAATGCGGCACTATATAATTGTGACCAAATCAAAATTGATGATGTGGACTGTTAGCTTTACAACAAGCAATATGGAATGCCGAGACTTTGTGCTTGGATCAAAAGTCAGAGAACTTAAACAAATCAAAAACAATAAAGGAAGAGATATTAGGCTCTGTAAAGGGTTTAGAACTGTTTTTCTCCCAAGCCTGATTCAGTTGAAAGACCTGCCTTGTTCTTGTTCTTGTTCTTGTTCTTGTTCTTGTTCTTGTTCTTGTTCTTGTTCTTGTTCTTGTTCTTCTTCTTCTTCTTCTTCTTCTTCTTCTTCTTCTTCTTGCTCTTTGTGCTCTTCATGCTCTCCTGTGTTTTCTATGCCTCTCTTAGAACATCATCTAAGTAATGTCTAATGTTAATTGTTCAGTCTGTACTCAGGATAATGCAAACCATCTGACAGCATTCCCGCACATTTCTGCTAAAATGCGATGTAAGAGGAGCAATCAGTTAGGAAATACCTGCACTTTTCAAGTCCTTCTTCATCTGACAGTTTTGTAGTATCTCCCTAATGGTGTGAACTTCATCTTGTTCAGAGAACCTTGTTTAATGATTCATGCATTTGTGGTACAGTTATGCCCCAACCATTTCAGCATTTTTTAGGAATTTGGAATTTAGGAATTTGAGAGTTGGGGTCGAAGTCCTGAACATCTCACTCTTTTTGTTTGGATATGACTATTTTCTGTCATCTCTCCCGCAGCCCCACTTCATATTTTGTATCTCATTTGTGTGGAGCATACCCCCACCAGTATTCCTTTATCTTCTCCAGAATTCACCACTTCTAGAGTTTGCATAAACCCTTCTCAGCTGTGATCTAGCACCATAATAATGAAAAAAAAAAAATCAAGAACAAGCCAAATTTTCCAGAGATGAATATGAATGCTGGTAAAGCAACACTGTCTTGTATCATTCTGTCTTGTTCTCCTTTTTCTCATTCCTCTTAGTATCCCACGCAAACTTTTGATATGCATTGTTCCCTTTAGTGTGACCCTTCAATTCCAGCATCTTTTCAATCGTTTTGCCCTAAGCTCTCTGTGTTTTGGCAGGAGCTCTGTGCATTAGGTCAGGCTTCTTGGCACTGACCACAAATTGGGCAATCTGACTTTTCTTGAGGGAAGAAGATCAGTGCTCATCTGTATTTTTCTGTTTTCATCCTTGGCATTAAAAAACTAATGACATTATTAGCATTCAATTCCCACATGGGCAGAGACAGTGAGATTTCACATGACCCATCAAATATAGAAGTGTTAATGTTACTTTGAACTTTTCCAATAATGTTGATTCTTCAGCATCCTTCAGCAGCTGCCTCCATTATCTAACCATTCTTAGGTTTGCAGGAATTTCCTAATATTGAAACTTTTTTCTCATACAAAGTAAGCCAATTATTTCTTATTCTGCTTTATTTGACAGGAAAGGAAGGTAAGCTGTGTCTATCTATATTCACAGTGCACTTACAAATGCCTTCTTTTCCTACTGCTCTCTTTTTATCTATTCCCCTGCTCTGTGTTACAAAGATTTCTCATTCCTCTTTCTCTCCCTAAATGTTGATAAAACAAAACATATTCAAAGCCAGCCTGTCATTCTCTGAATCTGAACAATTTCTTGAATATCAACTTTCTAATCCCCAAGTCTAAAACTGCTAGGCAAGCAGAGTTCACTGTGAAAAGCAACAGGAAAAAAAAGAGGATGTTTAGGACCTTACTAAAAGAGGTGGAATCACAGCTTTGATGTGCAAAACTTCCTGCTTCTAAAATAGCTTTTCTAGCAAGATAAAAAATGAAACAATATTATATGTGATAAAATTAAATCTCAAGCAATGCAGTAATTTTCCACAAGGATCAGTGAACTCTTTAACATATCTATTTAATTTTGTGGAATATCACACGTGATGTCTTCTGCTGAGTGAGTTTTACATCATGAGGCATTTATCTCTAAAGTCTTGTGTGACTTTAGTAGTAGGAGGAGGTGCCAGAGTGATACTTGGAAGATTAAATTCAGTTTATCTATAAAGGAGCAGCAAAGATAACTTATAGATACTGTCCCATCACCATGACTCAGCCCTGACCTGTGGGAGCAGACAAGCCCTGCTAGTCTTCTTGGCCCATGCATTTGCTGTCCTCATTGCAATTTGACAGATAATGAGAATCCAGTATGTTACTGTTACAAGGACTAGGTCAGAACTGAGAGCTACCATGCTCTTTACAAAAATGGGACAACAAACTGTAAAATAAGAATTTTTTTTCCCTCTGATAAAATGGGTATGGTTAAGGCAGATGGACTGCATATGCAAAGATGCATCTCAGAGCAGAATACATCTGAATTATTCAGTCCTTTCCTGTTATCCTGACCAGTCACATAGCTGGTGGCAGGTCTATGTACTGGACTCCTAGACTGAAAATAAAATTCATGGTGGTTTATGTTGTGAATGTTATTTTCAGCATTGTTTGGGACCTTGGCTTTTCTCTTCTTCTTTTCTTTTATTTTCCCTCTGGAAAGGGCAGAGTAGGAAGATCACATAACTCACAGATCTTGTCTGCAGCAGCACTCGGGATTCTTCTCGCTCTAGAAGCACCAAACAAATCTTATCAACCTCCATTTCTCCGCATCACAAAATACTCTACTCTTTCACTCATCTGCACTTTGTCCTCCCCAAAGAAACTGTGATTGATGTTTTCTATCAGTTTATGCTAAACTACCTCCTGGGGTAATTTATTTTCTTAATAAAAGTTAAGAGCCAGTGGTTTGCTACTGCTTCCTTTGTGCTGCTAACCATCTTGATGAGTAGGCAGTCAAAAACAATTCTTTCCAAAAACAGGGGGAAAACGTAGAAAGCAGACACACAGACCTGCAGATAGGGTGTTGGCAGACAATTTTTCTTTTTATTGTGCTTATGATGATTCAAGAGAACTGCATTGAACTAAGAAGAATACAAAGGCTTTGAATGAACTTCATGGTTCACCCACTTTGTGAAATTCTGTCCTCCTAGAAAATGTTGAGTATCCTTGCTTAAATACCTCTTTATAGATTTGATCCACTTGGAAAAAAATGGAAGAAAAAAGTAGTAGGAGAAAGTTTGAATTTATAGAGGAGGACTAACGTTCAGTGTAACATCAATTTAGCTGATTGATATTTGAGAAATACAAACATCTCAGTAGGTGTGTTTCTAAGGAGGATCTCAGTTTTCTCAGTGATTTTAAATTAATTAATGGAAATTAAATGCTGGATGGAAAATAGGATAAATTTGCCAATCAAGAAACATTAGAATATGAAATAACTGTGACGGCTGCCCCATTGGTAATATCTTAAAGTGAGGGGAAACAAAAAGAAAAATAAAAGAAAAAGAAAAATATAGATAAGGAATGGACTTCAGGAACTTCTAGGATTTTTTTAATCATAGTTTTTAATTTTTTCCCCAGCATTTCTTAATGATCTTGCGAAGAACTTTTATGCAGATTACAAACAACCACAGGATCTGGAATTGTCAGTGAATAGATGATCAAAAATCAAATAACAAGAAAAGCAAGGACACTTAAGTCTACTACCTATAACTTTTATTAATTAGTTCTGTAAATCCTGTTTGTACCAGAATAGCCATTCAGAACCATTTCAGAACTGCTTACTGGCAATACAGATACAAGAAGTGGAATAGGAAGCATTGTTTTTACTTTCAGGAAAGAGTTACATGAAATGTCATATAAAAGCAGACTTCATCACTTAATAATGAAGTTTAGATTTATTACAATCATCATTCCTAGAATTGTGTGTGTATAGATTATGATTAGTCATAAAACTGATATATTTTCAGATTGCATACAACAAGATCTCCTTCCTCTGGCAGTGTACACTACAAGTCTGTACAAGAAACAAGTATGCCTTTGACCAGGATTTTAGAGGGTGAAAAAATTATTTCCAGTTTAAATTTTTCAATGATTCCATGAAACATTGACCAAATTTTCAATTGAAACTTGGCTATGAATACAATCATGTTTGTGTGTGTTTGTTTGTTCGTTTGTTTGTTTGTTTGAACACACACATGGCTATATCCAGAGGTAATGAGCAGACTCTACTCATTTTATTGTGTCAAAGTATGTTCTCTCTGCTGCCTTGGTGCTTCTGAAAAATGACTTTGAGATTTGCAGAGTGTGCAAATGGACCTTAGATAGTGATATGTATTTTGTAGACTGTCTCCTCACTACAGCAAATAATAACGAGTTGCATGCATTTTGTGCATTCTGGATTGTAATGGTGGCTCAAGAGAAAAAAGGCTTCTGGTACAATTTTTCAGAATGCAATCCATCCTGAATTTAAAATCAGAATTTATTTCCTAAAGATTACACTATTTTCTGTCAACAACATTCTTCCAGATACATTCTTCCAGTCATTAAATGGACAAAGAAGATGTGAGTGGCAAAACCCCCATATTTTCAGTGTCTCCCTGATCTCTTCATCCTAAAGTTAGATCAAATTAACAAGAACTGAAAGGCATTATGAGAAATAAAACAACTTACATGGGTCTGCCTGTACTTCATTTCCCAGGAATATATCAGAAAGATGTAAACAGTATTTTCTAACCATTTAAGGCCTACAAATCCTGTCTCATAACTGCTTTGTAAATAATTAATTAAAAAATCTGCTGTTCTCTACAAGCACTGTAGAAATAAATGTGCCTCATTCTGAACGCAAAACATTTTCTTATGCTTTAAACAATAATTCTTTAAAACAGCACAATGCTGAACTATATAAAATTGTTATTTAGAGAGCAACAGGAAGGAGGTGTCCTGTAAAAAACTGTTTACCCTTCAGTAAGCCAATTCCTACATCCAAAATGTTAATGTGCTCTTGGGTACTTGTATAAATTTAAGTCAGCAGTTTCTTCTATCTTGTTTGACCATCAAAATAAGAAATAAAAATGCAATCCATTGCCCAAAAATTTAATCTTCACCTCTTTATGCTCAGACTATGAGTGAAATTAAAGCTCAGCATTGACATTTCTGTCTGCAATTTTTAAATTGTTTTAAAAAATATATATGTAGCAGTTCTGTTCAGTTTAAAAAAAGATATAGTGGAATTTTATACATTGGTTGTAGTGCTGCAGCTTGCTGTTTCAGATATTCAGTTCACCTAGACCAGATAGCTGTGATATAGGATCATTTCCTAACAGCTGACTGAAAGAGAACTTAAAGAAATTTAAAAACAACAAAGATGAGCTTATGCATTTAGCTACAGATGTGTGTATAGAGCTTTTTCCCAACTTGAAATCATCTCCAAGTAATTTTAAGGACACTGAATACTGAGTTAGCTGATATTCTGCCATAGGGATTACAGAAAAAAAAAAAAAAAAAAAATAGTATGTCCTTCCCCAAATAAAGAAAAGGTCTTGAAAACTTCTTGGAACTAGAAGTGGTTTGGTCTTTTTTTCCAAATTATATTTTGGTTAAACATTTCTTCTACTAGAAAAAGTTTTTTTAATGTGAGAAAGACTGGTTTATATGGGTGTGAGTAATCTATATCAAGTCAGGGGAGAGGGTAAAGGTAATGAAATTTCAGATTGGCCCAGGATTGAATAACAGATGGAACACAGAAGACAAAAGGATTCTTTTTTTCCATGGTGTGCCTTTGTTTTTTATCTAATATGAAATTTTAATCCCAAATAATCCAATACCAGTAAATAATAGTGCAGAGTGACAAAAGATATGAAACTGCCTCAGTTCAAGCACCAGGACCCCACAGCAGGAGAGACATTCAACAAGTGATGCAAAACAGTCTAGAGAACAATGCATAGACTAATAAAGCTAAGAACAGGTTGATTATACCACCCTCACTACAAGAATTCAGAGGCATTAGTTGAAGCCAGCAGATGACAGATTCAAAGAAAGTGAGAAGATATATTTATTTTATATTTATTTTATATTGATTTTATGGTGCACAGTTACCTTACGGGCCTCTTTGTTGTATGACCTGAATCTAAACTTCTGTGCGGACCAAGAAGCAAAAAAAAGAAAGCAAAGACAAGAATGCACCAAGAACTGCTAAAAGCATAAATAAATTTCATAAATTAAATCCCCCCTAATGTCAGCTGTGAACCAGTAGCCCTTGGAGGAAGAGAGTTCAGATGAATTCCCATTGTATCAGCATCAGTATCACTGTATCCTGCCCGTTTCCTTTGTTTTTCCTTAGGCATCTGCCACTTGTCACTGCTGGAAAAAGAGGACCAGCCTTCACAGTCCTAACTAGACATCTGATCTCATCTAGTACAGCTTTCCTTTGTTCATACTCCTGGAAGATACAGTTGTGTTCTAAATGTGTTTGTGTATTCCGAACTGAAAAAATTAAATTTTAATGCACAGGAAACAAGCTGATCCACAAAGTGCAAATTGGTGCAGCCAGGGTTGTTATGAGATTGCATCCTTTTTCTCCTCTGCCTCTGGGATGAAATAGGAGGCAAAAAATGTTTTCAAGGGTTTAAATGCACACAAGTGCTGCATCCAGTACGTGCAAAGCAATTTGACCTCTGGTCCTTCAAAGTAAATGAAAAGTGATGTGTCAGCCTGTGTAACCTGTAAGGACTCTTTCCATTATCCACATCAACCTAATACAATGGCACTGTTTTGACACCTTATATATCCTTTTAAATTTGTTTGAAATTGTCCTATTACTGCACAAATTATTAGTGAGGTAACAAATAAATAGATAAATGAAGATTAAACAAAAGGACAGAGACCTTGACTCTGTAAGCCTTATTCCTTTTGCTTTCTTCAGAACTTGCTGTGAAGTGGAATTGCCCCTTTCCAGTGAGATCCACAGCATTATAAAGTACTTTCTTTAGTGATATATTAGGAACTGCACTGCATTCAGTCCCTGAATTACTATGCTTTTTAGATGCTAAGGAGAGTTGTAGAGAACAAAGTTAGCTGCCTCATTTGTCATGTCTTTCCTCCATTACAACCTGTTTGCTGCTACCCATCTGTCATCCACATGAAAAAGAAACTCCTTAGTCTCTTAAATCTGCCCTGAAACACCAAAAATGAGAGCTGCAAGAAAAGAAGAAATTTACTGTTCTATATAATATGGGATGCCAGAGAGTCTGGAAACTCCAGACCCCAGGTGTGTTCCCTTCCAAGGTCTGAATTTCCTCTCCCAGTCATAAACCTCCCGAAGTAACAGAAGACCTGGCAATATCAGAGGACAAAATAGTTGTCTCTGGAAGGCCCATAAGGAAGAGAAACATATGTCAGAGAAAAAGGTTAGGCTGTTTCTGGCTTTATGAAGAAGACAGACCCTCCTGTGGAAAGCAAACAGCCTGCGAGCTGTCGTGCTTCTCTGAAATAGTGTCATGTGAGTTCATTAATGTCTACCTGTCACCTCCATGCTAGACTTCCAAACGTGTCTCGTACTGGCACAGAGGAGCAGTTGTGAGTGAGGGATCTGTCAAACTGCAGCACAACAAGCCATTCATCCTCTAGGAGTCAGACAATGAGAGGCTCCTCCTTCAGGGGATATCACTTAGACTATGTGTAAGGAAAACCCCACTTACCACAGAATCACAGAATATGATGGGTTGGAAAAGACTCACAAGGACCATCAAAGTCCAGTTCCTGGCCCTGGTCAGGGCTGTTCCCAAGAGTCACAACATGTGCCTGAGGGTATTGTCCAAATGCTTCTCAAACTCTTGGATCCTGTCTCTTGCTATGCATGGAACCACCCACAGACACCTCATAAGGACATAACATGAACAGCAGCAGATTGTCTGACTCAAGAAATGTCGGGGCATTTCTTTTTCTTCCCCCTCATCCCCCTTCCCTTTATTTTTTAATATCCTTTTCATATCCATTCAGCATTTAACTGCCTGACAAGACCCTGGTCTCAAGTGCTGAAAAAGATTCTGTCCTGAGTATCTGAAATGCATTAGCTAAAGTGGAGATTTTAGTAAATTAAAGTGTACTTGAGACAGCCTTAACATCCCTACCATGGACACCATGTCAGTGCACATATACACACTCATGCATATGTCTGTTCCCTTGGAAAATAACCTCAGCCTATGCTATGACCACAACAGTAGAAAATAAAGCTGCTGTGCTTAAGCCATAACCCTGCAATTGATGCAGCAGGGAGCAGATCCAGCATCATCTGTCATCTGTGCAGAGTTAAAAGTGGAAGAACATTTGCCATAACTAAAGTACTCACTGAGTTCCTCTCATCAGACTACAGCAATTCCCTTTTAAATGTTCACAGGCAAGGCAAAGTTATTATTTTCTCAGTTTTCTTTTTTTTTTTCCTCCCAAAGGATACAGCAGTTAAGCTGCAGTTTAAATAAATATGAATGTGGTGAAAACTCTTTGCAGCATGTTTTAGCTCTCTTGTTTCTACAGAGCTATCAGTACCAGCTGAAATATCTCACCTCAGAAGGTAAAATTGTTTCATGAGATAACATTTTCCCTTCAGCCCCACGAAGGCCCAGTGGGCATATTTCTGGATGCACTTGAAAGCAGCAGAACCAGCTGTGCACCTCCATATGTGAAAGGTCTGATCAGAGCAGCCTCATTTTAAAACCAACAGAATTGACAGAAAGATTGTTTTGCTACAACACAGCGATTCACAGCTCCAGTACAGTTTGATGCCAAGTTTTTAAATGCTTTAATGAGTCAAGCTAGCTAGGACTCAGAACATGATGTTGCTGTGTGGCTTTGCTGCAGAGCTTGACATCCCCAATCAGCCATAAATTAATTTTCACAAAGGGTAGAGGAAGATATTTAGAAAGGAGTAATGTGCCCTGATGCTGTCAATCTTATCAGTGTGATATTGCATTGACATTCTAACCATTAGCTATGAACCTGGTGTAACGATTACAAATTAAGTAATAGGATGAAATTAAGAAAAGATAAATTATGGAATGAAGAGCTGAAAATGAGTGAGGTCTGCAAGGCGGGAGCAATCTCAAAGACAGCTGCAGGAAATCTGATTTCCAGGACTACATTGGATGAAGAGCTAGTGAGTATCCTGAGATATAAACCCTACTGTGGCAGGCACTTGGCCTCTAGTTTTATAATTTGAACAATACTGCTATAAGAGTGAGATTAGAATCTTTTAGCAAAACTGTTTTGGTGGGCTTTTTTTTCTGGAAAAGTCTGGTTCATATAAACCAGAACTTTTTTTTTTTTTTTTTTTTTTTTTTTTTTTTTTTTTTTTTTTTTTTTTTTTTTTTTTTTTTTTTTTTTTTTTTAAACTTTTTTTTTTTTCTTTTTTTTTTTTTCTCCTGTAGAAATACAGCATTTTTTATTAAACATTGCCAGAGCATTGTTTCTGATATCTAGAGTAGAATCACAGGTAAATACCTGAAATGGTCACCTTCTCAGCATGGGACATGGGGCCACTCTCTGTCTGTGATGAAGCCAGATTTCTACATAGAAACAAATGAGTGAGGCTAGAAAGAAAACGTGTGAAAGGGGTTCCTGCACCTTAGTCTCCCCACTTACAGGGGTGACCCCACTGGGACCAGAGGTCTCAGTGTCTGGGCCTTTTTTTGACTGACTTTTGTGTTTTCTGTAAAGGTGAGGTGTTGGAACGAGAGACTTCTCATCATCCAAGAGAGATTCAGGTTAAGCAAAAGTGTTGAAAACATTTTCAAAAAAATGGAGATATGACTGTACTTCAAGACTTGAATTTAGGCAGTCCTGAACTACAGGGAGATTAAACAGCATCCTGGCACATAAATACTGCAATGATCCTTCAAAAACACTGCAGTCTCGGGTGGTTTGAAGCCAATTGTTTAGTTTTATGGACAGAAGCAGTCACTAATTAATTACACTATTTATCCCTCACCAAATTAAGCTGGCCTGTTAATGGTGCAGAATCAATATAACCCATAGAGCAAATTAACTCTATTTTGTGCATTAGTTGCACACATTTTCTAAAAGCAGGGCAGCAGAAACTTGTTTACTTCTAAAGGAAGTAATAGAAACAGGCGTTTCTTATAAAATTGTAACTCCAACATCCCCCAGTGAATGTGGGTGTGCTTATGAAATTCTAAAAATATGAATCTTCCCAGAAAGTATAGGACATTGTCAGTGATTCTTCCTTGCACAGAGACATGCTCACTGCTCCGTGGTGGCATCTGGTACCTTACAGAACAGAGCCCATCTGCTTGTGAATCATGCCATGTTGGGAGTTTGAGAAAGTTTAATTTCTTGCCTATTCTTGCATAAATGCGAAAACCCCAGGGACAGCTGGGAGATCAATGGTCTGATCCAAAAGGACCAGGCTCAGGAAGCAGCAGAACCCCACCTAAGCCTTGTCTCTCATTCAGCTGGAAGGTGGCTGGGAATGAAAGTCATGGCTTTTTAGAGTCCACACACCCACTGGGATCCCTACAGGGACAATAAAGAGAGCACACCAGGTCTCAAGGGCTCGCTAAAAAACCAGTCAGTCTAAATATGGATTTGAAAACCAGTCTTGTGGGTTTGTTGTTGTTCCTTAAATATCGTGTTGCTCTGACACCCTTGAAGTCAGAATGCCTTGCAACGGCAGTGTCTGCACCAGAGCAGGGCATCTGTGGGGCATCTCCAGACAGAAATTCAATCCCTCCTCTTAGCAACTTGTCTTTGTAAGAGTAAACCCAGAGAGCTGCATGAGAATAGACTCCAAACCCTAAACCTGCTACGGTACTTGAATGTCCCTCCATGGAGATGGGTACCCAACTTTCTTGTATGATAATTTTTTTTTAGGTTCGTTCCAGATCTTATAAAGCTCCTATTTATGAGATTCCTTCCAGTTCAACTTCACAGGGCTGAACTTCTTCCATAACTTTAATAAAGTTTAGAGTGTTGTGGATAATATAACCTGACAGACATCATTCAAACGTGTATTTTATAGAATCAAATAAGTGTTTCCACTTAGTCCACCTTTAGCATTACTGAAGATAGGAACCTTCATTATCCTGAACTGTAACTGCTAATATAAATAATTTATGCATCCATAAAGAGAGTTTTCATAACAAAAATAGGTTTTATAATGCAATTCTCTTATGTACGGGCTATTTGCAGTTGAGATCACAGGGTCAATAGATATTTGGACGTTTTTATGAGCACCTCTTCAGCTAGTGCAGAAAGATAATGTTTTTGTTGCTTTAATCTCTAATAATAATAATAAAAGAAGGATAAAGAAGAAAATTATTCTTACAGTGAGATTCTAGAAGAGAACTGATTTTTCCTTTAATATTGCTGCAGAGAAAATCAAGATAAAAGAAATTCCCTACTCTAACACATGCCTTTAAAAATGTGTGCTGCTTTTTACCATGTTCCATGTGTCATTAAAGCTCCTTCTGTCACCGGTTGTTGTTTACACAGTTGTACTTCTATAAAACTTGAGTCACAAAAGAGAAAATACAAATGAAAACTTCATTAAATTAGAGAAATAAAATAAAGTCCAGTTCATCCCCATCTGGATGGCACTTTTGTGTATGTGTGTGTGTGTGCAGGCATGTGAGTGTGTGTGTGTGCACATTTTTAGGGCAGGTTTTTCTCATGGCTCTTACCAAAATGTAGAGGGCAGGTATTTCTGACACACTTCAACAGGAGCATGGGAAAACTCTGCCTTCTTCACTGGAATCTATAGATCATTGTCACACAGAAAAAAACACAGAAGATAATTTCCTTTTCAGTATATTAATGAGAAGAACTGCTTTGTGCTATAATGCATAACACTACATGCACAGTGATTGTAAATTTAATTTTAAACTAACACACACAAAGCTGAGCGTTTGCTTAATTATTCTCTGCATGAGCCTAAACAGATCAACAGACAACTTTCCACCTTCAGCAGATGTTAGAGCAATGCCAGTGGATCCACACAGCACACAAGCTCTGCCAGGGACACATAGGATGGGTTTGCCTTCCTTGTCATGCACAGATGTCTGAAATACACTCAGAGCACCTGAGACACCTGCAAAGAGCTGGCTGACAGAGCATCAGCAGGATCCATGCCCTGCTTCAGCAGCAGCTAGACACCTTCTGAAAAAGCAATAAAATGACTGAACAGAGCTAAAGGAGGATTGGGATGGGAATCAGTTCAGGAATAAGTTAACCCGGGGTGTCAAGGTAGGTGCCTGTATGTCAGACATGTTCCTGTGGTCTCACTGAGATCAGTTTGACCAGTGCTGCCCAGCCTTCAGCTGCTGTCTCTGAGGCTGCGTCTCCCTAAGATCCTGTGCCCCATCTCCCATCTGCTTGTCTTTTGGTATCAGTAACCCCCAATGTTAAGGAAGCTCTTGCTAACTTTAGGGACAGCTTAGTTCCCTATTTGCATGGCCTCATGTAGATACCTAAAGCTAGGAGTCTGTGATCCAGCTGTGAACCCCTTATGTCCTCCACAGAGAAACCAGCTAGGCTTGCAGAAAAAAATATTCAGTGGATTCTGAAAATTATATTTTTTATTATTCTGTAGATTCTGAAAATTATACATTTTTATTATATATAGTTCCTATAATGTATGCCAAATCTGGATGTGCAAATCCTTTCTATGCTGGAAATCAGAGGAATGCCTTGCAACGCCAGTAAGCATGGACTGAAGGCTTAGTATCAAAAATAATCATGAGATCTCTCTTGCAAACCGTATAACGTGTTTCGTCAAAAATAATCATGGGCTCTCTCTTGCAAAGCATATGACATGTTTCATTAGAGGGAAGGCATTGCTGAGACTGGAAAGAGACTGCAGAGGATTATCAACATTATTTAGGGCTTTCAGCTTCTGAGTCATGAGGCAAGATTAGCAGCACAAAAAGAACAGAGATTGCACAGAACTCCATCCCATCTGGAAAACAGCGTCCTGTTGAGAAACCCTTTGTTACTGTAACTAATTCAAAACCATGATGCCTTGATGTTGGCTTACGTTTGGGGAGTGCTTTAGAAGAAGTTCTGCAAACCTTCAAGTACCACAGTTCATTCAGACAGAAAGGAGTTGACATTCTTTTCAGTGAGGGAGAAGTAACTATAAGAGGAAAAAATGCCCTCTATTTGTCCTTTATAAATCTTTTGATTTTGAATTCCATAAACCTAGGCTGGAGAGCTGACAGTTTTACAAGTAAAAGGATTTTAGTCTAAAGAAAACGAAAGGTTTGGTTCAGTTCAGGAAGATTCTTCTACCAATACATTCCTTTACCAGCATTATTTTTTTCCTCTCCCTCCTGTAGACAGTGTTTCTGCAACAGTATTGGCAGAAGACATTTGATTTTTTTCTTCTTTGGCTTCTGTTTGTTTTTTTTTTTTTTCTGTTTCTGGAAATCCTGTGCATAGGTGCACAAAGAGACGCAGATATAAGGAAGAAATAGAAAGAATCCAGAATAAAAGGGGGTACAAAACAAGAGGGAAAGAAGCTTTCTTCCATTCTTCTTGACTCTTTTTCTTTATTTCCACAGTGAACAGTGATGTCCTAGAATGTCAAAGCTGGGTGTTAGGAGCTGTGCTGGAAGGAGCTGGGACATTAAGCAGTATTTTCCCCTACTGTGGTTATAATTGCCAAGCAAGGAGAGCATAGAGCCACTTAAATGTAGAAGTTGTAGGAAAAAAAATTGCCAGAACCTGTTTATCTTTGTGCAATTCCATTTTTCCAAGTGTTTCAAATTCTCACTTAACTGGCTAAGTCTTCATGGGTTTTCTGTCAAAATCACCTTTATTGCCTTTTACCTGCTTCTCTAATAATGGAGATTGGAGACCAAATCAAGAAATTCAACAAATATTTACACTAGGGAGAAACATTACAAATTGAGCATGACCTATGGGACCCAAAAATAATTTATGAGTTGCTATAATTGGAGGGCAACTTATACACAAGAAAGTAAGAGAATAGAGAAGTAAGGGTATAAAAAAGCTGTTACATCTATTTTGGTAGATCAGGCAAAACTTAATGCTTAGTTACTGCCTAATTTCCCTATTCTTTTCCCTTTCCCTTTCCCGAAATTTCCTTTCCTTTCCTTTCCTTTCCCGAAATTTCTTGAAATTTCCTTTCCTAAAATTTCCTGAAATTTCCTGAAATTTCTTTTCCTGAAATTTCCTTTCCTGAAATTTCTTTTGCTTTCCTTTCCTGAAATTTCCTTTCCTGAAATTTCCTTTCCTTCCCTGAAATGTCCTTCCCCAAAATTTCTTTTCCTTTCCTGAAATTTCCTTTTCTTTCCTTTCCTGAAATTTCCTTTCCTGAAATTCCCTTCCCTGAAATTCCCTTCCTTTTTAATTTTTTTATGCTTAATGTCTTAAGTTTTACGCGGTTTTTTAAAATTATTTTTATTTTTAAAGAAAAAAGTCAATTCAAGAATAAAGAAAGGAAAAGGACACAGGATGAGGAGCAAAATTAAATCTCATAGATGAGGGTGACATTGACAAGTGGACAACTGCCCTCTTGTTCCTTACAACAAAACTACTTCCAAGGATCTAAACAAACATTTATAGGAACCCAGCAAAGCTGCCTGACATACTGACTTCTTTCTTGCTCTTTGCAAGTCATGAGGTCCTCTGGTAAAAGTCTTGGCTTGAGGAGTTTTGATGCCACACCTGATCAGCTGTAGCCATCATTCTGGGTACCACCGTGTACCTCTGAGCCATTAGCACAGCATAATTTCTGCTCTGGCACAGAATGTTTTCACTGAAAACCTAATGGGAGGGATTAAGGTTAAAACATTCTAAAACCGAAACTCCTGGTCATGGATCTGAGTATAGTACATTGCCCTAAGAGCTATGAATGTTACGAAAAGAACTCCTTCAGTTTGCAAACATTTGTTTTAATGATGCACATTTTTCAAAGCTTGACTTAAAGAAAGAGATTGCCAAATTTATTTCAGAGCATTTATAGACCAGAAGCAATTTTGAGGACTTTATTGAATATCGCAGATTTATACTGCAAGATGAATTTATGCAGATTTCAATAATAACAACAAAATTGGGTAATTGAGAGACTTGGAACAGAGAGACTTGAGAGACTTGATGGATTACCATATTTTCCTGTCATTCTATGGCACACCACATAAATGTATAAAATTATTAAATTGATGTAAGATGTGATGGCGGAATTTTCAAATTACAAATGCACCCCTTACTGAATGTTATTCAAAAGTGCAGTGGTACTCTCCTGGGTCCCTAGATCTGGAGTGTGTTAGAATTTTTGATAAACTCCAATACTGTTTACATGGCTCTCATGGATCTCTCAGTGTGACATCTACTGAATGCATAAAAAAATCTGAAGAGCTGTCTCACCTCTCTTCACCTCTAAAACAACAATTGCTTCCTTGAGAAAAGTTAAGATCAGACATAATTGTGTGTTCTTTGAGGAAAATATTTTGAGACACATCTGTTTTAAAATGGGACAAAAGTTATTGTTGAATGACATGAAACTTTTAAACTGCAACTCATTCTTTACACCTCTACTTTTCAGAGTTCTGTAGTAGCCCAGACTTAATCTCTATTCTCTGTACACTGAGAAAGTCATTGGTATGATGTTCATTTCTAATAGTCAATGAGTGAAGAACCTCCCTTCTCTGATGGACTGTCACATCTTTCAATTTTTTCTTGACTGAAATTTAACAGAAGAGGTGCAGTCTCAGGAAAGATGGATTTTCTGGCATGACAGTATTAAAATGAAAAGAAAAATGGGACTGAACACTCACCCCCCAGTTTAAGACTGTTAGACATTTTATTTGGAAAAATAAATACAGAGATTGGAGTAACAATAATTCAGAAGGTTTAAGGAGCTTGATCCCATAATAATCAAGAATCTTACTTTGACCTCTCTTTACACAAAAAAACCCAACCCAAAAAAACCCAACCAACCAAACAAAAAAACCCCAACCCCCCCAAAAAACCCCAAACCCCTCCTCCATCTCTCAGTAGATCAGGATCACCTCAAAAACTGAGTCTATAGTTAGGAATTTGTCTAAAAGAAAAGTTTTGGTGGTGATTCAGGGATAAGAAAGTCCCACCATAATCCATTCTCTTATTCCAGCACTTCAGTTCTCTGTTTCTCCATCTGTGCTGGCAAGGGTTCACATTTTGAGTGACATCATGGAGCAGTTCAAAGCACAGAGCTAAAGGGAAATATAAAACCTCTAATGAAAAAAAAAGGACAGGAGAGAGAAAGGAGAGGAGAGGAGAGGAGAGGAGAGGAGAGGAGAGGAGAGGAGAGGAGAGGAGAGGAGAGGAGAGGAGAGGAGAGGAGAGGAGAGGAGAGGAGAGGAGAGGAGAGGAGAGGGAAAAAGGGAAATGAAAATTAGAAAAATAAAGAAGTAAAAGAAAAGGGAAAAGATGAGTGTTGCTGCTGAACATGTTGCACCATCAAACCAAAATCTCAGACAGGGATGCACAAAGTCATCAGAGACCAAATTGGTGTGAATAACCTCCATTTTCCCAGCATTCACCATTAAGGACTATCAGTATTCTGACTGAACCTGGAGCTCAGGTAACAAGAACAGCATGATAACATCACATTATCTGTTCCTCAGTGCACATGTGTTAGGAGTGTAACACAGCCAGAAATCCTGCTGTTGCTGTCACATTAAACCAGAGAAATGCATTTCTAGAAGGCTGTAAGGGACACAAGCCCCTATTTTCCTCATGTGCTTTGGCCTAAAGCAATACAAATAGTGGGTGCTGGATTTATGTGAACAGTGTAAACATCACTGGTTTTGTGATTCTCATGAAGTCGTAGCAACCATCTTGCACAAAAAAAAAAAGCTTTTATTTTGGTTACTCACAGAGAAAAAGTGTTATGGCACACATAAGGTGCTGTGCACAGAGGTTTGAGATTGAGTTTAATAAAAGTCATCATAATTACTTTGACTTCATTGAAACAACAGGAGGAAAATAATAAAATTTGCCACATGGAAATAAGAGAAAGAAGTCTGTAGCGGGAAATTATTTTAAGGCTTCTTTTAGGCCACATTCAATGATGAAAAGCAAGAAACCCCAAACTTAAATTTATTTTAAAAAATCACTTGAGAACATGCTTTCAAAATAAATTATTTAAATTTCTTTCATAATGAAAGTCTGGTAAAATTAAAATGCATTCATCTCTTCCAGTTATATTCCACAAAGATTTCCTCTTGACTGATGGAATAGACTTTGCTTTGAAGAACTGTCACATTAACATTCTTGTGCATTCTTTTTATGGGAATATGCTGCAGAAACAGTCAAACAGAAGCAGTTCTGTTGTCTGTGAAGACTTAACTAATGTACACAGAGCTTTAATAAGTCCCTGCCAATGTGAGTCCACACCAAGACTAATCAATTTAAGAAAAGCAGTAAGTATTTAGAAATGAGGAAACCCATGATAGCTCAATCATTTGTGCTCTATTTTGCTTGGTGTAGAAATGTGTTCCTCATATAAGCTCTGTGTTTTGGTCTGGAAATTTGCAGAGGTTTCTGTGCCAGCTTGCACAGTTATTCTCCACATCACCCCACTGACAAATCTGAGTTCATGCAGGTTTTCCTTCTCTACACCAAGATGTCCCTCCTGCAGTGATGCATACTTCAGTAAATCAATTCAGATTATGATAATGATGATGATGATGATGTTGGTGATGATGATGATAATGATGATGATGATGCAGTGAACTTCTTCCTTTGCTTTCTCTCTTAAACAAACATAAAAATGCAGGTACTATACTTTTCTAGATCTTGTATTTTCCTTTTTGCATTGTTTTACTGCTGACCACAATGACTGGGAAAAAAGCTTTAATACTATTTAATACTCTTTTTATCATGTTTACTTTTATAGAAAGGCAAACCCCCCCCTTACACAACACGTTCAAGAGGAGGTAAATCTTTTGAAGAGAATGAAATGCTCAGGTTAAAATTGTCAAAATTGTTTATACCTTATATTAGAAGGAAAGTAAGATATTTCAGTTAGTTTTGTTAATTAAAGCAGGATAATGTATGTCTTCAGAGCAACTCATCAATGTAAATTCAAAGTGAAGGATGCTGGAGAGCCAGAAAACACAGTTCTAAGTCTTTTAGGAACCAAGGATTCTCAGTCAATGTCATTCATGGACTTGAACATGGGCATCCCCAAGGTGTGTCTCTGCTATTGGACTGCCAACACAGGCTGTTGCAGGTGGGGAAGAAATCACTTTTCAGCCAGCCCTAAATTCAAGGTCTGATAGTTGTTTCTGAAAGAGGCAACCAGTGCTGAGGAAAACTGTGACCTTGCTTACACACAGCACCTACACAGCTTGTTAATGGAATCATTTAAGAGGAGACTAACCGGGTTATTTAATTTCAGGCATCAGGCTTGGGGCCTTTAGGACACAGACACCTCATTGACATGCTAAATAAGGAAAGGACAAAGGAAAGCATCCCCCCACTTCCAGCATGACTCTTCACCTGAAATTTTCAATGGACCCTGGCAGATTGGCTCTCCCTCTGGAAGCAACACACACTCCTGCCCACCTCACAATAAAAGGTGTTTATTTCAGAAGGATGGTTTCAGTGGTAACTGAGAAGTTAAAGCTGCCAGCTCAGCTGTCTGGATGCCAGTTCAGGACCCTGGCTGCGGCACCTTGGTTCACTGAGTAAATCTCAGCAGTAAGCAGTCTGTGACATTAGTATCACTTATCCTTTTCCTCCATTATATCTCTATGTGAGAGAATTTTTCTTCATTTTCTACTGAAAGCTTTTTTTTTCCCATACTCCTTGACACCTCCTTTGCTTTTTTCTCTTGTCTTAAACATAATTTTTCCCCTTTCTGAAGTGCCATGTTTGTTTTCTGCCTGGGTATAAAGGCTTGATTTCAGCCACTTGATTAGTGGGCTATAATTCACACTTACATGGTGTTCTCAATCCTCAACTACCATAGGAATATTGCATAATGAATCCTTAAAGCTTGCCTGTGAGTTAAGTCTAGCAAATCTTATTACTGCATTATTTCCCCCTTGTTTTTTCCTTACTTACGAAGGAGGGCAATATGTAAAATGAGAGCCCACACAACCCTTATTCTCAGTTTATTTTGGTTTTACTGTTTTACTTCATTATTAATGCTCTTCTGCCTTCTCTTTTTTAACCTTATTTGGATCTCCATCTTTATTTTAATTCTATTTTCTAATTGTCACATATAGAGGTGACTATTAGAGGTTTATTTTGATCAATTTAATATGCACCTGACTGACTCTATGGTTGAAACCTGCTATTATCCATAACCATTACAATATTTTTACTTGGATAGAATTACTGTGTTTCAGAAATTGCTGCTATTCTGTTATTTTTATCAAAAGCACTCTTTCTTATTTCCCTTTAAAATGCCAGTTCTTTTATCCTTTTCAACTTTCATGTCACCTTTTGAGCTGCAAGGCTTTTATAAATTGAATTTGAAGTATCTCCTCAGAACTCTGTTATTAGTCATAGAGCAGAGTCATCTCTGCTTTTTTTGTCTTTAAAGACAACAAAGTCTCTTCACAGCAGTACTTGATAAACACTTCCTAGGACAAATAAAACTATAATACATCACCATGGACCTTTAATGATCTGTTTTGTTTTCTTTTGGATGAACCAGAAGAAGGACATGGCCCAGTGCTGGCAGAGTCAGAAAAAGGCACATGTAACTCTTTAGGAATGTTGCACTGAGGAGTGTTTTCTTCATGTTATGCTTTTGTGGCTGAGGGAGCCAAGTCACATTTGCTCCATATTTGCCAGAAATAACAGAAAGAAACTTCACTGTTGATTCTTCTAAAAGACAAACTGTGATAACATGATGACTAAAGTTTTATTCACGTTTTTAAAAATAAACAGCTGAAGCACACGTGGATCATGCTGGTCTGAAACCATGCAATTTTGTGGAAAAATCACATTGTTTTACTATTTATATTCTTTATTGCACTAATGTCAGCACCCACGATCAGGGTAAAGTCTAATCCAGGGTTAGTCTGGAGTATAAGAGAAGAGAGACAAAGAATAAGCAGAAAAAATTAAGCAAAAGTGAAGTGACTCATAACACACAGGTCAATGAGCACCTCTGATTTCAGCAGAAGTACTCATATTATATCACAGTCTGACAATTTATTGTCATAGCTAAGCCTGCCAAGGCCATGAAGTCAAAAGCTGTATATCTCCAATGTAGCTGATTTTCCTGCACACTGTGTGCAGGGATCATGATTGTGTAGCCATAGTCCTTACTATTTTGGGGGTTCAATTTAAAACACATCTGATTTCTAGTTTGCTTGTTTATTTTTTATTCAAAATTTCTATTTAGAATTAAAATATTTTTGTAATCAGGTTCTTTAACTTTACTAACAGAAAATCTCGGATGTGACTCTACAACAACTGGGGTTTTTTTGGCTGCAAATGTGGATTCTTAATTATGTAACAAATAATTTTTTAAGATGCTTACCTAGGTTTTTCAGTTAGGAAGAAGGACTCCTGTTTTAGTTTTCTTTAATTCAGATAGAAATGACAGAAGGATTGCCATGTCTGTGCTGGAGTTCTCTTCCATATGGTGTTTTTACATGGAAAGAGTTGAAAAACTTGAATAAATGAAGGATTGTTTAAAAGAATAAGAGGGAGAGAAGGATATAATTTGGTATTTTCCAGTGTCTTGCCACATTTGAAACACAGGATTAGAATTGAACAAGATATCATGGTTTTCAAGATATCAGATTTCCTGGGAACCAAATACTTAAGAGGCACATCACCTGTCAGCTGGCCAAATGTTTTTGGAGTGAGAATGTGTGTGAGTATCTGTATGAATGTTCTGTTATTTGCCTTCTTAAACACCTCGCTTATCGTTCTAGTACAGAATTTTGTTAAAAAGAGGAAAACAGAGAAATGAAAAAGCAAACAAAAACTTTCCCAAATGCACACACTTTTGATACAGGAATGATTGTAGGCATTGACAGAGTAATTTTCCACAGAAATCTGCGGAAATACAAAATACCAGGAATTTTTTCCAGAATGTCTTTTACGTTCAGTGGAGGTTTTCCCTGAAAGTCGGCTGTCCCCAGAAGCAGCTGCATTTGTGGCCAGTGAGCACATTTAAGTTCTTCCTTTAGGGGCTCCCAGCTGCAGCCCCTCAGCACCACTTCCTGAGTGTTCCCAAGCCCTCTCACTATTAATGCACTGCACCAATTCTCCTCCTGACCAGCCAAGACCAGTGCTTCATGACAGTTTTGTACGAGCAATGTCTTTTATCAATTTTATGAGTACATCGGTTGCAAATTGTTCAACTGCTACATCGAGGGGCACAGAAGTGTCTTTAAGAGAATTTGCAGCTTTTACTGAAGCAAAACACCATCTGGAATAAACTATACGCTTGCCTACACAAGCCCACTCTGCTTGCTTCTGTCTCCTTGTAAAACTTCAGTATCTCTGTCAGAGGCATCTTTATTCCACCTACTCTCTGTGGGACTATCTTGCTTCCCTTTGACTGCCAAGAAGTTCAGCATCTGGTCTGAGCTGGCAGGATGAGATCCCCCTGAATTCAGTGAAGAGAAAGGGGTCATCTGGTTGTGGGTGGGTTGGAGAGGAGCCCCCTTCTGAAAAGATCTACCGCTCTGGTTCACAGAAGTAGCCTGAGCAGCTAGCTCAAACACTGTGCCTGCATTAATGGATGCCATACAACATTGCTTTCCAAAGCATATTACAGTTAAGAACACCGACTTTCTCTCCAGTGATAAATTGATGTGAAAATTACATTTACTTCTTACAGAAAATGGTGGCATAGAGAATCTTCACTCAGTAATATATGATGCCATTTTTCGTATATTTTCATAACCACCATGGAGCAGCAATTCCTTTGTCTAGGGGAACAAATGACAAAGGTCGTAAAAGTCTTCCACAAAACCCCTGAGTCTTCTCCTGTCTCTGCAGGACACCTCAGGCTGAGTGGAGGGATGGAACATACTCCCTTTTTAGCACAGGCATGGCTGTTCTGCTGTTATCGTCCATAGGATTTGCAAATGCCAACCTTTGCTTTATATCTTCTTCATTCTTTCTCTGCTGTGGTAAAATACCCAGCTATAAAGCACCATAGAGAGTTTTCTCTGGCATCTGCTACATCTGGTTTCCAGGTGGAGTCAGACTGCATAAACTTCACCCCAATGTCACGTGTGGTTGAAGGCACTTGGGAACACAGAGAGGGCTATCAGCCATGTGAATCTCACTGGATTATATTCCCCAGCATGAAAATGTTAGATATTCATACCAAGGGCTAAAGAAAGAGCTGGTTAGGAAATATTATCTTTTAAATATTCAAATTTTACTGAATCAAAAAGTCCGTCTGTTAAAAGATCAAAGGGTTACATTTATTTTATCACTCTTTATGTCAACTTTGTTGTTCTTATTAACTATATATGTGTTGCTGTTTTCTTTTTGTCCTGAAATCATATTTTCTCTCCCCCTGGGGAAAAAAAATATGTTTTATTTACCATCCTCTTCTTCCTGGGTGATCACTTGGACGAGATACCAGCTCACATACAGTGGTTGGGTACACTGGGTTCTCCTGGTCAGTAAGCAAGCAGAAGTTGTTTCCTTACACCTTAGAGATGTTACAGTATAATGCAGGGGACACCATTCATACATACAATCAAGGAAGGCTCGTGTTGGCAGGACCCTCACCCTTTGCCCTGCAGGTGGTGAGAAAGAGATCCCACACCCTGTATCTCCAGCAGCTTTGCACCCTTGGTCCATCAGGGACAAGCTGACCTCCACACAGAGCCAAGTACCCCTGCCAGGGTGGTCAGGCTGGGGTCTGCCATGAGAGCCAGCACCTCTGGGGGAGAGAGGATCTGTTGGAGCTCAGCCCTGAAACAGCTCCTCCCCTCTCACCAACACCTGCATCTGCCAGAGCCCAGGACATCCTTTTGGGATCCACCAGAGCAACACCATGTTTCCAAAAGCAAGACCTTGCTCCTCTAATGCCACACTCTCTGCAGTCTTCACCATGGGGATTTTCCCCTAATTTCAGCAGGAATGATTCCAAGATTTGGTGCCACAGTAGGAGGAACATGAAAAAGGAGAATTTGCAAATGCCCTCCTTATGCATTGTGTTATGCACTAAAACGTGTAGTTACACTGAAGGGTTCCAAGGAATTTGACAACAAAAAAGAACAACTGCGTAATAAAGGTGCAGTAATTCATACTCAGCCACCAGAAGATCTTGTCAAATTTGTTTGAAGTCAGTAAAAATCTTCCAGAATATTATTACTTCATTCATATGCATGACTTTTTTTTTTTAAGTATATTAGTTAAAATTTTTCTATCCTGTGTGTTTTGGCTGTTCTACCCATGAGCTGTAAGACATAAAAAAATATGGTCCTATACTTCAGAAAATATCTACCAATGAGGGAAAGAGAGGAAGAAAGAAAGAACAGCATGTTGGCTTCCTCGTACTAAATATTCTCATTAAAATTTCTAGCTAAAGTTCTGCAGATCCAAAAGATTTTGGCTTTCCTAACAACTAGAAGCAGAAACAACTGCAGAAAATGAATCAAATCACATTATGTGTGCCAGAAAATGAACTTTTATTTTTGAACAACACTTTTTCAAAAATGATAATAAAATGAGAAATTTACGAAAGGATTTCTGTGCATTAGAGCTGCTGCTGAATAACTCCTCTTGCTAGTGAGATATTTCTGTAGTTTTCAATCTGAGGAGAAGCAGTAACCACAGCTATTACAAAGCTAAGTTACAAAATAATCCATGTCCAAAAATTATTAATAATTACTTCATAATCAACCACAAGTTAATTTTCACATAATACAATTTTATTAGATTTAATCTTTAAATATTTATCAATGGTGGACTATTTAGAATATGGGTTACTCATTGATTTATGTTACCCATTTTTATTTTAGTTTGTTTAGTATAGTTCTATTTTTTTTAAGTTAGGAAATACATTTCTGCATTTAAATGTTAATTGTTTTCTTTAAATAATAAATGACAGTGTATTTAATGTAATTTTTACACAATTGTAAAAACCTATTTTAAATGAATAAATAAATACTCTTCATCCTGCTTTAAGACCAGTTAAAATTTTAGGTAGAAATCATAAAAATTTAATATACATGCTATATATTTAATTCCAATGCCTCAAATTCTTTTTATGATTGTTAAACAAGTTCAGTAACCAGACTGATGTGGGATACTTCAATTTAAAATATAAAATTTTGTGTTAATTTTGCGGTGACAGGCTGTACACTTAATCACAAATATGATGAAGAGAAAAACCTCATAAAGTTATTTGAAACACCAGTACCTCAGGCAAACTCCCTACTGCACACATTTATATCTTGCTGGATCAAAATAGGAGTTGAACTGGATCCTTGTAGATCCCTTCAAACTCAGTATATTCTATGATTCCACATGCACTCAACAAGAAGTCATTTGTTTAAAATATAAAAGAACTTTACAGCAGTCCAGAAATGTTATTGGACACCACTGGTCTACCCAGGTAAAAGCTCATGCTTGAAGAATCTCACCCACTGATATTTTCTCTTAGGTTTTTACATTCAATTTAAGATTCAACATATCTTCTAAACCAGAGATCTAATCTCAATCGACAGATATGGAAGAGCAGAGGTCCCTGATTATTCTCACCACTGAAATGTCTTCATTTCTATTACTGTGATGGTTTGTACCAAATAAATTTGGACTTTGTTAACATGAATATTCTTGGAAAGCATAAGCCTCAAGATAAATCTCTGCTGTTTTTGAAGCAATATTTGTATGTAGTGAACAATCTCAGGTTAGCATATGAGAATCTGAGCTACTCAGCCCATAACGGCAGCAACCAGCATTAAATTACTGGCTTGAGTTACCGGCCATACTTCCTCTGCTCTGAGGGCTTGATGTCACATCAGCTACGAATGTTTCTGAAACACATTTCAAAGATGAAATAAAGCCAGTGATACTTTTGGACAGAAAAAATACAAGAATGATCATTATAAATTCTCAGATGAGACTAATCACTTTTCAGTGCTGGTTTTTTCCAGGCTTTCCCAGTGACTCACTTTCACTGCTGAATCTTTATACATCTGTTTTCTCTTTCAAAATTAGTATTACTTATCTGTCAGGATTTAGTTTGCAGCATCACCCAGATTCCAAGCATTATTTTAATATTGAACATTTAGTAATTTTTAAAAGAAGCAAGAGAATACAGACCTAAAACTAGGTTAGTAGAGTTTGGTTTGGTTATATTTCCCCTACTGTATTTCATACGAAGTCCTAAAGTCATAAGATAAAAAGAAGACATTCTACTAAAGCTAATTGTATAAAACTATGAAGTGTCTGGATTTATCAGTGTTAACCTTGATGTATTTGAGAGGTTCCCTGATTGACCTGAGCTAAGTCTCCCAAACATCTGGAAGAACATATTACGAAAATATCAGACTGATATAAACCACAAGCGTTGTTCATGTCATGCCAGATAAACAAAGGAAAAACAAAGGAATCCTGAGTTTTAATTAAATGCACAGCATATCTCCGCAGACACACCACAAGCTGCAGAGGGAGGCTGCACATAATTTCTGGTTAAAAGCCAATTCCTATGTCTTCTGACAGCAGTACTATTCCTTTCAGAAGTAAAGTAATAAGCGCTCTGGAATTGCCGCATGAGAAGAATCTATACGTTATGGAGTTGATGCACTGCGAGGACTGCTACAGTTTCTGGCCACAAGTGACGGCACTGTGTGAAAGGTCTGCTGGGGGATGAAGCCTCAGAGGTGACCCCTTTCAATCCTGCTTTTCTTGTGAAGATGTGGTGACCTGCAGGGAGAGCAGAGCAGCTGCAAATTGTGCTCTGCCTTCTCAGCACGCAGAGCTGGCTTGCCACACAGAGAAATGCATTGTTTAGGTTTAGACAGGTAAAAAATAAGTGACACTTTTATCTGTACATTCTTACCTTCTTCTGCTTTTCAGGCAAATCAAGACATAATATCAGAAAGCTTATGAAAAGCCTGTACACTGCTAGATTTCTACTGGTGTAGCTCAGATATTTAAAGCATGTAAAGGGCAATCTTTACAGAAATAATTCATAAAGAGATAATGGGTTGGAATATTTTTGCCTGGTTTCTAAGGAAATGAAGCTTTTGCAGTCCCTATTCCTATTAGCTCTCCCACAGTCCCCATAACTTCTGAAGCTGTCAGGCAATTTCAACCACATTTGACAGGAACAGATGTCTCACATTTAAGAACATGAGAAACCCCTCTCAGCTCACTGCAGTAGCACATCTACCCATCCCACAGTCCACTACTGCAGGAACGTTAGAGGGCTCACTCCTGCCTGTACCTGCCTGCAATTAATAAAACATTTCTTACGTATTTTGATAAAACCAGCAGGAGGGCAGAAGAGAGACCTTGAAATTAATGCCCTCTCTGACATCCTCTTTGCAATTAAATTTGATTAGATCTTCCTGGCAGCAGCCAGATAATCAATAGCTGGGTACCTCGAGCCAACTACTGAGTGTGCATTTTGTAAATGGTGCCTCTGTCAAGTTGGCAGGGCAGGGAGGGACAGCTGAAGGAAGGATGGTGGGTGGACAGGGGCCAGGAATAAGTACAACAGAGCTGTTTGCTTGCTCATGCTCCCTCTTCTAAAACATTTATGGTGCTGACTGTTTGGCTTTATAACTAGGGGATGGCAGTACTTTCAGAAGCCAAAGTAGTTTGCAGTAGGTCATCTCATCCCCTCAACATTAAAAGCAGAAGGTAACCTAGCCAGAGCACAGTGAAATACATATTTTGAAAAATGTCTTCCAACACATTTGTCTGAACACTTACTCTCACCAAGCCCCAGAAAAGGAAACCAAAGAAGGGTTAAAAACAGCAAGTATAAATAACTTAACTGTGAGTTGACTAAGAGAAAAGGTAGATGAGAACAGTCCTGAAACTTGGGCAACAGAATACTTGATATGAGGAAAGAAGGAAGAAATCTAATGAAGACAAATTATATGGGTAGAAAGCCCTTTTGGGAGGTATTATCTTTGCTTCTTTGTGGAAAAGAAGAAACATCAAGGCTTCAGATGTGTAATTAAAATGGCACAAAGCATGGAAACCTGGAAATTAGAGAACAATTTTAGAAAGGTAAGGAGATTCTGTGGGTGTATGTAACTTCTCTTTTCAGTGATTTTCTATGGGATTTTATCCATATGAATTTGCTTTTTCTCTTTTTTTTCAACTATAGGTTAGAGAAATGTTATATTTACATAGAATTTGGGAAGACGTCATTAAAGTTTCAAAAGAACATCCTCTTTGACTTAAATCCATCTTTCTGTTGGTCAAGAGGAGGAGTGATTTGTGGTTGAATTGGAAAAATCAATCATCTGCCATGACAACTGGTGAGGGTGTACACAGCAAGGGATGTACATGGACACGTGCCACATCTGAGTGCAAGTCAAGCCTGTTTCACAGACAGGTATCCATAACCAATCTTACCTTCCACCTGCCCCACACCACCCCCTCTGTGTAGTCAGACACTGCCATGCCTCATCAGTTTTCCTTTCATGTCCTCTGTTAGACAACAGAGATCCAGGAAAGGGGAATGGATGGGGCTGCACTGGCCACAGATTCACCACAGGTCACGCTGATACCCATGATAACTCAAACCTCAGACAGAAATAGCTCAAATATTTCAGACAGCAGTGCTTCTCATGGTTTTCTAACTGTTTAAAAATATTGGTGGCATACATGTGACTGCATCTGGGCATGATCAGTGTTCTCAGAAAATTATTAATTGAACACCACTTATTTATGTAAATAAGAGACTACAGGATTTGCAAGTTGTGCCTGCGAATCAAAAATGCAACCCAAAATTCAACACTTGAATCCCCTCCCCAAGGGTACAGCTAAGTTCCCTGGTGTTTTTGATGAACACACAGCTTAATTGATTAAGAGAATACTTTTCTATTTCCTGCCAAGATATTTTTTTGCTTAAATGCAGTGCACCAATTACCGGGTCAAGGCAAGAACTGCATTGACTAGGTCTGTGAATCTATATTACATTAAGCCAATACAGTAATTTTTATCTACAGCAACTTTCAGAGCTGCTCAGAAGTGAGTATTGGCTAGGAGGGAGTGATGCAGCAATCCTGTGGCATTCCTTACCATTACGGTGTGAAGCAGTACTGTGTTCTCGCCAAACAAAGTCACTTTTTTTAAAAAAAGTTGCAGTTTGAATGGCTGATTATGAACTTTGAGGCCATGAGGATCACTGATTTAACTGATTAATTCTGTATGGATATCAGTTATAAGAAGTGATTGGTGGAGGCAATAAAAGCAATATCTTCTTGCTCCTAATGTCATTGTTTCATTTTTCACCACCACAACACCAGAGATTTTTGGCCCAAGGTGCAAAGGTGACCTGAGAAACTGAGAACTGCCTCTGGGTTATTTACTGGGCAGAGGAATATCCCTTCATGTGGATGCAAGCATATCATTCCCCAGAACTCTCCAGTGGCATCAGAATTGAATCCCAGTCTTAGGCTTTGAAAGAGACTTTTGAGAAGCTTTTAGGAGAATTAGCATTTGTAAGTAAAATTACGGGTTATGTTTTTATTATAGGCCTTTAACTATGTCTGCAGGGCCTGTGGAAAATTCTGCTTGCACTGCAGTGGAAATACATATGAAAAAATATAATTGTATTTTGACATGTTACAGGCAGTTAGATATGTTGATAGTTGGGTAGTTATGCATCATCTGTAAATAAATATCTCCCATCCATCAAGTAAGCGTACAAGCAAAGTGTCACTGGAAAAATACACATTGCATTAATGCAATCTCTGATGAAATGTTTTTCCATCTGTCACAAAATTTGCCATAACAAATGGGAACTCTGTGCAAGCTTAATTTTAATGTATGATTTAGCACCAGGCCTTTTACATTGTAAAATACTTAGTAAAAACAGTATTTCAATGAATTTTTATTGACCACTTATTTCAATGTGCAAGGTTTGATAATATCTCTTTCATCTTTCAGAAAGACTGGGGCAGCATTCTGTCTAGCTGGCATGACACCAAGAAAGCTTCCTCTTAGTGCTCTTCAGCAGCAGATGTGTTCTCAGCACAGGATCAGGTATCACAGTGTAAGTTACCACATTATTAAAGATATAAGGGAGAAATCTTTCACAATGATGGTGGTAAAACACTGGAACAGGTTCCCAGAGACGTGTTGGATGCCCCATCCCTGGAAGCATTCAAAGTGAGATTGGTCAGCTCTCTAAGCAACTTGATTGAGCTGAAGGTGTCCCTGCTCATTGCAGGCAGGTGTACTAGAAGATTTTTAGAGGTCCTTTCTTGCACAAACTGTTCTATGATTCTACAAGTTCTCCTAGAAGACCACAAACCAATGTGCAGGGCAAAGAAGCTTCTTTCTTTAGTCAGTCTGGGCGGAGCAGTTAAAATGGAAATGTGGACTGTGACTGTAGGTACAATGTCCAATCCCCTCTTATCGCTGTGCTGAATGGTGGATGCCCTGCCCCTGCCTCTGTACCAGTGTCTTCGTTTGCCTCATTGCTAAATGGGATATATACAAAGAAGGTACCAAGTGCTTGCCAGGTTTAGCTCAAACAAACGCTGTCCAGGAGTTTGGGCATATTTCTACTGACTTGTTCTTTGATTGCAGGAAAGCATCAAGTATCTGTGGCTGCACTACAGCACCCGTGCATCTTTCTCCAAGGTTACACCAAGAGTGGACTTAATATTTCACCTCTTGAATGATGATGAAGGAAATAGATTCATTTACAGGAATATTTCAGTATTTGTGATCGAATACACTGGGCAGTGACAGTATGGCTGAGAGCGAGAATCCCAGAACTTCAAAATCTCTAGAGGTAAAAATCCTGAAAGAATACCTAAAGATTAACAATAGTGGACAAACACAGCATCACAGTAGAGGCACCAGAGTTGAGTTAAATCAGGAACATTAAACATTCACATTGTAATGTCTCTTTGGCTCATTGTGTTAGAATGTCTTCTACATGCATAGACTGACTGTAACAAAAGCCTGGTGGGTGCAATCCCCACAGAGCTAAAGAAAGTTAAAATCTAGGATTAGCGTGTGTAATCAATGATAAAGAGTTGCACTTGAATCTCTTTGGGAGTTCAAGCTAGAGAACTGCACTTTTCCACAGAGTTCCAGATAATGAGGTGTTGAGAAAAAATAATGTGCTTTATGTTTTGTCTACTTCTTATTTATGTATATTTAAATATTTTAAGCAATAAGGTGTTTTGGTATTTAAATATAATGCTTCTTTGCTAATATCCACTGAATTTACTGCTTGAGTTTGCATAATAAGTTTCTGGCTCTATGAGTAAGGCTATAATTCAGTATATTCTTTTTTATTTTTAATGCCTTTTCACCTCTATAATAAGTACATTTGTTGAGAAATCTGGAGACTCTAAAGATAAGACTAGGTTATATATATTTTAGTAGTTTAAGGAAGGTGCCTGTTCTAGACTCTGGAAAAACCTTGTGAAGAAACTCATAGATTCATGTAAGGAACCCACTGAATGATAAAAATTGTTGGCTCATCTCCCAAGGGAATTCTGAACTGAAGAATACAGAATGAAGAGCTGAGAGGGAAAAGAGCCAATTCTTATCTAGAGGGTAGGTACACTTTTTTCAGTAGTACGCTTAGTTCTATTACAGCCAATGGATGATAGATGTGTGGAATTCCTATAAAACCAGTATTAGTTTATTTACAGACAGAAATGGACGCCCTAAAATCCAACAAGTGAGATCTTCAAATTGCAGTTCCTTTTTCTTTGCTTGTATTTGCTGGACATCTTACTACTGCAAAATCATATTTTTTCTGGTTTTCCTCCTTCTGGGTGATATGCTTTGAAATTTGTTATTAGGCTGTAATTGTTCTTCAAATATTTTTCCACATAACCTTCCCCAGTCATTGGGTCTGACTTCTTACAGCTGTCCCTACATGTATTTATTTCATCCAAGTCCTTCATTTCATAGAGGCCCCATTCAGGATATATTTTGAGGAAAATCAATGCAGCTGTTGGTATTCTTGTGCAGTGTGCACTGCAGCCCTAGTTCCACGCTGGGGTGTGCCACGTCTCCCCCCATTGCACACCCCATGAGGCCTTTTCAAATGAGCCAGGATTCTGAGAATAGCCTTGTGAATGCATAGCCAGTCCTCTCCTGATCTGCTCTGGATACACAGTTATAGAACACAGCCAGATCTGGGAGCTGAGAATCCTTAAAAAGCTTAGCCCTGGAATAAGAGGTCTTCTAGAAGTGACGTCGGAATGGATTTTGTATGAGACCCTGGGACAAAAAGACACTGAGCTATGAACTCTGCATGCATCTTTACCATTGTTTTTGCCACTGCAATGGCTCAAAGCTCCAGTACTCTGTTCATAGATTTTTTGTGGGCTTTTTATGCAGTATAAGATATGAAAATACCAGCTGAGTGAGCAAGTAAACACCTTCTGAGGAGAGAAGCCAGATGGTATGTTAAATAAAACAGTTCTGTTAATACAGCCCTGGTGACATTTGCACAATGCACACATTGACACCTGACGCTGGTGACTCGTATTCCTACACTCTTGAAGTCTTACAGAAGCAGTTATTTCCTGCATTAGGCTGATGCTTTTGATTACCTTAAAGACAGTGCTTTCTATTTGCCCTTAGCAAATGTCATTGTGTTGACTTTTACATATTCTCCGGTTTATATTATTTGGATTTTGACACCACTCTTCAAAAGCTTCCCACCCTTTCAGATCAGTATCATACAGACATTAATGCAAATCACTGAATAAGTAATTCCTTGAAGTATTGAGTGGGAGTAATCCTAGGACAAATTCTTCCTGAAGAAACCAAGGCTTCTAAGCCATTGATAACAGTGCATTGAATTAGACATCAATAAGTAGTAGTGTCACAGATGGAGGAAGGATGAGAGCAATGATTCAACAAAAGACAATAGCTGGAGCATCACCAGGCTGCAGAAGGTTTTAATGATAAATAGATTTTATTTAACAGTGGGAAATATATGTGAAGAAGGATGCACAACTTTGGGCTTCAGGGGTTTTATTCAGCAGTGGCATATGGAGAAAATTCTTTTCACCAACAAAGTGAATCAAGTTCAGAACGAGAAAAGAATGTGCAATGAGGGTCAAGAGGGTAAAATAGAGTTACATGAGAAGCTGAAGTGTTTAGAAAGAAAAAGTCTAGATATTTGAGATACTGGACAAGACAAACCTGTTTATTCACTGCCTAGGTGCAAAGTAATATCTAGGATGAAGCAACCAGCCCTCTACGTGTACTTTACTTAAAAGCTCTTTAATAAAGATGCTCAGCCTAATTCCAGATGAGTGTTTAGTCATCACAGTATCCTGCAGAGATAGTATTTTGCATGGTACATTTAGCTGCAGATATTTTTGCCTCCTATTTGTAGAGTTGTTCAGCTGCCTGAATATATTTAACTACCTAAGTGAGTTACCTCTGAACCATTTTTTATTATGCAGGATATATTTGCACCAAACTACACAGCAACTGTATAAGAATTAATTGCTTTGAAATGCAGACAAATACAATATTTCAGAATTCTTGCTAAAGTCACTGAAGTAAAAGCAGCAAAAAAAAGAGTATTAAATTTTCAGTATTAGCTTAAGAAGAAATGTAACTCCTTTTCTATGTTTGTTAACAGTAAAATCATCCATCACACAATTAAAGTTTTGCAGTGATGTTTACCAAGACTGTACCATCAGAGAGTCCAGACACCCATACTTTCCCTTTCCACTTCCAGCAGAATATCTAATCCCTGCTTTCAAAAGGAGGAAGAAAATTACTTCTTTTATGGGTAAAATTTATTAAAACATTTGCAATGCTAGAAAACCAAAATGGAAAACCATATCTGCCAGTTTAATCTGTCAGGAGAATGAAGGGCAATAACAAAGTTTTCTACAGGTACATCTGCAGCAAAAGATGAAGACAAGGGAGACTGTGGGTCTGCTGCTGAGTGAGGGGCACAGGACACAAAAAAGGCTAAGGTACTCAATGCCTACTTCACCTCTGTCTTCACTGGTAAGACTGGCCATCAGTAATTCAAGACCCCTGAGGCCAGAAGAGAAGTCTCTAGCAAGGATTATTGCTTCTCAGTGAAGAAGAATCAGGTCAGGGAACAGTCAAAAAACCTCAAAATATTTAAGTCAAAGGGACTTAATGGGTCAGCACCCAGCAGTGCAGACATTGCTGAACTGTATCATGCAAAGCCACTCTGGATTATCTTTAAAAGGACTCAGTGATCCTGGGAGTTTCTCGAGTCCCAACACCCCCTACCATGGGCAGGGACACCTCCCACTAGACCAGGTTGCCAAAGACCTTATCCAACCTGGCCACGAACACTGCTGGGATTGGGGCATCCACAACCTCCCTGGGCAAGCTCCAGTACCTCACCACTCTCACAGTAGAGAATTTCTTTCAAGTATCTAGACTAATTTTCTCCTCTTTCAGTACCCATTACTCCTTGTGCTGACCCTACAGTTCCTGACAAATAATTCTCACTCTGCAGGATTATTCACAATCCGTTCTCTGCCCAACCTGTAGGTGTGTCTGGGTTTGGTACAACCCTGGTGCAGGACATTGCACTTCACTTTGTTGAACTCCATAAGGCTCACACAAGCCCTCCTCTCAAGCCTGTCCAGGTCCCTCAGGATGGATTCCCTCCAGCATGGGAACTTTCCCTCCATCATGTCAATTGCACCACACAGCTTGGTGTCCTTGGCAAATTTGCTGAGGGTGCATTTGGTTCCCCCATCCCTGTCACCAACAAAGATGGAATGTTGAACAGTATCCACCTCACACCTGAGAGACATTACACATCACTGTTTTGTGGGTTATTATTATTATTATTATTATTATTCATTATTATCATCAATAATTCACTGTATGTGATTAGTGGGTTATCTCACACTGCAATTTTTAATATCTCACTGCTGCTAGTACTAGAAAGCCTGCACAAAATGCAGCAAGTGGTACAGCGGATAGGCTGCAAATGATGTAAAAGTTCTGCAGCTTCCAAATATATGAAGTATATTTAGTTGTCTGAGAAGACACAGACATAAAGTCATTCTCGACTGCTGCGGGTTAAATATAATGCAATTTCACTGAAGCCTTTCATTTATGATGCCGTAACACAACATGAGTTATGACCTCTAAACTAGTAAAATTAAATTGTTCATCTGAAAAAATGTTGCCAAGCATTGCATGGAAAACATTGCAAAATCAATACTCTTTGTAACATTACTGCCACTTAACAAATCATACCCGGGCCTCATACAAAACAGCCCTAAATAGGCTAACATATAACTTTTATGGCAGAAAATGTGTAATACAGAGCAATTGCAGAAACAGAACAGTTACTAGTAAGTTTAAATGTGGATACAATTCTGTCATTACCATTTTTTCTGTGAAATATTTCAATGTTATTTGGGCTCAAAGACCTGAAACTTCAACGTCTTGATTCAATATTTTTAATTTGTTTTAAAGCACAGAATTCAGTACCATTTCTTTAGCCTTTATCTATTACTTTTGCTGTACAGCACACATGTAATGGAAATTATTGAGGAACCAGGTAGTGATATAGCATGGCACAGCCACAAAATGTATAAATATGGAAGCCTAGGGAGTTAGGCTGATCTCTGGATGCACAGATCAATAGGATACATAAAATCAGCAATAAACAGATGTAAGGTATAGAGAACAAGCATAACTTTTTCGGTCTTGCTGGCGTAGTGACTAAACTTAAATCTGCATGCCAGCTTTATAAAAAATGGGGCTGGATGCCCCCTCTAGTGTATGCTAACTGTACTTAGTGGTGTTTGAAATGGTCCAGATTGTGGCAGAACAGAGAACTGGGCAACATAGCTTGGAAACAGCAAGTGGGTCACTGCATATTTCCAGCTCCCTCTCTAGAGAATTTCCGTCCGCCTGGCTGGCTGCCCCGCTGCTGCCTGCCCAGGGCAAAAGAGACAGGAGGGCCATTGCAAAAGGTGGAGAGAGCTTCAACCCCTGCTCCCATGAGCCTATTCCTTAGGCAAAAAGAGGAGAGGGAGGAAACAGAAAGAAGTAGGAAAACGACCCTTTCCTAGTGGCACTGAGACAGGAAGGGTGGGGAGCACAGAGAAGGAAGCAGGAGGAGTAAGCAGGGCTTCAGTTGGTGCTGAAGGACTGGGTGAAGGGAGCAAATTGATGGGGGCATGGGGAAAAACACAGTTGCATGCTGGCAAGCTATCTAAATGTGTAAAGGGCAGTTGTCCTTATACACATTTTCAGGCTACCTTAAACACTGAGCTATCTACTTTAAACAGTCTCTCTATCCTGCTCCTCCCTCCTCCTGTTTTCTCCCTAAATCACTAAATAGATACTCCCATTAGGAGCTGTGGGAAATAGGTTGTTGTCAAGGTAGCTGAATATCTTCTTTTTCCAAATGTGTGCAATTTTAAATTTTATATTTAGTCTCTTCATCTTTTCCTCTGGCTCCTGTGCAATGTTCCACTTAATCTGATTTTCTGTCTTAGCGATTTTTATTACTCTTATATTTTACATCAGGGCTCTTATTTATGACTCGGCCATCATAGTCATTGTTAAATACTGGTAGTCCTCACTATATCTATGCAAGAAGGAAATCGGGAACTTAATATTCAGGAATCCAAATAATAATAATATGATGGATTGAATCATGCCCTGATTAGTGAAAATTGTATGTCAACAAGCAGAAAGTCTGTCTCAGCATTCAGAATACAGAGGACTATTGTGTTCTGATAAATGAGGCAGATTGATGAAAAGCCTTTCAGAAGGATGAGCAAAATCCCCAAATTCATACCTCAACTACTTCTCCTAATGGATCCCCCAAATACTTGGGACTCTGGAAAATAGTGAACATTTTTATATTTCTGTTGCTGAAGAGTATGAGAATTTATATTATTTTTAATTTAATGGAGGCAAAGATAGCTTGAGAGACAGACTACATTCACAGAATCATAGAATCTGAGAAATATCAAGGCTGGAAAAGATCTTTAAGTCCAACCATCAACCCTGCACCACCATGTTCAGCATTAAGCCATGTCTTCAGTGACTTATGTACGTGTTTTTTAATGTACATTTCCAGGGATAATGACTCCACCACTTCTCTGGAGAGCCAGTTCTAATGTTTTGAAAACCTTTCAGTGGAAAAAAAAAAATCCTAATATCCAATTTAAACCTCTTATGGCACAACTTGAGGCCATTACCTCTAGTCTTGTCACTTGTTACCTGGGAGATGAGACTGATCACACCTGGCTAGACCCTGCCTTCGGGTGGTTATACAGAGTGATGAAGTATCTCCTGAAACTCCTTATCTCCAGGCTGAACAGCCCCAGCTCCCTCAGCTGCTCCTCACAGCCCTTGTGCTCCAGACCCTTCCCCAGCTCCGTTGCCCTTCTCTGGACACGCTCCAGCCCCTCAATGTCTTTCTTGCACTGAGGGGCCCAGAACTGAACACAGGATTTGAGGTGTGGCCTCAGCAGTGCCCAGCACAGGGGGACGGTCACTGCCCTGCTCCTGCTGGCCACACCATGGCCGATCCAGGCCAGGATGCCATCGGCCTTCTTGGCCACCTGGGCACAGCTGGATCATCTTCAGCTGCTGCTGACCAGCACACCCAGGTCCTTTTCCACCAGGCAGCTTCCCAGCCACTGCCCCCAGCCTGTAGTGATGCACGAAGTTGTTGTGACCCCAAGGGCAGCACTTGGCACTTGGCCTTGTTGAACATCATACAACTGGTCATGACCCATCCATCCAGCCTGTCCAGATCCCTCTGCAGAGCCTTCCCACCATCCAGTAGACCAACACTCCCACCTAACTTGGTGTTGTCTGCTAACTTGCTAAGGGTGCACTTGATTCCCTCAACCAGATCATTGATATAGATATTAAACAGGACTAGCCCAAATACTGAGCCCCAGGGAACACCTCTGGTGACCACTAGCAGTCTCTGGGCCCAGCCAATTTATCCCAAAATCTCATAAGACTAACCAGGTATTTGTTATCAGTTATCTGAAGCCTCGCACTTGTGGGCTGCAATTAGGTTCTTTTTACTAACTTTTCTGTATATTGCATATGGTATATATAAAATTAATCTCAATTAACCAGTTTCAGAATTTTTCTTGAGACATTCTGCATTGTTCCAAAATTGCCTGAATACACATTATGTATATGTTGAGTAAACTTGTAGTGGAATACATAACTCGAATATTTCATAAAGTACATGTAAGCTGATGTTTAATTTAGTTTCTGCTTGTCACACAAAGTAAAAATGCATTTATTTTATTTAGAGTGATTCCCTGTAACCAGCTAAGTCAGCTGAAATCGGTCATTTATTTTTAAAGTAAATCCAGTGCTCCTTCTGTCCCTGTTTATTCTTTATTTATATATACAGATATAATTATGTGTATGTGTCTGGATGAAACTGTAACTGCATTTTCCTCTGATTGTGAGCTTTAAAATTCTGCCATCTATATTTTGTTTATGTGATGTCACTTCGGAGACATTTTATGCTTTCAGTAAACATTGCCTTGAGGTTCTTGAAAATATGCAGCTTCTTTAAACCAAGATAGAACAGATGGAAACTTCATTGCTTAAACAAATGGCTACAGTTTTCTTCAGGGCACAAAATAGTATCATGAACTTGACTGAAAACCTAGGAAGCTTCCAGAAGCTTTTAGTCTTTCTTTGCTGGTGAAGGATACAATTCACAAATTTTGTTCAGGGAATGTTTCACAAAAATCTCCTTGTGTCCTTCCATTTTCTTGTTTTCCTTTTTTTTTTTTTTTTTTTTTTTTCCTCCTTTGAAGGACAGAACTGATGTTCTTGATGCAGATGACCTTTTGGATTAAATTATTATGAGATAGATTTTGCATGACAACACCATTTTCTTGTTAGCTGTAGAAATGACAATGCAGGTGCAACAACCTAGATTATTTTAACAGACTTCATATTACTCAGTTACCAATTCTTGCAATTTAATCTAGCAAAAAAAGTGCTGTGAAGTAGTGATATGAGCTGCCAAATAAATTTTCTGTCTTTGTAGCATTTTTCATCCTTCAAAGAAGGCATAGAACTTATTCTTGCATAGCCTACACCAGGCAGAAGCAGGACTATCATTTTCCCATAATACACATTAACGTAAATCGCAACACATCCTCTGAATCAGGGTCTTTATTGATCTTAGCTCAGAACATGCTTGTATCTTTGTGTCAGAGAGAGAATAATCCTGGTGCTTTTACAGCTGTTTTAATTTAAACTCCACTGATAAAACACATCTATAATAAGGTCTGTTGGAAGAGTTCCCAGCCCTGACAGTTATCTGTAAATTAATGGAAGTCATATACTTGTGCCTGTTTGGAAAATATGTATGACAGTCTAAAGCAGATAACAGAAGTCACATCTGCTGGAGGATGCTTGCAGCAAAGGTAAGCCTTTGTTATAAGTCTCTAGTTCTGGAAATACAGTCATGGTGTTAATACAGTCAAGAATAAGGTATGGAGTTTAGTTAGAAAAACAAGCACAGGATGGTTCTGTGAATCAAACATAATGAGACTGATTACCTATGGCCAGTCTCTGAGTTGTTCTTTATGGTACTGTAAGTATTAACTAGATTTTGGCAAAGGTCCAGACTAGAATTCCTTGAACCCTCAAAGCTTTTGCTAAAGGTGTGTACATTTCACGTTCTCTTGGCATTGCTTCAGCACCAGCAAATTAATAAAAAAAGATTAATCCTTATCATCACATAGAGTAGATTTCCCAAGTGAGACTTACACACTGAAAGTTTTTACCTCCATTAGTAAATTTTGAGGGTGGGGAGTGTGACAGGGCAGCTAGATATACCACCTGTGTTTGGACCCTGCAGACTCGTTTCTTAGAATTGACAAAGCCAAGACAACTACGCTGTGCCTCAGCTGTGCTTATAAACCAGGATCAAAGTGTGGAGTGAAAACTGAATGAGATGACACTGACTGCAAATGTCTACACAGAAGACAATAGGAAGGCACAAAGAGAGTATGAAGCAGCCATGGGACAATGCTGGTGAACATGGTGGGGAGCCATCATAACATGGTTACAGTCTAGTTAAATATGTGAGTTTTGTTAGCATTTCTACAGGATTTTGGGGAGGGACTGGAAAAAATGATAGTGAGGCAGCTTTGTTTAAAAGAAGTTGCTTACAACCATGAAAGGCAAAGTTGGAGGAAAAGATATGTAAGGTTGTTTGGAAATTAGGTGCACAAGAGAACGGTAGCATAAACTGATTGAGAATGATAATGTGGCCTCCCCAAACCCTTAGGATTAGGGAGAAAATAGTGTGTGAAAAAATGTGAATGTGAGGATAAGCTAACTAGGCTTAATGCAGTAATTGTTGCTATTGGAAGGGCTATCTGGCAAATATTGGGTTATCACTGCAATGGCATTCGGCATCGACAGCAGAAGGACAAACTTCATTTATTTAGGACAAGACAAAAGGGCATTGTAAGAACAACGAGTCATAAAATTGAGCAAGAGTCATAAAATCGTGTTAGTCTAGGTAAATTTTAGCTATGACAATGAGACTTAACCAGAATTTCAGGAAATAAATGAGCATGCACACTGAAGACCTGCAGATAAGTCAGAGTCTGTGATAGTACCTCAGCTTTAAGTCCAGGTGATGGGCAGGTTGATGATTTTCATGCTGACAAAGAAGACAGCTGTAAAAGATATGTTGGATAAAGACAAATTAATATGAGTTTAGCCATTTTTGAGATTTAGGCTTTGACTACTCTCCTTGTCAGATGTGGGAAAGGCACTGAGATTTTTACTTCAGTAGATTTGTGCTTATTTATATTAGGGGATTATCTGGCTCATTAAGATAAAAATTGGATAGTGTTAATCTTTCCTTTGAAGTGCCTACATGTAAGTTCTGTACCCCATGAACAACAGTTCAATCCAGCTGAAACACATTGAAATGCATTAATATACACAGACTTGTTTACATAATAATTGAGATATAAGGCTGTGCTATGCAGAGCACCTTTAAGAGTATCTCTGATATTCCTTTAAAATGCCCTATAGTATCAGTTTTCATTAGCAGTTAATTTGACGTTTTCTTTAACTCAGAGGAGACCTAATTCCAACCTTAGTTTGTATAACATCTTATTAAACAATCCTGAGTACTGCGACTCTGTTTTTTGCCTCAGTTTCTCTTAGTGTCTACAAAGAGAATAGCAGTGCTGACTCCACTTGTCAAACATTCTAAGAATAGCTGAAAAGCACTATGTAAGGTGTAGGCTCATCATTAGCAGCTTTTTCCACACATCAGAGTCGCATTTGCACATAAGGGGAAATGTCATACAAGATGAGTTTGTTTCTCAACTATTTAAAAATCTTATAATAGAGTACATAAAAGAGAGTTTGTATTGCAGTTTAGACAGGGAAAGAAAAACAAAAAGCAAAAAAAAGGTATAAAAAGAAGTCTTATTCTAGCTCATGTACTTTTTTCCTGAAATGTAGCCAAGTCCTAATACTAAACTTTCTGATTTACTAAAGTCAAGTCTCAGTCATTCAAAAAATATTCAATAGTCAATGTTCTAGTGAAAAACTTGATTTACGTTTTGAAATGTTACTATTTTCTTTCTCATCTATCAAAATTTCCCATGACCTCAAGATCAGATTTTCCATTGCCTCTGTGCACAATTTCAAGCCAAATAAGCATTTTGGGGTTCACTAGGTTGTATGATCGAGGTCTTATGGAAAAAACATTTATGCCTCCAAAATCTAAACAAATTAGTTGTTTTGACAAATAGACTGTTTGAAATGGCATGCCAAAGAATATATAATAGTGGATGTTATGTTCATTCTGTTTCAGTCTGCTCCCTGCATGAGAGGGAACACCAGAAGTTGAACCAGCGGACTCGTGTGTGTAGGTGGTGATTACACAAGGAATAGAAAGGTGGCAAAAAAACCCCTTTTTATTTTAAATAACAATTCAAATTTCAGTTTTAGGGAATAATCACAACTGATTATACTGACTATAATTTTGAAAAATGGTAGATTTATCTCAGAGAGAATTATGGGGTTTATCCAATATCCAGGAAGTAAATGAAAGGACAGCTGAGTTGCATTCCTTTTTGCTTGTTTTTGAATAAAAAAATAAAAAAGAAAAAGAAAAAATACCACTTCAGATACTGTGCAGAGGGTAAAAAAGTAGTACTATCAATCCCCAAGCTAACTTGTAATTTTCATTACATTTGTACAAATTCTTGTCAATAACAGTTACATGGCCTTCAGTGCCTATTCCCATTACCTGCCATGTACCCCACACTAACATGAAGTCTTCTTCACAATGTAAATGTCCTCATTAGCCCCCTGAACCCATTCTCCTGCATAAACATGACAAAAACAGAAATTTTACTCCTTAAGGACACTTTAGTTAGGAAAGCCAAAAGCCGCAATATCTCTATGGCACGGAATTGTACTCTCAGCTGTATCCTTCCTTTCATCACCCTGGGTAACACTTGTAAATACTTTTTATCCAAAGGCAACAGCAACAGTCACCCCAAGGGTATTTCTGATTCTTCTCTTTTTATTAAGTCATTATGGTTTTGGGAGACCTTTTTAAGAGAAAAAGACCAATGATGATGATCGCTTTGACAGCCAAGGGATAAGAATTCCTTCATCCTTCATGAAATGTGACTAATTTTGGCTCCTTCTTCTCTTCTACTGTGGCATACAAAACTTTGGAGCCACAATGTCTCACTTCACCAGACCAAAAAATGGAGGCATATTTGGGGCTTCCCTTTAGAACAACCATCACTTTTTCTCAGAGACAGGGAATGAGCAGGAACTTTCAAGTGCTTATTTTGTTATTAAGTAGTGATCAGTGTCTTTTCTTTAAAGTATTAGGAATCGTGAATATAATGGTTTTCATTTCATGTTACATTTGTAATAATCCCCTGCATCATTCATCAGCCAGTGAAGAGCTCAAGTTCATCAAAGGAGGAAGTAAAGAATAACAATTATTCTGTTCAATGTTACTTAATAATAGCAAATCTACTCCATGAAGCCAGGAACAATCATCACTAAGAGTATTATACAGCAGCTGAGAAAAACAGATTTATAAACCCAGATGCCAGGCTAAAATCTAATAGTGGAGATGTCATGTTGTAGAAAGCTGTAGTAATTTGGGATATGACCCCACTGAATATTTTAGAAGAGAGCTCACTGTTATCAGTAGCGACATCTGCATTTCTCTTTATATCACTCTCAAAAGCTGCCTCCCAAACCTGGCTGATGCTCTTTACTTCTGCTTCACATATGCACTCCAAATGAAATGTCCTTGGGGCTGTCAGCTCTTCTGCAAGATTTTGCCTGCTACTTTTTTGCTGCACAGGATGTGTATCTGCCACAGTCTCTCTGGTAAATAACACTGCCTTTGTTCCAGACCTTCCTACTAAAAAAAGGGCATCTTTTGGCATCCTGTCTAACATGACCCTGTAACATTTGCACTGGAATGGTCCAGGTTGCTCAGAACTTTGAATCCTTAAGGCACAGTAGAAATGCCACTCTGTCCTTGGTCTATGATAGTAGGAAGCCCTTTCTCTAGAGTAAGACTATCATTCAAAGTCCAAAAGAGAGTGAGTAGTGTCGCTTTTGAAAACTAGCTATGTTACTAAGCTATGTTTAGATGATGTCGTATTAACATTGGATGCTCCCTCTCTGCCTTTACCCATCCCCATCACTGCTTATCTTCTGTCTTTCCTTCCAACCCCTCTTTTCCCCACATCTCCATTTGGGCACAACACTATGAAGCTGCAATCTCTTCTGAGCTAGGTGATAATTTGGGTTCTTTGCCAGCTGATTTTCCCAGAGTACTCCTGGCTGCTGTCACAGGTAGTAGCTATTCTTTTTGATCAGTCACTTTGCTTTTTCACTTTCTTCAGCTCCCTTTAAACAGACTGGAGATTCTCCCATCTGGAGTGTCACTCTGTCCCTGGCAGGGCAGTCCACTCAGGGCACAAACATGATTGCCCATGCTTTCTTTACCATCTTAGGCCCACTTTCAGGTCAGAATATGGAGAGAGGCTAAAACTCTGCCGAGGGAATGGCAGGTCTGTCTCTGAGTGTCTACCCAGAAAGATTCTTCCTGCCCAGCCCAATCTGAGCATCCATCTGCAGCTCCTGGAGGCCAGCAGAGGATAGGGCAAACCATGCTCTGAATGGCACAGGCACATGGAGGCCTGCTGTCCTGTGTACCCTGTCTGTGGCAAATGCCACGCTCTGACAGCTGAGCTTCAGCTGGAAGAGGTCATTTGGGTAGAAGCAGGAGACTGGTGGGGGACCACCAGCTTCAGGAGAGAAGAACCACTTCAGTCTCCTCAAACAGCAGTCTGTGGCCTGGCCTAGGCCGTCCATTCTTCTGTCTGAACTATCTTTACCAGGAAGTAGTGTCCTGACAGCATGTGGCTTGTCCTCCTGGTACGAAGAGGTCATGTACAGTTATTTACTCAATGGTAGCGTCCCCTGTACAGGGTCTCCGGGAAACGGGTGTCCAAACAGAACTGGCTGGCCATAAGGAGCATGTGGACACTATTTAACACTATGATTACAGTATTCTAAGCTCATCACAGTGCAAATCATTTCATCATTTTTACAGTCATGGATGGGCAGGCCACTACTACTATGTCATCAATCCAGACTGGTCAGGTCTTCAGTGGCACAGCTGGCATCTTTCCTGGCTGCTGGGAAACAGTATATGAGTGATACAAAACAGCTTCTGAGGAGCCACAAAATGTAATTTGGCATTATTTCCTGGTTAGGTGGACAGCAAAATCCATGAGCATCTGTCTGGGAGCTCCTTTTCAGAAAGTCAGGCCAGGGACAGTCAGGGTGAATGTGACAGCTGAGCGTGGGGACAGATGTTTGGAAGGCACTCCTATGGCTGACCAGCACGAGCAGTTGGCAAATTTGAGGTTGTTTCTACAAAGCAATATAAAGGTTTTCGTTTTGAAGATGGTATTACAAACAACAAATGAGGCACTACTGTGCCATTTTTAATGACTAAAAATAGGCAAGCATAGATCTCTTTGTGGAGATAGAATATACAGAAAGATACTGCAGTCATTGCAATGTGACTCATTCGTGGCAATAAGGGAAAGAATAACATACTTTTCAGACAAACCAACGCTATTGCTGTTATTCTCAAACAAATAAACCTTCATAGGGCTGATTTGGGAAAGAAGGAAGCTTCTTGCTTTCTGATGCATCATTATAAAAATGTTGGATTTTTTTGTGATCTATCAGCCTAAATAGACAATATGACATCATTCATTGTGACTGGTCTGCAAGGATCTCATTGGCTCTTCCACATAAGTATTTTTGGTACCTTCAGCTGCTTCTTCCTAATGGTGCCTCTTGCTCTAGTTCAAACCTATTTTTACTTCACTGAAATATCTGTGCTGAAGTCCATGCTGTTTAAGGCAGCAGGGTTTGGTACGTTAGCAGGAAGTTAGGAGACCTCATTTCCATTCCTACTTCTGCCAATAACAGCTTTATGACCCAAAACACCAGCTCCCAAATTCCCTCGCACATTCCGTGTTTAAGACAAAGTTTACATTACATATAGTGGTTTTCTCTCTCTAGTATTTGAAAGTATTTTGCATACTATTAATATAACATAATTTGGGATAGGGTTAAATGTTGCCTTCCCTCAGCATCCTCATTTTTTCCATGCCAATCAAGAGACATCATATACTTTCCAATCCCCCAGCTTTCTGTGTATGATTTCTTCATAAGAATATGAGTAGAATATGCCTACTGACAATATCTATCTCTTATCAGTTGCTCCCTCATGTGGGGATCTGTTAATATTATGTAGCATTCATATAAAACTTTTTTTTACATATCATGCAAAATCAAGAGTTCACAAGCTGAGGATCCATTTTAAATGCAAATCTGTGAGTAGCTAGGTCTCATAAATGTTGTTGCTCATTCCCATCTAGTGAGCCACTCTGTTCCACAGCAGAAGAGATGCTTTGCAGCACTGATAGGTCTGGGAAGTTTGCAGACCAGGAAGTAACCAGACTGTTGCTGTCACTAAATATTGTATTTGGGATCACAGTGTGGCTGCTCCTGTTGTGTTTACAAACTGAGGTTTCCTGTAGATGTGGCACCAAATTGATGGTGCCACAATAAAAGCTGCTGGTCTCATAATTCCATCCCATGCAGTTATCTGATAATGAACAATAACTGGTATTTTTTTTTTGTATTCCAGGTTTGTTATCACACTACATATGAGAAAGATTGTCAAATTTCAAAGGAAAAAAAATGCCATGGCTGTAAAACTTGCTCAAAACTATATCAGCATGTCTTGTGTGCAGTTAGGATAAAATAAATGGTATGACGGGCCAAGAATGAGTGTTATTTAGTCATTATTTCTGACCAGTGCCGCCCTGAGGCCACCACATCACCTCCTCCTAGAGGCATCTCTGATTGCTAGTGCTGATACATCCCGTATTGTACCCCTGTATCCTAAGCATGCAAAAATTGGCTAATTCTGCCAATGCTGATGTCTCAGAGGTTTATTATATCATAGAACCATAGAATGTTTCGTGTTGGAAGGGACCTTAAAGATCATCTCATTCCAACTCCCCTGCCATGGACAGGGACGCCACCCACTAGACCAGGCTGCCCAAAGCCCTGTCAACCTGTTCTTGAATGCTTCCAGGAACGGGGCATCTACAATTTCTCTGGGAAACCTGTGCCAGTGCTTCACCACCCTCACAGCAGAGAATTTTTCAATAATATCTAATTTAAATCTACTCTTTTTCAGTTTAAGGCCATTCACAAATTTCCTGTTACTACACACTCTTGTAAAAAGACCCTCATCAGCTCCTCCCTCATCCACCAGTGCTGCAGCCCCATCATAGAACATAAAATTTTTTGGGCACAATTTTCTCTTAGTAAAGTCGTGTTGGTTGTCACCAATAACTTCAATTATAAGTTAACAATTCAATTAACACCAATAGCAGCAATTATTTTCCATGTACCTTCAAATATTTTCCAGAAGCATGTGCTCCATGATCTTTTTTTTTTTTTTTTTTTTTTAAGAAAATAGGGATTTTGTTTCTTTATTTCCAGTTTGTGGGAACTTCATTGCCACAATTTCTCAAATATGGTGAATAGTAGCTTAGGCACTTCATGTGCCAGTCCCTACAGGACCCACAGATATATTTTGTCATGTCCAATGGACTCATGCACGTTCAATTTCCTTAGATGGTTCCTCTTCTGCAACTTCAAAATGTCTGGATTCAGTCTGGCCTAACAGGTCAAAGCTTTTGCTTTGCATCAAAATAAATGGGTCAAAATTTTTCCTTTGCATCAAAATAAGCAATACGAGTGATTTCAAGCATACCTTTAAAAGGCCATTTACATTTTTACTTTTTACTCCTTTCAAATGTCTTTAGATTTGGATTTTTATTTCAGTCACTAGGTAAATCTCTAATTTGTAGACTCAGTCCCTCAGGGGTTTTACTTTTCTATAAGTGGTATTTATTTACAGAAGATTTGACAAGAAACTTAATGAAGGCATTTTATGCACAGCTTCATCCCATTGTTTTAATAAGGCAAGTCTGGTGAGAGATTAGATAAGAAAACCTTGAGTATTGAGGTGAACTCCCATGAGGATAGAAAACACACAAAAAATTGGCTTATAGTTAAAGTTATTGAGAGGAGACTATGTCCTCTCAATATATTTGGATAAGGATATATTTGATAGAGCTGTATTTCTATACATCTCAGTGTCTTGTATGCACTGGTATACAATCAGTAACTAATATATGCTGGTAAATTATACGTATTACTTAACATATAAAGACATAAAGTAAACTAGAGATTTTAGTTATATTAAATAATCTTGATTCTGCTATTTGTGAATGTTTTAGAAAAAGAAAAAAAAATCAGATCTTTACTTTTTTTTTCCTGGCAAGATATGTAGCACTGACATATTTCATGGGACATTTCAGTTTTATTTATGTGATGGACAGCTTATGTATGAAAATTTCTCTTATAGATTCTGAACGTTTTATTGCTCAAGTCAGAAGTAGAAAACTCAGGATGACCTTTGAGTATCATATCTTCTTTTAAAGTCCTGACTGATGGCTTCCCTTCTTTTCACTCTCCTGTGCCTTTTTCTCAGTAATGCCTAAAAGCCTGGAATAAAATCTCCAATGTGTAATGCATAACTAATTTTATTTTTTTACTCCAAACCCAAGCAATTTAAAGCCAAGTAAACACCAGCAGGCTGCATTCACTTACACTATGCATGTTGATGCTAATTGCAGTTCCCTAAGCATTTTACATTGTTTGCACAAAATAGCATTGCTCTGCCTTCAAACAGTCAGTTCAGTGACAGCTGGAATGAGTTTATCTCATACTGCTTAGTGTCAGGTGCATTCTTACAGCTTTCCTGTCTCCTTTTGAGGGCTAATTAAGGCATTCTTCTCTCTTGTTTAACATTTACATTTAAACAGCTGCATCTCATTTGGATATAATGCAAAGATGGACACCTGGCTTTCTTTCCCTGAGATAATTCTGAGAGCTTTTTTTTGCTCCCTCTTCCTTCCACCAAAGCTCCAAAATGGTTATTTTTGTGCTTATGTAGGGAAACAAACCGAAGTGGCTGTAAATGGGAAGAGCTGCTCTTCATTCACAAACAGGGTACATCTTCCCAGGATCCATCACAGCTAGTCTCCTTAGGATACTCGGCATGGGAGCAGAATGCAAAGCAGAGTCCTTGAGCCTTTCATCAGTCTGCTGCCTTTGTCAGGCTCTGGTCACCTCAGGGGCTTCTTCATTGTTCCAGTCCTTTTTGCATCTTGGGTTGTTTGGTTGTTTCTTCCCACACGAACAAAGCATTTACAGGAAAAAGAAAAAAAGAAACAAAGCCTAAACCTTATTCCAGCAGAAAAAACATGGCAAATGTAACCATAGCATTTCCATAAAACCTCTTGTTCCATGTTAGCAAGAAGGGGTGCAGAGGTGCAGCCCACTGTGCTTTCAGAGGGCCACATGATGTCTTGGGAAGGCTGACCTGAAGGAGACTGGACAGAGCTAAAGTAGATATTTATTGCAGGGCCTTTAAGGGTACACCTTGGGCAGGACAGGAGCCTGAC
>VZSR01003803.1:10393846-10418070 GCA_013398615.1 Brachypodius melanocephalos | reverse complement strand
AGACTGTGATCATAAGTTTAAGGGCAATATGTTTATTGATACAAGTTAATGATGTCATGTTCTCATTTCTGTGAAATTGATCTTCATTTCTCAATAGGAACAGAGAAAAAGAGACTTCTCTCCATGGAAAACATTATGATGGGAAGCAAAGGAATGCTGGAGATGTGTCACACCTGTGCTGCCAGGGGCCAGCAGGACTGCACTGCTGATGCTGCAGCCTTGCCCACCTGAGGACCTGGGATAACTGAGGGCAGCAGCAGGCTGTGACTCCAGCTGCCAGCTGGAGGGGAACAAGGCACACACCTCGCTGAAGAGCTTCGCAGATGTTTGATGACAACAGAGAAGATTGGGGGATTGGTGCTGATCCTGGGGATTACTTCTCTCCCTGCCAGGAAGTAACCAGCCTGCAGCTTTGCTCCAGGCCTTTCTCTGCCCTTTGTCCTTGCCCTTGAAGAACCAGAATTGATACTCCCTTTCAGTCCTTCTCCCATTCTCCAACTTCTTGCCATGGTACCCTATCCTGCTTTCTTGACTCTAATTTTCCTATTCTAATATGATGACTTTTGGATATCTTCTTTTGCCATCCTACCAGCTTCCACTTGGTGGCTTTTGCTTTGCTAGTCCAGAATTTCTTTTCCTCATCCCTCAGCCAAACTACAGGTTGCTTGCACTGGTATGCTCTTCCTAATCACACCTCATTCTCTTCTAATTTCAGTAATATAACTTTTCCTTTGCTTTGGTTTTGTTTTGTTGTTTTTTGGGGATTTTTTTGCCAGGGATTGGTTTAGAGAACTTCAAGAGACTCTTGGCATAGGGACTCAAGAAGAACTGGAACAATAACAAAAACTGAAGGAAAAAAATGGAAGTCCCAAATAACACTCAGTATAGGAGAGCACGCATATATGACTGTCCGGAAGACTTAATTGTGAAGCTATAGCAAGTCCCAGCATGTGAAAATTGTATTTTTTCCCAAAAAGTTTGTAACTGGGCAGGTTATTGAAAATTAAATTGGCACATCTGGTTTGGAGGCTAGACACCTCCAATAAAATTTTCAAGTTTGTATGTGAAATTATGGGACACTATAGCATCTGAAAATGATGAGTAGCAAAGAAACATTCATCTGACTGCATATGAATGTCTTCATCTGAGCTTGCAGTCACTGAACATTTAAAGTACGAAAGAAAGACAAGGCACGTCTATGACAGACTACTAAAATGGTACAAGCATTCATTATAAAGGTGTCCTAGGAGAATTATCTCACATACAAACCTCTAAAGTACAGATATCTGAAAAAGGGTGAAATTTATATAAAAATTCAACTTGAGCAGTCTCCTTTCCAACCTCCTACTTAAAAACACCCAGTGGATATTTACTGAACCACTCTGTGAAGCAATGTGAGTCCTGAATATAAAATGTTACTGGAGAATTGCATATGGAATGCACCAAGCAATCCTGAGAAGTCAAGCTGCTTATTGCAACATACAATTTTATTATTCATTTTTTCACCTAAAAAAATCAACCTTTTATGTTACATCAGGAGTACACTGTCTCTGAGGAACAAGACTGCACTGAAGACAGATTGTTGCTGCTGATAACTCATTTCTGCATACATAAGTTTTCTGTTCCTCAAATATATTAATGATATAACCACAGGGGAACTATCTACATTGGTCTCTGTGTAAAAACTGGAGCTTTTTAAACAGCCTATCCTTGCACAAAGGCTTATTATCATCTTGGACAGTAGCACAAAGTTAGGAACAAGGAGCTGGGTTTATTGCCAGATTTTATCATGAGAAAAAATGAAGACTAGATGAGCTGGTTGTTATTTTGTTCTCATTTTAATAGAATATTTTTTCACTGGAAGAGACTGCTCCTTTAGAACCTAAAGCTTGCCTCAGGAACTTATTGATTTTAACAAACAAGTATCAAAAGTTAGTCTTTAAATCTCTCAGTTTCATTTAAGTTGTGTTAAAGTGCTTCATGGAGACCAGCTGAGTAATTTCATTGAATTTGAGTAATTGCATTCAATAAATGTTTCTCTGAGAATGTTGAAGTATTTTACTTGGGCTTGTACTTTTTTTTTTTTTAAAGTTCAAATTCTAATTTACAGGTTTCATATTGTGGCTATGCTTTATATTTTCCTCTATCCAGCCTGGCTGACATCTTTCACTGCAAGTGTTTATTTCATTATTAATAATGGATACTGACCTTTTCTCCTTTTGATAAACAGTTCAACCTGCATTGAGAAGAAATAATACATGATAGCTGGGAGAAATAATACATAATAATGCATGATCCATGTTAAAATATCATGGTGATACTTTCTTTGAGCCACAGTAAAGCCATTCTATGGGGCAAGAGATTATATCCCTGTGAAAATTGAATCAAAAAGAACTTTTTCAAAATTGTTTTTCACTCACACAAAAAAAGATACATTCTTGAATCTGTTGCAGCTCCTGATGCTGTGTGAGCCATACATCACTTCCTCACCCAGCATAGCTGTTCATTCCTCTCACCAGCACAGGGCACAAGGATGTCAGTGCTATGACCAGAGATCAGCTGAGCACATGCAGTAGCAGAAAGAAATTGTCATTGAGTTTGAGAGGTTTTTGTCCTTTCTGTGAATGTCTCTCAGACACTAGAGTTTTTCAGAAGGAGAAGTACATTTTGAGAATACAGAGAAGCAAAATCGAGATGGAGAAGAATGTAGAAAGTGGGAGGATATTCAAGTGTGAAGAGAAACAGAGATTTGGGCAGAAAAGAAACTACTCTTAGAAGTTACAGAAGAAGAAATTGGTCAGAGGGAGGAAGAATAAGTTTGCATATTGTATATGCAAACTGGGACTAAAAACATTGGAGTGATTCTATGATGAGCAGTTGATGAAGGTTAACAGGATAATATGTAGTAGGGAGATATCGAGCTAAAATCTCTGGCAGTTCACGTCCTCTGATAAAACACATCAGCAAATGGTCAGAGAGTGCCAAGAAGGTCAATAAAGCCACAAAGAAACAAGGGAGAAGATGAAGTGAGTGTGATGGAGTAAGACAAATATAGGGCTTGGGCTGTGTGCGGGGATAAAGACATTAAGGTCAGTAAAAACACTGACAAGAGCAGTCTGAGAGGAACATGAAGGTTTCTTAAGCCAGGGGACCCATGCAAAGATTAGGAACTTCTGTGGGGTTATATGATGATGCCTTGTAAGGATGATAGATTCTGTGGAGGCAAGTCCCTCATCTGAACTTTTGTGCTGAGTTTTAGTTTGCCTTCAGCAAAACCAGTACAAAAGCGAAAAGGTGGTTCTAGAGAAAATGGCTTTCAAGAACCAAAGAAAGCAAGAAAAAAGAAATGTGATGCTTTATTTTACTGAAATATAAAGAGAAGATAAATAGGAAGGTGCAAAATAGAGACATGCAAACTAATGAGGAGCATTCAGGTGGTAAATTGAACACTGCTTTGTACTTTCTCCATTAATTCACTGTAACAGGGGGACATCTGGGGGAAGGCAGAAGATGTAAAACCAGTAAAGGGAAGCGTGTTTTTCCTGCTTGGGCCCTAGAACACCTGCTCACAAGGCAGTAACACAGCTAGGAGCTCAGCATGACTGAAAAAGAGATTGAACATTTGCATGGATGAGGCCATGCAAAGTTACAGGCTTATAAGCTGTAAACAAATCAAAAACATTTGGAAAGGATAGAAGCCTCCCGCCTCAGGCTGTTTCCTAGCTTTTGACAAAACAATAAGATGTGTTTTCCTTAGGGGCAGCTTTTGAGATTTCCAGTCTCAAATTACTCAAGACAACTTTATCATTTAATGACATTAAATTACTCTTTCTGATTTTGGTGATTCTCTATATTTACTGTCAGTAATTATATACTCTTTTAGCAGCCTGTCGCACTTGTGCACATTTCTGGCTGTGTTTGAACATAAATGAGTCAGTTATCACTGACTGATAACTCTTGTCTAAATGTGTGTTTAGAGTCTACTGCTCCCTGGTCACTCTTGCTAGGGAGGGCCTTTAACACGCCATTGGAATCTGGCTGGTACCCAAAGGTGGAACTGCTATTGTTTGCACTCTGGAATAGGTGTCAGTCATGCATTAGTTGGGAATCTGATCTTTCTCACCTACATTAGGACTGGTGATCTCATGCTGAGGGCAGACTGTTGACAGCCATCTGCTGCAGGGGGTGCCTCTTACTCTGGGGAAAGCTGAACACCACTGCAGGCAGCACAAGGGCCTGGCACACTCCCCATTGGTATCCATATCTCAACATATGGCCAGATTCACAGTAAGGATAGATAGGTGAGGACTACCACAGGAAAGCATTGTTGTAGATGCCCCAGCCTTTAAAAATCTGAACTTTCATTCAGCTCAAATAATGTGAGCTCGAGGAACTGTATATCCTTAGGTACTTTATTAAATCAATGTATTTCATTCCAGCTCTCCCACCTCTATTTCTAGCTGCTACTTGCAAACCACAATGAAATAAGAATATTCCTTGCTGCGAAAAACAAGCCATTCAGTGCTTCAAAATGATATATGAGATCCTCAGTGTGTGCCAGTACAGGATCTTCTGATGAGTTAGAAACAGTACATTCCACCCAAGTCCCAGAGGGGTGCCTATTTTGGTGTTTCAATTTAAAGGAAGAGTGAGATTTTGAAACAAATTGCCTATTGTCTCTTTTTGTTGTGCTTTGATTTGCACCACAAAATGGTCTCGGAACGCATGACCTGGATTCCTTGTGGATGGAACTAAATTGGAAGATGTGCTCCTGGGAGTGTACTTAATGCACTCTAGCTGTAAAGGACACTCAGGTCATGGGACCAGTTTACTCCTAATATAAACCTGCTGAAAATGTGCATATCGCAGGTGTCAGGCCCTAAACATCAACTGTTACTTCTACAGATCTTACTTGTCCACATTACAATTTAGACGTAGCAAAAGTCACCAAGTGACCCAGACAAATACAAGAGAAATGACTAGATAAAAACTATTGTCCTGTTGCTCTTTCAGATTCAATATTCAGACAAAACTACCATATACTGATGCTCTACCTTTCCTCAGAGGTACCAAGGCATTTATCAACATAATATCTAAGCACTGTAAAAGACAAAAAAAAAAAATGTGAGCACTATTTTAAGACTCTATTTTTTTCTGTTTCTTCTTACCCCACATTTTTTCCCTTCTCCATTTTTTAAATTTTTTTTTAACTTACAGACAACTGCACTTATGATTTCTATAGCACTCCCTTAGCAGGTATATGTATCTAACTACTAAAAAGGATCTTCAATTTAGGTACAGTGCTTGGAGGATGTAAAACATTATGTGACTGCTAAGTATTATTAAGATGAAGAGAAGGCAGATTAATGAGGAAGGCATTCTGCTCCGAGATGAAAGGGGCTTTATTAGCTTTTCATACAAAACCTTGTAGGGAAATCCTGTTTTTGTGAACATCACAAGCTCCTGATAATTTGTTTGTGTAATGCCATCGAAACTAAAACACCTTCCCTGTTCCTCTTTAAGTGATTAAACAGGTTACAATAAGGTGCTGAGGGAGATGGATGGCATAGTACTTCATAAGACAAACAGAACAGGAAGAACTGATTCTCAGGAAAATAGAGAGGAGAGCCTTGGCTTGACTTTATTTCAGTATTGATGACACTTAGGATTATCACTGAAGTCTTGAAATTTTTGAAATTTTAAATTTTTTCTTAAGTGTACTAATTCTCTATATTCTACATTGTTAAGAATAAATTGTAATATTCATGTTTGCAAACACAATTGTTTCAAAATACTTAAAATTTAATAACATATAAAAACCAAACCAAATTAAAAAAAAGCAACAAACATATCCTTTAAAACTTTGTGATGACCACCCAAAGATATTTTGGACAAAACTGCTTGTGAAAAACACTTTACATTCAGATGGCTATAAGAAAAGCATTTGGATTAAGTTGTTACCTTCTGATTTATCTTTGGATTTCTATAAATCAAAGCTCTGCTGTAGATTAATGCTCAGTCATGTCACACCAGCTTTACAAAGATACAGATGGTCTCAAGTGGCAGGTCAGAACCAGACCCATGGGGCACTTTTTCAGTTTGACCCTAATATTCTCACTGGCACTGTGGAATCTGGCATAGACAGAAAATTCCAGGGTGGATCAGAGATGGGCTGCACTATACTTTTAAATAATGGCTATTCTTCATTGAAAGAAGAATCCTTCACAACATATGAATATGTGCCTAAACTATGTCAATATTTAGAGATAACATCACAATAATAAAGTGAAGTAAAACATTTTCCAGATATATTTGCAAATAGAGTTTATTATTCATAAGTTACCCAATGTGCAAACATTCATATTGAGCAGGGAATACACCACATGGAGATTTTATTCCCAAGTACCTTCATGTAGGCAAGAATTTCATGAAAACTAGATGTAAGCCTCTGAAAGATGGAACTGTCTGAAAGGCAGAAAATAGCAGTGTCTAAGTTTAATGATGACTCCATTTCAACTCAGTGGTACTGGGTCTGAGAAAAAGAATCCAAATAAGTTTTCTCCATAAAGATTGACAACACATCTGTCAATTGAAATGGTGAGGGGAGGTGGAGAGAAGAGTATAGTCACATGTTGTAAGGCCAGAAAATGCTTTTTCACACAGTCCTGCAGTAATAAATACCTCAGGATTTTCCAAAGGTACTTTTGCATTGTACCTCTGACTTTCAATATTCTCTTATCCTTACTGCTAAGAATGGATTAAATAATCTCATTCCAATGAAAACACTTCCAATGGGAACACTAAATTCTGTTATCAAGTTGCTCTTAAAATTTCTCTCAGGCTGGCTAAATTGGGTGAGTGTATTACGACTCTGTAAAAAGAGCCTCCCTGACCTGTAGGTCATTCAGGGAGCCCTTGACTCGGTGCATCTCCTTGCAGTTCTTGGCCACAGAATGGACCCTGGGCTCCCATTCCTCATTTCTTCCCTACAGAGTAGCAGTACCAGACCTGTACTCCTCCTCAGTCATACTTTCTCTGTGCATGTTAACTCCCTCAGCCATAACTGGCTGCTCCTGATTCAGCTGACTCTTTCCAGGCTGCTGCTTTCCACAGCACAGTCTCCCACACTGCCAGCACAGTCTGTGCTGCTTACAGATGTGTGATCTAGCACTAAAATCTCACAAGTTTTCAAAACTAATAAAAGTTTCCTAGCAAAGGCTTTTATACCATCTTCTAGAACAGATCTCTGTGAATATTCAATGGGTATTAATTTTTAAAAAAATTCTTTTTTGGAAAACATTCCATGTGATCTCTGACCTAAAACTTTTTATTGTTACACTGTAGAAATGAACTTGAAATTAATTAATTTGTGGTAATGTCCTGCTAATGCTGCCAAGATATACATCCTTAAACAAACACAGGTTTCAATCCAAACCTTACTTTGGGATTTCAGACAGTCATGAGTCAGGTTTTCCATACTGTTAACACTCAGGCTGTTCCAGTGGTTCAAACCTTGCATGCAGCTGTGCAGCCCAAGGACCAAGTCATAATGTTTACATTTCTCAATTGGACCAGTGCTATTTCCTATAATCAATGTCCATCTGACAGGCCTCCTACCTGCCATAATGCTGCTATGGGTTTTGCATCATTGTTGATATGCTTTTTCAAGAGCAAAATAGCCTTGTTACACAGCATAGCTTCTGATTATTCAGGCTTGACGAAACTCAGTATTATGTACTACAAATGGCTGCTTCTGGCAGCTGCTGCTATCAGTTCTTAAAAGTGCTGGCATTAGATGGGAAAATGGGCAATAGGAAAAAACAGTTTCTCTCACCTACATTAACACAGCAATGTATTATAGCAGTGGGAAGTACTTTTTGGCCTTACAAATGATAATACAGAAGAAATATTAGCAATTTTCTTTGAGCATTAATTGAATTGATCTAGTTCTGATTACCACAATCTGCAAACAGCTTCCCCAATGTACAGAGGATTTAATTATTCCCAGAAGAAATGTCCTGTAAATCTGAGGTATTGTAGGTATGTGAATAGACCAAATATCCTTGCAGTTCATTACCCTGTAGGTATCTCTCTTCTTACATGGCAGTAAAGCAAACAGAAACATCAGAGGTATAAGTAGAAAGAGCAGCTTAAAAAAAAGGGTTGGATTTGGCAGACAAATGTACACCGTGTACCCTCACGTGCTTCTCTTTGAAATCTAAAGATGCCAGAGGATTTCAGAGTGTTGTGGGGAGAGTCAGAACAAGAACACCAAGACACCTCACAAGGCTTCAGCAAAAAGCAGATTGTTTAAAAAGAGGTTCCAGATTATCTCCTGCTTGACAAAGACAAGACTGTTTTGTAAAGGCAGCATCTAATGCCGTGTGGCTGAGGATAAAAGAACAGCAAGAGTCATTAACACAAGTAGCAAGTCATCAGCTTTCTCAATATTCATGCCCAATCCTTTAATCATTTACCCTACACATGCATCTTAATGGGAATTCTGCCAAAGTATAAACTGTTAGATTAACTGCTACAAAATCTTGAAAAATTAGAGCAAATGATCTGTGCAGGAGTGGTAGTGCACAAAGAATATCAATAACTTTTGCATTGGCAGCTGAGCCAGAAAAGCCATGAGCAAGAAAACAAGAGGAAAGCTACCTAATCATGCCATTTACTTCAGTAATATGCTCACTTTTTTCATGGAGTATTTTCTGGGGTGCTTCTAACATGTTACCTGCTAAAAGAAACCCATCCTAAATGTTCTGGGCACAGTACCAGGTCTGAAAAGGAACAGTTTCCTGAACTTGTCAGAATTTGATTAGGCAGACAAAATGATCTTAGTTTCATGATTTAATAGCATGCTACTGTTGTTGTTTCTGTGTTCGAGTTTATGTAAACCAGCACGGAATTTCTGAATTCATTTGCAGTAGTCACTCTGTAGGGCAGGAGTGACTACCATTGCTCACAAATCTCATTTCAAAACTTGAAATGTCTGGGTTACAAACCTCTCCAAGGCCTGAGAGGAAGAGACATCAAAAGTAGCACTTGATAAGTGGACAAGGACAACAGATTCCCAAGTTTTCATTTGCAGAATAAGAACTGGCTGAACACTGAGCTGAGATCCCCTTAGCATCCACCTCATCACATCTCCTAGCCTGCTATTTGCCATATTTGGAGATTCAGATTTCCTTCCATGTCAACAAGGTCCCAGACTGCTCCTAATTTAGTGAGCCTACCAAATGATAAACAAAACAATATTCCTATTACAGGAGCTTCCCCACTAAGCTTAAAACAAATTATACCAATATTAATACTGCTACTACTAAGTACCTTCCAAAGGGACTAGGATCTCACAGGATCTATAAAATGCTAAGAAGCAGTGCTGCTGTGAGCACACTCATCTATGCTTTCATATGCTAGGTTACTTTGATCAACAGCAATCAGAACATTCCTGAGGCATGTGGAGGGAAAATCTAACCAAGGCAGTCTATTTCTAGGCATCTGACCTTGCCTTGTAACCAGTGAAATCAACAAACAATTTTAGGGAGTAATTAGTAGAATTTAGGCTATTAGTATGGACCTAATGTATTTCACTCTAGAGGTGGCTATTTCTATCTCCTGTCTTGACCTTGGAATAGTGCCCTGGAAGAGCACCTTGCTCTCCTCCCTTTATGAAATGATGGCCTGTTTTGAACCTGTCAAAGCCTCATTGTCACTTCCAACAGAGTTGGGAGAGGACGTCAGATGTGCTGCCTGCTGCTTGTGTTGGTAAGTTTGAAACACAGTTAGAGGCCAGTTTAGGGAATAGCTCACAGCTGTAAGTCCTTACAGCCTGCTGCTCTCTCATGATCCAAAAATATCAGTCAAGTGTTTGCTTAGAGTTCAATAACTAACCTTAAAATAATCTATAGAAAGGATCACTGGCTGAGGAAGGGGCATCAAATAATTTCACTCGAGGGATTTCAGTAGTTCACCTTTCCAAACAAAAGTTTATAATAAATGTAATTCATACTGATATTGATATGTTCTATTCATAACAGTGACTGGTGTGCTTTTATTTCAATCTTTATTTCAATAGAAGCCTCAATAAATGCACAAACTATAAAGAATTTCCTGTGTTGTAGCAAAGTGTCTAGCTAGTTCTGTAAGTGGGGACTTGTGGTAGTGATGACAACTATTTCAACAGGACTTCCTCAAACAGTGAGTGCTTTCAGAACCATCTCTTACCAGTAAACCCATGACTTCAGTTTGGCTACAACTGATGCTTTCCCACCCAATAATTCATAGGGTGACAGGAAGATAATTTTTTTTCTCTGTGCCTCCCCAGAGGCCAAAGCATGTTCATGTGAGCTATTTTAAAAACTTTTCTAAAATACAGTGTATGCACACATTCTTTATTTGAGCAATAACTTAGTAATATGGTGCATGTTTTTCAGTTTTTAAAGCTTTGCTTTTCATCTGTCTCTGTCTATGTGCTGTAGTCCCAGCCTTTCATAGGCTTCCCATACATAAATTTAAATGGCTAAACTGATGGATGCAAAAACAGCTTGACATCATCTCTCAAACACCTTTTTGTGGACAATCAAGTTCAAAGGAAACTAAAAATTTTTTTCCTTTCTAGTGTCCCACATACTGAATAAACAAAGTTCAAATCAGTGATTTCTTACACGTATATATCCATAAAACTGGTAAAAGAAATAAGCTACTTGTATCTTTTTTCCTGAAAACAGTGCAATTAGAATGAAAATCCCAGTCAAAATGGGACAAAATCAGAGTACTGAAACACGTAGCCCACATTTCATCCTTTTTTCATTGAAAAGAAAAAGCCAACTCATCCAGAAGAAACAGGAAAGGAAGAGTGGATTGGGGGGGCAGAAACTTGTGATTTGTGCCATTGTAAAAAAGACTCTGAAGTCTGATCTACTTATAGCACCTCACATTAAAGGAGACACAGAATCCCTCCTGACATGTTCTCTCAAGAAAGCAGGAACCAAATCTTTTGGAGAACAATCTTAAGCCAGGTCCTGGGCAATAGAAAGAATCTGGGGCTACATTTGCTCACATCTCAGCTGGAAACAGCCCACTGGGCTGGAGGGACTGAACTGCTGTCACCTCTGATGGCCCTGGGACACCAGTTTTCCCCCCAGGCTTCTTGTCTTGAGCATTTGCCTCCTTCTCTTGGAGAACTCTCCTATGTTCAGGGAGAGTTCAGTTTTTTCAATACTTTTAAGACAATATTTTCAGCATTGTCTCAACATGTCCCCCTCATTCTGCCTTGATTTCTCTTCTGCAAGCTCTGCAGAAGAGCCTGGATGGGGACATGGCTCTGCCAGCAGCACCAAGGATGAGCAGTCCTGACTCCTTGCAAATAGGAAATCAAAGACAACATCAAAGCCTTGTCCACAGCAGGACACCTTTCTCACCCTAGAAGAGCACAAACACATTAGTTATACACATGTGGAATTCCTGCATGGGTTCAGCTTTTCTTCCTTTGTATCACCCAAAAAAATCTACTTTTCCTGATATTATGGCCAGACAGTAATTACCATTTGGTGTCCAGACAGATGTAGTCTCTCTAATTTTTAATGTCCTCAAATTCTTCTTTCTGCAGTGACAACAGTAAAGATCAGAAGATTACCTCAAATGCTGAGAGTAGCATAAAGAGCAGATGAATACCCAGAAGTACAAGGAGAGGCAGAGGGAAAAAGAAAAGAAGAATATCTGTGTTCAAGGCAGCATGGTTGAAGTGTTTGTCTTTAAAGTGCTCAAAAGAATATAATGGTGATCTAATGAAATTTCGATCTTACTTTTCAAGTTCTCGAATATACTCTGAAGCAGAGTCAACTTTCTTTAAAGTATCAAAATAAATGTTGTGTGGTTTTGTTAAGTTTTTTTTGTTACTGTTGTTTGCTGGGTTTTTTTTTCCTTAAATGAATATTAGTTGTCAGTGTACAAAAATTTTTCAGACAAGGCCTCACAACTGTGCTACTGAAAATTTTTTCAGAACTGTGTTCTCCAGATTAATTTTTAAAGGTTGACTTGACCTTCAAAAGACTATGTTATCTGTCATTTTTCTTGTCATTTGATCAAAGAGGCTTTGCCTCTATCTGGACAAGCAGAAATCACATAAATTTTCCTTTCCTTGTTCTTTTTTTTTTCTTTTTTTTTTTCTTTTTTCGTGACTTTTCTGGGTGGTTCCACCTTAAATTTTTGGTTTCTTGCCTTTCTAGGCAAAAACTGGTGTCTGTATTCTTACTGCTGACACCAGCTTTCACATCCCTCCTGAAATTTATTCAGCTAATCATGCCTTTTCACTTAATACACTTACATGGAACTAACAACATAATCAAAACACTGAGAGGTTCCTTGCAATAAAATATACCCTGCCTCACTGTGTTTCTAGTCTGACCTTGACAGTGAGCTTTTTTTTGCTTAAAGTAATTGGTTATATGGCTACTACTCCCTCCAGAAATTCCATTCCCTTTTGTGATTTGGGGGGTGTGTGAAATACCGCTTCAGTGTTTTGTCAGCGTTTCAAACCATTTTCCATCTGGGCTTTTCCTTTTCTTCATGGACACCAGTGTAAGGACTAATTTCTAATACAGATGAGAACTTCTGGATGGGGTGAGCAGGACCCATGCCAGTGGTCAGCAGTAAACTGAAGTCATATAAACCCAAGATGTTCAAACCCCAAAATGGCACAGGTGACTCAAATAACAAGAACCTGAGACATGACTAAGAACGACAAAATAGAACTTTCTTCATGCAACTTTTAGCCAAAAGTAAAAAATATTATGTTTATAAGGGTTTTTTTTTTTTACAGCTGCTCAAGGCCATTGCAGGGAAATGAGTCACAGTCCCATTTTCTCCTAAAGTCTGGATCTCCAAAAGGGATCACACTTTCCATGAAGCACTGTGGGAAGACAGCCTCAGAGCTGGTGATGCTCTGAGGAATGCAGACAGGGATAACCCAATTTCTACCCTGAGGTTCTGTGGCCACAAAATATTTCAAATTATCTATGCTCTTCTACCAAGGATTTTTTTTCCCCCACAGGAAAATAGTGATATTTTCTGTGGAAAATCTATCTAAAATTGTTTACTGTACAAACAGTTTCATCATTTTTTTTCTCCCTACCTTATTCCTTTTATCCTTTGTCAAATTCCTCAGGGAAAAAGAGCCTCGAAAATGGAGAAGATGAACAAGACTCCCTGATCATATTCTCTTTTTTTTAGTGCAAGAAAACTTGAATTTTCTTTAGCAGCTGCTATTACTTCCAGGGTCTTTTAGAAATATATTAGACCTCAAGGAAACTATATGTCCACATATAAGTTCAACATAGTATTTTACATTCTTGTAGAGAAATTTGCAAAATAACCATGGTCTGAAAGGACATCCTCTAGAAAATCAGATTTATGAAGCATCAAAATGTGATATTTTAGAAAATTTTATCAGGTTGGACTAAGAAAAATGATACCTTTAGCTTGCAAAACTTAGGGCCAGGAAAGTACACCTCATCCTTTTCTTTCTTCTGTATAAAACTTTTCATTTTTAGAATAGTTCCTAATGCATGACCCCATTGTCTAATGTTACATAACCTGAAACTATCTCTTTTTTATATTGATCATCTCTAGCCAAAGACTTGAGGAGTACTCTCTGCTGCTGGATCTGCAATGTAAATGACGCTTTTCCTTTTCCTGTGCTAAATTTCTGACACAGCTGGTGCAAGTTCTGTGCAGACAGGAGAATAAGCAATCTGTTCTTAGAGAAAAAAATGCTAAGAAATGGACAATATTATTTTACATGAAAATGCTACAGTATTAACAACAGGATACGTTAACAGGCACGAAGATTCCAACCCCTTTAAAATTTTCTCTTTTCAAAAACATGTTTTGAAAGATGTTTTCCACCACTGAGCCTTTTTTGAGATTATCTTTAAAAAGGAAATCTAAAAGAGAGTTTACTCATGCATTTCAGAGAATATAAGGCTGAAAAAAATCCATATGCTGCACTTTCAAAATGGCAAGAAAATCCAGTTTCTATTCCATTTTTCATTAAAGATACATAGAAACGAATAACACTAGAGAGTTACATAAAGGTTGTGCCAGTAAAGCTTTCTTTCTGCTTTTCTCTATCACTTATTCTATGTAAGTCATATAATTTACAAAAAACCTCAACCTAACTGTTAAAATGGGTCATCTCTCAAAACATTTATCAAGTCTTTTAATATCCTCATTCATTTACAGATATACCTGGTACCCTAGGTCTGCCTGTGTACACTTCTGGGAGACAGAGAGAGAGAACCAAAATACAAGTTATATGCTTTAAAAATTGCTAATATCCATCAAAAACTTGGGTTATCCAAGTAATATATGTGTTTAACTTTATTACAAGCTTTCGTGGGATAATTGTAGCATTGGGAAGCTTTTGAGATGCTTCATTAAATGACAAACAGCTACTTTGAAATCTCTGATACAGGCAAATGTTGACAATTGTTACAGTGCTCACAATATGCAGCAATGCTCATGCTTCACATTTCTGTGGTTAATTTGGACCACAGTGACTGAACAAAGCAGCCTAAAACTAAAGCTAAGGATAACACTATTGTGGGATCTCATGGCAAAATTTTATGAGAGATAGGATACCCCAAACTATTGCTCTCAAATAAGATTTCAGTTTTTTTCAGAATTTCCACGACTTAACAAGTATGCTTCATGGAATTTGAGTGATCAATTTCATGGCTTTAGGTTTATGCACAGTTCTGCCAATCTTTGATCATCACACATAGAGCTAACAAATTATTTGTTTTTTAGTGTAGCTACTGGCTGAGAATTCCTTACTGAGAATGCTCCTGCTGTTCCACTTAGCATATAAAGAGAAAAACTTACACAGGAACAACTAAGAAATTCACAATATTTTACACAGGGACTGTATCTCATAGATCTTACAAATAATTTGAACTCCAAGAAGTAAAATAAAATAAAGTAAAATAAAATAAAATAAAATAAAATAAAATAAATAATTCTAAACCTTACAGAAGAAATTCTGAAGACAAGCTGACCCTTTATTTTTAATAGAGGATGTTGCCTCTGCACTAGCTGTTATTCATTTCCTGTGTTGTATATGATGTGTAATTATTTATATTACTGAAAGATAAAGTCCAAAAAGTAATTCTGGATTGAGCTAAGCATTCACTTATTCAAGAGGTGCTCATGCTTCTCCCTCCAACCCCCAACACCCCAATTTCAAAAGATAATTATTAATATTGACAGTTTAGTCAATCTGATATACTATTCCCAGAAAAATTGAAGCAGAACTGAGTGAACAAACTTAGGAGTCAAAATCATTTTCTAGCACAGGCTTGTTTCTGAATGACAAAATTATCTTTCCTCTGACACTGTATGTGAGGTGAAGTGGACTCTGCTTTGTTGTCAAGCTCTGATTAATTAGCTTGTGAATTTTTCAATTCCAGAGGCTCAAGCATGTTTGTGTAATTTGCACATAGTATACATAGTAAATAGAGAGTACACTGAGCTCATGGGCAGGATCCTGTAATTGTTGCATAAAGCTATCTAAACAGAGAGCATTTTTTTTCAATGCAGCATTATTAATTCCTTCCCTATTATTGTGTAACGTGAGGAACAGGAGGCCTTTACCTCCTTTGTTGTCTGCAGGCTTTCAGCAGAGTTTAAACACATAATCAGTTCTGCAAGTACAGTCTGGTTCAAAACTAAATGCAAACGAATGCAGGTTGAAAAATGTTCTTCAAATTAAACTTTCTCTACCATCCTTCCCCATAACAATCAGTTCCCAATTAGGACTGACCAGTCTCCACTTTTCATTATGGATTTTGGAGTCTGATCTTCCTTGTCTCAGTATTTTCTGTCTCTCTCTGCAGATATGCCAAGCTTTTCTTTTCAGACACATCCTAGTACTGCTCTCCTCCCACAAAAACTGGTGTCAAGCATCAGAAGGCCCATGGCCCCAGCCCTTCCATCAATCCAGGCAGCTCTGGTCCCAGTGTCCCTGTCCCTGTCCCCAGCAGGCTATCTCCATCACTGCAGAAGCAGTACTATGGGTGAGGGAACCAGCAAGGCTCCAGTTCTTGGGGCACCCACCCAGCACTGGCCTCCTGCACTTGTGCAAGCTTGAGGGAAACCACTCTATGTTCCTGAGAAAAGGATGAAAGGGAGTGATCCTGCCAGCACGGCAAAACAAAAAGGGAGGAAGATGCAAAAAATTATTTAAGGGAATAAAAAATAGACAATAGAAAGAATTCCTCGGGTGGCTTTTTGGTCATTCGACCTTTGTGCATCTCACCCAGCATCTTGCTGGGCAGAGACTATTCTGTTTGACTGATGAGTAAATAAATGTAAGTGGCACTGGCATGGCCCTGAAATAACTGCAGATACCACCAGTGTATGTGAGAAACCACATTAAACTAATTTTAACCCGCGATCCTGCACTTTCTCAATGGAAGTTCTCTCTCTGCTTAATGAGGTGTATACCTAGAGAAATCTGCAACAAGCCACTTATCTGATTAACCAGGCAAAAGGTATGGGAACTAAATACCTACAGATATTTCTTCTCATGCCTCAAGCTTAGACATCCTGCTCCCTACCCTGAAATATACACTTTAATTCTATATTTGGTGAGAACAGATGACAGTCTCCGCTGTAAGACTGGGAATCTTGTTGGTAGCACAATGCTTCCAAAGAGGCAGGAAGCTGCCTTCTGTTCTGTACTGGTGAGGAGAGGACTCAGTGGGCTGACACATATTTCACAGCTCTGCATATTAGAACTTCAAATTTCAATTATCACTTCAGGTACACATGAATGAGAAAAGAGGGCAGAATTGTAGTGGAAAGCTCTTACAGGCATAATTTGTGCTTCTTAATGTGCTTGGTTACAAAAGGGAAGTACAAATGACCTACGCAACACTATTCAGCAAATAGACTAAAAAGTAGGTGTGATGATTAGCCTTTGGTTTTCTAGTGAAGAAAAGTCTCCATTACTGTATTCTTGTATATTTTTCCCCAACACTTTCAGACTGTACTGAGATTCAGATCAACAATCATAAACATGTACTAGCCCTCTGTCACAGATGACTACCAGATTTCACCTCAATGACCATGAAAATCAATGCTCAGCATCTTGTGAAATAAAAGTGAGTACAGAATGAGCCTCAAAGAATTTTCAGCATTACTTCCTTTAAATTACTAATACTCTGAGATATGATGTAATAACTGATCAAAGTTTGTCAAATTTCACATTTGAGATCAAAGCTATGAATTTTCAAGGGAGCTTACACTCAAGAAGTTTCCTAGGTAAGATATGTAACTACATGTGTGTTTCAAAGGGAGGGAAAAGTTTGAATGTGTCTTTTGAAAATTGGTAGTTTGCCTAATGATGAGGTTAGATTTCCATGTGATTGCTGGCATATGATAATACAAGAATTCTAGACTAATTTTCTGTGCTTTGGTGTTTGTAACAAAAGTTAAATGTGATTTCATAAAAATTGATTTCTTTTTTCCCTTTGTTTCTACTTCATCATATACATACTTTGAACTGAAGTCCTTAAAGAGACAACTGTTGAACAGTTTCATCCTAAATGTAGGCTGCCAGAGTAAATAAGCAAATCAAATGAGGAGAAAAAATAATATAAAACCCTGCTGTTCAAAAATGTTGGCATACCTCATGGTTTTCCATCAAAGTTTTCCCAACTTTTTTGGTGCTACACATGTTCATTTTTCATGTGAACAAGTGATGTGTCTGGCTCCCCATCCTCTAGCACATGCACTGAGAGCAGCTGTGATTTGCCCGACTCACTCTGGATGTCCACGGTGCAGGCGCGCACATCTGAACGGAAATCACGGATTTTTTACTGTCAATAGAAATTGAGTTAATGCAGTCAGTGGAGTATAAAGGCGATTCATTGTCTGCCAAGGCAGTCAATACGAGTTTGTTTGATTAGACCTTCACTATAAAGCAGAATAGGATGATTACTTCAGATGCAGATCCCCAGAGAACAACTTCAGTTATCTAAGCACAGATGTCTCATGCCACGTTATGTGCCGTGGTACATCTCCTGGTGCCTCACACAGCCTTTTCAGAGAGGAACAGATCTACTGGAACTCTTGGCTCAAACATTCCATCATTACTCAGAATTTCATGACGGTGTACAACAGCTTCAAAAATACCTAGATGCTGCTGGTCTTGCAACAGCATCCAGACCCTAAAAAGTGAGATGAATCCCAGCTATCAGAACAGGAGAACAAATGAAAATACACAGGGCCTCTTCAGCTTAGCTCCAAGCCCTGTAACAGAGTTTTCATGTGTCATACAATGGCAGTCAAACCTGAGCCCATGTCATACTAGTGGTCTTTGGGAATTTTCCTACAAAATGTAAAAGAAACATTTTTGAATGAATTTCTATTGGGTGCTGTTGTTGTTGCTGTTGTTGTTGCTGTTTTTGTTGTATTCTGATACTGTCTAACCAAACAAGGCAGGCAGTAGAGAAGAAATAGAGGCACTAAAGCATCATGAATCCAAAAGCTGAGTATTAGATCCGCAGAAAACACAAGAGCAGAATCTGGTTTTCTAAAATCCAATCTAAAGCCCAGCCTCTGGGCCACATGGATTCCTTTCCTACTCCTTCCCATCAGCTTCCTATTCTTACTCTCTTCCTGAACACCACAGCAGTGAAACAACAACAGACAATTAGACCCATTCTTCTAATTTTTCTGACTTTCTTTCCTGACCCTAGATGAGCACACTTCTTGTTTTCAGTCTGGGACATATTTTTTGAGAAGTCATCCAGCTTTCCCTCTCCACTGAGCCCCTCCTGGCTGCCTGCTGTGGTGTTTGCCTGTAAAACACACTCTCCCATGCTGACTCTCTGCAGGCTAACTGCTGGCATAGAGTGTCAAATTTTCTCTATTGGATGATTACATGGGAAGACTCCACACAACTAAAATTACCTGTCTGTAAAGATTTTCATTTTCCCAGGGTGCTGAAGGTAAAGTTGGACTTCCATCCATGATCCCATAGAATGAATGCCAGGCTTTTTTCCAGTCCCTGCTCTTCTGCAATCCAGGCTTCTCTTGCTGCACGCAGGTTCTTGATCACGCTAGCTAAGGGCACACTAGCTAAGGGCAACCTCAGACAGGCTCTGCTCCATTTCACATGAAAAGAAACATAGTTTCTTGAATGAAATTGACAAATTCAGGGCAGAATTGGAAACATTAATTGAAGGTCCCTAGGAGCACATATAGGGGAACTACACAACCCCCTCACTCCCAATTTAGATGTCACTCACTGCCATAACTGAGCTCATTGCTACAGTTATGCACACAGTGAGGATATACCTGGACTGATGGTGGTGGAATATGGAAAGCATCGAAGGACCGATATAAAAATATCTTAATTAGTTTTATATTCCTGGATTTACCTGTGCCCCCTAATCTGCACAGCCACTGTGATGTATAGAAGGTTCATGGAAAATAAGGAGGAATGAAGGTTGTGGTAGGGTTGTTCTGAAAAATTTCCAATCTCAGAAAGGAAGCATTTAGATACTAAATTGAGAGGAGGTGTTGACTCACTTGAAGGTTAAGAGGCTCTGAAGGGACATCTTGACAAAATAGGGAGCTGGGCAATCACCACCCATGTGAAGTTTCACAAAGACAAGAGGCAGATTCTGCACCTGGGACAGGGCAACTGTTGTTGACTGGTCGTGTGCATGGACTGGGGAATGAGGTGCTGGAGAGCAGTGCTGCACAAAGGGACCTGGGGGTCCTGGTCAGTGGCAAGTTGAACATGAGCCAGCAGTGCCCTGGCAGCCAGCAGGGACAACCCTGTCCTGGGGGGCATCAGGCACAGCATGGCCAGGCAGGCAAGGGAGGGGATTGTCCATCTCCACTCTACACTCAAGTGTTGGGGCCAGTTTTGGGTGCCATCATGTGAGAAGATGATGAAAGACATGAAACTGTTAGAGGAGGGCCAGGAAGATGCCAAAAGGCCATGAGGAGAAGTCATGTGAGGTCACTTGGTGTGTTCAGCCGGGAAAGAAGGAGACAGGGGAGGCCCCAGTTTGTCACAACAGAATACACGAACAATCCAAGTTGTGTTCTGTGTTGCAGAATCATGTGAAAATGTCACTTGACTGATAGTTTTTTTAAGATTCTCCTGCGAAATAATCCTCTCTTGAGTTATCCTTAATAGAACTGATTTACACTTCACATATGGAACGATGACAATAAAAAGGTGACCAGATAGATAATGTGTCAGGAATATGCTGATATTTTCATAACAAACATCAAATAAATCAATCCACTTACCCTTCTCTTGAGATGCCTTGGATAACTACCTTCAATATGTCAGTCGTTTAAAAGAAGTTGTGTGACCTTGAGATATAGTAATCCAAGCACTCCAGAGTTTCCTTCCACCCTCTCTCCCCTTGCTTTTTGCAGCACTGTGTTTGGTCACGCCTGGCTGTCAGATCAGTGCAGGGCAGAAGGCCATAGCCAAAGTTACCAAGGCACACTTGGCATGGGCTTCTCTACTTCAGGGTTTCTTTCTGTACGCGCTATGTAGGCCTGTCACTAAAAAAGAAATATACTGGATATCACGGTCATAATAACTCTGGTACAGTGTGACATTGGGCACATTCAGAATCATGATGCAGTGTCTGCTCTGACCACATTGCTCAGTGTCATATGAGGCTTTCACTCTCTCCCTTCTGAAGTATTAAATATCGATCAAGAAGCATCCCTGTTAACTCTGAAGGCTCCACAGACTCTGAATAGGGATACACTAGGATCTCTGCACTTCAAAATCTATTAGGCAAACTGAGAACATCGACACCAACATCTCAGTCTTGTGAAAAATTCAATTACAGATCTTTTTGTTTTGACCGGGTTTTTAGGTAATTTTTTTTATCTTCTCCACCTACACTTTTCTTCATCCACCTTAAATTAATTTCTGTATATGTTCATGGCAAAACAAATTTCAATTTCATGCATCTAAATTTGCTTCTGTTACTGTTTATTTGATAACTGCTGAGATGCTTATCCACTCAGAGAACAAATATAATTCCTTTTCAGCCTATGAAATTAAATGGTGAGGCCCAAATAACCAAAATGAGTTAGTTTCAGGTCCCTCATCCTGTTATATTTTGAATCAGGTACATTAAAGTCACAAATAAATACAATGAAATAAGATGTCCAGAGATGATGTGAAGGGAAAAAAATTACTATGTTGTGTTATGTTGGTTAACATAATACAAATTGAGAGCAAATTATCTGGTACTTTTTAAAAATAGCTACTGCTATTCAGAGACACCACAGAATCACTGTGATACCATACAGGCAAGGCTGAAGTACCTAGCAACCCATCAGTAAATACAGATTACAGTACAGATGTCATGCAAAAGAAGTCCTTTATATATCAGCTATTTGGTGCTTTGAAAAACCACACAAAAAATCATGTCAGCATAAGAAAATAAGGGATTAGAATAGCATCATGCCTCTTTGCTCAATATTTTAGACAATGTGTTAGAAGTGTGGCTAATTAGAGACAGAATAATGTAATCTATAAAATTTTAGTTCTGCATTGGAAAACAGTCTTCTAATTTAGACTGAACCATTTGCAAAGAAAATTGAAAAGAGATGCAGTAAAGCATATTGAATCATCATCAGTTCCTTAGACAATTTTTAAAAAAAAATAATTTTAGCTGCTTTCAATTAATCTCTTGCTTTACAGACTAGTAATATTACTAGTAATGACTACATCTTTTCACAGCAGTAAATTCCTGGGGTTTTTTAGGTGATCCTACACTTTAAAGATCCAAGCATCCTTCTGACTGGCGTTCTTGGAAGAAGATTTATTCAACACTTTGGATTTTCCAAATGCCCATGCAGATTATTCTGCACCATTAGATATTTCAGAAGTATCTGTGGATCCAAAATCCCAAGGTATACTGGACACAAAAACTCAAGAGAAGTACCAGAATTTCACATGCAGTCATTGGGAAAAGTCAGACACGTAAAGCACTTCCAATGTCAGCTTCGTGTGTAGTAACAAGAAATGAGAAAAGTTATTCTCTTTCTCTACTCCTTTCAATGCCTATGAGAAAAAATTACAGCCTGAAAATCCTTTCTGAATTTCCACATCCCTTCCCCTTCATCTCTCCAACAGCCTACAGGCCACGAAGGGAGCAGGAGCAAGTAATTTGCTGCCACAGATCAAGCCTGTAGCTCCTTATCAACACTTGTAGAAGAGCCAAAGGCAAAGATTAACCCATCCATTCTCCATCTAAAAGTGGAGGCAGAGACCACAAAACAAGGAGCCTGATTTTGTAACTTAGGAAGCACAACACCACCTTCCTACACAGGAACCCTCTCTGCTCCTGTAGGACTTTAGAATGTAAAGTTTTAATCCCACTAGTCTAAGAAATGCTGCAATCTCTTGTCCTCAAACAGGAGCTTCAACATTCTTTCTGCCTTCAAGGAGACTTGTAATGTTGCTCATTGCCATGTCAGATGCTAGAGGAAACCACAGAGGGTGGCAGGAAAGGAGAAGAATTGAGGGACATGAGTTGTAATGTGAGATTTTCCCACAAGGAAGGCAACAACATCTACCTTGCTTACCATGATGAGGCAGATAAAGCTGGAAGTGGTGCAAAGGAAACACAAAATGGGGAGTGGTTTTGCACATTTACAGGGCTGAAAGCTAATTTTCTCAATAAAGAAAGGGCTGCAAGAATTTCCAAGGAATTATGACCAAATCTGTCACAGAAATACTTGAGAAAGCATTTATCTTTTCCAAGAAACTGAAATTATTCTTTGGACTATGGGGAGTTGGATCATTTTCTTTTCCAGAATAATTTTCTTCAACTCTCCAAATTCTGCTGCATGCTTTTGTGAGTGGTCAAGGCTGGATGACAATTGTGATTCACAGTGGCCTTGAAATCTGTGAGGTTCAGCCTCTCTGTCATCCGTTTCATAGATGAGTAGATGTTGTTTTCAGCCTTATCTGTATTTAGTCAAAACTTGCATTTTCACTTGTTATGGCACTTCTAATACAGCATTTTCCTCTGCAGCAGCTGCTCCTCAACACATTTCAAACATTTCCAATATAGTGCTGTGAAGAATGACTAGGATGAGATGGTTACAACTTTTTGAATGAGGCTCTTTAACTGGAATTTGGTATTTTTAGCAAAACTCGACCTGACTATATCAGTAAAGATAGATATTTCATAACCTGATGTCATGATCAAGGAATCAGAAGGTAGCCTGACTTATGCTTGGTTGATTTTGGTGCATGACCACTCTCTGTCATGGTCGTCTGTCAACAAAAAGGACAGCAATCACTGTCTCCAGAGAAAAACAATATTGCAGTGCGAGATATTCAAGGCCTTACCTGAAACATACAAATACACCTACAGTAGGTTGCTTCCTACCCTAGGTGTTTCCCTAAAAAACCTTCCCTATAGGAAAAAGGCAGTTGTCATTAATTCTTTCCTAACGTCCAAGTCAACTTGGAGATTATATAGACATAAGGAAAACCTAGTCAAGAGTATTAGCAGTGTTTATCTGGATCTAACAAAAGTGTCAGAAAGAGAATTTAGACTCTCATTTGCTATCTGAAGTCAAGTGTGGTCTGTAGAGATAGTATCTTTCATTAAACTAACTCGTATAATCTTAAAAACGTAAAGATATTCGATTTTGGGCACCTGAGATGTTCTCATGTTCAAAAAAAAAGGCAGTATAAGACTTCACAGCTGTGGAGTGGAATGACTGCTCTAATTCAAAGCCGGTATGTCAATCAATCAATCAAGTAGGGCATCTGGGGGAAATACAAATTGATACCTGCTCAGCAAATAACAGGAAGGAGAGAAGTAATTATGGCCACTCCCATGAAAAGCTGAAGATAAAAGTCTTCTATATTCTTTAGAGAAGCATTCAAATATGGAAAAACAAATTTCTTGTTCCATAAAAGTGTGTTTTTCAAACATAATATCAAAGCAAGCTTTTCTGCACTGACCATTCTTTGCAGCCTTAAAGAAGAGAAATTCAAATATTCTCATCACTCTCAGACACAACTTCATATGTCATGTATGATATCTGAAATATCATATTTCATAAGTTATAGAGTGTTATCTAGAAATCAGGCAATAATTTGTGAATTTAGGATTGAATGCCAAAACTACTTTTCTCCATCTTTT
>VZSR01003803.1:10370813-10393724 GCA_013398615.1 Brachypodius melanocephalos | reverse complement strand
AAACAACAAAAAAATGAGATGTCAAATTTCATCTTTATTAACTAATTTTTATTAGCCCAACAATCTGCTTTTCAATTAGTATGCTAATTTCACACAAAGTGCTAAAATTACCTTTTTAAAAGCTGTGCAAAAGATTGGGCTTTAATTTGCTTATCTGTAAAGGGCTCATATTTTTCCTTTCTTACTGGCTTGCTCACTGTTGGAATGCCACTGTTTTGCAAACATCCATCTCCGTAACATGTTATTACCACCATCTCTTTCAATATCATCTCATAGCACAAGATCTACTCTCAAATATACTCATAAAGAGTCCTTCCTCTTAGTGCAATTCAACAATAAAAGTTACTGAAATGAGAGGATGTTTCCCAAGCAAATAATTGTAACAATCTGGATCAGGTAAGCAATTCTAGTTACTAAAGCAAAATATCAGCACAAAGGAAAAGCACATTTATACATCAGGGAACCAGATCTGAAGAAGACAGAGCAATGTTACATGTGCTCCAGTCTGTGCCAAAACTGTAGGAAATTGCCATGTAAGTAGGGAGGAAAAGTCTTTCCTGAAAAGCATTATGAAGGTGACAGATTTTTGTGAATTCACTAACATATACTCTTGCACATTCAAAGTCAGCTCCTATGTTCAAAGTAATCTCAGAATCTATTGAGCATTCTTTCTTTGTGTTCTTTTAAGAAGCCTTTGTTCCTGTCTTGCCTGGACAGGCTGTTCCAAACAAGTTGTGTTGTAAGTACTGGATGCAGGTAATATCTGAGCCCTACCAGTCTTCTGCATCATTTACACTGATTTAGACAGGAAAAATGAGAAGGATTCATGTTTGTAGAAAACACTGGTTATAGTCAGCTGGCCTTGATTTTCTTATTCAGAAGATTTTGTTTTTCCTTTATGCCTCCCTGAGCTTAGTGAGACAAATTGGATGTAACTAAATTGTGTTATCAGGTCAAACAGACTAGATATGATTATTCATGGATCAGACAATTGTTCTGAGAAAATTTAATTGACATCTAAGCCTGGGAGCTTTTGCATTCCATTTTATTTACTTCTGTCCTGCATAGGAGAGAATGAATATCACTTATTGGCAGAAAGAACCATTAAAACACCGTGGCACAGAAGTCTCTTTGGCAGAACTGTCAGAAGAGACGTGAGGTAACTGGTAGAAACCTGAGGCACCATGTCTCTGAAGCCAGCAGGCTACAAGTCAGGATGCAGTGCAACCTGGGAAGGCAGAAATGAGGTAAAACTGACTTGCCTAACCCTGGCAGCTACTGCAGCAGGATGCAAACTGGAAGAAAGCAGAAAGCCCTTAAGCTTCGGTGTATGTCCACGCCTACTGGTGAAGCAGCTATGAAGAAGGGGAAGTACAACCTCTAAGTCTGCACAATAAGAGATGGAAGATTTCGAGCATCTCTACTCTTCTTCCTTCAGTTCTCAGATACAAATGCATTCCTTGCTCGTGCAAAGCCACAGTTCTTTGTACCCAGACCCCTCCCACAGTTCATTATTGTTCCTAAGCACAAATGTACTGTGTACACATCAGAAACTGCATTATCTTGAAATAGCTACACTTTCCATCATCCTCCCTACTCCCATCTTATGTCTGCCTTAATTGCTTCAATCAAAACAGCTCTTAGAAAGAAGCATCAGCTAGACTTAAGGTACTTAACAAGATTTAGGTCCTTCTGTTTCCTCCCACACAATGTAAGCAGAAGAAAATAGATGGCCTTCTACAAAGAGATGATCTGTGTATTACCTGACATTGTATTACACTCTGTGACCAGAATGGGGCTGTTCAGGGTTTTTTATTCCCCAAATTTTAAAGAATGCTCCTTTTTCCTGAATCTTGCATTTTACGAGTGAGTTACCATTCCCTTAGGTCAGAAAAAAGGAAGCTTTGATAGCCAGAGACAGCTGCAACATAACTGATATAGTATATCTATTATGAGTTTGGTTTAGTCACACATAAAAGTTCTGTTGATTTAAGTATTCATGTGTGTCTAATTCTGCTGCATGAGACAGAGTTTTCAGGCATCTGTGTGCAATATATCTTTCTACTTACCTTCCATGTGAAACGAGGGAATGGTTTGTCAGTCTTGATCCTGATTTTTTTCTCTGTAGTGTTCTGCTTTGCCTTTTGCCATGTGTGCATCCTTGCATCCCACTTTTCAATGCAACTTTATTTTGGCCGGAAAATCACCTCAATTGTCATTTACAGATGGTAAGAGGACAACTGGCACTGAAAGTTTTCAATTTGCATCACCGAGGGCTCTTGGAAGCCTTACAATTCCAAGTTAATTTGAATCAAATTTCCTAGAGATCAAGTAAAATTGCACACTAATTAAGGGGGGTTCCTGGCTCCTTCTAAGCCTATGAAACTCTGATAAATCAAACCAGCCTCCCTAAATTTAAATCAGCTGAACCCTTGGTCCTGACTTTTCCTTCTACAAAAAGCTACAAAATGGGATAAAAGACATATAAGAACAGATTTCTTGCACAAACAGATGGAATTTTTAACCTTTAATCTGTCCAGGTGTTGAGTTAATCCTCCTTAACTCATATAATGTATTTATCTAAGTAGGAGAAGGGGCTGGAAGTAACACCACTGGCATTGCAAAGTACACTACAGGATTTATCCCATCATCCAGCTGTATCTTGGGCCACTGTCACTTGAGAAAAAAATGAACTTATCCACATGCCTAAGATTTCACTCTAAATTTCATTATACTCCCGATGAAATCAGTGCAGTTTTTGGCTTTCATAACTGCACACTGGGAATTTATATAAACAATGGTTGTAGCTTGGTAGCACAAATACAAACAGGTCTATCAGAGATCTGTTGGCTGAATGACACCTGTTGATATCCCAATAATTGCTAATTAATTACAATATGTTTAAACCAGCATCTTATACAGAAATGGGTTAGTGGCATATAACAAGGCTGTGGAAACTGAGCAATGAATTAAACAAAACATTCATAAAATAATACTGTATATAACTCCATACATGTTAGAGAGGAGCTTCAGACAATGAGAATAAATGTAAAAATATGAAAAAAGGATGAGGTAAAAAGAGAAGGCGGTAATTATCCTAATTAACACTGATTTTGTTATAAACAGGATTTTTTTGTATAGCAGGAATTAAAGAGAAAAACAAATGACACCATATTTGATTTAGAACAGACTATGCATGAGAATCCTGAGGTAGGTGTTAGACATACAAAATGAAGTGAGAAGGAAGTAAAATGACAGAACAAGTGTATATGGCACCTGGTACTTCCTTCAATACATTGCAGTTGAACCTTCTCTAGGCAAAGCATGGACACTAAATATAGACTTCAGAGAGGCAATAGTGGGAGAGTTCCTCTCTTACACAGCCTTTGCTTCTTTTAAATAACATTTTTAATTAATTTTGACTTCATATTGTCTGCAACTTCCATGCATTGGGTGTTTTTTTCCAAAACTGGTATAGAAAAATAGGCAATTTGTTTAAAAAAATTTAAAATCACAGAATGTCCTCCCAAAAATAACCATTGCATGAAAAGATCAGTGCCTTTTTAAGGAGCCAGTCCCTCCAGCAAGTGCTTGATTTTTACTTCTCTTTTTCTCTTTTATGCAATGAAAGTACTAAAGGACCACTAAAGCACATTTGCTGTATGAGAACTGGCTGCTTTACACAACATGAAATGGAGCTCAACTTAGTCATGGGATGTCTTGGATACTCTGCTAAAGCAATACAGTAATACAGGACTGGGTTCAGATGGTACAACAGCCTGCAGAACTGTCTTGCTACACCATCATGGTCTGAAACTTATGGATACCACAGCCCATAAGAATATTTTGCACATAAAATTTAAAAACCTTGAGAAAACTTTCCAAGTCAGGCACTGATTTTGATCAATAAAAATAAATAATTGCAGAAGCAAATAATTAAAATTGTACGAGTACTAGAAATGTGCATTAAAACCTAGAAAAAATAAGAAGTCTCTTTAAAAGTTCCTGTAGGGAGTCTTTTCCCTTGTTCAAGAGAAAGTCAAGTAAGCACAGCTGCGAGTGAATGGGATTGCACACGGCTCAATCCTGTCAGCCCAGTAACATATAGGAATTGCTTTCCACATGCCACTTGGAAAGGAATTTCAGCTTCTGCCTTCATATTCTCTTAAGAACTGGTGCACAAGAAGAAAAAGCCTTGGGTCAGTCTTGTCCAAGGGATAGATCTTCATCCCTTGACTGAATAAAGGACTTTAACAAATCAAGTTCTTGAGTGGAAATTTAAAAAAAAAAAAACCATTAGACTTTCATTCATTTCTTAAAATGGTCATTCTCTGGATGCCTGATTTCTCACATGCAAGACTGTAGAGAAAGATATATGCCATCTGGTAACATGTGATAATGCATTTACCTTTTATAATGCTCTCCAGCAGGTGCTGAGATTATGGTCTACTTCCAAACCATAAAGTCAACGTTTAAATCATGGGGTTATTTTAGATAGATATAGATATAGATGATATAGATATACAGATACAGATTCAGATAGATAGATAGATATAGATATAGATATAGATTAGATATAGATATAGATAGATATAGATATAGATATAGAGACAGAGATAAAGATATAGTTAATGCGATTTATAGACTTTGAAGTTAAGACACATTTTAGTATGCAGAGCTATTTGGTGTGGCCAGTAGAATTTTATTCATACATCCACAAGAGCTGTAAATCGATTTTCTACTTGAACTCCCAAGGTTGCTCAGTAATTTCAAACTATTATAGAAAGGTAATTTTCATTATATTTCCAAGGATCTCATTAAAAAAGAAATCTAGTTTTAACATCTTCTTGTTCTTCATTTTCACTAAAGCATGTCTGTGAATCTTCTATTGCATTTTTTAAAATGTAAATAATATGCATGCTAATTTATAATTTTTGTGCATATTGTCCATATGTATGTAACTGTGTGTGAAAAAGAAGTAATTAACTACTCCAAAGCTATAGTTTATCTATTAAACTTATTAGTTACGTATGGATCACAGAACGTGGCTCATAATTTTGTGTGAAATTTGTCTCAGTGTTTTGCAATCCCAGCAGGTAGCTGACATTAACATCCTGTCAATTTGCATCTTCTGTTTTCAATGCTCTTTTTCTTTATTATTTGTTACAATCAAAATAACATTAGACAATCTTTTACCTATCTTCCTTGCAACCTCTCCAGGAAAACACACAGACTCTCACACACTTACAAATAAAACTAGCGCAACTTAATCAAACTGTTTTTTCAGATGAGAAAGCAGCAGAGATTGTCACAGCAAATATGTTACCAAACTATTGCAAAGCCATGGGGAGAGAATGGTAAGTTATGCCAAGCCATCGTCTTTTAGGTCAGAGAGTGGGCACAGATACCAAAGCAATCCTGAATCCTGTTAGCAAACAACTCATTGTAGCACAGATCTCTGTGCTTTTCACTGGTATTAATCAGCCTGGGTCGACCCTTATGCTGCTCAGGCAGAGCAGTTCAGTCTGATGATCACACATCTCTTGCCTGTGCAGCAATGTACAGTCTATCTTTAGAGGAGCCAGAAAAAATGAAAATCAAGAAGAGTCATGAGATGAATTTATTTCAGTGATTTTTAAAAGCTCACCACAATTAAATTAGTGTATAAATTTTCTCAGCATCTAAATGAAATGCAGCTATGCAACTGAGGTTTTATTCCTTAAACTTCTGAAGAAAAATGTTATTTACATTCAGAGATATCTGCAATTATTTCTGTTCTGCAATTATGAATCTATTATTTTTAAAAAAAGATAAATATCATTAGTAAAAAGACTACACCCTGTAATAAACATTTTGTCATTTAGATGACTCCAAAGTAAAACCTATACATTTTCTCCCCCTCCCCCACATTTTTATATAATCCTTCTGTCAGGATAACTTTCTTTAAAGTCTGAAATACATCTCAAGGTTTTATTTGCAAAGGTAGGAAAAAAAATAATTTCTATGCACAGGAAATTTCATGGCATAGGTTCATAGCTAATAAAAGTTTCCACTCAAGATTTGCCTTTATGTCTATTAATCAGTATTTTCTACCATTTTTTCCTCCTCTCACTTTTAATATAATTTTTTTATTGCTACTAAATGGTTTAAAATACTGTTCTGCATGCAAGCTTGTGCATGTGAAACATTGATTCTGCAAGTGATAGTAAATAATTGAAGTATGTACTGCCAAAGTCCCGAGTAATTTGTATGCAATGTAAATCCATACAATCACTTGCAGGAGTCTGTCATGGGAAAAAGCAGAAGTCTAGAAGCTGTTCAGAAGCCTTTTTTATCTATCCATCCACCTATCTGTCTATTTCGACACTTTAGCTTACAGCAATGCCCAAAATGACTGCAATAGTTAAATCTGTATCTTAGCTGCTGCTTTAAATCCCAGTCTTAAAAGGATGAGAACTCAGAAAAATTCCCTCCAGGCTGGTTTGACACAGGGTTTCTGACAATATCGCCAGTGCAGCATGGTGGAAAAAAGACCAGTTAAAATAACTCTCAGGATGAATCTTGTGCACACCTAATCCCACCTAGGACTCCACCCAGACAAACTTATGTATTATGTCTGCATTGCATCAAACATTCTGTTTCCTTTTCCTGATGGTCCAACACTATTTCTCACTTTATTTTCAGAGAAGCAATTTCATGCCTTCCCCATGACTGCTGCTCCTTTTAGAAGGGGTTTCCTGTGATTGTCAAAGCTACTTCCTTATCCTTCAAAGTTTCAAAATCACGCCTAGGTATCTTCTGGCTCTATCACTGTAAAATGTCATTGTTTTCTTGCACCCTTACACTTTGACTGTGTATTACAATATGATGGCATAGAGCTCTTTGGAGCAGGAACCAGCCCTTTGCTGTGGTGGCACTACAGGTGAGATCTAGAACCATCAGCAGCTGTTTAGGTAACACCACCAGCAAAAATATTATCATTGTGATAATTGAACCATCGTGGTGGAGTTTCTAAGGCTCCCAGATATTAGCATGACATCCTCTAAGCCTTCATAGGCACAGAAAAGTCACTGAAAATTTAACTGAACTGCCAATCTTACTCAGGGCAAACACACATTTTGCTCCCTGTATCTCACTGAGTTTACCTTGGTCTGAATACATGACTTACTCTGTGTTCTTAATGCATTAGGAAAAGAAGCCTGGTTTAGTCAGAATAAACCACAGGAGGTTGAAATGCAACAGATAAATCATCAGTAATTACAACTTCATATCTCATTTCCCCTAGATTAACAAATGATTCCTCTTTCTCATTTGGCCCAACAAGCCTTCAAGTTGACTCCTTATGAGACAAACTATGACTTTCTTTCTTTCTTTCCAGTACAATTATTGATTTCTTCCTTTGTATTTTACATGTAACATCACAAAATATGGTTATTCTTTTAGCAATCAGAATACTGTAGTCATAAGTATTTACCTACTTCATCATCTTAAAATTTCTTTGAGACACTGAGTCCCTACTACACTCTAAAATTAATGAGATCACCTCCCTGCCCTAAACAACTTCCAAGGAAATCGTCTTAAAGAAGACACCAGCTGCAACAGAACAAATTTTACAAAAAAAAGTTAGGAGAAACCCCCTTACCCACTGTTTTGAACAATACATTTTAAAAGGTTGACAAGGCTTCACAGAGACAGATCAAGTCAGAAACTAAATAAGATACTGTTGGATGTTTCACACCCAATGTTTTCTTTATTTTTTGAACTGTCATGGTTCAACCCCAGCTGGCAGCTAAGCACCAACCAGCCATGGACTCAATTCTCCCTGAGTGGGATGGGGCACAGAATTGTACAAGTGAGAAAACTGGTGCATTGATATAAAGACAGTTTAACGGGAAAAGCATGGTGTGCAGCCATCCCCAGGAAAGCAGGACTCCATCACACATAAAAGTTGCTTAGGAAGACACATGACATCACACCAAACATCCTTCCACTCTCTTCACTCAGCTTTTTATTGGTAAGCATAACACCATACGGTCCTGACTGTCCCTTGGGTCACTTGGGGTCTGCTGTCCCTGCTGTGTGCTCTCCAAACTCCTTGTGCACCCCCAGCCTCATCACTGGTGGGGTGGGGTGAGAAGGTGAAGAGTCCTTAGCTCTGTGTAAGCCCTGCTCAGCTGTAATGAAAACATCCCTGTGTTATCAGCTCTGTTTTCAGCACAAATCAAAAGTGCCATCCTGTAGTAGGTGCTGTGAAGAAAAATAATTATTTCAGCCCAAACCAGCATATTAACCAAAGGAAATAAGTTTCCTTTCTCTCCAAAAACCCTTTCACACTTGGCAACCAGTAGGAAAAACGAAATAAAATTACAATTAATCCCCCCACTCCTTTCCATATTTAACCATAAAAAAGTTAATGAAGTTGTAGCTATGAGAAGCCATTCCACACAGCATAATGCTACTAAGTTGTTCTCCACACACCAAAAAACAGTTCAAAATCACATGGGTCTGATTGCCATTTGCACAAAAGCCACTAATCGCCACTTTGGCAGTATAAAGGTGCTTTGAAGTGGGTACAAATTCTTGCTCTGCATTCTTATTAAGGCTCCTTTCATCTGTCAGAAACATCTGAAAAAAAGACAATGGTCACGTCTCTAAAAACTTCCCATCTCATTGTAAAACACACTCAAACTCATAGGAGCAGTTTATCATAGTGTAAAACCTAGGGAACTTACAACTCAAGAAACTGTACCAAAGTAACTGTGACGTGTCTCCTGCAGCACTTTACACTGAACTGTAAAAGACTATCTGTCTATAAAAGCAGTGATAACAGAGTTTTCAGATAAGGATATAAAATCCTGCATCTTATTAGATTCTATTAGATTTGAATAGGGTACCAAGCTGTTATCCCTGGGTCTGGCAGTAATGACCACTTCACTATACAAAGGCAGGCTTTTTAATAGGAAAAGGCTCTGCTATTTCACTCTCATTTTTAGTCTTCCTATCCCATATTAGAAAAACAGATAAATGTTTTAAGGAGGAACACGTGATTAAATCTTTATGAAGCAGTCCTGAATCAGAAACATTAGTACAGGGATTCTTTTTCTATAACAGATGTTGTTGGTGAGGTGCGTGTGTGTAGATATACACATGTATATATGATGCACACAGCCATATATGTCAAAACACTTTCAAATGATGTTGGGCATATAGGTGAATAAAAACTGATGTCACTGGAAACAGTCTGAGTGTACAAGCATAAATAAATGCTCTTGCAAGAATCGAAGGACAGACTATGCTCTGACTCTTCTCTCATCTGCCTTCATGACCTTTCCTTGGCCTATGTTCTCTAATCATCTTGTGAAGTCTACAGGTCACAAAGCTCAGTGCTGCTTCCAAAGAGACGCAGAGTAAGTTTTTTTACTTGTACTGCAACCCTCTACCATTGGTCATTCATGGCTGAGACACCACCAAAACATGAAAATATTAAACAGGAAGGGAAAATGGTTTATTTTCATTTGTCCTGTACTTCAGCAGTAAGATTGGTTTGGAAAACAATCTGTAATGCACCAGCCTAACATTGTACCAGGAAACCACATGGCAAGTCCCACCCATACCAACAGCTTGAATTTCCTAGCGTCACTTATCAAAAACAGGGAATCAATCCATTCATTAAAAAAACACCAAAGAGACAAAAAAAGCCCAATAATCCCCAACAACAACAAGAAAACCCAACCACCACAAAACAAAACTGAAAGAAACCAGGTGTAAATTTGAGCATCAGTCATATATTTAAATGAACCCTGACACCACTACAGTGTTCGAGAGAGAGCTCTGTCTTTGTATTTCTTGCATGACGAATGGTTTTAACAAGCCTGTTTCAGACAGTGGAGTGCAGTGTTCAAAAATCCAACAGTAGCTTGGGGAGAATGCCACTAGCCAATAGGATTTAGAGACAAACAAGTTAGTCAACTGAGAAAATTCAGGAAATGATTTTCCATATCCTTGACTAGCCTGTCTTGCTGTATTTTCCCCCTACCTTAGCTATAGTTCCTTTGGCTAATATTAACATTTGCAGATGATCCTTCCCTAAGTGATTATTGATTACTACTTTGAATATCATGCACTCACAGCTAGCTACTTGCTGTGTCTGCCTAGCCACGTGCTATTGCTTCTGTCTGTGCAATGGATGGGTAAAAATCCTAAGGGTTCTTTATACTGATTTTTACCTGCTGCTAATACAAGGAGGGCATCTAGGCACACAAATGGTAGGCTCTATTTGTAGAAATACTCTGATATGAATATTCTATGAACATGCTTGTCAAGGAAATTGGTTTTGCATGAATCTTAATTTTAAGTGACTAGAGGGATCGCAAATATTATCTTGGTGATTGGTTTTGTATCATTCTTGCAGCTACATTTCCAGTTATAGGTCCCTGGATAAGAGTGAACAATTCATCACCATCCAAGGAACATATGCTTCTCAAATAATACCTGTAGATCGTTATTAAAGGCAGAGTAATTGTAATTTAACCAAGCAATACGTATAAAGTTATTTTAATCTTCTCTCATAAATCACTTATCTTAGCCATTCAATCAATTAGGTAGAACTCCACTGAAGACCTGCTAATTTGAGAAAAATCTGCTGGTACAGAGACTTTCAGTACTTCAAAGTGTCCTCTAGACATTATTTTAGGAGTGGCAGATTGAAAAAAAGGTCTTTCCTCCAAGTAAGAGAGCTGTTCTGCATTGCTTTCTAGAGAATTTGGTTGACTAGCTCATAGCTATATCCCAGCAAATGAAATTGAGGGGAACCAGAACACTGTAAAACTAGGAATTGTGGTCTTCCAGTGCTCGCCAGTAACACAGACAGTATATCCAAACAGGTCCTCACTAGCTATATGCACTGCAAATTTCAGTTCCTCATTCCAAATTAGTCAAATGAGCTCTGTATATAAATGTTCTTCTACTGGTTAGCACGCATATCATCTTATACTTGGAGAATAATTCGTCAAGATAGACTGAATGAAATTGAATGACTAAACTATTCAGTCATTTTTTTCTAAATTTTGGTAGGTTGTTCTTTACTCAGAGATTTTGTAGTGCAACATGACAAGTCTTATCATGGTGAGGGTAAGTTGCTTTTAACAGGAGTGTTGAGTTACCCAGGAGAGAGAACTTTAGTCCATAATTAGGGAAATAGAATTCTTTGCTGTCATAGCAGCACTGGAACATCTCACATCTTTAGTTTAAACGAATGTGTGCCACCTATGTCGTAGGAAATCTACCTTTCAGTTTGATCCTTGCCAGCATAGAACCTGAGGGCTTGAAAAGTGAATCTTTTAGTGGTACATAATCCTGGCACCTGGTGTCTTTAAAACCACTGCCTGTCAAACCAGCAAAAACAGATGTTCCTGTCCCTTTGGCAGTGCTGTTGCAGCAGGTTAAACTGTCTGTATCTATCTTAATAAGAAAGAAAATCTTTATAATTTGTCTGATCATTATTTTTCTAGGAATCATTAATCTGTTTTGCAGTTATATAATACAGAAAATGCATGAGCCCTTCTCTTTGGCCATCCCCATCTTATAATAAATGTGGTAAACATCCCTTGCAGTAATTCTCCTGGGTGCTTGTCAGGAGAACTGACTTCAGATGATCTCCCACTCTTTACCTCATTCTCTTTCTTCTTTTCTTTTTTTTCAGTTTTCTTTCATGGAGTGTGGATGGACTAAGTACAACTTGCAGGTTCAGCCAATGCTATCAGTCTAAACTATAGTCTCAATCAATCAAGATGGTAAAATTCATAAATTTCCACCTCTGGCTAATCAAAAGCAGCTATCCTAAGAGGAGCATTAGCTATAACCATGGTGACCAACAAACACAAAACCTCTGCAGCGTCTTATAACTGTGGTATTAGTTATCTGCAATATCAACAGAAGGCTGTCCTCCTTTCATTTCATATTGTCAAGAAAAAGAAGCTTCAGCCATAAACTCCTGTTAGAAATATGTTCCATTCCCCTGATCATACCAGCAACTTTTCCCAGCATATGGCATTATGAATAAAGAGAATTGCACAGGGGCTATGAGGGCAGCCACAGCGTTAATTCTTCTTTGTCTTTACAAAAAACAGCAGAACCAAACATGTTCCATTATGTTTTAAATGCATGATTGCGTTTTTGTGCTGTCTTTACTTCATTTGTGTAGTGACCTCACTTCTGAAATTCACTGACTCCAACACCACCCAGCGGCTACTAAAGTTTTGTATCAAATGCACACTCATTTGTCTAATAAAATTAATTCAACAGTACCTAAAGAAATAGCTATAGCAATATCAGAGCCATCATTTCTCCCTGAGAAATGACAAAATTAAAAGGCAGCAAAATACTTGGAATGCGGAAAAAAGATTGAATATTGTGCTGTTTTTTAAATAAGGAAAAAAATAAGACATGATGAATTGTACACTAATCATTTCGACTTAAATTTCCAGCAGATTGGATAATAAATAAATAATCTAGACACTGGCAAACACCTTGCAAAAGACATGCACAATGGCTATCATGTAGGTGTTTTCAAGAAATTCTTGTGTTAAATCAGTCTAATTGTCTTCCATAAGCAAGAATACACAGATAGCAAATACTCAAGTCTGGACATGACCTATCTGATGTTTAGGAATTTTGACTCCAGGCAGTTCAAATGATGCTTTCACAATCAAGTTATGAACATATGATCTAGATTTAAATATCATACTGTTTGTTGGGTTTTTTTTTTTAAATAATATCCTTTACCATCAATAAAATGGAGGAATATCTAACATAAAGTTTCACCTGGGTTTGGGTTTACCTTTCCCCTCACGACACAGATTATGAAATCGAGTTTATGCTTATGAAATCTGCAAGAAACCTGAAAGTGGGAGTGGAGGAGAGGATTCAAAGTAATCTTGACAAGTTGGACACGGGAAGTAGAAATAATGAATGAAATTTAAAGGGTGATAAGGGGCAAGTTGTACACTCGTGCAGGAACCATCCATTTAAACAGAATACAGAACAATTGTTTAGGAAACACACTTCAGAGTAGGGTCTGAGATTACAGCAGATGACAGCTGAATATGAGTCAACAGTGCCACACTTGTGAAAAAAATAACATCGTCTCCAGGTCATACTGAAAGAACAAGAATCTACAATTGTTGAAGAAATTCCATGCTGAGGCAGCTGTAGCATTTGGATCAGTTTTGATCAAAACTTTCCAATTAAGAAAGTCCAAGAGGGAATTAGCAGAATGATGAGTAGACAGGAAATTCACCTGCCATTTGTTTAGCTCATGGTGTGAGCTAAAATCAGGAAGACTGAAAAAAATCAAATTGTTTTGTCTAAAGAGGAGAAGATTGAGGAGGTAGCTGATAACACAGTATGGCTGCCAAGCAGAGAGAGAACAATGTGTCTTCCATGCTAATGACAGCTATTACAACAAATAGGAGGTTGAAATTGTACTAAGAAAAAATCAAGGAGGACTTCAAAGACATTTTTCTTTGGTAAAGATAGTGAACTGCTGAAATAAACTGCAAAGAGGAAAGGAAGAAGTTGTTTAAGCTAACTGAGCATTTGTCATGGTATATCTTAGAGGATACAGAGGACACAGATCTTAGAGGATACATCTCTCCCCCTCCCACCACCAAAAATATTCTAGTCCTATTTTTCTATTATGCTTTCCCCTCATTCCATTACATTTCCTTTGTCTGGATATGGATTAGACTATTTTTTCGTTTGCTATATAAGTGTTTTATGATATTAGCTGAATCCCATTGAATCATCCCTTAGGATGAGTTATCGGTAATAGTATCAGCTTCTAAAAAGTTAATAAAATGTCCATTTCTTTGAGATATGTCATTTCAGCTTGGCAGTTAACCATCCTGCATTTGAGCACTGCTGAGCTGTTTACTGCTGTATTGGGATTTGACAGTTTTTATTTGATAGATGGTGATTTATTCTTTAAGCATATCAACATTATCCATTTAACTAAATAAAAAATACTACAGATGAGTATTAAAATATCAATGCCTCACACTGCTGCATGGATGAAATAATACTTTCTAGCAGGTCACATTATTGATATAAAAAGAATAAATTATTATCATCAGTTCCAAGATTCCTAATCATTTACAAAATACATTCTGTGTTATAATTTATAGAGGTAACTCTAACAAAGTTTCAGCATTTTATGACCTGAAAGCAAAGTGTAAACTATCAAGTATAGTTCATATTATGCAGTGGGAATGACAAGATGGAAAAATACCTACCTCAAAGAAGAATTTTAAAACCAAACCTCCCATTTGAGCAGGAGTTTGTGATTTAGAATAATAAGAGATGCAGTATTGCTTCTTGTGCAGATCACTGCTTTCAATATCACTTGTCTATTTTATTGGTACAATCACAAAGCAGTGCAGAAAGGCAATGATGCCATCAGTTATTTATGCCTATAAAAACATTGCTGTAATAACTTTAAAAAGAGCTAAGTACTGGTCTCTAGGGAAAGCTGTAGAGTCTGTAGTCCAGCAAGTAAAATGTAGGCATGAGTGGCACTTAGATGGCCCAAAATCTGCCTGTTAGTGGTTGCATCATTTATTACATACAACATTAAACTCCCTTCTGAAGGCTCTCTTGAGGTGGAAAAATTGATCATGTGTAGAATTAATCTTCACTCTTTACTCCCCAAAATGGGATGGCCAGAGCCAATTTAGCCACTGCTTCTTGAGGTTGATCCCCAGCTTTTGCAAACTCCAGAACCATTCTTGCCCTCTGTCTGGAAGATTTCTGTTTGGCCTGGGCCCAGGCTATCATGGAGTCCAGACTGACAGCCTTGGGACGGTGCCCTGTGACAGGCACTGGCAGCTTACCTGTGCAGCCTTTACCCCATCCCCTGTGGCACCAGTCAGGACTGGACTTGGAGTCTGATCTCCACACTTAATCTAGGTTTAACTGAGGTATTCACTAAAAGACAGGAAATGGACAGGGATGCGTTATGGACAGCCATTGGTGGTCACATATACTCCAGAACAAGATTCCAGACACCACTGTAGTGCCAGAACTTCCTTTTATTTACCTGAAGAAAGCCCCAAAACACACATGGGGCTCCTCTGAAAACCTCCAGTGTTAACCACTGACTGCAAAAGAAGGTTAGCATTGTTTTATAGATCCTCTATATCATCTTGCAATGCAGTGCCCAAGTTGGAGGCACTTGAGAAAACACTTCGGGTCATGCCTTAGACAAATTATAGAAAAATAGTTATTCTGTAGTTCTGAAGCAGCAGAGGAGAATTTGCTTTCAGGATTACTCTAGAGACATGAGTTCTTTCCTGTGAGGGTGATGTGACACTGGAACAGGTTGCCCAGAAAAACTGTGGTTACCCAGTTCCTGAAAGTATTCCAGGCCAGGTTGGATGGGACTTTGAGAAAACTGATCTAGTAGAAGGTGTCCCTGCCCATAGCAGGGGCATTAGAACCAGGTGATCTTTAAGGTCCCTTCCAATCCAAACCATTCTATGATTCTACGATCCAAAGTGAACAGAAGATATCTGAGAAAATTGAATAAATTTTCCCTGAATGTCCTTCCCTGTTTGTAATAATTACAGAAGGAGACTAAAAAGTTTCATGTAGCTTTTACAGGACAACAGAAGGTTACATCTATCAGTCACATCAAACAAAACAAATGAATTTAACTACAACATTAAGGCCTTGTTCTACCTCTACAAATGTCTCTCTCTGCAAACCTCCTCTGGCATCCTTGGTGGATGGTGTTATGGACTCAAAGGAATACAAGGAAAAGAGGTACAACTGTTCTGAATCAGTGTGAAACCCTGGCATCAACGCCACAGTTCCAGTTTCCCCCGCAAAGTACTGTGACTTTTCCCAAGTGATTTCATGGAAGTCTTCCTGCTAACCTTCAGCACTTGAGAAATGAAGAGCCCTTCTAAGCACTTCATGGTACTGCTTCAGTACTGCAAACCTCACACTTGCCATTCCAATCTTACTTTACATATTGATAAATATCATATTTCATCACCCAACTACTAATAATCCACAAAGAATTGCCTGCCATTGCTTTGTTTCCATAATGAAAAATTTCTTTTAAACTTTGTCTTTCTTTGTATGCCCCTCCTTTAGTCAACACTCATATACAGGTGAATATTAAAGCAACTATGCAACCCTTGAAGATTGCATTACCCATGCGTATGCACAAAGGAAAAGTACTTCAATATGAAGAATGAATGTAATATAGAGTAGAAATAATCCCTTAATCTCGATTAACTTGGCTTCTGATGGATTTCAGAGCAAAAATCAAATTTTATTTTATTTATTTATTTATTGCCTCCAGTTAGCTTGTGCTGTTACAAGGTGCCATGGAATTGCTGTCAATAAGAATTGAAAAATCTCACTGTGCAAGGTTCTATTAAGTAGCAGTGTACATGTTGGGGCTGACTTTTTTTTTCCAGAAAAGATTGTCACACTGGCAATTCATCTTTCAGCTTGCTGAGTGCTCATTCAGATTGTAAAAGATATTCAGGAGAAACTGATAACCTGACAATATCCATTTGTGTTCCTCCTGTCCGTGACATTGCTGCAAGTCTAGTTCCCATTTCTTCAGAAAGGCCATGAATCAGAGTGGCTCATGATCATATTTGCAGAAATCACACAATTACCTAGGCATAGATTTACTCAAGGAATGAAGCCCACATTAAGAATGTATAAGGCTTTAAAAATACAAGAGACACCAATAACTCAATGCACAATGTCAATTTGATATGCCATGAAACAGCCTCGTAGAGCAGATGCACTTCTGAGGCTTTATACGTCTTTTACCACCATGTTTGAGAACAGGCCTGGGTGCAGTACCAGCAGCTTTTTCGTTCCATTCTTTGCAAGATGAAGTCTAAAGATGACAGCAGTAACTCTGAAATGCAAATTCATAACAGCCACATGGAAACAATATAAACTGTATTATAATGCGTTAAAGATATCTGAACTCCCTTAAGTGAATACTCTACCAAATTTCTGAAATAATGCTGGGAGCTGCAAGATCATATGATAAGCAGTGCAGTATTCTTTTATTGCCCTGTCAATCCATCCTCATCCTCACCATTAAGTCTTTCATTTATTCAGTTGTCTCTGTGAGTCCCTGTAAGCCTTTTCATAAAATGGAATCCTGGGATTTTTCAGGCTCAATTTATCATAGAGAGTGGAGTTTGAAACATCATATCTTTCCCAGTAATTTATAGCTGTGTGAATAATAACTTTTTTTTTCAATGACAGTGCAAACTCAGTTAAGATAGAAATATCATTGTTATGACCACTACTCTGGGATACAAAACCTCATAAAAATGAGTTGATAGTTTCAGTAGACCACTGTTCTCAGCAAGACCCATTACAATAGACACTAATAACTCAAAAATTAGACTGGACTAGCAAAATTATGTTCCTTAGATAGTCTTCTTATGATTCCAAGTCACAGACATACCACACTAGTTCTATAGGTTTGACAGAATAAATAATTCAGGCTTCATGGAAGTGTTATGAAGACGTGGTCTTTCAAATACTGTTTTTTCAAGGAGACGTGATTTTGAAAAATGAGATGCTAAAGCGAATATTATATTAATGTTTTTAACACTGATGTTATTTGTATGCACAGAGGCAGAATTTTTCATGTATTTATATGGCCATGCCAATAATCAGATGTAATTTTCTTGACTAACTAGGTAGGTAACACATTGAATATGTAGACTGTATTTGCTTGATGTCTACAACATAGCATGTATTGTTACAGGTGGCATTGTGGTTTCACCTGCAAAACATTCGTGTAGTATTCAGTGCTTGTGCAGTCCTGCACTGAGTTCTGCCAATAATACTTTATGTTAACTATAAACACCAACCAGGTTAATTAAACCTGATATGCCGCATACTGAATATCGACTTGCAATACAATTAGTAAACAGCACTTAGAGCTAGGAAACTTTGGGTTTGCTCCTCACTGCTCTTGATTCTGTGGTTCTGGACAATCTCTCTTAATGTTTAGTCTTCCTGAGTGACATAATTACAGACTCATAACTGCCTACATAGGCCTTAACTTTAAGGGCTGGTGGGTTCAACTGGTTGCAAGTTCTTCTAGTCACAGATGTTCCCTGAGGTGGAATCACATTGCCCCAAAAACTCACTGTATCCCATTAGACTTAAGTAAGTAAGAAAAATTAAATTGCCTAAAGCTCCAAGGAGAAATAGCATAAGCAAAGGGAACGGGTAAACACAGAGGCAGGACACATAAAACATCTAATTTTTCATCAGTGATTTTGTCCTTAAAAGATATATTATTTAATCTAATTTAATAATTTTAGTTCACTTTCTATTATCTTTAGCTTCTTAAAAATTTTTTTTTGAAACTTTTCAGTTTTATAGATGAGAAATTGCTTGATATGTCTTTTGTTCTTCAAAAAAACTAAGAATAGTCACTTTTCCCCTCCTTCAGTCTCACTCACTAGATAAATTATTTTGCAGAAAACTTGCATGAAATCTAAGGAATCACTCAGTTGTGCAAAGTGCAGGCATGAAGGGCTTATGTGCAAAAGAACTTGACAACTTTTCCCATGCCTTCTACGTACAGTTTATCTGTTTATGGCTTATCAGGAAATGAAGCTTTCTGAAGGCTGAAGTTGTGTTAGTGAAGACAGGCAACAGCTGACAGCAAGCAAGCTGACAGATTCTTTGCTTAGAGTGCAAGAGACAGCTTTTCAGCTGAATGATGGAGGTATCTGGTTCCAACGTTAGCTGGAACTCTCCACCTCAGCAAAATGCTTGTTTGACCCTCTGCTGTGAAGTATGATGTTAAATTCCATCCAGGAGATTCAGGAATAAAACCTACATACATATTGTCAGAGAATGCTCTAATTGAAAAGATCTGCTGCAAAAAGCAGGCAGTGGCTTGTTCTCCCATGGAATGTGCTTTTCACACACTTTTTACACTCGTGTTCCTGGCTGTAGTGGCATGGAGATCAAGGAGAAAGGTGGTTTACTGGATACAAGCCCCTTCGGGACTCCCTCTTTGCTGGTTTAGCTATTCTCTGTTTAGTCAACTAAACACTGCCACGTATCTCATCTTTCAGCATCCACCTTTCCCTGTTCACTCTCCTTCAGCTTTGCTTCAATTGTGTCCTTGAAGCCAGGCCACAGGCCTTGAAGTTCCTCCTTTTTCCTCTCCTTTCCCCAACGTACTAACCATGAGAAAGCTTCACTCGGATCTCACAGAGAGACACACCAAAATCAGTCATGGGATACAAATCTGCATGAAGCCAAGATCTCTTAGTTTCCTGTGCTCAAAATACTACTTGGATCACTCTATTCATGATAATATTTTCACTCAAGAGTATCTAGAAGCAGCCATCATGTAGGCATAAAGACTAATTGTCAACAGATAATTTATGGGAAAGGTTTTGGTTCATTCTGCTCACACATTGTCAATTCACAGCCAGATTCCTACTAATTCACCAGGTATTTTTCACTCCGTAATGGTATATAGGATATCACACATTCACACTAGAAGAGAGTAAATGGTTATATCTGTTATCCCACAGCTAACTGTAGCGGCTCCTCTGGATAGAACAAAATCAAGCAATCCCACATGTTTTCACAGGAGGCATAAAAAGTTTCCAGACTCATAGTGAATAACTTGAAAATGCCTCACTGAATATTTTTACTCCTTCTGTCTTAGGGCTAGTCAAGCAAGATATTCTGGCATACAGCTGGAAGGATCATGGCCAACACTTGTACTTCTGTGTTCCGGCTCCTAAAAACAGGTGTTCTAAAAAGACAAATGCACTTTAGAGACCCAGAGATTATCAGGGTTATCAGAAAGCAACAAATGTTAAGAGAAGTTGTAGCTTATATAACAACAGCTTTGGTTTTCCATCTGGAAGAAAAGGAAGTAGACCCATTACTGAATTTAAGAACAAGATCAGAATGGGATTTTTGACAGCAGAAATCTGAAAGAATTGCTAGTTCCCACAGCAAAAATAAAAATAATAAATAAATAAATAAAGCAGAAAGAAAAAAAAAAGAAAGAAGATATAAGAAGCCACCATATAAAATACCAGAGAAAAAAAGAGGTAGCATTTCAGTTTGTTGCAGGCATAGAATCACAGTATAATAGAATGGTTTGGCTTGGAAGGGACCCTAAATTTCATCTTGTTCTAACCCACTTGCCATGGCCAGGGAACCTTCCACGTGACAAGGTTACTCAGAGCCTCATCCAGCCTTGAACACTGCTAGGGATGGAAAGTTCACAAAATATTTTGATTTATAGATTTTTTTTTTTTTTTGAGTACCGATGTATATTAGAGGATGAACAGAGTTTTAGGCTAAACAATGGGTGTTTGGGCTAAATTATTTCTAAATATTTCTAAATATGTCAACAATTAGCAGTTTTCATTTTATGTGCTGTGCCACTGATGAGATATAACTTCACTGAAATAAAATCAAACCAGAAATTTAGCCTATTGTAACAGATCTTATCATTCTCAAAGGATATTTTCCAATGTTTCCAGCCTATTTGACATTCAAGTTTATGTTGCCATTCAATACAGGTTGACCTTGGCTACCAGTTAACAAGGGACCTTGTCTACTTAATAGAGATGACAAAAGGCACATAAAAGACAGTGGAATATACATAATACTTACTAACTATGACTAAATCCCACATGGCACAACTTTAAGAAAGAACATTTGTGTTCCATAATCTTTCGTTATAACTGGGTGTGGTGGGGAGGGTATTTCTCCTATAGTGTCACAAAAAACTGGCCTGCAAAGCCTCAGTCTTGTAGAAGTGTATAAATCTAAATGAAATTTCCTCTATACACTGAGATTACAAGCTAGGAAAAAAAATGGACAAAGCAGCCAACTAACACAATGGAAATTTAAAAGCTAGACATGCTAAGAAAATGAACAATGTAGCTCTTGACAGTATTTGAGAGAAGCCATCTAGAAAGATGGTGTGGAAAATGGACTAGGAGAAGAAACTTGGTTGCACCACAACTTCTGGCCTTGCAAAAGCAGATATTGCTTCTCAGTTCCACCATAATAAACACCACAGTACACAATTAGATAAATTTGGTTTATACATACAAAAAATTATTCAACAAGAGGGAAAATAATCTGCTTTGTGAAAGAAGGGTTAAAGGATTTCTCTTCTCGTTACCTGACATTATTTGTCCTGTATGAAGAAGTGCACTTGAGTACTCCATGGACTACATTTATGAATGGAAAATAAATCTTTTGGATGTAACCCCAAATAGAGAAGGAAAAAAGAACATACAGCTGGCAGCATGTGCCCTGGCTCCTGAGTGTAGAATGGGAGATAATAACTCAGAGACACCACAGTCTTCAAAACCCACATTGTTATAGCTGAAAATGTGATTTCAGATAATTCAAATTTTGGTACATCTTCTCTGTGTCGAGGGAGATCCAAAGGAGTCCCACTGTGATGTTTTATAGCCTGGAAGGTAGGTGCAATCTCCAGAGGTTCCTAATAGCTTTATCTGACACATGAGCTGCAGAAGTTTGTTTTCCCAAAACTGTGCATAATTTAACCAACTATTTTCCTACACTCTGTTTTCTAGATGGAAGATTTTTCAAGCTTCAGACAGAAAGAGAACAAAAGTGTTTATTACAACTGAGAGAGAAAAACCCTTTTCTACCAGATGACCTTTATCCTTGTATGCATATAGACTTGTATTGTTCAAAAATTAAAGTGGGAAAATGCAAATTATTTAAGCTGCAGAATAACCAATACAATTTGTTTCCGTTCTCTAAGAGTTAATTTCAATACTACAGAAACTTAAAACAGGTACAAAAATGAAGTTAATTTTAACAATGATTCTATGGCTCAAGTGAGTTATCACATTCTTATAAGTTCAAACTCTCCTCTTTTTAAACAGAGTTTAAATTTTCTGAATTCTACTTCCAGTTCCATGAAGGCTGATTCATACATAAAATGAAGTAATTGAACAATTATATTCATGACTAAAGCCTAAAATGTAGCCTATGTGAAGTCTGACATTGGACTCAAAAGGACATTGCAGTCAACATCTTTAAAACGCTTGTTTTCAACAACCTGGACTTTGATGTTTAAGACCCTCTTGTAGAGCAAAAAGGGGCATCTTCCATGAGAAGCAGAGATTTAACAGAAGCATTTTTAAAAATTTAATTCCTATGCAAACCTTGCCTGCTTAGCTGTGCACACGTATTTTTGCACATGAAACTTATTAAAATAAGTTGCATAACTTATTAAAATAAGTTGCACACCCAACTTATTTTTTTCCAGCTTGCTCTTCAAGACTGGCACAGTTACAGGTTTAACTTCCACTCTCAGACAAATTGCTCTATCAGTACTATTTTATTTTTATAGTCATTCCAACTTAAAATTTTGTCTCAGCAGCGTGGCTTTTTATTAGCCTTTTGAAAACATTGGGTCAGAAAATTCAAACTATAAAGCAGCCATTACTTGGTTATTGATGCCAACCCTTTGATAGGTCTGAGGAAGTCAGGTACATTACGTCTGGGCCTTTGAACATTTTTTTCCTTTTCATTTCAGCAAGCATTAACATCAGAGACATCAAGCTAATCCTTTCAGCTTCTAATCAGTGTTGTGGACACTTTTATTTCAGCAACTGAGCCTCTCTTCAGCTACTGAGAATTTCAAATTGAAATGTTAATGATTATAAAAATGTCACCGAGATGACATAGTGCCCCTTTCTGCTGCCTACAGTTTTGTAGGAAAACAGAACTACATCACTACAGCAACCATCTCACATGTGTAAACTGACTTTTTAGAAAAGACACTATCCTAAAGTACTGCTGCTAATGATGCCTTGGGAAGGC
>VZSR01003803.1:10342309-10370713 GCA_013398615.1 Brachypodius melanocephalos | reverse complement strand
TAGGCAGCACAGAATCTGAAAAACATGAAAGCTAAAACTTAGAGCATCACTACCAGTCAGCATAGATCTGTCTGCTCTGGTCAGTGCCCTCTTTACTCATCCTTCAGGAAGTGTGAGATGGCCTTTCTGGCATTCAATGGTTTCACATTCCCCACGTCCTTCCATGGTGAGCTTCCCTGTTGCAGGTGAGAATCTCTGACCTCAAGACTAGACTCTTCCTATGGTGTTATTTTTACCTCCTCTGGAAGATACCTGTTTTGTCCACCAGAGAGATGCCACAGAGAAGTCAGAGTGAGTGAAAGTTGTTTTCTGACTGCACATGTTGAAAGTTAGCATTTGTTCTTAAATGATCAAGCTGGGCTTTGCTTTCTGTTCTTCCTCTCTTGTGACCGAAGAGCATGAAATAAAAGTGAAAAGAGTGCTTTTCATTTCTTTTTGAGCAACATGGAGCTGCTAGGGATCACATTTTAGCACCCAGGAAAAAAAAATCCTTTGGTACAAGCCAGGATTTTTGTATAAGTCCCAAAGTCACAGACCTCAAAATCCGAAGAGAATATTAAATCTTATGCTGATTAAACCCACCCTCCCCCCCAATAATTTACAAAAATCACAAGACTTGACAATATTGAAAAATTTAGAACTTTTGTCCATTACAGATGTGCACTAGAGAGTTTAAAAAGTTTTCTTATTTTTGCAGGGGAATAAACTCTTTCTCTTCTACCTGCAAGAAAACTTTGACTCAGATTGAAAGGAGAGACAGCTACTGATGCTTGTGACTTAAATGAGGCAGAGTAATTATTCATTGTTCCTACTCATAAAGGCACAGGCACTGCTAGAAAAAATGTCAAAATAATAATTGTTCAAGATATCTAAAACCATTAACAAATTTCAAAATGTTACTATTTCAAACATTGGTCAAATATTTTTTGCTTACTAGCTGTTTTCTTACATTAACTCCAGAGTACTTCAGTACTGGTGGAATATTTTGACCGACCTGGCTGAAAGTATATATGCAAAACACTTAATGCAGAATTATGGAACACAGAAACCATTACAAACCCAGAATTTTCATCTCTAATCTGTGCTGCTGAATATTATAAAGAAGGCTTTATTAATAATGTCTGCAGTCAAAATCAGTAGCAAAACCATTTTTACAATTCTAGTACAAATTAATTGGTATAACATCTGCAAAGTCTTGCTAAGACTGAGCACTGATAAGCAACACCAATATCCCTCCATCACACTTTTATATAAAGAATCAGTGTTTAGCAAAAGCTGAATAAATAGTGAGGGTTATCTGCCATATTATAGGTCATGTTGATGTATCATGAAAGGTCAAGCTCGTAAGATACACCTCATTCTTCAGAGTTTAGAAATCTCTAAATTTTATGATAGCTTTAATTGATACACTTCTAAAGAACCAAGTCCCCTTTTATATCCCTGATTTGAACATATGAGCAGGTGGGACTGCAACTCATTTTTCTGGAAGGGCAAGTCAGATACATTTCTACTAAAACTGGCGAGCACTGGTGTTTTGTTTCCTTCCACTGCACACTATATATATTTCTACATCAGAAACTGTCTTCATTTTGCCTGCACCTTTCTAGACAGGTCGTGGTGCTTATTTAGCGACTGAATTTGGACTTTCTCATAATTTAGGTACAAAGAGTTCAGAGTTCTCAACAAAATAGCCATTTTTATTTCCAAGCCTTTCTTGCAGTAGTTGCAAAGGAATACGGGTGCACAGCTCACAGAATTATGTTGATTCTTTCTGGTGACGTTTGTCATTGTTAAAAGGGTTTATTTACAAGTTTATTCACAAGTGCCTCTCTAAGTAGGAGCAGGCCTGGTTTCACAAACTTCCTTGGCAAAACATAAGACACATAGACTGGATCTTTCTGGATTCATGTTTGAATTTTCTTGAATTGTCACTGTTCTGGCTTAAAGACAGCCCTTTTATTTTTCCTGAGGTGGGTAATGTTGGACAGCTTTTTTTCTGTCATTTTTTTAATGCATCTTGGTCCTCTGCTCATGAAACAGTCTATTTCAATTAGGTAAATATGTGCATACAGTAACCAGCTTTGTCTTCAAAGCATTTTGAGGATATTCCAGACTTTTGGAGCATTAGCCATTTTTATAAAATAATTTGGAATTCCAATATTAACGTTTGGTTTATTCTTTTTTAAATAAGGAAAAAAAAAACTTTAACAATCTCTATTGACTGAAGTTTCAAGAATAATGTTTAGTTTCTCATCTTTGCAGTTAAATTAAAAGTCAGTACTAACACAAGCAATAGTTTGCCAATAAATGCAAACTACTTTGGCCTTTCCTGGGTCCTTCTGAGACAGCTGACTCCTAGAATAAATGACAGTAGCATTTTCAAAGCTGCTAAATTATTCCAACCCTACTGAAGCAGATACTGTCTGGCATGAAGGATCCTAAGACTGGTGAATCTGAACAGACAGGAGTAACTGAGTGAGAAGAATTCGCTGTTAAAACTGTGATAGAGAGCTTAAGATAAAAGGAGAGATTTATATTTGAACAGCAGCTTACAGTAGCAGATCAGTTTAATTTACTCCACCATGTAGTAAGCAAAAAGCATGTAAAAGGTGGCTAGACAGATTTGACTTGTGGATCAATATTCAGTTGATCTCTGGCCACAAAACAATTAATCTCTGCAGTGCAGGACAAAAGTAAAGGGGAATTTAATGTCAAATCAGTTAACCACAATCTGAAATTGAAAAAGCAGTATTGATAATGATGGTTAGCACAAGTTCCTCCTATTAAGTGATATCATGCAGTGCATTTATCGCAATGTATTAATTACAAAGTGCAGTCAGCTTGATCTCCTAGGCTAACATCATAGAAATCAATTCCACCATTCTGTTAGGAACTACATTTCCTTAGCTGATTCTAAACTTCTTAGAGAAAAATTTAATTTCAGCTAACTGCCATAAGCTCTCTTTATCTACAAATTTATCTAAAGCTTGCATTTTGGAGGGAACCCAAATCTTTGGAAAATAAATTTAGACACAACAGCATCATTATTTTAATATATGTGGAAATTCCACTTGGAGACCAGCTTTATCTGTTAGGTCTCCAGACAAAAATCAGTAGACTTTTACAGACACAAATAGATTCAGCGTTCTTAAAAACCAAACCAAAACAAAACGAAAAGCATGCAGGGGTTGATAGCACAAAATGAATGATAGTAAAAAAGAGAAAAGGAGAGTAAACAGATTATTAAGGTATTCCAAGAACAGGATATATTTTTAAGGAACAGATGCAGACACAGTGTACATATTAATAATGGAGATGATTAAAAAAAAACCCCACTATGTAATTGTACTAAAAGAATAACTGTTTAAATTACAGGAATACTCTAAAGACTGACATTCTTACTTCTGGGCATCCCCTCAAGTAGTTTAAAACTCATCCCTCATTTCAAAAACATCAGACCTTGTCAGTTCTCTCCTGATGCTTTGCAGTTTTACCATGAGTTGCTTATATGAATAGCTCAATTTTTTTTTCTTGTTCCTCATCAGAGCCATGGCTTCTCAGCTTTCCTCGTGAAGCAGGAGTAGCCAAACAGAAACACTGACCATGTTGGACTGAGATTTATCCACTTAATTTCAGCCAGCCACCTGAGCTACCTGATCAAGGAGTACCACTGAGGTTCTAATGCCACCATGGTACACAGCATTGCCTTCCTGCACAGCCATAAATCAGCCCTCAAGGCATCAGCTCAGTGTAAGAGAGACCTGTGCTAGAGCCACATCCACCTGGGTGAATTTGGGACAGAGCACCTCCCCTTTATCATGGCCACTGCTCTAAAACTAAGCCAGGTGCCATCAAGACTCACGCAGCGGGACACCTCAGTAAATGTCTGCTCTGAGTCTAGTCACTCAAGGATCTCCCTGTAAACACAGAGAAATTTTTTTTTTTTTAAGGTTTGGGTCATCTGATCTATTTTAGCTGTCTACAAGCTAAATCTCAGAAGCTCCTGTTTCTCTCCACTGACTACAAAACAAGGTTCAACAGCCAACTTAGGTGTAAGAAACTACAAGAAATATGAATTTGGTCAGAAAAATGCATTGCCTCCTCCTTTCACTGGCTCTCTATGTGTCAGCCTGTATCCTACTACAATTTCTCAAAAAAGCATTCTTCCCTATCATGAACTCTTTTTTTAAAGAACCAGTTATTTACCTGCAACTTCTGCTATTACTGATCCTTGAAATGAAAAGGATAGAAAAAAAAATTCAGGGAGACTTTTTGCATGAGTTAACTGTATTTGTTTTGAAACTGCCTCAGACATATCAATTATATCAGTCATTAGGGGTTAAAGAAAGGTTCTTAACCCACCATAAATTATTGTCTGCATCTGTTATCTACCTTGAGGAAGAAACATGAAGCAGAGCTACAAATACTTGAAATTTGTAGTGGAAGACCAGCAGAAAGGAAAAAAAAGTCAGCAGATAATGTAAGTATGTAAAAGGGGCAGTACTGTCAATTAGAAGTAGCTTTTCAACAAAAACCCTTTCAGCGTAAATATTCACATGACAAAGGCATACTGCCTCAGTTATTAAAGAGAATATGTAAAAAAAATGTAGATTCACTGGGGGAGGTAGAGAAAAAGAATTGTTGAGCCTTCATCATGATCTGCCATTATTGACTGTACTAAAAATGAATTATTGCATTTTTAGATACTTACTGATATTAGCAAAACTCTTTCTGAATGAATCACTGGACTAGAAATGAGGGAAGAACTATTTAATCAAGATCGCCGGTCTAAATGCAGGTAAAACCCAAATTAGTAATTTCTAAACTGAATCATATCAGTAAGCCCAAAAATTAATTACTCCTGAATGAATTACAATTTAAAGTAATTCAAGACATGAACACTCTTAGGTACATCTTGCTAGCACAGCGATACCACACCCCTATTCCCACTTCAGAGGCACTTACAGCTCAGCTCGGCAGGGCACCTTTTCTCCCCCAGTTGCCTCAAAATGTCAAAGGAAGTGTCAAACATATAAGTACCTCTTCCAAAGTGCCAGAGGAAATGTTACAAGGGTGTCTCTAGAGTTGAACTGTGATATCAGAGAAGTAACCAGGTTAACTCAGGCAGCTCTCAGCAGAGAGCAATGCCAAACAAACTCTTCTACACCAGCTCCTGGTGCATAGCCAGTGGTAATTAGCTCCTCAGTGGTTACAGGCAATGCAGGCTTTAAAACAGCTACACCCATATCTCTGCCAAAGGGACTTGAGTCAGATATACACAGAGGGTGCCCACAGGAGAAACAGACAAAGCAAAGAGTTCAAATTCAAACCATCTCCAATGCTTCATTTTTAGACGATCTCATTGTTTCTATTCCACATTGTTATCGCAATGTGAGCTGGAGGCATCAGAAAACGTGAATATTTTAAATGTTCAATAAAATTAAGTGATGGATGTAGACTTGTTTTCTCTGTACTGTGTATCAAACTATTAAACATTTGATCTTACATTCTCTGCTCCTGTAAAGACAAGTAGTTCTACTTAATCCCAGAGAGTTGCACCCACTCAGACCTGTAAAACAATCTCCTTCAGTGATGAGCTTGCCTGCATATCACTCATGTCAGAAGCACTTGTCTGTGTTTTCTTGGTTTCTATCTTTTAATGGCTGCGCTTTGCCCTTTTTGCCAAGAGGGAGTTAGCAAGTGAACTCAGAGCAAGATATTATTTTTGAGTATGAATAATGTTTATGTCCCACCAGTCCAGCAACCCTTCCTTTTACACTAATGAGCCATTAAAATCTGTGTTAGAGGATCATTAATCTTTCAGGAGGTTAACATGTAGCTCATCCAATTCTAACACTTTGATCACAGAAGCAGGAATTTGGGAACAGAGCATGTTTTATTAAAAAGAAAAGGAAACACATGGAAAGAGAAATGCATTGTCAAGACTTAGGAGTGCCTGTGTTATTTCAGATATTTATACTGGAATAAAAGCTTTCACTCTGACCCCATTTTTTCCACTGTTTTGTCCTGCAATGACATCAGCCTTCTGACATGATTATAGTCTTAAAAATGCACAGTAGTGTAAGGTCAAAGATGGGGCAGAGAAGCAAATGTTAATAGCAATGGCCCATCATAATAGCACCTCGTAAGAGGCATCTGCTGTACATCTTCAAGACAACAAGCATGGACAGAGAGAGACCCCTCTTGGCACGATGGAGGTCATCAAGAGGCCCCCGAGAATGGGAGTTCACCAAAAGACCAGGTCACCAAGTGATGCATGGTAGACATAGGCAGTGAAATTGTTGCTCAGACTCTGTAACCTGACTTTTAGCCACCAGGAAGAAAAAATATCTCTACAGCAAACATGAAGCTCAGAGGGCTCATACAGTGCAGCAAGCAGAATGCATATGCTCTCAGAAATTATAACAGCATGCAGTTAAGAAACCAAATCCTCTGCAGAGATAAAGGTGGAATGTGCCCCTTGCTTTCAGCAGGAGAAAGAGGGGTGGTTTGGTCTCCTGCCCTCTCCTTCATGTTGATACTTTTTTGTGCCCTTAGTGGCCTCAGCAGACATATTTATCAACAGGCAGTGAAAAAACAGCCTCCAGGTCACAGCATCCCACAGTCATATGCACTAAAACCTCCTTTCTTAAATGCAATCATTCCTTCTTCTTCAGTTACATCTCATCCTTTGAGATGGATCTTTACGTTCTAATTCATCTATGAAACTCACTGCAATTATTCACAGAAGAGACTGCAGGGTACCCAGCTATGCTGCACGTAGTATAAGAAAATTGAAAATCAAATAGGCTTACCAACAGCTCTCTACAGTAACCTGTCAGCATCACTTCTCTGCAGCAAGTGACAGCAACAGGAAATGATGGGATGCTTGCTGCTCTCTGCACTGCTGGGACCCAATAATATGGTATTTCCTTTGTGGTACCAGAGAGGATACCTAGACCTCAGAGATGATTTCTCTAAGGAAACTGCAAAATATTAGCAGCCTCTTTCTGAGACATTTGGAAAAACACTGAAAAAAAAAAAATTGAGTGATCTCCTGCTGCTGTAGCTGATGCACAATTTGGTGAGCTCTGCAGAACTATGCTAAACAGAAGCATCTGTACCTTTCCTGCTACTGCTATTCTAGCTTGGCTGTTTCACCGTAGCAACGTAACAAAACACATACCAAATAGGAAAACTGACTGTGGCTGTTATGGAGATTGCTTTATTTTATACTATATCCTCACAAATTATCCCCTAGCAGATCATGGAGTTTTTTAAGTGGTCCAGTCACTACTCAAAGTTCTTTGTTAGATAATTTCCAATAATCTATTCTGAGTGTAAATTAGGACCGTTCAAAATTGGAATGGTTTTGGTTGGGTGGTGAGCATACTGTCTCAGTTCCCAAATAACCTGAGTTCGACTCATTGCAGATACTCATCAGAAAAAAATACGGATCTTAAACTTCTCAAAAATTTTACACCAGAGTGTCTTAGTTTTAAAATGTTACAGCAGGTGTCTGCTAAGGAAAGCAGGACCCCCCCTTGAAATGGAAAAATATGATCCCCTTCCCTTCACATTATTATAGTTTTGAAATTAAGGGAGTCTCAAGCAAACATACATGAAGAGGAATAACAGTTCTTTACTAGAATGTGTAATAAAGCAAACAACAACAACAACTCTGGCATTAACAGCAAACAGCACCAGGATCCCAGTGCCGACCTGCTCGACCGCAGGCACTTTCCCCTTCGGTGCAGTTCCGCTCACAGCCGGCAGGGGCGCTGGTGGCTCCTGGCGGGCAGGGCAGGTGCGGTGATTCCTCCACGGCTGCAGGGGGCGCTGTGGTGCGGGCTCGGGGAGCACATGGTGATGGTGGAAGCAGCCGGCAGGAGGGGGTGGAGAAGAACCTCCAGAGGCGGCGGATCCCGGTGCCCCTCTGGATAGCAAAAGGAGCCGTAGCAAGGATCCTCTGGAGAAGCAAACTGGAATGGTAGAACCTCTGGCAGGCAGAGGGTGAAAACTACCGTGTAGCACAGACCCGGAGCAATGGCGGAGGCATGGTGGGGATTGGGCAGTAGGAGTCCGGCTCCAGAATGCAGTAAAATGTCCTTGGGCTTTTCTCCCAGCGCTGGCTGGTCCTACGGATCCAGGCTCTACGGAGGGTGGGGGCAGCCCCCCAGCAGGAAATCCGGGTGGTCCTGGGTCCTGGTGGGACACCCACTGGCTCTGGGCTCCCTGACAGCAGAGCAGCAGAAGAAGCCCAACCAGCAAGCTCAGTCACAGTGCTGAAGCAGGAAAGAAAACAAAAAGAAGCAGGCAAAACCCATGGAAAGAGCAGGATCCCTGGTCAGAGATACTGGCCATGCCTCTCCAGTAAAACAACCTGCTGGAAGAGAGGAGACTGCCTCTTGCCTCGCTCCCAACTCTCCCCAGACACCCAAGCTCAGCTTCCTTTCATCAGACAGTCAGGGAGGATGGAGGGTGGGGCAGGGACAGCCGCCACCCCTGAGCACACAACAAAACAAAACAGATCAAAGACCCCCAAAATGGATGGGATAATAAACCATCCCCAAGACGTACAGCCTAATTTATGCAGAAGAAAACCAAATCTCTTTATGTTGCAGAATAGAGAGGAAAAAGCATCACTTCAAAAGCTGCTCTATGCACTTCCCATATGGATATGGCAGTGAACAGTGTGGTAGAAAGAAACCTCTGTTCTGCTGTCTCTTGGTTTCTGAAAGTAAGGAGAGGCAAAACACAAGAACAGCAAATAGATCAAAAGTCCCAGAAACCCATGAAGAAGGATGAGTAGACTTATCTCAGAGGAAAAAAGAAACAAGAGGTGTTATAACACCATACAATCAAAGTAGGTTAAGACAGGGCGGATTACACTTTCTCATTTGCAAATAAACCTGTAAAGCCTTTCCTTGTTGTGCTCAGTGTCAGCTGAGAGAACAAACCAGGGCTTCAGAAGCCCCTTTTGGTCCATATGCAGGTCATAGCAATAGTACCTTACTCTTGCCTTTGCCTCCAAGTAAAATCATGTCATTGTTTCTGCAAATGTCCTAGCAAAGGGCTATGGAATAAACACACATTAATATTCAGACTAGGCCCTGTCCAGTGGTTGCCCAGTTGCTCTGGAGGCATTATTTTGCTGTTAAACAGCTCTAGTGAACCTTTGAGAGTTGTCCAAAACAATGAAAAGAATTTTTAAAAAGCACCAATAAAATATACTAAACCTTCAACACTGAGCAGGTGACAAGGATATTTTTTCTACATACTTATTTTATAAGAGGTAAACAAGACTACTTTGTAGGCAGAAACACCTGTTTCTGTTTCTTCAGAAATATTTTCTACAAAGCAATCAGGAGTTTCAACCATTTCTTATCAGTAACTGGAGCTAACTAAATTGTTCAAAGAACATCTGTTTTAAAAATACCCTACATCCTATTGTAGACTTCAGTGAAAAAAAAAAAAAATTAAAAAATCACTTGCAACTGGATCTCTAAAAGATTATAAATCTAAGGAGAAATATACAAGGAGAGATAACTGGCTGTGGTTTAATACTGTAGTTTGTTTTGTCAAACCAACTGCCCATTTTGTTTGACACAAACTATACTAGTTACTGAGTTACAAGCTTCGTCAGTATTTACTGATAAGAATCAAATGGTTATTGAAGTTCACTCTAACTGGCATTACTGTTGATAGACTGTGAACTTCAGTATGACTGAAAAAATGATAAATTATTAAACTATTTGCTCCTTATTACATAAATGTTCAAATGCTATTCTAGGAGAAGTAACCCAAAAAAACCCTTTAAAAGTGGAGTATTGAGAAGGGGTGGGCAGGAGGAAAGGCAACCTAAGTGTAATCTGTCTAGAATATCTATAATACAGACAAATGCAGTGAGCTGGTAGCAGTTTATAGTGCAACTCCATGAACAGTTGGCATGAAGATGGCATAACAATGCCATTAGTCAAGTGTAAATCTATATGCACTATGTTCAGACTGCAGCTAAGAAACTTTAACTATCAAGACTACAACGAAACAACAAGAGTAGCTTTTACTGAAATATAAGCATCAAAACCCTCTTTCTCCCCATGAAGAAAGAAATCCTGATCCTTATATTACGTTTGATATGGTTTAGAATGCCTGTAGTAGTTTTTCTGTGATTCCAGCAAATGCACTTAGGAAGACTCATGGCTGTTGCAAGCCCATGCACCTCGATTTACTAACCCAACTCACTTATAGGGACTATTGGAGAAGAGGCTGGATCTGTATTTGATATATTGGCAGAAAATACTCCAGTTTACAAAAAACCTTCAGCTGTTTATCAGAAGCATGTGACAAGCAGACTTGAGAGGCATGCAGTAAGTGAGCAGTTGTTACCTGTGCATTAAGTAAAGCCAGAATAAGATATATGATACCCTATTCCAACTTTTCTATAGCACTCCCCACAATTCTGCTTCTCATTATTTACCTGAAATAAAGTATACAGACTCTCAATATCCAAAAAGATGAAGAACCCACCACTCCTCATGGTAACCACTCCCCAGGTTTTTTTTGTCAGAAGAAATCTTTAAACAAAGCTGTCTTTCCCTCACAGTCTTTGGCTTTTACCTCTTCCCTGCATCACTTATACACATTAAAGGTGTCTCCCTGTCACTGCTTCAAAACCATAAGTAACATTCTGTCATCACTTGCCTAGCTCCTGCAACCTGACTGAAATTGTAATTTCACAGTAGGCACAGGTGTTGAGTGTTACTCAAGAACAAGCCACAGGGAGGCAGGCAGACATTCAAAGCTCTGGCTGCAAAAACCATCTCTGAAGAAAGGAATTTTGAAACCCTTAGGCTGTGATCCCCAGTGTCACAGGCTGTGCCTTCAGCAACCAATAGGTTGTGTTTACCCTGGGGCTCCTCCTGTACACCTCTGGATTTTGTTGAAGAACAACCATCCAATTTTCAAGGCATGATTACTCACTGGCTCACTATCAGAAATAGTAGAAGATAAATGCATCTTTGAACAACACTGCTACTTGGAAGTATGTATTTTATCAAATTTTCTTCCTCTTATGGGAAAGATATCAACAAGGTATCTGAAGAGATAACAGCAACTCTCCTGAACTGCAGAGAAACTTTGAAAATGCTATACAGAGTCTGAAACCATCTACTCTCAAATTCATGATGTTTATGCCTTCTTCAACAATAATTATTCCCATAGTTCTCTAATATTCTTCCTAAAAGCACCTTTAAGTTACACTGGTTTTAAGTCTGGACACTCCAGGTACTTCATCTTACTGTAATTCTTACTTCTGTGGTTTTTTAAAAAAATAAAAACTATTTTCTTAAAATGCATTGAGAACAGGTGTCTCTAGTTTAAAAAATTCAGCAAGTAACTGAATTTGGTAGGGGGAGAGAAGCTGGGGAAAGACCCACCTAAAGGCATAGGGAAGGAGGGAAAATGCTCATTTATGTAGCAATCTTAATCAGCACTTACATGTTTTCAGACTTCTAGTCTTGACATGTTAAGATAACAAATATTAATGGGCTCAATTGCAGACAATTTTTAAAATTCTTTTTGTGTTTTTAAGGGGGTTGTCTATGTCAGGCAAAGTGGGTGTAGTCTGAAATATGTCTGAGAAAAAATAGCAGCACCATTAAATTCAGTCTGAGATACATTTAAAGAAACAAGGTAAGAGGGTTTGATGTTTTTTCTGTGTGGCTAGCAGTATTTTGATAACAAAGCTTTTCTTTTCATAAGATGTATCATGATCTCTTAACAGCCAAAATATTCAAAGTCTCTTGCAGTCACTTAGGCAGGCAGATTTGATTCAAGATATATATCACAACTTTCTTCAACACAGCCCAAGAACGTGGTGTTGGACACATGCACCTGACTGTGGACATGGAAAAAACTTCCTTTAACCAAGGTAAAAGGAATATTTGTCATACTGTGTGTTCATTCCTAGTACGAAAATAGCAGTCCCTACATGAACAGCACACAAAAAGCCTGACATGAAGGCCATTAGAAAGTAATATGAAAATTTATGCTGTCATAAACAAGTTTCAAATCTCACCCAAAGTGCTTTTGAAGTCCTTGATGAGACTCATCCCTGAAATTCTTACATTAAGAGAATGACTGTAGTTTTTAAAAAACATATATAAAAAAGCATAAACTCTTCAAATTTTTTGCCAAAATTTCTGATTACTCTCTTGTAAAAATTAGTGTTCCTTTCCAAAGTGCTTATAAAACCCCAGAAATTCTGTCAGAGTCTTCTGTAGACATGTTCCAAGAAAGGCACCATTAAATTAAACTGCAACTATACTGGTAAAACTGTCAATAGGAGCAGTCGTTCTCCATACTTCCATGATTCCTGGACTCCCTGAAGGTCATCAATAAAGAGAGATATAATGACATAATTCACAAAGGGAAGTCATGTAGTACATCCTGTCCCTGGGCACAATTATTTCTGCCTAAATCACTCCTGACCTATATTTATCTAGGTAATCTTAAATATCCTAGTTATGCAGATTTCACAGCATCCCCAAACAATCTATTTCAGTGTTCCGGCTCCTTCACCATTATAATAATTTTCTTTCTCCTAAACTCAACCTCCCATGTTCCTATTTCTGCCCATTCATTTTCTTCTGCACTAGTCTACTGAGACCATCTATTTCCAAGTATTTGCTTCAATATGTGCCATGTTTAAGAGTACCACAGTTTCTGTCTAATGTACTCTTAACTAAAGGAATACACCTGATGGTGGTTTCTTATTTTTTCCTTAATGTACGTATCTAGAAGATAAACTAACTTAGGCTGCTAACAATAATTACCTTATATGGTTTATTGGATTAATTAGCGTGAAATACAAATCATGTGTGTCTTATCAATAACTTGTAGAAAAATCCAACAGCACAAATCCAATCCACAAAAAGTGAAAAATGCATTTGAAGAATTTTCTTTCAGGAAAGGGAATGAGATCTTGCGATTTCAATGAGGATCAATTGGGCAAGCTTTAGTCCATTTCCCTGCGCTTCATGTCATCCCATTTGCTTTTCTTGTTTTCACTTCGTTTCAGTAATTTTTTTTTTTTTTTGTGGAATTTCATGTCTTCCGTTTCTTCTCTGTCTCTTTATTTACCTTTCTTCCATGATCTTGGGATTTCAGTGGGAATAAGTTTGGCAAGTTTTGGTCCTTTTCATTGCACCTCATTTCATCTCAGTACATTTGATTGTATTCACTGCATTTCAAATTTTCTGGTTTTCTTTAAATTGCATTTTTCTTTGACCATGCTTCCTTTCAAGAGTGTTTTTTCCACTTGATTCTCAGATTTCAAGATTTCAGTCCCTTTCCTGAAAGGAATGATTTTATTTTTTCATGTCACTTATTTTCAGAGGTACTTCAGGCACATTACAGAGCTGTTAACACGTTAAAGTAAGGTGTTTGTTCTCTTCTCATCTCGTGTCCCTGAGATTTTCTGTCTGTGTTGCTTAGGATCAGAATATGCCATGTCTGGTTCTTTTTTGCACCTGGAGCTGTAAAAGGCAGAACACCATATCGATGGAGGGAGCCTCAGCCAGAAGGAATGCCCAGGCCTTGGCTTCCTGGAGAAAAAGGGTTGTGGCTCTTCAACCTTGTTAAATGCTGTGGAATGGATAAACCCCACAGGCCCCTGGGGAGATGCCCAACATGCTGAGCTGCTGTGAGTTCTGTCTCTGTGGGCAGCCTCTTGAGCCACTGCTGTGGTCACCTCACAGTGGTTCAGCACTGGGAATGACCCTTTATTCTCTAAACAGAGCATTTCATCTCACAAGTCATAATTATTTGAACAGGTGTTCGATCATTTGTTACATAATTCCTATCTTTTAGTAAATCCTGGAAATGGAATGTTGGCCGTTACTGCACAGGATGAACTATACTCGGTTGAAGTATGATGATCAAGTGTTATTCGGTTCACAGCCCTGTAAATTGTTTCTTGGCAAGGTACTTTTGTCCTGATCCAAAGCTAGGGCACATTACTTCTTCTCTGGTCTACCTGTGATGATTGTCAAAACTATACAGACTTACAGACTTTATAATGCATTCCGAGGTAAATCAGCACTAATTTTATTCACAGGGATAGAGAATATCATTAGGAACAGAAAGTTGAAAATGTCTGCAAATTCAGGATGCCCAGCCTCAAAATCTTGACGTCTGGTTTTGCAGGTCTCGTAGCACAATATTTATCATTCATCTCATGCTGACTTTGTTTTTGTAACGTCAGTGTACCACCAGCATCCCTGGGGATTGATTGGTATTTGTCTCATTTGACCACAGGAAAATGCACTACTGACATGTATAGAGATGTCTGTCTCTATAGATACGTAGACAACTAGTCAGTGGAGAGTGATCAGTACTTCTACAGCAGATGACCCCTTTGATTAAGATGAATAGCAACATTAAATGGTCCTGTTTCTCTCCACTGACTGTAACGAGTCTAACACAATCAGTCCTAAGGACACAGGATGGCTCTTCAGCATCACAGACTGGTGGTTGTGGAGCAAGTCCTCTCACTGCATGGAGGACTTTTCTGCTTCCCAAGGCCTTGATTCTGTACACTAATACAAGAGGGCAAAGTTCTGGGTGTCACCAGGGGTATTTATGAAGTCTGCATGGGACATTTATTGAATAATACATGTAAACAGTAGCATCAAAAGCCATTTTTCTTCTAATATATTATTTCTTATTCTACCCTAACATGATTCAAGGTCTCAAACAGAAAAAAATACTCAGTACTATGTTTATAGCTCCCATGGGTACTTATACCATGTAGCAACATCCTTTATTAGGGATAAAATCTGAGCAGGAAGGGAAAATGTCAGGACTTTATTATGAACATATTTCCTCTCTGCATAATTCTGAAAAAATATTCTTTCAGCAGCAAGGTGAATGCAAAGGTCAACAAAAATAAGCAATAGATTGCTTCTCAGACTTGCCAAATCTACTGTTCTCACCTTACCATGCCCTCGCCTTAAAAGCAAGAGAACCTATTTGAGGTTTTTGAAGCCAAATTTCACACAAAGAGATTTAACAGAAAAGATGTGTGTTAGTGTTTTGTTTTTTTTTTCTAGTAGCTTTGGTTCCAGAAAATTTCACTTTTATTTTCCTGTGATCTCTTTTTAAACACCACCATTTAGATTATCCAAATGCAAGTTTCTTAGATTGTCCTAGACATGTCAACAAAAAGTGGGGTTTTTTTCCCCCCACATATGTATAGTATGTCATTCCCCAGGCGCCAAGCAATTCAGTATCCCTTCTACCCTGTGCATGGCAGGAAGTATGTTACTGTGTGTGGTGCAGGAAAGATACATGGAAAAGGTATGAAAGGCTTTTTACATAACAAAGTCCTGATACTTGAAGCCCCCTGAAGTTTTTACTGAAGCACTCTGAGTGCAGTGGCTGTCTCAACGACAACAAGTCCCTTTCCACAGCACTTTTCTCCAGCTTCTCATTCCCCAGTCTATCTGTACATCTCGGGTTGCTCTGCCCCAGGTGCAGAATCCAGCACTTTCCTTTGCCGAACTTCATACAGTTGGTGATTGCTCATCTTTCTAATTTGTCGAGGTCTCTCTGCAGGGCCTTTCTTCCTTTGAGGGAGTCGACAGCTCTTCCCTCTTTAGTGTCACTGACAAACTTAGCATTCCTTCAAGCTCTGTATTCAAGTTGTTTATGAAGATGTTGAAGAGAACTGGGCTGAGGATGGAGCCCTGTGGAATCCCACTAGTGACTGGATGCCAGCCTGATGTCACCCCACTTACTGTAACTCTTTGTGTCTGAGCCGTGTGCCAGCTGCTCACCTATTACAGCAAATTAGGGTCATTACTCTTTCATACCCTTACCCCTCAGATGCATTTCCTTCTTTGTAGACCAATATAAGACAGTCCATGAAAAGCTTCTAGCAACAGAAATAATTAATAATTTCTAACTTCCCTAGTATACAATTTCCTCTTATTCACTATTCCTCCCTATTCCCTAGTGAGCTTGCACATCACTGCAGGACAGAAATATATAGGCAATCAGAAAGACTATTCTTCCTCTATTTAAATTCTTTAGGCATACTTGTATTCTCTTTCATTATTTTCTTGCTCTTTCCTGATGGAAGATTTGGACTTATTAATGGGAAAACCAGGAAAAACTCCATGGTATTTCATTGCATTAGTGTCATCCAAAAATAATTTCATCTTTAGAAATTAGTCTGTGCCCCTCCCTGGAATATTTCTGGAAGTTTTACTCTTGTCTTTAATAGAAATAGTGCCCTAAAAAGCAGGCTGAGAGAGTTGGGGTTGTTCAGCCTGTAGAAGTCTCCAGGGTGACCTTATTGTGGCCTTTCAAAATGTAAGGGGGACTTACAAGAAAGATGGAGAGACACTTTTTAACAGGGTGACAGGACAAAGGGCTGGTTTTAAAGAAGGTAGGTTTATATTGGAGATAAGAAAGAAATTTCCTACCATGAGGGTGGCGAGACACTGGAACAGGCCACTAAGAGAAATTGTGGATGCCCCATCACTGCAAACATTAAAAATCAGCTTGGATGAGCTTTGAGCAACCTGAACTAGTTGAAGGCATCTCTTCCTATGGCAAGGGGGTTGGACTAAGTTATCTGTGATAGTCCCCTCCTATCCAAATTATTCTATTAGTGCTAAGACATGAAATCTAGGACTCCATCACATATTTTATGGATGTGCCTGTGTAAAGCAAAGTACAGTGTATCAAACTTTGGTTGTCTTTGAGCACATCTCATCTGGAGAACTATTTGTAAATTTTATTACAAAAATTATGCATAATACTGTTTAGCTTCCCCTCAGAAGATGTAAATGTCACTACTGCCACGGCCAGCATAAATTTAGTCTTTAAAGTACTAAACAACATTTTGGAGAAAGCTGTGCTTTCTCAGATTCTCAAACTAGTTCTTCTGTTCATCTCACTGTGAACGTTTGAACTGGCAGAAGTGGGAGGTCTTGAGGACTGAACTAAATTTCACACAAAGTAAAAAAAAGTCCCAGAATATTCAAGGGAAAGATTACAGCTGTACCTAACACAAAGATCTGAAAAACTGTTCATACTGTAATAACTCTTTCAGTAAAAAAAATAAAACTCTGGTTTTTCTATTTATATTTGGGCTTTGTTACCACTATGGATATTCCAAATCCTACCTAGAATTTATCCTGCCTATCTCAGACAACATGAAGCAGCTTCACTAAAGTATCTGGCAGAGTATCCCATTCAGGAATACCTCTAATTTACATATGTAAGACACTGTTACAATTCCCTCAACATGGAGGAATAAACTGAGGCTGTGTTTTGCACATGTATGAGTACAATAATCTAAGAATATTTGAATAAAGTATGTTGCACAGTTATTTAGCCATGTTCTGTGAAATAAATTTGAGTGAAGCACTTCATTTGATGAAATTTTTCAAGATTGTAAGTCTCTTTCTTCTGAATGAAGAAGGTTTCCTAAATCCTTGGGGTAGAAGAGTACAGTTTAAAGCAAACTCATCTCTTTAGGGAAGAAAATCACATTCTTGCTTTCCATAGGTAAGTTGCTGATCATATATGGGCTTTTCCCAACCCCTTTCTTTTCCACCAATCATTACATCTGGGTATTGTTCCTCAATGGTCATCTACGATCTTGGCAACTAAAATTCATAACTAGTGGAGTCATAGACTGAATAGAGACACGGCTTCACAACCTTTTACAATTTTCCAGTCACTTCTTCCCTCTGCCCACAGATGGCAACAGTCTGTTTTTCCTCTGGTATAAAAATTATATCCATCTCAATTGATTACAGTTGCAATTTAGTTTGATATTTACTGTGTTTCTCCTAGTGAAAAGCTTGTTCCTCTGAAAGAAAGCTTGTCTTCCTTTAGACATGTGTATATATAGACATACGTATATACATAAAAGCTACACAAATACAAATATTCCTCGTTCCCACAAACTTTTTACTAAGTGCTTTTCTGTCTTTTTGCTAGACAAATGAAACAAAGACTTTGTTACTCTACTCAGTGATCATTTCAGATCATGTCAGCATGATTAATTTTCAAACTGACCCTTCATCAGGCTGTAATTTTGTTTCCTTTGGAGTGCTGGTTTCTGCATAAAATGGACACTGCTTGGTGTAGACAGGATTGCTCTTGCTCTGAACACTCTGTGGATTCAGCATGAGGGTGATCCACTAATTTATACATTGATATAATTTTGTTTTCTATTTTATCCCAAATAATTTTCTCGTGAGTTCTGGGATGTTATCTGTTGATTTTGGTTTGGTGGGTTTTTTGTTTCTGTTGATTGGTTGTTCTGTCAGGCACTGAGTGCATTTTTCCACTGATCTATCTGTCATAACCTGAAGTCTTACCTTTATATCATTAATGATCACCTCATACTTGGTCATTTTATACAGGAAACTGAGTGTCTTTCTCCTCACATGCATCACTTCACATTAATCTACACCAAATTTCATCTTTCATTTTACTGCCCAGTCACTCAATCTTGTAAGCTCCCTATGCAGTTCTTCATAGTGACCTCCTGTCTTCTTTATTTTGAATAGATTCATATCATCAGCAGACTTTGTGACCTCAGAGCACATGCTCTTCAGCTCATTTATGAATAGATTGTCTGGAGAACAAATGTATGCTGCACAGAGAAGAGCTCTCAGGGGAAGGGACTGTTAACCTTCAACATTTTGACTTTTGTACAAAAGTCAAAATCCACCTGAAAACAATGGTTGGAGGATTGCACGAATTGTCATTTGGATGTTCCCTATGGAGACGGGTGCACTAGGCTGCAGTGACACCAGCAACAGAAAGGTCTTCCACTCAGACACATCAGAGCTAAGGAAATCATAATTCCCAGAAAACATGGGAAGGATTGTGCAATATCATGACTACATACAGCTTTTTTAAGTGCTGTAGTTACAATTTGTTAGAGTGAGGAAGATACCCTGACCACTATTCAAAAGACCAGAGCCATATGCATTTCCCTGTCATTTCGGACATTTGAAAGTAGACTTCTCCATTCTTTGAACTGTTTTCATTGAGAATTATCTTCAGGTTGGTGTTTTTATTCTGGTATCCCATTGCTTTAAATCAAATAATATAAATCCAGAAGCAAGGAGCATGTATAAAATTGAAATTGAGTTACCGTTGGATAAATTATTGGATATATTATTATAAAAGGGCATCTTTATCATCAGAGAGATGAAATGTCTTTGGAAAAACACCAATCATGAACTGAATGTACAATCCCAAAACAAAGCTGCAGCATCTATCTGGGCAAATATAAACTTTGTCTCTCCAAGTAAGACAGTAACAAAGAAGAAAGTGATTTTCCTTCTCTGTCTGGTTATTAATTAATTTAATTTAAAAACATATGCTGAAAAGAGAAAGGTATCAGAGATCACTAGAACTTTAAGCAATCCTGCATTATACTAAAGGAAGAAACTCAGTATTTATGGAAAAAAAAATCTGAAAATTACAATAAGCGAAACCTGAGGGAAAAAGAAACTCAGTGACTCAGTGAAGTTCAAAGAAGACAAAATCCAGTCAAAACTAATATTGATGCTTGAAGTGAAGTAATAGACTGTTGGGTCAAATGGACTGTATTACTTCATATATTTTGGTTGTGAGTTGGCATTTTTTATACAATGATGATCTCACTGAAACAAGTTACATTCCTGTTATGCAAGTGAGTTTGTAGCTGATATTGCCTTTGTCATGCTTAGGGCTTTAAAATAAACAAAAATACAGACTCAGCTCCAGACATAAGAGTAACTTGTCTGAACTAATGTTTATGGAGAGGAGTTCAGAAAACATATCTCTATATTATATAGAGATATAATTTTTATATATATATATATATATATATATAAATTAATATATTTATAAAATTTATATATATATATAAAATTATACTGGATACACATGCTTTGCAAAATATCAGAATATTCACAGACCCTTATTTCTACATTTCTGTGGCCAAAATGCAAAGTTATTCTATCACAATTACATTAAGCTCTCTATCCATTTCAATCACCTCTTTGGTAAATAGTTCCATTTAAGTAGAATGATCCTTCATACCAGAATTTTAATATTTAAGAAGAATTTTATGCACAGTGTTAACTCCCTGGTACACTCCAAGCCAGAAATATCTTGCATATAGCAAAGCAATCATTACTGGTTTTATTCTACTCTCAACTCAGGATCCAGTATTTTCATCTTCTGAGCAGAAGGCAAGATACAGCTGTTGGTCTTAATGTGATGAGTTACCTAAACAATGACTGAGAGGTTCATATTTCATTATTCCTTAATTTTTCACTATTTCATAGACCTAAATAATCCTCTTCCTGAGGGGTCAGTTTGTACCCAATAGTCCCAGAACCAACACTGCAATATCTTTCCCAGACAATCTCATTTGAAAAACTTGTTCCACCAAACTACTTAATCATTGCAGCTTTAAATGCTTTGGTAAAGTTTCATAATTTCCTAATTAGTCCATTAACTCTTGTGTTATATGATGCACTTCTCCTGGAAAAGCTTTAATCTCAAAAGATTTTGGTATTTGTATTAATATAATGGAAGTATGCATAATTTTGTCCTTGTCTTTAGAATTCCACTGAAAAGTGCCATTTGGGAATGAATTGATTAGGTTTAATCACAGACTTGGATTAGTAAATATTATGTATGCAGCATAAACAATTATTTTGCTCCTGTCTATTTTATGCTGGTCATGAATAATGAATAATTTCTCACTAAATAAATATTTGTGGTGCCAAAGGTAATATTTTTCTCACACAAAGACAACTGACCATATTTTTCATTGCTCTTATTAGTACCTACAGCAACTTTTCAGTTCTTACTTTTGCTTGTGAGTTTTAATGTATGTAATATCTACTGTGCTAGGTCCTCATGATGGCTTTTCTTTTTGCTCCCATAAAGTAATCCTGCACATGATTAAAGCTGTGTGCTCAATGCTTCAGGCCATCCAAGGGCTTTCTCTGTCACACTTATCACTGCTCTGCTTTTCAGTGACTCCATTTTACTTGCAGGTAGGTGTTGCCAAACCATAGCCTTTTTTCCTATGTGCATTATTCGGTTTCCAGAGCTAGAATCAGTCTAGATAAATTACCACAGCTCTACTTATTTCAGTGGAAAACTCCTTTTTATTGCCTAATCCATTCTTTCTTACTGTTAACGCTTAGTAAGGTCATCTAGGGAAGAAGATCCCATATAGGAATCAATTCTCCAGCACAGTTATCAAAAACTAGGGAAATGAAACCCCAGCCACATAAAATAATGCTGGTAGACTCCAGCTGTTCAGAAGATCATTTGTTATAGTTTGATTATGTGTTATTCCCAGGTGACATTTATGAGCCTCATGTTATTTTTTAACGTCTGTAATAACCCAATAGAAAGTGCACTTGAACAAATTCCACACTGCATTTTAGATGATGTTGCTTTCCTGGGAAAATTGTACCATTCCTCATAGTTTACAATTTTTCTGATGTCTGATTTTCCATTTTTTAGTTCTAAACTGATACCTGTGAACTTCATGCCTTTTTTTCCACCCACACATTTTCTCTGCTTCTTTTCTGCACTGGATCACAAAACCAATGGTACAAAGATCATGGCACTGTTACTTGTGCTTTGGGAAAGGCTGCCAACTGTCATAGGCAGTGATCAAATTCAAATATTGATTCAAATGGTCTTTTTTCTCACCCACTCTGTAGAACCCAGGCCACCTAAGATATGATTAAGTAATGGGTAGTGTTGCCTTTTTCCTTCTTCTTTGGATGTGAATTCCTCTCCTGAAATGTGTGTCCATTTTCCAGTGAATCCTAAACAGACATTCTTAAGGACAGCTAAACCCACACCCTGCTCCTCTAAGTAAATGTAATTTTGGTTTGAAGTATAAGAAAGTAAATGCTTCCTATGAAACATATAAATCAAACTTTAAAAAAAAGAAGCAGTTCAGAGGACACAAGGGAATTTGTTATTTATCTATTGGTTTTTCAGGACTGTGTACCCAAAGTACCCTAAAAAAGTGTCTTTTAAATACTGAGATCCTCTAACAGTAAATCCCAACAAGTTATGCTACTACTAATAAAAAATAAATCCAAAACATATACTACAATGTAATTTGGTGTATATATTGCTGTCTAAAAAAGAAAGCATTCAACAGGGTGCAACAATGATCAGAATGAAACTCCTATGTCATTTGTCAGGAAATAATTTACACATACATTGCAACAAAGAATTCTTAGAGGGTTTTTGTTTCTATTATGAAAATAAATATGATTAAAGAAAGTAACTTTGTGATTTACAACTGCTTAAAATAACTGATTGGATGTTTTGCCCCAAAATTTGTCCTGTGGGAGTGATGTTTTAGTGAACCTGTGAACTTAGTGCTTTTTTTTTTCCACCCACACATTTTCAAGCCAATGGGGCTTGTTTTCTAGAGCTATTTGGTGCCATTTGAAATGCTCTCTGTACCCTGTTGGGCCTTCAGATGCTACTGCAGAAGGGAACAGACTTCTACAAGCCCTGAGTGGTACCAGTAAGCTGCAATGAATTCTCTAGAACATTTCTAAACTTACGTATATTTTAGATAACTGAAGTATACTACGTATGCTCCAAATAATTAAAAATAATTGATGTGACATCCAGAACAGCTTCTGCATCATTGCCATTTCTGTGCTGCCAAGCTGTTAGGGGCATGAAGTCAGCTGAGTGCTAAGGAGGGCCTCAGACCACTTTAACAAACTTCTCCAGCCTCTGTATCTCTGCCTACTTGCAGGCATAGAGAAGAGATGCTACAATGATTACTCTGTCAGTGGGGCAAGATTTGAGATTTGCAGATTTGAGAGCTATAGAATTAAACATAGGACTCCATAACGTGAGTCACAGAGTGATTTGGGTTGGAAATAACCTTAATGAACACCTAGTCCAACATACCTGCCATAAGCAGGGACAGGTTTCACTGGATCCTGCTGCTCAAAGCTTCATACAACCTCACTTTTAATATTTTCGGGAGTGAGGCATCCATCAAGTCTCTCAGCAAGCTGTTCCAGTGTCTCACCACCCTCGTGCTAAAAAGAAATCTTCCTTACATCCATTCTAAATCACTGTTCTTTTGTTTTAAAACCATTGCCCCTTTTCATGTCAACATATCCCCTGTTAAAAATTCTCCATTTTTCTTATAAGACCCCTATACATATTGAAGGGCCACAATAAAATTCCCCCTGAAGCCTTCTCCAGGCTGAATTATCCCTGAACACATTACTTCATGTGTTGTCTCACGAGAAGAGACCATTAAAGTGTGGACACACAAAAGATTATTAAAATTCTGTACATATTCTGTTCTTCCCTTTCTGCAGTAGCATCAATGAAGGAGCTGTTCTGTAAAACACTTCCCACTACTTAAAAGACTTCTCTTTTGCCCTTTACTTGGCAACTCCTCCTTTATTAGAAATCTTGTGCTTTTGCTTGTAAAGGATGAAAATTCAGAACTGATCAAGTAATCAACACCCCAACCTCTTTGTTTTCTAAATCTTTTTATTTTAGAGGGTATAGTGTACCTATTTAAACACAGCTAAGTCAGTGGATGAAATATTCTCAAGCCTTGCTGTCTGAACACAGAGATCATTTGTTCTGATGCTGTGCTGATTCTGTAGATCCTCCTAAGAGAAGTTAAAGGCTCTCTTACTGAGCTGGGCTGCTTATCAGTACAGACTGTAGAATTCCTGTTCTCTGGAAAGGGCTTCTTACTGAGTCAGGAGCCAAACATTTCAGCCCCCATCAAGGACGGACATGTGTCTGGTCTTGCCCAGGGCAAGAACAAAAAGCACCTGCTGAACCTTACTGTTGGAGGGATGGGATTAGTGCCTGCATTTCTGCACTGGAATGTTTAAATTTCACGCAGCCCTGGGAAGGTATCCAAGACTTCCATAATATGATCATTAGTATTTCCATATGTATATATATATATATATATATATATATATATATAAATACTCAGGTTCTTCAACAAGAACCCCCATGTTCCAAAGGTATACATGAGGTACAGTACTAACCTGATGAAATTCATAAAAATAAATAACAGGGATGGATTTTTCCCTCTCCTATCAGTGAAACAGCCCAAAAATTTGGATCTTGACAGTGGTATCAATCAACCACAAAATAATGGAAGGTATCACTTTTTATTACATAGAAAATTTTGTGAAAAAGCTATAGGAAGACTAAAATGAAAAATAGCAGAGAGATACAGTTGGCACATCTAAAACAGCACCTGGTAGATTTTCGGAGGAATTTGGAATTGGCTTAGCTCTTTGAAAATAATCAGTTTTTAGTCACTACACTTTTTTTTTTTTTTAAATAGCACTTGAAATACATTTTCAACACCATATTCCTTAAGATAATTGTTTCACATCACATACATCTGAAAAATAGAAAATATTTATTTATACATATTTTTAACTTTTTCCTTAGTAGAAACTGTGTAGGTTTTTTTTATTCATTTCCCACTCAATTGTTTTCTGAGTGGTTTCTTTGTTTTTGTTTTTTTTGGTGGAGTGGAGGGCTTTGTTGGTCTACACCCTTGGTATTACAATATGCTGAGAAGCTGGGGCACAGAGCAAAGCTCTATTAAAGCTTTCAGCAAGATTTCCCTCTCTACTACTTCTGTGGCTCATCAGCATTCCCATTCCACAAAATAATTAAGTGGGTGCTTATACTTAGGGTTGTAAAGTGGTTCAATTTGGAGATGGATGCTGCAAGGTTTAAAATAAGGCTCAAGACATTTTTCAGACTCAGGGCCTCATTATTTTCCTTATATCTGAGGCATGCTGTATCCAAGGGCCACCGAAAATCGTCCAGCAGTAATGTAATCATAGCTGCCTGAGAAAACAGGCATGGAAAAGTCTGTAAATGATGGAAAAGCTTTTCTTTAGTTGGAAAAGTACAGCAGGAAAAGCCTTTACATAGAGTCTTTCACAATTTTATGGCTTGCCAGTGCTGCAGGATTTCTGCCTCCCTTGAGTGGATATGTAGTGAGAGCACTAAGGTGACTTAGGGATCACTTACTGGAGTGCAAGCTACTACAGCTGAGCAATATGTATGAACTTCTTCTACAAACTACCTATGGCTTCTCTTTGCCTATACAGAAAGTTCAAATAAAAATGCTTTATATGTGAAACTTTCTTTGGCATCTTGTATAATTTATACAGCTCAGAATGCCAATTAACATTCAATGATAAGGTACTTGGCAATTTAGCTAATTAGTAGTATCTCTTATAGAGTGAAACCCCAGAATCTTGTATCTTTCCTATTTTATTTTGTATCAAATAAAGTAAATTTTGCCATGTTTAACTTTTGTCAATGTCTTCCTGCTGTCATCCATAAAGCAAAGAAAGGTGCATGGAATAGATCCATATTCTCTGGCAATAAGGGTTAACAAATCATTGCACAAAAGACTGAAAAATATCCCCAATAACTAAAAAGTCACAATAAATTTTGGCATCAAGATGAACTTTGGAAAAATCCCATTTATTTATGCCTTAGGAGCTCATACTGAAACTCACATTTATATTTCATTTGCTTTGATTTCTACGAAATCATGTATTGAATCTCAAGTACAAGAGAATACTACAGAGAAATATACTAGAGATTAGCAAGTACAAGAAATTTTATTAAAGTGCACATTTTGGGGGCTTTATATGATACACAGATGGCTCCATAAAGAAATGTTGAATGCAGAGGACTAGAATTTAAGTCTGAGAGGTACTTCACACAGCTCTTCCACTGATGTGCCCCATCATCAATTTAGCACCTTTGAACTTGCGTGTACTGATCTTTAAAATAGCTGCCCAAAGTCTGCCAAACTCACAGGGCCTTGAGATTTTAATAAATAACGTTTGCAAATAGATTCTTATCTTAGTATTGGAAGTTTTTGATGGATTAATGTGACTTGGTTAGGAAAGATACTGGAGGACACAAGGGTAGGAATTAGGTGCCCAAATACTTTCTAGAATCAGTCCCCTGCAGTATAGGCACTATATGTGTATTTAAATGTAGATGTTTATATAGTGACTGAGACTGGGACAGTGATTGTTATACCAAGTGTGACAGTGTAATTTCCTAGGAAAATCAGTCATGCTAAACTGCACCGAAGGAGAGAGTAAGGAATCTCTACTTCATGAACCAGCAATTCATTTTTATTTTCTTACATTGTTCTAATTTAAATTGTACAATGAATCTGATACTAAATCTGAGCTACTTCTCATTTGGAATATTTTCTGAAAGACCAATTCCAACCACTAGCTTTTTATCCCATTTCACAGCAGGAACTAATTTTGTATAATAATTCAGTTTAACAGATTTTGCAGCTCTTTTTCACAATATTTTGGACATTTAGCCTATCTTCATGGAATTTCTGCTTCAGTTTTGCATATTAACAACAGATTAATTGATTATTGAACTGAATCAACTATTTTTGGCTCAAGATAGAACCAAATTCCTCACCCTTTTAAATCTTGAATAGAAAGCAAAGTCCAGAGCAAATTTCTTGATGGAAAATACTGTGAAACTATACAGTATACAACAAAAACTTGCAATAGAAGTCTTTTTCTATGTTGGCTTGTGATGATATTATATATTAAAATTAATGGTGGATCGCACTGCTTTTCTGTGATTTATCAGTCAAGAATCACAGATTCATTTAGGCTGAAAAAGACCTCTAAGGCCATCCAGTCCAACTGTTAACCAAACACTGCCGAATTCCCACTACACCATGTCTCCAGTACCACATCTAACCTGACCTTGAACACTTCCAGGCATGAGGCATCTATCCACAACTTCTCTGGACAACTTGTTCCAGTGCCTCACCACTTTCACAGGGAAGGATTTCTTCTAATAGCTAATCTTACCTTGACCTCTGTCAGTTTAAAGTTATTCCCCTATGTGCTGTCACTACATGTCCTTTTAAAAATCCCTCTCCAGCTTCCATCTAGGTTGTCTTTAGGTACTACAAGGCTGCTGTATGCTTACTCACAAATCATCCAGTATTTTCTGTTTCCTCTTGAATTCTTAGCCTCAGTACATTTTGCAGCAATGAGTTATACTGGTGCTTTGCCTGCTTATCTGCTTTTTTTTCTTTTTTCCATGCCAGCTTTACTCACGTTCACGTATCTCCAGCTACACTTACTTCAACATCTCTTCAGGTCCTGTAAATTTGGAGTCGAACTCTGAAAGTTCTCCCCAGAATATGAGATTAGCTTGGGGAAAGAATAAATTATGCACAAAAGCATTATATTCTTCCGCTGTACATAATAATGCTAGCATGAGAGAAAAATTAACTTATTAATGCCATATGAAGTCTAAGAGTTTTAAGAGATAGTCCAACCTGGTATCACATTCTATTCCTCTTTTATGCTGAAGAAATGGTGTTCCCTGATGTAATGCTGCCAATCTGCCCTTTCCATTTTCTGTTACAGCGAGACTAATTTTTATGTATCTCATGCCCTTTGGGTCTAAAATCTGCTTAGTAGTACTTAGAAGCCAAGTTTCTAGGTGCCTTTGAAATGCTAGAGAAGAGAAAGCCAGAAAGATTGTCCAGGGTTCCATTTACCTTGTACCTTTTTAAAAAGCACATTAAATCAAGAGCTTAAAGCACCCTTGCTAATTACTACTCACTATAGTTAATCATAGGACAAGATGGCAAAATAGCCTACTGAATCATTTGGATAGACTGCAGAAGGATTTGATCTTCTGTGGTGCTATGTCTTGAATTTCAAATTGCTCAGAAAATTCAAATCCATGATCTAAATCAGCTAAACACTTCAGCCTTTGGGTTCAGGGCTAATACATGTCTACACAGGATAATAATCTCCTGCCTTCTCAAAGTTTTTGAACACTAGCTAGCAAGTATAAGTTGCTTCAGCTATATAACAGAAAGCCAAATATTTATAATATTACTGTGGGATATGGTATCTACCTTGTCCTTGTAAGTAGTTAAAATGAGGATTGACTAAAAATTCCACTCTCCCTCATAAATGGTAAATCAGTACCTTCTAAGAATTTTGTTCTCTCTTGCATGCATGGTATTAGTCCTGTGATGCCACTGCAAAGGTGGGCAATAAATATGAAAACAGGCAGACACACTCTGCTGGGGTGTATCTGCTGTCACGGCAGATAAGAGTGCCTTTGGATGCCCTTGGAAATGCAGGAGGTACTAGGAATATTCCTACTGTGTACAGCAGCTGGCTTACCCTAAACCTGGCCTTTGCATCACTCCTCATGAATAACATGGGCAAATAGTGGATCTACTTTCAAAGAACAGTGTACACAGAATCTCTGTTTTCCAGTTTT
>VZSR01003803.1:10041232-10342209 GCA_013398615.1 Brachypodius melanocephalos | reverse complement strand
CACTCACTCACTCACTCACATGCCTAGGGGCCAGCTGGGTTCATCCATGAAAACTTTTCCATATAGAAAATAATTGGGTCTTAGAGTAGTAAGAAATGAATCACTGATGATGCCATGAACTGAACACAGGAGAGGATGGCTACAAGGTCTTCACGAAGTTGGTGATAGGCATCTGACTGATAATGAATCCAAAAAAATAAAGTGCGTGAAGCCCTCTTCTCCAGCAAATACTTAGTTTATCAATGTCAACCTGACATACAGCCTACCAATCATATTAGTTCAACTGACTGAATTAGCCACACATTTTTGGCTAAGGGAATAATAATGCACTGTGCTGAATAAGGTTGTTGTATCATCCAAGGTTTAATGGTCTGAAATGAGAAATGGCTTCATTGGAATTTGGATTAAAAACTAAAAAATATGTATTGAGAATATTGATTATATGTGCTTTTCTCTTGGCCCACAATTAAACTGAATTTTACTTTTTTTTCCTCTGTAGACTGCTGCTGAAAATTCATGGCAAGATACCGAGGAACTAGTTTTCTTCTATATTATCTAGAGCAGAGCTCATTTTGCAACAGATGACATATGAAGAAATAGCTGGACCACGTTAAAAAATCAAATATAAGCAACACAGGAATTTTCTTTTGTTTAGGAATAACTTCTTTCCTTTAATCAAAAAGAAATCATATATATATATGATGAGCTTTGAAGTCATATGTAAGCCTTGTAATGAAGATGAAAACAAAATTATCCCCAGTACAAAACCAAGATGATTTTCCATTACATTAAAGCTCATTATAAAGTTATCTCTTTTAAAACATGTCTTACAGAAATCATGGAATTGTTTAAGTCGGAATAGATATCTAAGATCACGGAGTTTTACCCAGAACGCCAAGTGCTCCACTAAACCATGTCCCTGTGTGCCACATCTACGTATCTTTTAAAGACCTTCAGGGAAAGTGACTCCACCACTGCTGTGGGGAGCCTGTTCCAGTGCTTTACAACCCATTTGGTGAGGAATTTTTTCCCCAATATCCAATTCAAACCTCCCCTGGCACAGTTTGAGGCTATTTCCTCTTGTCCTGACACCTGTTACGTAGGAGAAGAGACTGATCCACACCCCACTCAAAACTCCATCCAGCTGCATAGACTTACATGTGTCTAAGGGGTGTAGCAGTTGCTGAACAATTTCCCCATGGGTTATAGGGACTTCACTCTGCTCCTCATCCCTGTCTTCCAGCTCAGAGGATTGGGTACCTGGGAAACAACCTATCCTAGTGTTACGGACTGAGGCAAAGAAGGCATTAAGTACCTCAGCCTTTTTCTCAGCCTTTGTTACTAAGTGTTCCCCTGCATCCAATACAGGATGCAGATTCTCCTTGGCCCTTCTTTTTTTTGCCAATGTATTTGAAAAAGCATTCTTTTCTTGTCTTTTATAGCAGTAGAGAGATTACATTCTGGTTGGGCTTTTGTTCTTCTAATTCTCCCCTTCATAACCTCACAACATCCTCACAGTCCTTGTGAGTTGCCTGCCCCTTTTTTCAAAGTGTTTCATAAACTCTCCTTTTCTTCCTGAGTTCCAGATAAAGCTCTCTGTTTAGCCAGCCCCTCTGGATTATCTTTGGCACATGGGGACAGCCTTCCCTTGTGACTTTTAGGTCTTCTTGAAGAATGTCCAGCCTTCCTGCAGTACTTTGCCCTTCAGGTCTGTCTCCCAACGGACTCTATCAACTGAACTCCTAAAAAGTCTGTGCCCTATCATGCCAGGGCACATGGACAGGTAGAGCAGTCACAGAGGAGCTGCCTCATGAGAAACCTCCATGGGAACATGATGAGAATACAGTGTTTGGATGATGTATCACATCCTTTCCTTTAATGAATCAACAATAGTGTGGAAAATACAAAGTAAAATGCTGAGAAAAAAAAATAAGACAATGAAAATAAATTCACCAAAGCACTAAATCAGAATAAAAGGAACAAAACCTTTAAATGTCATTTTAGTAACTACATGCAACAACGGCCTTAACCAAAAGAATAGCAAAAATATTAGAAAGGCCAAGCATGGGGATCTCAATATTTGGAAAGTGTGCCCTTTGTACCTTTTACACTGCAAATTAAAGGGAAGAAGGGGCAACACTCAAAGGCTAAAAATATGGTCTCTCAGCACAAAGAGAGCAAAAGGATAAAGAGAATACAACAGATGACAGCATTTGGATAAAAGCCAGTCATATAAAGATATCAGCACAGAATAATAGAAGAGACTGGCACACATCCCAAATCAATTATGGAAGATTAGTGCAGCATAGGCCAATATACTTGCCTTCAGAAAACCTGAGAAGTGCATAACAAAGTTCAAGAATAGCTACCAAAAAAAGGAAGAAAATGTGAATTTTGGGAGCTAGTAGGAAAACAAAGGTGATGTGAATTATAAATCAAAGGAAGGCACAAATGTATTATTATTTTACTACACCTGTTTGTCACCTCTGTATGAACTACACAGGGTCTGAATTTACTGATTACAGACTCTATCTAAGACAGTGGGTATGGGAACATTTTGGGACACCCCATCTTGTTACCAGTGGTAGATGGTCACTTGATATTCAGTACTTCTGGAAAGATACAAATTGATGTAACCTCCCAAAAGCTTAATTTACTAAAATGTGAGATATTCTTACCAAACCAAGCATGTCTAACATGATGGATTTCCAATTTTATAAATAATAATGTTTTAACAAAGAACTTCAAATAAACTGCTGCTCATTAATCAGTACTGGTTGTAAATAAGCCCAAGGCCATTTCCATCATTCCCTCAGAAAGGGAAAAATGATCACTTTGGGTATCTTAAAGCTCAGGGTAAAAGTAAAGTAGCACATAAATGCTGTGCATGGTAGTTCAACATGCATTAATAATTGGCTAGTGGGGCTACAACTAACAATTACGTGGACACCAGCTCAGCTCTCGATCACATTGAGACTGTGTCTGAAAATACTAACAGAAGTCAAGCACTAAAATCACCTACTGTTCAACTTTTATGAATAGCAAACTACCATTGCTGATTTATTTCTTTAAACTATAGCTCCTTCCTCTGCAATTAGGTACTGATTCCAAGCTAAGAATGCTCATCTTCCTTGGATTCTTTTTTTTTTTTCCTTCATGCTTCTCAAACACCTAATATAAGAGCAAGCCTTCTAATTTTTCATCTAAATCTCTCTTTACACTATTTAAAGTATAACATACTACGAAGGGCATTTTCAGACAGAGAATTGCTCCTTCCACCTCATTTGCTTTTTCTTCTGTGTGTTCAGTGACAGAATTTAGAAGAATGCATTATTATTGCGTCTGTAGAGAGTTATTATCCTTATTTTGTTTTGAAAATGCAAAGAAAATGTGATCGAAAAATAGTCAGATTGTAAATCATAGACTGGTTACCTGCTCACTGTCACAAAGCTAAATTACTAGGACTGAGGTCCTCTGCATTACTGACTAGATCTAATGAGTGACATAAAATAGGATCTTTCTCATGCAAATATATGACTCTATGTGTGTTGTGCAGGTGTGAAGAGGTAAAAGTGTCAGCTGTCAGAATACAGTAAAAATAGGCACATAACTTCCATTTCAATTACCTAAACCAATTCCTTCTCTGTTAAAACTGTGAGATTTGATCAGAAAACATTGTTTGAATGCTTTCATAAAATCTGCAGTAAGCCTCTTTTATTTCTTTTAATCCAAGAAAGAGACTCATCATTTTTCCTTTTACAAATTGTTCTTTTCAGATCTCAGTGACTCAGCTGATTTTGCTCCAGATTAGTTTACTTTGACACCTGACTGAAGACAGAGCTGCAGTTTCTATAGTCCTGAAGTTTTAAGAAGGGATATTTCTTTCATTGGTAAATATCTGTAGATGTCTTTGTTGAAGTTTTTTGCTTGGTGTGTTCGATCTGCACCAGAGCCATGAGGTGCTCAGTTTAAAACAGCTGTCTGTGTACAGCACCACAATGTGACTTTTCATCATGCAGGTCAGCATTGGGTAAATTCAGATTGATAAATACAATTCATTCCCACCTCCAGTCACTTTTGATATGAGGTAGCTGCCAGTACAGCCACACAAACAGCAGTTCTCCAGAAAATCTTGGTTACTCAATGAGCAGTCCCATGGTCCTTATTTAAACTGTGGGTGGAGATTGGTAGTAATGCAAATATATCTAATTATGTGCTGAATTGGTCAGTGTTAACAGAATGACTAAAAAGTTCATGGTCCCTTTTTCTTCTTCCTTCCCAAGAAAATCTGCAACACCAATAGACATGCAATTGTAAGGCCTGAATATCTACTGTGGCTGAAGTTGATGCACTCTTCTGAAAATCAGATTTCCAAAATTAGTAGGCAGTTTTTGACCTTTATTTAAAGGTCAAAACCAGTTTTCTGGTGTCCTGTGGTAAACAAAATCAGGTCAGGCTCAGAACTGATGCCTCCAAAGCCCTTTTACAATATGTTAAATGTTCATGCCCTGCCTAGGAAGGTCACAAATTCTCATACACTCTTCAGTGGGTTCATAATGGCTAATAAAGAGCTCACATGGCATACCCCTGCTTAAGGCAAGTTTTCATTGCAATGCAGCCAGAGTGACCCTACAGCAGAGCCTCTAATGCCTGATCTTACTGACTTCCCCCATCCAGGGCAGCTTCTAAGCAAGCAAAGGGCAGACAAAAGAAACTTAGGAAGGAAGTACAATGGTATCTAATGTTTGGCGAGATGGAAGGACTTTTCTGTTGCTCATAAAATATCCACAAAACTTACACCAGGAAGACACCTCAAAGATGCCTTGTGAGCTTAACATAAACTGTGTCTGAGGAACTGTGAATCAAGTAGCACAATCACCTCCTGCCAGACACTGTAATCCCTGAGCTGTTTTAAATGATCATATCACACAATTTTCAGGGCTTAGTCAAGGTCCTTCTCGTTTTAGACAAGCCTTTAACATCAGCATGCAAAGTCATTGCCCACGTGCAGCCTTGCCAGGAAGACACAGAGAGAAAACTTTGTAAGGAATGTCAGCCTAATGAATTAAATACTGACTGTTTCTTCCATTTGTTACCTGATAATTTTGTGCAATGTGACACTAGACAAATAATTGCAGTCGATGTTTTCCCTGTTTCTACACTGTGAATGTTAACAAACACCTAGATAGCTCCCAGTGAAAGGCTCTGAGGATTAGGCTATTTTTGTGAAAACTCTTGAAAATGAAATGTCCTTACTAACTCCAGAGGAATGCTGAACATGCTACCAGAGCTGAGACATGCACAGCCTTACAGGGCTGCCCTGCAAGCTCTGTTGCATGCCACAGGACTGAGAAATGATGACAGTTTCTCAAGGAGAGCTGGTAAAATTACCTATTATCAATTTGTTCTCCTTTCCTACTGTTCAACTCTCTTTTCAATCTTTAACTGTTTGAACTGAAATGCAACATTCCAAGTGTCTGCCTCAGGCTGATGTCTCTTCATTCCCACTGACTAACTATTATACTGCTATTAAAATTGCCATGCCAAACTTTCAGAAAATATTCTGTGCAAACTTAGTTTGGTCTCTTGTGCATAGCTAGTAGAAAGACAATATAACAAATAACGTTATCAGAGACTATTTTTTCTTTTAGTCTCTGCCTCATTCAGAGCCCAGAATGAAGGTCAGCACAAAAGGCAGAATTCACCTGTACTGCCTCCAGATATCTGCAGCTCTGATGTCTACAGCTGAAGTAGGCAGTTTGTGTTTCCTTTAGTTTCACCGGGAAAAAAAAAAAAAAAAAAAAAGGCACTTCCACGGTGCAACTCAGCTTATTCTTAGATAGACATATTAACCCTGTTCAAAAACTGTCAATTTTTGTCTATGCTACAGACATATCTGTGGTCAGATGCAAGATATTATTTGGCAGATCATACACCAGTCATTTAATTTGGGTACTACAGTGCACAGTGAAGCACATCATCCCTTTTCTCAAATGAGATTGGGGTGCAGAAAGATTAAGTTTCCATTAGTCCTAGACACTAAGGCTTATAATGCTTGGCATTATATAGCACTACACATATTCAAGAAACAGCTAAGAACAACTGTTGACTTTAAATATAGTTATGCATGCTGTGAACTTCGTCTAATGAGACTCTACTGTCTCCAGCTGGGCATCCAGAAAATGAGAAACGTAGAGCTGAAGACCAGCTGCGAGAAATCTGGTTTGTGTCATCTGTGTAACAACACACAGGTGGGTGCAGAAACCCTTCCATGGCACTCAGCTGCTTCAGGGATTCAGTATTTTTTTCCATCCACCTCCCGCTCCACTCACTTCATAACTTTCAGCACTGCAACAAATGAAGTAAAGGTTCTACAGACTATCTCCCTTTGTGCTGCAAAGTCATGATTTATCTTCATTAGGTATATTTAATTCTCTGAAAAAAGTAGTTTTCACATGTAGTAATTACAACATATGCCCTACATGTGCAGAAAGGAGGCTGAATTAAGTTTCATAAAGTGTTTTATTTCAGAAAGGTTATAACTCTTGATTGGTAACTTAGGTTTTCTTGAGTTAGACATCTAAGTCTGTGCTAATCATCCATATTTGTCTTCCTGGGCAAAAAGAAAGTCATTGGAAGTGGGAGAAGGGCAAGGGGAACTCAACACTTCCCAAGTTAATTATGAAAATGGCCTCTTAGATCAAGCACCCTCTGGTGGCAGCTGCTTTTCTCTCAGACTGTAAATGTCTGTCAGATTTAGACCTCAAAGTTTTGTTTACTTTCTAAGTTTTGTTTTTAAATCTATGTTTAGAGCAGATTATTGCAACATTTGTTTACTGAGTACATCAGTACTTTAAAATGTCTACAATTGCTGTAGGTGTGCAAAAATCTTTCTTTTCCTTGTCTTTTTCTACTGTATTTTTTTTCTTGTTCTGCCATTCTAGAGGTCTCTGGAGAGGCCTTGGTATTTAATTTAATACTTCTGAATTAAAATCGAGCTCAATAAATGACAAAATATATTTTACTGTACATGCTACTTCCTAGGAATGCATTGAATTAGTATGCCTTGTTGGGTTCTCCCCCAGGAGACTGATTTAGTCTAATGATAGTGCAAGGTCATTAGCACAGTATCAGCATAAATTCTGCTTAACCAAGGCCAGGTAGTTGACTAGTCTGTGTTAATGTGTTGTGTGCATAAAACTGTGAACTCAACTCCTCTGTATGACAATGTGATCTCAAGGAAGATTTGGGCAGCCTGAACGTATTCCTATTAATCTGGGACCTGAGATAAGTCGTTCCCACCGGTGCCCCTAGGATAAGTTGAAGACTCTCATTGTCATCCAAAGCAGATTCAAAATATTTTTTCTTATCAAGCTGATTTAAAAACTGCATATATTTAAAATAAAATCTTAAGTATGCTTCATGTGCTTTCTCCAATATTTATAAATCAATTCCATTTGAAAAACTGGTTGCTTGTATATTTTTTAATCAGTTGTATATGGGTTCTGTTTTTCTTATGATCTAAAACAATCTTTGTTAAAACAAAACCGAAACTGTAAGTGCAGAGTATATTTTACAACAAGAAGGGGGACTGGAAGGCTCTGCATTTGGGTCAGTATCAATATGGACTGGAGGAATAAGTGGATTGAGAGCAACCCTGGGAAGAAGGACTTGGGGATATCATTGAATGAAAAAACAGACATGACCTGTCAATAGGCGCTCATGGAGCAAAAAGCCTGAGCTGCATCAGAAGAAGCACAGCCAGCAAGCCAGGGGAGGTGTTTCCCCCCTTTTTGAGACCCCACCTGAAGTGCTGCATCCAGCTCTGGAGGCCACAGTGCAAAACAGACAGCAATCTGTTAGAGCAGCTTCAGAGATGGACCCTGAAAATGGACCAAGGGCTGGTATACCTCTCCTATGGACAAAGGCTGACAGAGCTGGAAATATTCAAACTGGAAAAGTCTCAGGGAGGACCTTATTGACTTCCTTCAATATCCAAACAGGGCTTATAGGAAAGATGAGGGAGACTTTTTACCAGGACCTGTAATGACAGGACAAGGGGCAATGGTTTTAAAGCAAAAGAGGGGAGGTTCACATTGGTTGTAAGGAATAATTGTTTTGTTTTTTTTCCATTGTGAGGATGGTGAAGTACTGGAAAAGGTCACTGATAGAAGTTCTGGTTGTCCCACTACTGTAAATGTTGAAAGTCAGGTTGGACAGGGCTTTGAGTAACCTGATCTAGGGAAAGATGTCCCTGCCCATGGCACTGGGGTTTCCATAAGTGATCATTATTGTTCTTTCCAACTCAAACCATTCTATGACTATACAATAAAAGCTCTGAGCCTCAGAGTTTTGCATTTTTGACTTTTATGTTCTGGATTTTTCCATTTAATGATGTTAAATTATTGATTGTGAAATGACTGAAAAAGCTTCACTTTGCTATATCTGTGAAATACAGGTAAATCAAGAGGAAATATGACAAGTTTACTTTCCAACAACATAACTAAACTCAGTACCAAGAGGGTCAGCAATGGATAAAGGGTTCTCCACTCTGCATTGCACATTTCTCACTGCAAGCCAGAATCTTCCCTACTTACGAAGTGGTGTTGGAAAATTCCTGAGTGGGAAAGAAAAACAGAAAAAATAAGGGTTGAGATTTTTAGATGATCAGATTGAGGAAGTATGTCCTCTGCATATGTGTACCCAGACCTCAAAAAGGAATGAAATTACCCATGAAGAAATGAAAAAAAAAAAAAAAAAAAAAAAAAAAAAAAAAAAAAAAAAAAAAAAAAAAAAAGCCCCAGGATCATGGTCTGGCAGTTTTGAAACACTGTCAACAATATGAATCAGTGGTGTTCTGCTGAACTTAACAAAGGATTAAAGGCAAGCTGTAACTCGGGAAGACAAGAAATAATTTTACATACCTAGAATGTTCAGTCCTTATAAAATCCTTAAAATATTTCAATAAACTTCTGATCGTGCAGGTGGCTGAGCAGAGGAATTTACATAGGACCCATATGTATGATGGCTGCTCAGAACTTCAGCCTTGGGAAACTGAGGGGAAATCTTCAACCACCAAAGGAAGATATTTGATCTTTTACATATGTTCTGAGTTGAGCCCAGCTGCAACACAGTAGATGACAAGAAGTTCATGCGCCATCTTTGTGGTGCCAAGTCACGAGTTACTGCTCTCAGGCTTCAGCATCAAGATGCATTTCATTCTTTACAACAATGCTTGGGTGATATCTCCTGAGTTGTTTACAAAATAATAATTTACAGAATTTGAAAAATGTTCCCATGCTGAAAACATGCTGAAGGATACAGATGCTGAAGTCAAGAGAAGGCAAGTACATCTTGCCTCAGAGGAGAGAACACAGAGCAGTCCAGAAAGAAAAATCTGGGCAGTATTACACACAGACAACCTACACCATACTGTTCTTGGTCTTACTTAAACTCGTTGCTTTATTTGTAAAGTAGTATCTGCAACATCCAGACAGAAAGCATGAATTATCATGAAAAATTCTGAGTCTGAAACCTCAGATCCTAACCATCTCATACTACTAGTAGTAAAACATTCCTAGAATTTCTCTAAAATTTTAGATGTCAGTTTTCTAACTCAAATGTATTGAAGACAAAAAAAATCTGACATCATTTTGAAAGGTGCAAAGAAATTGATCACAGAAATAACACAAGTTATTAGGTAGAAGATACAAGGGTTTGAGGACAACTCTTACTAAATCCAAACCAATAGTCTCAGATTACTTGCATCCAAATATTTAAGGCCAAGCACAGGATCTTGATAAACCACTACTGTTCGTTCACAACGCAAGATCCAGAGGTGGAAAAAAAAATTAAACTGTCATTAATCACTTGAATTACCTAATATTGATGGTGATTCTCTGTCTCAAGATACTGTAAAATTTATTTCCCAGTATTTTAAAATCAAGTTTTTATCTTTTCTTTTTCTAAAATATACCACGCTTTTAAACAAACAAAGCAGGAGGTCAGACAGCAAAATGGTTTGGCTTATTAATGCAAGAAGTCAAACTATATCATATCAGAATGGTTTCTTTATCTTTAAATCTACAAACCTGGGAACAGGGCTACAGAAGACATGAAATCTTTTCAAAGCTATTACTTTCTTATTATGAAAAACTTACGAAAAAACATAGCCTAATATTTTTAAACCTGAATTTATGGCTAAATTCTGGTTCCATTGATATAAATGGGGGATAAAAATCCTACTTAACCTCAGGAGGGCAACATTTCTTATTTCATTGTGGATTATATTCAGTTCTTGAAAGCATGGCTCTGAACATTGCATGCACACTGTATGTCAATTACCAGGGAGAGGGGGAATCATTACCTCAGTGATATAGCAGTTTCTCAAAATTTAATGATATAAATTATGTAATAATGAAATAATGATATTAATAATATAAAATAATTATATCAGCATGTTCAGCTTGAGATATTGTTTTTCTCTCCCTTCCTATGTGCATGCTGATGCAATATTTGTCTCAATATTTGCAGTGGAGAACTATCCAAAAGTTACATAAAGCCAGCAAAAGTCATATAAGAGCTGGGATCAGAAGCAGATAAACACTGAAAGGGAGAAGGGCACAGCATGGTGTAGTGGTGCAGGCACAAGAAGGAAAATCAGAGGACTGGATAAATCAAAGCTGCCGGCAGCTGTTCTCAAGAATGGGCCAAACAAGTGACCTTGCACAGCTGGTTGAACGAGGAGGACAAACAGCAGCAGCACTCGCAGGTCTGTGGCCCAGATCTACTACTCAGTGTTTTAACAGGTTCCACAAATCAATGTTCTGTTTGTAGTGATACCAGGCAGCAGTGCTTGGGCTTGTGTTTGATAGGTCTGATCACCTAAAGTGATCAGTTTCACTGGGGATTTTCTATGTGTGTTGTTGAATCACTCTGCCTGTAATTCAGGTAGTAAATCTGGCCACAGATCCCTGTGCTGCACTTTTTTCCTTAATGTCATGGTGCCTGGGGTGATTTTCTTAGTAACACAGGAATCTGCCTGTGTTTTCTAATTCCAGATATAATAATGGCTTTGGTCTAATTTTCCTTACATTCTTTTGGTCTTTCATCATGGTTACAGTTGTTTACTTAAGACATATTTTAGCAATTTTGAGACGTTTCTCCATCCTACTCTATGCACCTCTGCTCATTCTTATATCTTATTCACAGATTATAAACTGGGGGATGAGGTCATTGCCCTCACTTGGCTGCCCTCCTATATAACAGAAATCACAGTGCCTGGAATTAATCCTTGGAGGTGTATTTTTTTTAGTTGTTTTCCAAGAAACTGCAGAATCACTTAAAATTTTATCTGTGGCTTGTAGTATAGAATATATGAACATGCTTTCCTCTGTTGCCTTTACAGACTTCCTAGAAGTGAGCAATAGACCCCAAGAGTTCTCAAGCACAGCTTGAAACCACTTGACTGGTTTCAGGAAAACATCAAATTTTGCCTTTCAGATTTTCAGTGGTGGAGAACTTTGATACTTCCACAGCTTTCCACAGAGAAAAATGTGCCTTTTACTTCTAACCTTAATTTGTCTATCTCCAGCTTTCACCTTGATATGCCATTGTCCACTAGACAGAATAGCCTTCCACAATCAATATCCTACCTCCGGGAGGTAGCTGTGACCCCTCTGATTTTCTCCTTGACAAGCTAAACGGCTTGTGATTTTTTAAGCTTTTCCCTAAGTGGCATGTTTCTCAACCTCCAGCTAACCCTGTGGTTTTCCTCTCAGTGTTTCTCACTTTATTATGATCATTTCTAAAATTTTATTCATAAGAACTGAGGCAGCAATCTAATAATAACAGAAGAAGGCATAATAAGCCCTCTACCCAAACTGATATTCCCTTCTTAAAATAAATATTCAAGGATCCCAGAGAAAACTCACAGAGTTTTCCTGGGTTTTGCTACTTAATCAACATAGTTCAAATGTTCTGGACAAACAGTGCATTTGTGCTCTACAGACAAACTATATGACTCTGGAGCATCTCCCAGTTGACAAATGATAACAGAGATGGCTACAGCCCATTGACTTCCTTGATAATCCACCCCCATCATTTTTTTCTGCATAAATGTTTTCTAGGATTAAATACTCTATCCTATAACTATGGATGTATTTGTTCCCTGTACTCTCTCCATAGTCAGTGGAGGGAAACTGGACCTTCCAACCCTCCCCTGCATGACTGCCTAAAACCCCTGGGCTAGAGGGCCCTCTGATGGGAATCCAATTCTCTGCATGAGCAATGAGAAGCTGTGTGACTGGCTAACACCTGGCACTTCCAGAGGACAAAAATGATGCCACAGGCACTGGGCAGTGCTGCCAGTGGCTATTTTAAAGCGTAAGCTGTACCAGGGATCAGCTTTACACTTATATCCAGTATCTACACATCTGTCTCAATATATCATCAATGCTACAAATCACCCTATTGTTACCCAAAGTTTTTGTTGTCTGCAAAAGTCGTCAGTAATAGCTGCATTTTTCACAGGTCATTCCTGGAAATGTAAACCAACAGAGAAGTAAAAAATTAGTGCCTAAGTGGCACTCTCTCAAAGTGAATCCATTTAATAATATTTCCCTTTTTCATAAACATTTTTAAGCTTGTCATTTAGGAAGTTTTGAAAACATTTAGTATGCATGGCTTTCATTTCATATGATTCAAATCATGCAGTGCCAATTGGTACGTTATGAAAGCCATAATTGGATGCTATCCTGCTTGTCAACCAGATTTCCAAGTTAGCATGATAAGATTTTCCAGGTTGATTGAAAATAATTATATTATTTTCTTTTTAATTTCTATTAATTGAGTTTCATATCAACTAAGAAGACTTTTATTAGGATACTAGTTGAGCTGACAAATCTATAATTACCTAGGTTACCACACTTACGCATCATTGTGTCATTTTGGGCAGCAACCATGACTTGCTATAGGCCTTCCTGAAGAAGCCACCTGATGCTTTAAATTATCCCAAACACTTAGAATGAAGATTAGCCAATGTGCTAGAATGTTTGCCAGAAAGTAAAGACCCAGTGATATGCTTACAAAGCTGTCTGAGTTTAATCCAAACTTCTCCCTCTTTTGACGAGAGTTCTATGAAACCTTATTATAAAGACACTTTTCTGGGTTTTAGTGGGTCTAGTGGTTTTTCAAGTGGACTAAGAAGCTGTAGCAACAATCATTGGAATGCAGGCCTTTCTTCTAACAGTCTACCAAGCATGTTAGGTTTGCTTCTCTGTCCCAAAATCTTTCTGTACACATCAAATTGGAAAATCTGGGGGTTTTTTGCTACTAGGGCTAAAATAAATATCTGATGATTCATAGAGCTTGGTCTCTGTTTTGGACCCCACAATGTTATTCCCTGTTTTCTGACCTGAGAAAGAGACCTGTCCGTTCTGCTACAGAAATATTTTTTGCTTTAAGAACAAAGAGTGGCTCCATCCCACACTTCGTACAGGGAGAAACAGAGACGTACCATGAGCATATGACAGGAGTTACACAGAGTTCCTCTTAGTATGTATCAAAGCCACTGGTGATGGAATCCACTTGCCTGTCTCCATCATCGTCTAGTTTATGAGGCCTCATGCTGTTTTGCTTGAGAATTCTCTGAGCAACCAGGTATCTCTGCTACATAAAGAGGAACTTCATTTTATGTACCACAACAGTATGTACTCTTTAAAAACAAAAACAAAAACAACAACAACAACAAAACAAAACAAAAAAACCCCCAAACAACAACAACAAAAAAGTGCTGAGGAAACCTCAGTTCTGTGCCCTGGTGTCAGCATTAGAAAGTTTAAACTTACAGTCTCTATCAAGTCAGGGAGCATGTCAGCCAAACAGCTGTGTAGTGTTTAAGGCAAAAGCCTCTTTTACTCTTCTGTTAAAGTTGGACATTTGCAGCCAGGAAGGCATGGGGCCAGAGAGACTCTCTTGACCCAGGTCTTGGGAAGATGTTTGAATTTTATATAAGCAAATTTATATGGTTGAATTTGGATACAGAGAGAGAAACAGAAATTGTGCCATTTCGTGACTGAATTGTGCAATTGCTCAGATACTGTCAAAACACCTTTTGTCTGACTTTTGGCTGGAAGGTAATCTGTCCTTTTTTCTCTTTCTCTTTCACCTTAAAATGGACACTTCCCCAAAGAGAACCAATTGCAGGTTCTAGCATCCTGAATCTGAAAGAGAAGGAGGGCCTGAATGAACTAAGGAAGTCAAGAACACCATGAGTTGTGGTAAAGGTCAGAAGAGAGCTGAGGAGCTGGGATTCTATTGGCATTTTCTGGCAAAAAAAAATCCTTGTAAGGTAACTGGAGAGAGGCAGACACATTGACTGGATGAACAGAGAACATCTCCCAGGCTCCCCAATACTCATTCACTCTGTGTCCTCTATGTGACTTTCTGTTTCTATTAGATTGATTGAATTGGCCACCTTCCCTCTGCTCACCCACTTCCCTCCCTTAAAAGGGCACCTAAAATATAGGCACATCTGCTCACAAATGAAGCACAGTTGGAGCCTTTCCATTATCTACCACATGGGAGCAGGATTAGGTTCGCTGTCAGTTTTGGGGAACATGAAAGGGATAAAGAAGCATGAATTATGCATAACAGAATTGCACCCTACTGGTTTCTTAAGACATACAAGATGTTTCAGTCCCATTGTCATCTTAGCATGCTCTTGGAGAAAATGCTTCACACAGCCAGAGGCAGTCCTCACAGTGTAGCAGGACTCATCCAAGGCTCCTGATACAGCCCCATATTGACATTCTTCTGCTAGTGACGTATGTTTCATGTTGTTAAAGATCTGGCAGCATGTAACAGTTTGCTAGACTGGCTAAGACTGCATAAAATGTTGTAAGAAATAAACTGAGTAGGGAAAAATTTATTAGAGAACTGTTAAAACCTGAGCAGGTTTTTTTTTTTTGTTTTTTTTTGGTTTTGTTTCGGGGTTTTTTTTTTTTCTTTTTTCTTTTTTTCCCTTCATTTTCCTTTTGATTATTTTCATTGCATCTAACAGAAAGAAAAAGAGTATTAAACTAGCAATCTGATCACAACCCTCACATGCCTTTGGTTTAGACCTAAACTCTTCCAGGCAGTAATACAATCTTTTAATACCAGACACAATTTAATGAGGGTCTAAATTAGTAAGAACTAACTTTTTATGACAGGCTTTGGACAGTGCTTGGCATGACAGAAGAAGCCCATATATTTCTCTCAGGGATAACTGCGGGTTATTCACCAGTTGTCCCACTAAGTCTCCTCACCCGCCCTGGCACAGCTCGGAGATTTGAGTCATTCGGCCCAGCGATGGCTTTTACGTGGCCACCGCGGGTTCGAGGGTGACGGGATCCGCGGGTGCGTGGCCCCTGTGCTGGCGGAGAGCCCTTGGCGCACGGCTCCCGTCCTACCCACTCGCCGGGAGCCCGGCATCCACTCCGCACGGGGACAGCCCCCTCCTCGCACCATCCCGCCTGCCACTTTTTGCCCGGAGTGCAGACGGCACTGCCGCTAGCTCAGGGAGGGCCCGGGCACCGCTCCCGCCCCCTTCCCGCGGGCCCCCTTTCCTCCCCTGGCCCCCGGCGCGGAGAGCGGGGCGCTCCCGGCGCTGCAGACCCCGGCGGCGGCTCCCGCGGGGGGCGGGCGGGCGGTGGCGGGGGCGGTGCGGGGCGCGGTGCAGCGCGGCTGCGGCAACCCCCGCCCGCTGCCGGGGCACGGCCCTGCCGGACGAGGGGAGTGGGCGGCCGTCCCGGCCCGGGCGCTCCGCACCTCTGCCGAGTTTGGCCGGCCCAGAAGGGCAGCCGAGAGTTCGGCATGCAGGAAGTTTTGAGGCAGCTCGGAGAGTAACGCGGCGGCGGTGAGCGCTGCTTCGCGTGCTCTGGGGGTTTGCGCTTTTTTTTTTTTTTTTGGCGGGGATTGTGCCTTTTCCCCCCACCCCTGCATACAGCTCCCCCAAACACACAAGCAACCCACAACAATCAAAACGTTCGGCAAGGGGGAAGAGAACACGAGCGAGGGAAGCACCCTCGGCGGGAGAGGAGAGCCCCTTTCTTCGCAGAGACACGGTCCCGCTCTCAGCTGGTCCCGATGCAACTGCTCATCCTCCTCCTGCTCTACGCCGTCGTCTGTGCGAACTTCTGCAGCCGTCAGGGCACCACCGCCCCCGCCCAGAGCGGATCTATTAAAGCCCTGCGGGCTTCCAACATCAGGCGAGATGGTAAGTGTCCTGCTGCTTTATTTATTCCTAAGGGCTGCTTTTGGGGGGTAAGCTCTTAAGCGCACCCCGGCGCTGCCGCTCCCCTGTCCCGGGAGCGAGTGCCGTGTGCCCAGAGGACGACTGCGGTCGGTCCGGGTGGGGTCCCGTCCCGTTCCGGGGGATCAGCCGGGTCGTGGGGTCGGTCTCCGGGGTGCGATCCCCGAGGTCGGTCCGGGAGCGTGTGGCCCGGTGGCAGGAGGGAGGTGTGGGCTGAGGGGGCGACTCTGCCCGGCGGCTGCACCTCCGGGCGGTCCCAAACTTCTCGGGGCAACTTCTCGGAGGTCTGGGAGTCGGCGGTACCCCCAGCGTCCTCTATGGGCTGCGGGGGGCTTCTCGCCGCTGACAACGCGGAGTGCTCGGTCCCGGCTGCCCAGGCGGGCCCCGCCAGGTGTCCCTCTGTGTGGGACACTGGGCCCGTGTCCCCGTGTGCCTGTGATGTGCCGGCGGCGGGGCAGAGCGGGGCCAGCGGCGGCTCTGTGGCGTCTCCGGCCGCACCGGCGCCGCTGCGGGGGCTCTCGGGGGCCGAGTGGCGGCGGCGCCAGGAGCCCCAGGGCTCCTCGGCGGGAGCGGGATCTTCTCCCGGCCCTGCCACAGCCTCGACGCCTTCGACTCCTGGAGGGGCTTGTCGGCGTGCTGCTCGGCGGGCTGGGGGACTTCCTCGACCGGAGGGTCTGAGCCCAGGGCTTGGTGTTCGCCTGGATCTGCTGGGCACTGCCTCACCTCGTCCCTTGTGATGACCGGGGATGGTGAGCACCCATCAGGGCAGCCAGCAGGGCGCTCCCGGACACCGCCCGGCCCGTAGGAAGGGTGTTTTCAGCCTGAACTGCGGCGCGGTTCTCTCCGGAACGTGCCGGCAGAGGATGTCCCGGACGGCCGAGGTGCTGCCCAGGGTCCGCCGCGCAGCAGCAGTGCGGGACGCAGGTGCCTCGAGTGAACGTGGTCGTGTGCCGTGGCCCCACGGAGAATGAACTGGGAGACTGCATAAAAATAGCGCTGCTGAAATTCACCTCTAGAATCCACGACTTTCAGTTTGGGAAGAGTGATGGGCCTCTGGCCAGGGAGCAGCCTGGTGTGTTCCAGCCGCACGTGGGAGAACTTGCTCTTGCACGTTGCCGTGTACCTCCTTACACGACGAAATGCAGGATGTTCTCCTTGCAAATGAACAGAGTTAACATCAGTCTTCAAGTTAACATCTTCCAGTTGACAGCATTTACATATTTTATAAACCCTTTTCAAAAACCCAGTCACTTGAGTAATTTCCAAGACTCTGTTTGCCAGTGTTTATTTTCCAGTATGTATACAATGCATGTAATGGGTTTACAGTTGATTTAGGAAGATGTTTTTGTTTAAAGTCTGGAGCCATATTGAACTTGGTATTTCTTATGTCTTTCCTAGTCACTGAAAGAAGACTTAGAGAATGTGAAGGATTTTTTCTTAGAATGGAAATGCTGAGTCAGGAAGCAGGACAGAATTGCAATTTTTTTCTGATGCAGAAAGTCAAACTTAATCTCATTAAAGAAAAAAAAAAGTATGTGTTTGTAATAAAAGTACATATTTGTTATTTCTGTTTCATTCTTTAAAATTATTCTGTGTTTTATCAAGCTTCATGACTTGTTAGTCTGCCATCTTCATAGAAGAACTGAGAGCATCTCTGAACTAAGCTAAGCAAGCTTCCATCCAGCTCAAACTTCAAACAAGCATTTTCATTGAAAACTCACATACTTAGAACAAAAATGTGTATTACGCCAATCTTCACTGTATAATCAATGAAGAAACCATTAACCTGTAATATAAAGATTTTATATTAATGGCAGTATATGATGGGTGTTTTACTCCTCAAGACTTCCTGTGGTGATATTGCTTCTTGGACTGATGAACAGAACAGGCCTCTGAAATGATTAGTTGATTGCTGTCTTCCTAGTTGTGAAAATTTGACAATTTGATTAAGCTTTGTACCTTTAAAATTATCCGAGGCAACTTGTAGTGGTTGATCTTTGTGGGTACCAGGTGGACTAATACTGGGGCTGTTGGAAGGAGGCAGATCTACGTGTAACTACATCCTACCTTTCACCTTTGCTGGGACATGTCCTAGTGAGCCTTGCTGCCTGCAGTGAATGTGCCCATGCTGAAGTCAGACACTTCTGCAATTCTTGAGTGGGTGTTATGGATGTACTGAAGAGGTCACAGACTTTGATGGAGACCCTTAGCATGCTGCAGCCTTGCTCTCTTGCTTGGGAATCCTGTTGCTTTTTCTCTGCAGAGGACCATGTGTTCTGGTGTGGCCAGTGGAGCTGGGTGCGTGGTTGCAACATTTAAAGCAGGTCAGCTGATTTTACTGATTTTACTCAAATGAAACTCTTGCTTGAGTTCCTTGACTGAGGGTCTATGTTTGTGCAGCCAAAGGTTTTGAGTGGTATTCCAAGTGTTGCATGCATGTGACGAGCTCACAAGCAAATGCTTAGACCACAGTTGGCTGTAGGCCACTAATAGTATTTCTGTCTTTCATAATTTGCAGTGGTGTTTTTGTGTTGTTTTGGTCTGAAGCAATGATATGGAACAGCATAAAAGACATGTGAGTTGGGTTGCTGAGTCAGACAGTATTTCTTGCTTTGTAAATATTTGCAGATACGACAATACGGAATGGGATCTGAGAGCATGCGATACATTAGGGTAAATGTGTTACAACAGTCTCTCTTGAAACACTCAGCAAAGATAAAAAGTAGTTTATTATTGTGTCCTGGGTTGATGATCATGATTATTAGGTTGTGAAATTAAAAGAGATACTGAAGAGGAAACAAGGCTCATTCAGCTTCAAAAAAATATCTTGGCAAGTCCAAGACCACCTGCATATTTTATTTTAAAAAAATCCTTTGAGTTCCAGTGTTCTGTTGCTTCCAAGCAGGATAAACTAGTGATACTGCATACACAGAGTTTAATATGGAGGCTTGGTCTTACTTCTGGCCAAAACAAACCTTTGCAGTGTGCATGATTCAATACTGCCTTTCTCCTTTCAGACTAAAAGGAGTTGGCCTATTTGTAATTGCTCTTACTTAAGACTGAAGTTGATCTGATAAGAAATCTATAGATGAGGGCAGCACATACAAAAAACTGCCATTTAATGACTACCAAACCTAACCAGACTGTACTTTCTGCTGAAGATATTAAGAATATAAATAACCTGCTTACAAGACATCCTCTTGTCCTAGTTGAAGGACAGTCATTGATGACTCAGCAGTCCAGTGTAGCACTAATCAATTTTTTAAAGTGTCCTGGAGGTGCCAGCAACATTTATAGCACAAGTACTGGTATTCACTTAGAGTGTTTATGAATGCTATTAAGTTAAGTACTTTGAAGTTCATCAGAATAACATAGAGGTCTTCTAGATGCTTCCTTTGTTCCATTTTGAGTCAATTTCTCAGGCTGCAGTATGCAGGTAATACTGCCTAATTACAAGAAATCTGATATTTTGTTTCTCTTATTTTGGTTGTTTATGTGTACTTCGAGATGAAAAGTAGAAGATAAAAAGTGTTAAATAATATTATTTACTATATAATGTTTAACTGAAACATCACATGCTTCTTCTTATCAGTTATTGAACAAACATCTGCTTAGTCTAGGAAAGTATGCCTAGTCTGTATCTTCAGACCAAGCATCACCATACTTTAAACTTCAAACTCCAGAGTTTAAAGAAAAGACAGAACAGAACAGACAGCATAGTGGCAGTATGTAAACAACTGACAGCCATGGAATCAGTATCTTCTGATGTGGATTTGAAACCATAACATCAGATGACTCAAGATAAGATTCCGCGCGCTTGTGGTTTTCATTATGAATCCAAAAAAAAAAAAAAAAAAGGAATTTTCAAACTTTGCTTTGCTTGTGCACCACCAAAATGCAAAGAAAAAACTGCACTTTATAATTCTGGGGAACTGCCAACAGTTTGGCTCTTTAAGGGCCAGTCCAAAAGGATGTGTGCCATTAACTCTACTCTCTTCTTCCCTGATGCCTAAATCACAAGGAAGAGTATATGGTGGTTTGGGCAGTATTCTCTCCTCAAATAGATGTTAAGTGTCTGCTCTTGGGAGAAGATTGCGTTGTTTTCTGTTTTTTGGTTGTTTGATGGGTTGGTTTTTTACAGAGGGTAGGTTTAGATTAAATGCTTTAAGGTCCCATTCCAACCCAAGCCATTCTATAATTTTGTGTTATTGGGAGAAATTCTTTACTGTGAATGTGGTGAGGCACTGGCCCAGGTTGCCCAGAGAGGTCTGTTCAAGGGGTTTCCTCAAGGTGATCTAGTGCTAAGTGTCCCTGCTCATGGCCTAGATGGTCTTCAAGGTTCCTTTCAACCCAAACCATGCCATGATTCCATGACTTTATGTTTCCATGATTCTATGAAATGTCTCTGGTGTCACTAGTGGTGTAGATCACCACTTTTAGGATGCACTTATTGAGTTCTTTTATAATAGACTTGCATACATTTTTAGAGGACTCTGGTAACATAAAATTGTGTCAACTGTAAAATGGCCAAAATAAAATGGTTTTTATAGGCTTTATTTCCCTGTTTTCTAGATTTTGTATAGAAATATGTATTTCAGACTTCATCAGTTAAAAAAAAAAAAAAAAAAAAAAAAGCATTAATAATTTCCCTGCAGTAATGCATTTTGGTCTACAGTTATCTGACTTTGATGATGTCTCTTATCTATATAATTAACAGTTTGGAAATATCAAAGGGTATTGCAAGAGAATTCCAACCCTGACTCAGCAGCAAGCTGCATAGAGGAATTTTCTAAAGGAGCTTGAAATATGTTTTATCAGGCAGATGTATATCGTGGTGGAAGTCACTATAAATTCTTCAGTCTCTTGAAACTTCTTGATTTCCGTTTGGGGCTTTTTTAAGTATTACAATGAAACTGAATTAGGCCAGCTAATTCTTAAAGGGCTGGAAGAGAAAACTTGATAGTTGTACTGCTTTGATTTGTAGAAACTGAAAGTGCTGAAAATCTAAAATAATGTTGCGAGGTTTTTTTCCACTGTTGTGCCACAGAGAGGTGTTTCATAAAACATCTAGGAACAGGCATAAATAGAAAATTCACAGGGGATCATTAGTGCAGTAATAATCATAATGTGATTACCTTTGACCATCTTCATAATTCCATTAATGTCAAGGGGTTCAAGTCATACAGGACAGTGTCATAAGAAAGCTCAAATAGCTTATATGTAAATGAGGTGAGTAAAAATAGCTATATTTTTTAATGAACCAAGTGTACCAAGTACTTGCAAAATTAGGAATCGTAGAATTGTTTAGGTCAGAAAAGACCTCCACGATCATCAAACCCAGCTGTTTACTCAGCACTCACACAACTGGCCCTGGGCCATTGATCTGGCGTGTCCAGATTCCTGTGCAGAGCCTTCCTACCTTGCAGCAAACCAAGACTCCTGCCCGGACTGGGTTTTATCTGCAGGCTTGCTGAGGGTGCATTCGCTCCTCTCAGCCAGGGCATGGATAAAGATATTGAACAGGACTGGCCCCAGGACTGAGCTCAGTTGAACTGACTTGTGAGCAGGCACCAGCTGGATGTGACTCCATTCACCACCACTCTCTGGACTTGGGCAATTGGGCAGTCTTTTATACAAGAAACAGTGCAGCTGTCCAAGCCGTGAACATCTGGTTTCTGCAGGATAGTTCAGTGGGATACGGTGTCAGAAGCTTTACTAAAGTGTCTTGGGACTGGCTGAGATGGAGTTAATTTTCCCCACATCAGCCCTCACGGTGCTGTGGTTTGCACTGGTAGTTAGAAAGGTGTTGATGGCACAGCAGTGTTGTGGCTACTGCTGAGCAGCGCTGGCACAGCATCAGGGCTGTCTCTTTAACATTCTGCCCCTATCAAGGGGCTGGGAGTGGGAAAGGTCCCAGGAGGGGGCACAACCAGGCCCAAATTAACCGGGGGGGTATTCCATACCATATGGCATCAGCTCAGATATAAAAGCTAAGGGAGGGAGGAGGAATGGGAGGGCATTTATTATTTTACAGTGTTTGCCTTCTGGAGCAATCACTGTGTGTGCTGCAACTTTGCTTCCTGGGAAGTGGCTGGATATCACCCCCTGATGGAAAGTAGAGAATAAACTTTTTTCTCTTTGTTTATACACACCAAATTTTTGTGCTTTTTTGCTTTAGTAAAGTGCCTTACCTCAAGCTATGGGTTGTTTTCCATCTTATTTTCTCTCCTTTGTCCCACTGAAAAGGGGAACGATAAAGAGTCATGATGGACATTTAGTGTCCAGCCAAGGTAAACCCACTGTGTAAAGTCCAGGCAGACAACATCCACAGCCTTTCCCGTATCCACTGAGTGGGTCACCTGGTCACAGAAGGAGATCAGGTTGGTCAGTCAGGACCTGCCTTTCTTAAAGCCACATGGACTGGGCCTGATCCCCTGGTTGTCACACACGTTCTGTGTGATGACACTGTGTTGGTGAGCTGTGCCATGACTTTCCCCTGCACTGAGGTCAGGCTGACAAGCCTATGTTTCCCTGTATCCTCCTTCTGGCTGTTTTTGTAGATGGGTGTCACATTTCCTGACCTCCAGTTAACTGGACCTTCCAGATTTGCTAGTACTTTTGGTAGGTGGTGGAATGTGGCTGGATGAGCACTTCTCCCAGCTCTCAGGACCCTTGGGTGGGTCCCATCTGTCCCCATAGGCTTGTGTTTAAGTGGTGTGGCAAGTCACTGACCATTTCCTTTTGGATTGTGGGGGCTTCATTCTGCTCCCTGTCTCTCTTTTCCACCACGGGAATCTGGATACCCAAAGCAAACTATCAAAGACTGAAGCAAAGAAGGCATACATAACTTTGGCTTTTCTACAGGCTTTGTTACTATGTTTTTGTCAGTTGTATTTAGTCTATCAAATTTTTTTAAAAATTTATCTATTGTAGGCATGAATCTTTTGCGTGCATTTGCAGAATAAATATATTCTTTGTCTTTAGAATATCATCTGGTATAGCAAAATAGATATTCACCTGTGACAGAATCACAAAATATGTTTGGTTGGAAGGGACCAAGAATGATCATTGAGTCCAGCTCTTAGCCCTGCGCAGAACCATCCCCAAAAGTCACACTGTGTGCCTGAGAGCATTGTCCAAATGATTGTACAGAATACAATAAATTAAGAAACACAAAGAGTGAGATTAAGTACACTTGATATAGTTTGTTACAGATCAGCATTAAAATCATAAAAATATTGTACCTGGGAGTTTGTTTAGAGTACAAAAAAAACCCCCCACACCTCAGGTTTAATATAATTTTTTGAAGTCTTAGTTTAACAGTGAAGTATTAGACTAATATTTGAGCCTAACTCAAATTCAAGGAAGGTCTTTACATGATATTGGTAGCTATGTAATTTATGGAATTCAGGTTGAAAGCAATTATGTTTAATAATGTCTGTCAGATTTTCAGGTTGCTAGTCGATGTTCTGAAAGTAATTTTATTAAAATTTTTATTAATTGAAAAGGAACTTACTAGAAAAAGGATTCAAGGCAGAAATTTCTTGAACAAAGTAATATACAAATTCACTACAATATATTTCTGACACTCCTTCTTTAGACTGTGTGTAACAATTACATAAAATGAACATAGCTACAAAATGTGTATTATTTATACAGCAAGAAACGCCTTTGGTGAGCTATAAATTAGAAGGCCAGGGGATGGCTTTTATTTCATACCTCTAATGTACTATATGTACAAAAGATGCAGCAAGAGTTTATGTGGTTTATAGTCTAGTCTTTTCCTGTGGATAGTCTGGCTAATATTAAAATATATCTGCAGCAAATGACAGACTGATCTCTTTATAAACAATTAAAATATCTTACAGGACTGGCAGTGACCACAGGGTAGGCATCTTCATGTACTACCAGAGTCCCAAAGGCTTCAAAATACCATCTCCTTGTCTCCAGAGCAGTAATTGTGGTTTCTTGAGATCACTTCCAACCTCAACCATTCTGCAACAGCATTTACTACAGCTGAGAGAGGAGTGGTGATGGGTGGAACACAATGCTCCTAAGAAATAGTGCTTGCCTTTCCTATCTCTTTCATCCTGCTCTTCCTCTTTCCCAATCTCCCCCTTTCTCCATGTGCAGCAGTAGCAGGAACATGGAGTCCAGTTCTCTACATGCATGGGCCCAGCTGTGTCCCTTTTCCTTGCCATCCTCCTCCATTCCTTGTGTAGCTGCACTCAGTTCTGCTTACCCAGCTGAGAAACCTTGGCTTAACTCTCAAAGTTTTTAGCATGATCCCAACCCCCAAAAGGGCTGCCCTGGCTTGCTCAGGCTTTTGTGCACCTGCAGGGATTTGACATCAAGATACTAAAGGAATCCTAAGAAATATCATGAAGGCTCTGTGTTGGCATTCTCTGTAGTAAGAATTTGCCCACTAATGCAGGGAAATTTAGTAATAGTCTTTTAGTCAGTCGGTTCAAGCTGTATTCAAGAATTGCCTCCTAAATTCCTGCTATTGTGTTTATGAGGTTGATTACATTATACCAAATTTTGGATAAAAGAGAGCACTTATATAATTGCTTCTGGTGAGGTTCTCTTGGCTGAAATACTGGATTGCGTGGAGTTGTTTGGCAGTTTGTTTCAAATCAGTCTCCTGTTTACAAAGCTAAGGAAGCGTCCTGTTTACAGTGTGAAACTGGAGATACTTTCTTTTGGGAGTTTGGGTTTGGCTTTAGTATTTTTGGTAGTGAATAAATTCTACATGATCTCGAGCTTCCTATTGTACTTAGGTAATGTTCAGTTTCATGTTTCCTTTCTGATCTGTATCCCACAGTGTGAAGGCCACCATCCCATGTTTCTGCTTTTTTAATTAGAGCTCTCCATATTTGGACATGGTGCAGGAGGACACATTTTTACCTTCTGTTCAAACTTCCTGCCAAAGTATTTTAGCCCAGCTGTGCCTTGGGACTTGATGATGTTGAGACTGTAAAACTATTTATTAGGCACTAGATCCATGAAAACCTTGAAAAGTAGCCATCTTGACTTTTGCTGCACTAAAATCGATGACAAATCTTCCATCAACACTTCTTGTAGCAAGGCCTGGCACACAGTTCACATGAATAAATACAGGGTAGAATAAAATGCTTAGGAATTCAGTGATGAGTCTGTAATAGAATCGATGATTTGTAGAATTGTTTAGTTTGATAAAGATCCTAAGATTGAGTCCACATAGCACCACCAAGCCCACCACTAAACCATATCCCTTAGTGTGACATCTACACATCTGTTAAATACCTCCAGGTCTAGTGACTCAAATGCTTCCCTTGGGTAGCCTGTTCCTGTGTTTGACAACCCCTGCAGTGAAGAAATCTTTGCTAATATCAAAGCAAAATCTCACTTGGTGTTGCTTAATGACGCTTGCTCTTGTTCTTTTGCTTATTACTTGGGAATCAAGCCCCACCTGGCTACACTCTCCTTTCAGGGAGTTGTGGAGAGTGATAAGGTCCCCCTGAACTTCTCTTCTCCAGGCTGAACATCCCCAATTCCCTTGGCCACTCCTCATCAGACTTGTGCTCCAGACCCTTTCTGAGTTCTATTTCTCTTTGGATGTGCCTCAGCACCTCATTTTTTTTTCTTGTAATGAGGGGCTTATGTACAGTACTCAAAGTTAGGATGTTCAGTTAGTGTCCATACACTGAGACAAACCAAACAAATCCTCTGCACTGGTACAGATGGAGAGGTAACTGATGTAGTTACAGATTGTGTAGCAAAAACAAAGAACAAAGCCTTGTATACAAATGTCTAGTTTCTTTTTCTCCTATACTGACTACCTTATGTGTCACCCACAGGATATCCTACAAGTGACTTCAGCTGCAGTACATTTCTAAACAAAACCATAAGGAAACCTGTCAGTGTTTTTCAGTGCAGTGCATTGCATTGTTTCTGTTTGTTTTTTAAAAAGGCTCCAAATGTAATATGCGGGGGTTTCTGTTATTGTTTCTTTTTGGATCAGTTGCAAAAGATTTTTCTCAGAGTTGAATGTATTTCTAATCTGATGTGACTCACAAAAAAAAAAAAAAAAAAGTGGATTGAGGATAAAGCAGAGATCCAGACTGGCTAGAGAGAAGGAATTAAAAATAGATACATAGAATGCTGATCACTGAAGTACTGTGGGATCTGGAAACACTTTATGTACTGTTCTGTCCTTAATTTTTCAGCCAATTTTCTTGAAAGATAAATCCTTCACCTTAACAAACCAGTGGCAGTAATGCTGAGTGAGAACAGCAAGTAGGTGGTGATAATGCCTTGGGATTCTTTGTGGAGATGGACCAACAGCTTCTTAATCGTGATACCATAGTGAGGATAATCACGGATGGGAGTGATTTCATTCACACATCCAGATGTCAGGAAAAGGGTTTAACACTTCCTTGCAGATGCCTACAGAGAATTTGCTGTTTTGAAATTGATAGAAAGCCCCAAAGTTATGGCAGTTTCCCTTTGTGGATCAGGTGTAAGCCTGTTCCCTTGCTCCATTAGCCACGTTCACATTGCTTTGTTAGGTTTCTGAATGTTTGGCAGTCTGCACAGGGGGATGCTGGTTTGCTTCCTCGCTGTCCATATGGAGTGACCTGGGGTTCCCAAACCCCCAGGTGTGCATGTGTCACTGCTACTCTGGTAAGATGTCTTTGAAATTGTGAGAAGGGGAGAGATTCTTTGGTTTTTTTCATCCTCCTATATGGAAGAAAACTGTTCTGTACCTGAATAGACTTGGTTTTATTTTTGTTTGGAATTAATATTTGTCATCTAGGAGAGCTTATTGACATGATATGTGTTTCTCACCAGTTCCTGTCATTTATAAGATCCTGGAAAATTAAACTCTTAAGCAAAATATAAAATTCTTGCATCATATGTAGTAGTGATCTGGCTGCTCTTAGTATGTGTGTGGTCTGTTGTTACATAATTAGCATGTGCAAACACTTGAACCTCCAGAGTCAGTCCTCTGAGGGTGCACACCTTGTTTACAATACACTCAGGGTGTCTCGAGTGGTGCCTCTGAGAAATGGCTGCAGTGACAAACACATCTTTGCAGAACCCTTGAGTAATGTTAAGGTGTCTTGAGTCTGTTCTTGGACCCGCATGGCAAAGTCCCATCTCCATACATACAGCCTGCTTCCATACAGACTTCAAGGAATGAGTAATTCTCTTGGCCGCGTGACAATAGAAACAAGGATCACTCCAGAAGTGAACTTGTATGCACTGCAGAGGAACCTCATGCTATACTCTAGCATGCATCTGAGGGCTGATCCTGTACCTGTGTTGTTCCCACACTGGCAAACAAAGAAGGATGAGAAGTGGATCAGTATGGCTGTTCAGCCTGCTCTTTCCCCAGCCTCTTAACTGGTCACAGCACACACAGTAAGTCTTTCCTGGGCAGTGTCCATGCATTTGACAATATTTTCCTGCAGGCAATATCCCTATATGTAAATACCTTTAGTTTCACTGTAAGGGTTGAGCCCTGGCAGCCTGGAGAGGCAGAAGTTGCATGTGTGCAAGAGTGGAGATCCTTAACAGGGTGCAGCCATCCTTAAAATGCTGTGGCCTTGCTGTCTGTGCTGTCCTACCTCCTGTCTACTTTCCTGCTCAGAGCTGCCACTGTTTTTGCAGACTGAGAGCTATGTGACATACTGAGGTAAAATAACAGAGCACATGAATAGCTGGTTTTGGGGAACAAAGAATTACACAAGATGACAGTGTGATGTCCTGTATAAAAATCAGATATCTTGGTTTTCACATGCTTGCCTGACTTCAGTGGCATGAGAGTTAAATAGCAGTCTCTTCTCCAAAGAAACCGTGGAACAAAACAGGGAAAGCTATTATTCTGGTTTTGCTACTTTGCACTTTTGTTCCCTGGGTTTGGTTTCATCTAGTGCATAAGGATATAGAGGAAGGTCATGAAGAAGAAATCATAATGACTTGATATGTCAGTTCACTTTATTTTTTGAAGAATGACTTTAAAGGCTTTTTATCAATGTGTGCAGGATATTTTTCAAAGCTTGCAGGGAGCTCTTTTTTATTTTTGTACAGGGATCTTGTCTCAGGAGTTGTCTCCAATGATTGTGCCATTTCCTGATTCTCCTGCTATCTTTTGTGCCATCACCAACCCTTGCAGGACCTAAAGTTAAACCTTGTCAAGCAGATTGCTTTTAAAGCTTACCTTAGGCAAGGGAAAAAGTGTCACCTGTTTTTCTTATCAGAAGTGAGACAGAATGTATTTCTATATATGCTTTTACAGTGAAGTGATTGCAAATTTAAGTACATGTCATTGCTGTTTTGACAATGAATTGCTAGCACATCAGTTTCAAGAAGATATTTGAAGGTACCTTCAAAGCTATTCAAAGACATTTGGCCAAACCAGAACAAAAATACTGTGAGCTGCCTTATTTCTTTCTGGGGAGGTACCCAGGCTGGTCACCTCATGCAACTGCTGCTTCCCTTCTGTTTCCAAAGGTGGGAGAGAAGCATTTCCTTCAGTTACTTATTATAAATCAGTATTGTAAACTTTTTAATTATATTTTACATTTACTATGGCTAAAGAAAAGCCTATTCTTAAGAGACAAACCACTATGAACTCCACAGTTTTATCATTATCTTGCTGACTTGATGTTCTTGCCACTTAAAAGTAGTTTAAAATTGTCAGATAAGACAGAGGATCCGATGCCAGCACATGAAGCCAGGCAATTCCCTAAATTGGTTTTGACAGAGGTTCCTGTGCATGCAGCAGCAGCTGGCAGAGCTTTCCAAAGAGCATGAGTGAGCCTGGTGGAAGAGCTGACTCCAAGAAACCCAGGAAGCTCCTTCCCACTGAGGGCTTGGCTGAACCTCTGTCAGAGAGCTATGTAAAGACATCCAAACTACACTGTGCTTGCTTATGATGGACACTAACAAAGAGTTCCTACCCGTAATGGTTGCTGAATAATTTCCCATGGAGTGTCCAATTTTTCCTGCACATAGGCACAACATTTCTGTTAAAAAGCTGGTAAATTTTGACTGTCTGATGCTGACATCTGAGGCTCAGAAAAAGAAAATTGAGGATACACTTGCAATACTCAAAGATGAAGATTTCTAGAATCTTCAAATCTCCACATTTATTGTATTCAAAACAAAGCACTGCTCTCACAAACTTTTCACTAAATATATGCTTTTAAAATAAAGCAAAGGAAAGCAGCCAGAAATAAAGAAAAAATCAGAGACATTTTCATTTTGGTTTTTGCCAGGACATTAAAAAAAAAAAAAAAAAAGCAACTGTCAGATCACTGACCATGTGGGCTTAACCTGAAACATTCTTTTTTAAAAAAAGAATTTCAAAATCACATTAGGTACAAAGTTAAATTGACTACGCAGCCTTGTTAAACGTTCAAAATAAAGAAAACAGATGAACTAAAAATGTTGAAGTTTTTTTGTTGTGGTGGCGGTGGTTTTTATGTTTTGGGTTTTTTTGTTAGACGCACTTTAGGGCTAGACACAGCAGGAGTAAAGGGTGAAATCATGCATGTTCAGCCAGGTGCATCACCAGCCATGTCCTGAGTGTCACAGGGAAGATGAAGGAGATGCAGCCCTACCTCACTTCCACAAATAATCTTCCCTTGGGTGCACCAACACAGTGCAATAGAAGGGAGGGGGGGTCATTGTGAATAATTGGTAAGGCAGAGAGGCTGGAAGGAGTTGGATGGTGTGCTAAGCCTCGTCCTTACCCCCTGCTGAAGTAACTGCTGCATGTCTTGCTGGTGAATGTGGAAGGGCATCCTCTTGTTTCAGTGTGCACTGGATGGGGCTCCTTCCTGCCTCCCCCTGTGTCTGTATAACTGAAGCCACAGCTCAGCCCTGTGTCAGCAAGCAATCTGATATATTGCCAGATTTGGTCTTTAACAGTTCCTCCATGTGGTACTGCAGCTCTTGCTGACAAAAAGATGTCCCTGATCATTGCAGGGTGGTTGGACTAGATGACCTTCAGAAGTCTCTTCCAACCAATTTATGGTTATATGATTCTATGAAAAAAAAAATTATGTTCAGTCTGTGTATTCCTTACTGAGCTGTGTGGGAGAGACAATCCCTGTGTGCCTCATGTGAGGTATCTGAATGTTCTGTGCATTTGTTTGTCAGTGCATGCCATTTTTACTTCCTGTGGAAAATGGACACTAGGTGTAGATCCTACCTTCACCTTGTTCCCAAGACTGGGAATAATGCAATTTTAAACACTGTGATTGTGTTTAGTTTGTAAAAAAGTAATTTACTGTAACTGTGACCTTATTAATGTAGTGTGATTTCAGCTGCCACTCACCATTTAATAGTGAATGGTAAATAAAATCCTAATCTGTTTTACAGTTTTTTGTGTTGCAAATGTTCAGGTACTCAGATAACTTAATTAGCACTAATTTCCTCAGTGCACTGATTAGTTTGGCAAATTTGTCAACTTTTAGACATGTTTGCTGAAAGTAGTCAAACTGTAATTAAGTTGGTTTTGCCACTGTGGCTTGAGGTCTGTCTTTTCAGTATTAACTGGTATCTTTACATTCATACTCTATGAATCCATATTTGACTTTTAGTAGAGAAGAGAAGGAATACTGTATAAAACAATCATGCTTTTTCTCCCTTGTGGTTGACAGAGGAGAAAGGAATATCACAGAGAACATGAGAGGGAATGTCTTCATGTGTGCTCCCCTCTAGATCTGGTGTGTGAATGCTGTCCTGTATGCAAAGAAACATTTGACTGAGGAATACAGTATCTAGCATTGTGTCTCATAAATCCATCAGGATCCCTCAGTCAGTACTGGGGCAGCAGCTGATTCTGTCTAATTTTAAGTATGTAAATTATGACTTGCTCTTTTACGATCTGTGTTATCCTTTAGTGATTACTGTCTCTGTCCTTATGGTTATTCTGGTAACTTCTAAACTGAAAAATGAATACCTCAGACAGCTCCTCATAAAGAAATCCTCTGCTGCAACATGTTTCAGGCTTGCATTCATCATGCCAGTGCTGGAGGTGTTAAGTAGAAGTCTTAGCTATTCTCTGGAGTTCTCTGGTTTCCAGTGCTCTCAAGGATCTGTTTTTCAGACCTTGACCATCTTCTGCCACCTTCTCCCACATCCTGTTTGAGAGAGGTGGCTCCTGTGCCCGTGTGCATAGCAGCTATTCTGTCTATGGAAAGGTAATCAAACACTGTGCAGTCTTGCTTGATTCTAGTGCAAATATCTGTTTCCATAGAGCATTACAAAGATAATATGCAGTCTCTATGCTGTAACATTTGCGATTTTTCCTTTGGCTCTTCCTGCCGGAGCAATTTCAGAATAATCCTTTTCTGTTTGCCTCTGTTTTGTAAAGAATTCCTGCTATGGACTGAGCAACATTGTCAGCCAGTGAGAAAGTTTATGCCACATATAGTTAGGATTTCTCTCGAATAAGTGCAAAGTTTTACAGATTCATTTAGTTTTGCAATCCCTGGTAGTATGCATGGTCTTCAGCTGATGCTGATCTCTCAGTAGCTGGGACCTAACTCTGAATTCAGGTGACAAAATGGTACATTTTTGTTAACAGGCCCTACAACCTCCTATTTAAAATCTGTGCAGGACTTTTTATTGTTCCGATAGACTGAAAAGCAGGTTGTGCTTTTTTTGTTTCTACAGTTTTGGAGTTATCTGGACATAAAACTTTAATACTACAGTCCTAAATGTGTTGTTCTTGGATATAATAATAGTTTCAGTGAAAATCTTTCTAATCCTATGTTGTTTAGAAGAATTGGTATCATATGGTCTTGATGAAATTAGTAGCTTTTTGAAGGTCTGTTTACTTTTTCTGTATTATTTACATCTGTTGCATTGCAAACTGAATGCTGGTGGTGCTGCTACACTCTGGAGACTGTTCTGCACAAAGCTTCATAAAATCTGCAAACTTTTCTTTGATGCTATATATAAATATATTTTTTCTTTAACCTAGGGCTCAACTGTGTAATCAAAATATTTTTAATAAAAAATGCATGCTGTCTAGTTTAAAAAAGAAACCTATTTGAAATCATGGCAGCTTATTTGAAGATGTGAGCAAAATGTAGTACTTTGCAATATGTAAGACATGTTATTGGATAAGTGCAAAATGCTTTCATTGAAATCTGTCAAATTCTACTTGAAATATTGCTGGTTTTGTGATTATGTATAGAATTGAAGAACTATTTTTATCTCTTGAGGTCAGCTCAAGTTTTGCAACCATAGCACAGTGGGATGCAGCTCATTAAATATCAGTATGGACCACATTTACAGTAGATTGAATAACGGTGTTGGCATTTTTTTTTTTTCAAAATCTGCAGTCTTCAATTGCTAGGTACAGAAATTTTGCTTTCATTATTCCTGTTTTCAATTTACCTGACAGTTGTAGAGTGAATATTCATTTTTCATTTTGTTCAGTTCACTCAAAATTGAGAAGTTAGTTTGGGCTTATGAAAGTCCCCAAACCAAACAGATCACAAACAGAAGAACTGGTTTTCTCTTACAGTGCATAAGTAAAAAACAAATGTATGAAGTCAGCACTGCAAAGAAAAACATCCAGATGAAAATAGAAACACACTTGCACAGATGCTTTCAAAAAAATTTCAATTTTACTTCTGTTTTGGGGCCCATTAATCATTTCAGAAATATGGCTGCTGTTGGGTGAATAGGAGCAGTGAGAGTTGATTAATAGGCCAATTATCTTTGTTTACTAAGTCAAACATGTTATGGTAGGTTTTTTTCTGATATTTTCAACACAATTACGTCGTTTTTCTTAACTAAGAACTATTTGAAATGCTGGGATATACACATTTTAATTGAATTCTGATTTCTGTCTAAATGGAGCTTAATGCAAACCATAGTCAAAACAACTTTATTATGTATATATTCTCTGACATCTTAAAAATCCTAAAATTCGGGCTGCACAATATATGTATGATGATACAAAATAGCTTTAAATTTTATTAAACATAGCTCATTTTGCTAGGGAGCAGAACTACTTGATCTTGTGCTAGGTTATACTTAATTGCAGACAGTGTGTTCTTGATGGTGGTGTCTTTAAATATTCTTTTGAAACAAACAATCTCAAAAAGTAAAAATGAAAACTCAGAATAAAATTAAGATATAAAGCTAGGTTTCCTACCAGCACCTTTAGAACTGAGCTGAAATCTCAGATCTGATTCAATCCATCTGCCTAGCTCCATGATAGATCAGAAAATATGTCATGAAGTCAGTCACTTGATCTCAGGTCCTGGCTGCAGGCTTTGAAAAGTGTGTGTGTGTATATGTATGTACAGCTATCTGTACCTGTGTGTTGGTCTGCCTTGTGCTTAAGGGATTCATACACATTTACATTTAGATTCAGTCTGCCTTACCTTTTAAATGAGGTTGAAATGCAACTGGTAGAGAAAAGAAGTTCATTTTAAAAAACTTTGGTGGTTTGAAAAATGGAGCATCTTGCTAAAGTTTCCCTTATAATTGAGGGGGAGAGAAAGACACCTGCAGAGAACTGCTCATCCCATTTGTTTTAGATGTCTGCCTTCAGGTGGGATGAATTACCTTCTGCATGTGTCTTCTTTTTGCACTCAGAGCAAGTCTAGGGCAAGTAGGTCACTGGCACAGCAAGCTCACAAAAGTACCTAAAAATATTTCAGTGTTTATTACTGTCTGAGAAACGTGGTTTGGATCTTCTTGATCTCTTCAAAATGCTGCATCTTTAGGATAAGATTAAAGATTGCTTTAGAGTGACGAGCAATGGCATTAAAGTAGTTATTTCTGACTAGCAAGTTGTAACAGTCCATTACTCTGCAGAACGTGAGCTTCAAGAATAAACGTTCACTACCACTGCTGCTGGGATAAAACAGGGAGGGTTGACACTACTGTTGGAGTAAGAGAAGATTTAGGATTAGATTTGGCTTCTTTTTCTTAATTTTCTTTTTCCCCAGGATCTCAGGCAGTTATTAAATAGACTTAGGCCAGCATATACTTGACAAGATCTTATGTTAGCAATTTTTTATGTGTACAGAGGTCAACTGAGATTAATACGGCTCACCCCTGCCAGATGGTTTAGACCTCATAATGGCATTAGTGTCTGACTTATGGAGAATGAGCTTATCACAGGTTTCTGATGGGGTGTAAAATCACTGCTTGTAAGGAAGCAGCTTTTGGCAACACCTGGTTGAAGGTACATAGTCACAAAAATTGAGCCGGGGTTGCTGCGGAGTTGCAAAGGGAAAGAGTTGGAGGGAAAAAGGATTGATTGAATACTCAAAGAACATCATAAATCTCGTTGTGGTAGCATCCGTAGGAATATACTTTGGGTGTGGACTGGTTGCACGAACATGGAAGTGCAAACACGTACATTTTTTGAGCCCAGTACCCCTCTACCTTCTGAATCTTTCCAGCTGTGTTTGTCTCACTGCTCAACCAGCTCTTTTCCCTTTCCCTCTCTTCACTCATCCTGACCAAACCCACTCAGGCATAATGCTGACTGAAAGGTCAAGTCCCTGCAGGTCTCCTCCCTGGAGCAGCTGTAGTGCATGTAGTCATTGACTCCTACATGTGTTCCTGCACCTCAGACTGTGTACTGGGAGATACTTGGTACCTATCTGCCACTCACGTGTTGCGAGATGCTGTTTTCCCTTGTTGATCAGAAGATATGAAAGCAAAGAAAAAAATAAATAATCCCAAATATATTTAGAAACTTTTGTTAGCATTTTCTTGCCTAAAATATCTAAATGCAGATATGTCTAAATCTTACTGTATTAAGGCTTAAATGTTATTTAATATGTTTCATTCAAACCAAATGTAGTTCTTCATACAGTATAAGTATTGCAGCCTTAAAGCTTTGTACCTCACTGGTAGGCTGCCTCACAGAGTCCAAGTGTTTGGGCAATGCTCTTAGGCACATGCTGTGACTCTTGGGGATGGTCCTGTGCAGGGCTGAGAGTTGGACTCCTTGATCCTGGCAGGACCCTTGCAACTCAGTTTATTTTGTGATTCTGTGTATGTGTTCTGCATTCTAAACTTTTTCCAGTGTTCAGGCATACCATAATGTTCTCCCCCTGGATTGACTGCTGAACAGTGAGAATGAGGCTCTTCCAGCTCCCTGGGAGACATTAATGCAGTCTCTCTTCTCTCTGTTTTCGTGCTAGTCTTCAGAAAGCTTACAGAGCTGAAATACCTTTGAGGTTTTATCCTCAATTTAGCCAACAGGTTCAACAGTTATTAGGGAAACTCACAAGTGGGAATATAGGCATAGAGCAAATCCACACTGGTGATGTTATTGAGTGCTTATGGATTAAAAATAGATTTTGTGTATACCTAGAAGTCCATTTATGGAAACATTACAACATGAGATCAGGCCTCAGTGCTGCCTAAGCTCTCATCTCACAGGAGTGTGGAATAAACTAGCAGGGACATCAATGGGAATAGAGTATTGGGAGCTTTCAGAAATCCCCATCCAGTCATATTTTTATTTCGCAGCAAGCTGTGAGTATTTCAGATACTAGAATTTAAACACATAAAGGAACAAAGCCATGTCATAGAAGGCAGGGAATTTCTCTGTTTTTTCAAGAAGAGAAAATTAATGTCTCTTTAAAATGGTAATAGTCAAAAGAAATTAATGAAAGCAAGGGTCTGGAGAGATTCTGCACCATTAAGAATGAACATAAGGTTGTATATCTAAACTTGCCAGTAAAGGTAGTTAATGTGTAATTCCTACCTAAAAGTAGAACATATGCATAATATTATAAATTACAGTTTGCGTGGGAGAAGTAGTAGAGAGGAAAATCACGTTTTGGATATTAGACTGAGATTTATATTGTATTAGGAACAGCATGAGTCTATAAGGTTGTTTAGTATTGTGAAATGGCTCTGAAACCAAAATAAATGCAGCTAGAAACTGAGTATTTTCTGACCATCCAAGTACTGTTTCTCATTCACACACACTGAATTTACAACACAACTAAAACTTCATAACTCAGCATGCCTCATTTCTTTCTTTTCAAGAAAAGACCCAGCCAGTTCTTACCCAGCCCCTTACATTATTTTCTTTCAACTACTCATGTAAAAAAAACCTATTTGCAACTAGGATGTTTGTCTCCACAAATAATTTGTAGTTTAAATGTTATAATTATTAACTAGTTGTCTTCTCAAAATTAAGCTTGAAAAGCTGATCTGCAGAAACATTCAGTAGTGTTGCTTCTGTCTTACAGCTGTGAGAAATCTTTTAATTGGTTAAATGAACTGCACCAAAAAAAGTTGTGTGTATATATATATATATATATAAATAATTTTTTAAAAAAGTAATAAAAGAACTAGTAAGTACAAATGCAGAAGTGAGAGGGTGTATAAATGGCACCCAATTTAAAAGAAAAACAGTAATTTTGTGGAGGTCTCGTAAAGATTTATTTACTCAATAAATTCACTTGCAAAAGTTCACGTGGTGGAAGGCTTGATTCAGAATATTTCTAAAGGGTATTTGATTGCATCTAATGTGAGACAAATGGTTTAATATATTTTGAGCAATGCTAAGACACGTTTGGAGTTGACCATGTGCCCTGGAAGATAATGACATTTCTATCTTTGTTTCCAAAGTTCGGTGCTGGACTCTGAATGAAATTGAATAGAAACTGCCATTAAAGTAACCAAATGTTTATAGGGCTAGGAATGTAAATAGAATGAAAAAATAAAAAATAAAAAGAAGCAATGAACCAAAAGATGTTTTCCTTTCTTATCTAATATTACAGAATTGCTTATGCCTGTTGTTGTTTTAAGTTGCCCTTTGAGGAACTTGGCATAAGCACTAGCTGTAGGGAGTTATCAGACTGAATGACTGATTTGACCTGTTTCATCAGAGTTCCTTCTTGGCTCCTGTTATTGTGTGTAGATTAAACAGAAAAGCACAGGCAGATGTGTAATATGTTGGAGATAATGGTTTGGACAAGCTGTGGCTGGTTTTCCTCTCCTCTGGTTCTTGTCTGTTGACACACTGAAAAAATTCACTTGGAAGTGATCAGAACCAAAGGATCTCAGCATCAATCCTCTCTTGGACTGAATAGCTGTCCACTGGGGGAAAAGTGGGTTCAGAATGAAAGAACTGAAGAGAATAATAGCATCTCATATCTAAATTTTAGTCTGCAAATTGAAAGCTTTCAACATGCATTAAAAATAAGGTACTCCTTTCTCTTCCTGCAGCTCTCCATCTTTTCACTTGACATCATCATGAGGTTCATAATTGTTAGGTGGCTTTTTCCTCCTCCTTCCTGGCTTGATCTTAAAAATGCTGAGAGTTGTGGCTCAGCTAAAGCAACAGATTTAAATATGGTTAGTCCTGGGAGTAGATTACTCAGTGTCCTTCATGTTTTGCAAGCATGTGGTCTCTCTGCACTAAGCAATAGTCCATTTTCAGAGACTTGTTTTGCCTTGTGGCTGGAGTTTCCTCATCTTGATTGCCCCCTCCCATTCTTCGACTGAACTATTTGTGTCCTGCATTTTCCTGTGCAGCTCATTCCACTTTGTATCCTTTGGTAGGGGTAAGTACCACCTCATGCTACCCACAGGTTAGCATGCCTTTTTTATTACACTGTATTAAGCTAATTTTTCTGGGGTCTGAGATTTTGCCCATTAACAAAGCTGCATCTGTCTTCCTGCCAGGCAATATGCCTAAGGTAATTTCCTGCTCTTCACACTTTCTATGAAATCCTTTGCTAAAATTCACATATTTCATTTGTGCCAGTACTTCACCTTTGTCCTTTTTTTTTTTTTTTTTTGCTGACACTGCAGTTGGAAGGTTGCCTCAGTCCAAGTCTCTGTATACAGGTCAAATGAACTCCATCTTAAAAACAGTATATCTTTGCTACTGCTGGTACTACTTGGGGGATTTAACAAAGCTTCTTAGCTGCTTTCCTACTATTCTGGCCATGACTTCTATGTGTTTCGTCTATTTGCTCCCAGATGAACTCTTCCCTCCATGCTGGGTGTTCCTCTTTCTTTGAAATTAACACCGTGGTGTATTTATAGAAAATGATCATGTTGTGTACTGATAAACTGACCCCTGCTAATAGAAAGATGTCTTAATAGTTTTGTTTCCTAGTCCCTTCTGGAATGCAGAACTAGCACACTGGTCTCCAGTTTTAGCACATGAGGGATATACTGCTGTTCAAGCAGTGGACAGAGTATTAACAGTGGCTGAAGACTTAGAGAGATGACAGGTGAATTCGGTTTTGGGTGCTAAGCTATTCAAATGCTTTCCTGAGTGGCAGTAAGTAATTTTATGAGCAGTGAACCAATAAAGATTGGTTTCTTTAGGGTTTTCAGCCTTTATGATAGGAGGTAGAGTGGATTCCCTGATACTTGGTAAGGGTCCTCTGATTGTGCAGCCTTTTCCTGAGCCAGTGTCATTAGCAAGAGTCTCTTTTTCTAGCTGGTATCCTGTTTTAACTTACAGAAGTACTGCACCTTGCAGCCTCTTTTCCTACCTCACATTGGTTCCAATTGGCTTGAGGATTAAAAATCCAGTAGTAGGTATTGACAGGGAGGCATGGTGACTTGGTGTGCTTCCATGGGTAACCAGCTCTAAAATTCTTTGTATAAATGAGAGCCTTGTACAGGATCCCTTTGGTATTGAATGCTATTGTGCATGCTTCAATTAAAGCGTAATTATTAAATTAATGCTCACCAAGTGCACGTGTCACACATGTAAAAATAGTAAGATAGTGTGACAAAAAATATATACGTCCAAAGAGTTTTGGTGGAAAGAGTTTGAAGGCTGGTCTCCTACCTGGGATAGCTCTGTCTGTTTATCACAGTTCTTTGTGGAAAGTGGAGATAATGTTGATATTCTTGAAGTACCAGGCACACACAACCCATTGAGGTGGTTAAGTGTTAGAGCTCTAAGGCTTTGCACCTCTGGGATTTTCTGCTGGCTTAAGTGGAAGAAAGTGAGCAAGAGCCTTTGATGCTCATGATTTACTGGGTGTTAAATACCTAGAGGAATTCTCCATCAACTTGAATCTCAACTTTCAACACCCACTTTTTGAACCTCTTGTTTTCAAGAGACTTATTTTTTGGCCCTGAATCAAGATAACTCTCAAGAACATACTTCCACCCCATTGACTTCAGTAGGATTAAGCTTCTTTGTGTCCATGTGTGTGCATCATAAACAAAGGGCTGATTGAATCTCCTTCTGAGATACACTGTCAAATCCTCACACTTAGGAGATCACAGTGCTGCTATGTGCCAGCAGCTGAAACTAGAGGGGCTTTCAGCAAAAGTCGTGTTACTGCAGGGTGAAATGTGATCAACACTTGATTTTTTTTCAGAATTACCTAATATGTTATTATTAGTTAGTGGGGTTTGGGGTTTTTTTCTGTTGAGAGGGATAATGTGTTTTAAGAATGAATGAGGTTAACATAGACAGCATAATAAAAGAGACTTGGATAATTTTTTAGGATGGAAAGACTGAGGAATCTTTTTCCTACACTGAAATCTCTTTCCACACCATCCGCGTATGATTGTTATTTCCATTGTGCTTGCTGATCACCATGTGGATGTTGAATTGAAAGGCTGGTGTCACCATCTCTCTCATTTCTAAACAAAGGCTATGTGTTTTTGAGTCTAGGAGACCTTTTTCTTGTTTCACACCACTGTAGCTTGAATGATTTCAGCAGAAGTAGGGTACTACAAAGGAGAGGCCTGATGCATTACGGCTGTAATGCTGACAGTAGCCTTTCAAATAATGCCATTGTGGTGGGCTCATAGGATTGTTATAAATGCAGGGGGTTTTATCCCAGGGTAGTTATTCTACAAGAAGAGTTCTTGCAGAACAGGTAAACAAGTTACAGACCAGAAAAAATCACTAGATTGATTCTGGCATTCTTCATTAAACAGAGTGTAGTATTTCACCAAAAGGTTATTTCATTGCAATGAAATTTCTGAATAGGACTGGAAGAAATTTTTGTTTTGTTACTTAAAAATCCTTTTTTAATACATTTAAACTTGCTAGAATCCATTGTTAAGTTATTCCAGTGGTTTGGAGTTAATCTCATTTTCAGTTTGAATTTTTCTAGTCTTGTCTGAACTGTAGCAGCTTGCTCTGCCTCAAGTATAAATATTTGTGATAAAGGTAATGAGAATAGAAGATGTGTACTGGCTAAGAAAATTTTCAGTCTGTGAATTTGCTCTAGTGTGAGAGGCTATTCCCAGCATTTTAAAGCAATAAAACAACTTGTTCTTTATGTCAGTTTTATACAGTTTTGTCACTTAAGAGACTGACTAGAATTCAGATTTTTCAAGATAACTTTACACTTTATTACTAAACTTTAAAATAAAATGTGACATGAAGTCAAATAGCCCTACTATACTTATGTGAGGTATGTGTCATGATGGTTTCCAGACTCAGAGCAACTTATGATCTACCAGTGAAAGTCATGGTTGTAACACAGCAGCTTTGCCAAAAATATATACCTTGCTTTATGTCCTGGATCCTCCATGAAGGTTGTTGTTCTGAGAAGAATTTTTTCCCCCACGATATTGGGTCTGTTCCATTCCATATGGGAGAACTCTGGAATTAGCTATTTTCCAGCTGATAAAAGGGGTCCTCTGTCTCCTGTCTTCTACCTGTTGGGGTATGTTGTGTTCCCTCTGACATCTGCTGCCCTCTGCCCTCCTTACTGCTGAAGAAAGTCTCACACAAAACTTCAAAAGTGTGGACCCTTATGATTAATGCTTACCAGTCCCCAGAAACCTGGCTTGCTGTGAGACAGTAACATATATAAAGTTATTTAAGCCATGGGGTCTGGAGAACATGGTTTCCTGTGTAAAGCCTCTTCCTATCATGAAGAGAGATGTTTAAAGTTTTGTTTGGGAAATACCTGAATGCAACCACTGTCTCCATTGTGGTGATCCTTCAGATTTGGTGTAGTTTCATGATACTTGGTTAGTCCCACACATAACTAGTCTGAGCTGTTACCTCTTGCTTAACAGAAGCAAGGATTTAGGATGTCGTTATGAAAAAAGGCCATTGTGAAGTTAACTGGAAATTATCTTAATCTATTAATTGTTGTAATGAAGCTTTCAAAGACTTAGATAATATTCCAGAAAGTTTGAGAGTCTTGCAGGGTCAGGAAAGAGTGAATATCAAGCACTTCTCCAAAAAAAAAAAAAAAAAAAAAAAAGATTATGGAAGTGGCAGGATTTCAGGATTTCTGGTTGGAGTATATTTCTAGCATTACCTAACATGCCAATAAGACAGTGAAACTTCAGCAGAGATCTCTCTCTATACAATGTTGAATATTGTGCTAAAAAATGCTAGCATGTGTGGTCAGTTGGTGTTTACAGGAGAAATGCTGATGGAATACTTTGCCAGAGAGGATGAAAATAGAATGTGATATCATCGTGTTTACAGGGAGATGCAGTAGAGCACAGACTTGCAGTGGGTTCAGTCACACACTTGCACAGATGTTCCCTGAGGTCGTTTACAGATATATTTTTTCCTCATTGAAGAATGTCCCACTGAAATGGGGAGAGTTGGTGACACCTTTCAATTCATCTCACTCAGTGATTTAAGCAGTGTGTGTGTACATGAAGCTGTTCATCTGGGTTCTGTCTGCAGGCAGTGAACAGTGATGGGCTCATCCTGAGAAGTCTTTACCACACCTCAAACTGATGTTAAGGCAAGGTGATACTAATCCCCTCTTCTTGCTTTTTCCACCCCCCGCCCCCAACCTTCTGACTGTCCTGTGGTTCTGGTTTTGTGCAACAGAAGTCGGCATCCCACTGTTAGCATTTCTAAACATGCTAGCTGTCTCTGAATTTCCATTCAATTAAAAACTTTGGTTTGGGCATTTCTTTGATCTATGACCTGTCTTCTTCCTTCTTTTCCTTATTTTATTTACCCTAGTCCCCAGGGAAAATATATTAGTTTACATTATTTTTTCAACTTTGTTTCTTTCTCTTTGTAAATGAATAGGCTAGACCATGTGTTGCTCTGAAGAGCTTGTAGCACATGAAGGATGTTGCACAACTGGGGCCAAAAATGGCTGGAAAAGCTGAAAGCTATGACAAACTGCCAATTGCTGTGTTTGTGTCTTGTTGCTAGAGAGAAGTTAATACATTTTATATATGGTAAAAAAATTTTTGAAAATACACAGAGTAGAGGATAAATGAAAAATCAGTTGGGAATGTGGAATGTAGGATGTTTACTGAGAGTCTGTCCCTCATAATTTTAACATCTTAGGTTAAATTTTACTTTCCTTGTAATTTAGCAGAAGTAATCCTGGTGACTTAACTCTTGCACAGCACAGGCTGGAGAAAATCATGCAGCAAAAGTGGGTTAATGTCAGTGGTAGCAGAGGTTACAGAGTGGAATGAAGAGACTCCTCTAGGTGTGATCATGAGTGACCTCACTGCCTGTATTTCTCTTTCCTTCACATCCTCAGGAGAGCTACACTACAATCAGAATGGATGCAAGATAGTTGCATAAAAGTAATTCTTAATGATTTTTTTCCCCTCCAAGGAGAGTTTACTGACCTTTCATTCAGAGGTCTGTTACTTGCTGGTCTACTACTATTCTGTAGTACATATGTATTTCTTTCTAAGTATACCAATGATAATAGCAAGTAGCAACATCCAGCAAAAGGTCCTGAAGGTCAGGAAGCAATGAGCTGGGGAGGGAAGAACAGCCTGTGCCATAGCTGGGCTTGGTGAGAGAAAAGCAGGAGCAGGAGGAGAGGGGAGCTCCTTTCCAGGCACTTGCACAGGAGATGGGTGTTAGACCTGACTGTCAGCATCTTGAGGTGCCAGCTGCAGTCAGTGTCAGGGCTGGGTAGAGCTCTGCTGGGCAAAGGATGTGCTTCTGCACCCCATTTGCTACAGTGTGATGCTTGTCTGCTAGGAAATTCACTGAATTTAAAATATTCAAAGTTCATTAAATGGCTGTGGTGGCAATATTTTCCTCTGAGTAACAGCTGTGCCTTTTGACATCATTCAGTAATGCTGCACTCATTCAATTCTCTCCCTGCCTTCTGCATAAAGCAGAGATCGCTGTGTCTTGGGGATGAATGTGGACATTTCTGTTTCTTACCCCTAATGATTTCCTGTTATAACTTGTACCATAATAGTGGTAATAGCTTGAATGCACTGTTTTTCTCAGCAATAAATGATGTGATAAACTACTGGTCCTTTTGTCTCCTAATTTGCTCTGGCAGCCACATTAAGGCTTTTTACATAGCACAGTGATAGTTTTATTACTTTATTCAATTAGAACAGCAGACAACCTGAATGAAGTATGGAGATACAAATGTGGTTCACATCTGGTACCCAGAACATCTTGTGTCCAGAACTGGATATTTATTGTTATACACAAAATGTCATGTTTAGATCCGTGCTTGCACATTCCAGCTCTTTTGACTATGGAGGAAACCCAAACATTGAATTAGCTGGGGTAGGAAGCTTCAGGTGGCTTATCCCACCTAGTAAGCTCCTTGACTTGTAGGGGCTGCATTTGCAAATACCCAGTGTAACCTTGGACTACCTTGTTTATGTTTTGCTATCCATGTATGTATAGAGCTCTGGATAGCTGGGGAAGCTTTCCCAAGGAACTGGGCAAATGTCCTGGTAGTTATTTCACCTTAAGCTTTATGGTGCTGCACCTGTACTCTTATAAATATCCAGATTTAGATAGTTGGAAAGATAATGCAGTGGTTTCCATGAATTGCCATTGCAGAAGACCTTGTCTGTTGAGATGAGATCATCTGGAAGATACTGCTTATGTAGTATCTCATCTACACAGGTTTCATGGTATGTATCCATGTAAACTTAGTATTGTGACTTTGAAGCTACTACTGTGTGACAACTGAGAAGTGGCCATGTCATCTACATCTCACCCTCAAAGCTGTACAGCTTTAATACAGTATTTTAATATACTGAATTTTTTGGTGTTTTTTTAATGTCAGGTTGCTGTACTAGAAACTGTAACAGCTACTTCTTTGTACAAGTTCCCAAAGTAAATGGATTTTTAATAAATACTTTTCTTTGGGGTTTCTTAAATGAGGTTAACTGATGGTATGTAGAATATGATATGTAGGATCTTTGCACACACATTATCAGGGCTCATTGTGTGAGTGACCTTTAAACTAGAGCTGAAGGGAGACAGGATTAAAACCCAGGTCACAAGATAAGCCTGGGGACAAATGAGTACCATGAGGTTATGCAGAGAGAAAGTGAAAGGAGACAACACCCTACTAGAACTTAGACAGGCTAGTACTATAAAAGACAACAAAAATATGTTTTCAAATACATTAGCAGCAGAAGAAATGGTCAAGGAGAATCTCTGTCATTTACTGGATACAGGGGGAAATATAAGCTCTCCAGGGAAGTGGTGGAGTCACCACCCCAGGAGGTGTTTGAAAGACATGGTGTTTAGGGATATGGTTTATACTGGCAAACTTGGGAGTGCTGGATTAATGGTTGAACTCGATGATCTTAAAGCTTTTTTTCAAATCTAAATGATTCTATAATTCTATTTCATGTTTAAGACATAAACATTAGCTAATTAGTTGTCAACAAACTGTTTGCAAGACGGCGATGGCAGAACAAGAACTGAGATCACGTGCCATCCCCAGGGCCATAAAGACATTCAGTACCTAATACAAAGTAGTTTCTGGCTTTCTTGGTGTAGGCTCTTGCACGCAGAGAGGCTATTTTCAGTTGTGCAAAGACTGCAATAACACAAGGTTGAGCCAAGGAATATAAAATCAGAGGAAAGCTGGAGACATTTTCTCTGCTACACTCTCCCAACTCTCAGCAATCAATAGCACTGTGGAGGCTTGCTGAGCCATAGTTTGCATCCAAACTATCATATTTTACAGCTTATGATGAAACCATCCTCTACAAATGTCTAATACTTTTTAAACTCATGTAAACCTTTTCCACTTCCTGTTAGAGTGAGCTCTACAAGGTAATTATATGCTGTATGGCAGCTATTTGATTTTGCTATCTGTAAATGTTCTGCTTGTATTCCACAATATCCATTTTCCTCACTGTGACGTGACTTTTATCCTGTCCCTGTGCAGAGGGTAAGAGGTTTTGGAGGGTGTGGCTCAGAGTACCTGGCTGAGCACGGGCATGTGGTGACCATCCTTTTGCCTCTTCTTCTGTGCCAAATTGTGTGTGACTGGAGTGATTGGCCTCTTTACATGACATTCCTTGGCTATAGGAAAGCAAAGGAATATCCTTTTCATTTTAAGTTCAACCCAACAATTTCTTGGCTTGCTGTCTTTTGGCAGAAAAAGGTGTCAGTGGCACTTTTGCTGACTTCTGGAAAGAGACTAAAGTGAAGTTATATTCAGTGAATTGTCTGACCTTGCCCACACCCTCTGTGTTGCTAACATGCTGTCAGCCTAGGAACCGAATAGTATTTAATTCTTAAAACCACCAGCCAGTTATTTAGTTTTACTTAGACCTCCTAAAGACATTTACTTCTGCTAGTTAAAAAAGAAAAACTTAAAGTCACATGTATTTTGTAATACACAACCAATTGTATTTTAAATGGCGGATGGCAATAGTATATAAGGTGAGAATATCCATTGACCTCTGAGTGGTTTCTATTGTTTGTTTTTAATACCAAGTTGAGGGGGAGAGCTGTTTGTTTGGTATTGTGTTTGGATGCTGGACTGGTTTATTAGCTTTCACAAGAGAAAGGAGCAAGGGAGGAGGCTGCATTCTCTCTTAAGCCCACTGTGACTGTGGTGCTGCTTGCTGAGCTGGTGCAGATCTTTGTGCAGTAAATGGGTCCCTCTGGCAGGAGAGGGACACTACAAGTGCAGCAGCATCAACTTTGCAGTACAACATCTTCCCAGGTCTGCCAGAATTGCTCAGAAATGCTCAAAAGCCCTAAATGGAAATTTTCAAGGTCTTTCCGTGTTGCTCACTTTTTAGGTGGAATTCTCTTTTGTCTGAGGATGACACTTTTCCTGATATTGGAGACCTTCCTGTGTCTCTTCCCAGAGCAGCCATCCACAATAGCATTTTATGCAGCTCAGCTCATGTTCTTCAGGATAGAAGATTTCCCTTACTCTCCTCTGTACAGAAATAGGAAGGGAGGTGGCAGGTGCTTCATCTCTTTCCTGTGCTGGGCAGCTGGCCAGCAGCTTGTGGAGAATGTGTCACCCTTTGCAAAGATCTAACACTGGAGGGAAAAATGTCATCCAGAGACCTTTCAAGTGCTTTTGGACCACCACTGGACTAACAGACAAGGATCTCAAATAAATTCTATAGGAATAAAATGCTTGCTGAAAGCTCATGAAACCTTTAATAGAAAATAAGAAAAAAAACCCCGTTATATTGGGAACATGCTCTCAAAAGCTGCATACCTGTAGTATTTTATATGTGATAGGTCAAAATGCTAACAGAAAGTTTAACACCTTCTAATAAATCCTGTGGCTTTTGAGAGTAATTCCTCTTGAACTCTTAACATTTCTGTCGGTCCTGGATGTAGAATACCTGTTCTGTAGGACTGCTCTGTTACAGCCTGGCTTGCTTTGTTGTGTTTTTTTTTTTTAATGGTGCATTGAGTATCCATGGTGCTATCTCCTGGGATCACCCCCAGTAACTTTTCCCCACCTTAGAGACTAAATCCTGCTTCAAGTCGATGATTCTCAATGAGATAATTGGTGATATTGTGGGATAGAGCTTGGCCTTAGGAGACTCTGCTTTTGCAAGTTCAGCTGGGTGGGGCAGCTCGGATGTTGGTGAGGAATGGCTCCACACCCACCAGAAATACCCTCAAAGTCCCAGGAATGTTACCTATGTTTGTGCAACTCCTTGTGCTCAAGACACAACACACGGGGCTACCCTCGCTGAAGCCAAGAAGACAAACAAAACAGCTATCTCCTGCTTTGCCTTGGGAAGCCAAGATGCTTCAGCAGCTTCTGTTTCCTCATTGAAGGCTTGGGAATTAGTTAAGGATCCTTGAATTCAGACCTCCTGCGTCGCGAGCGTAACATTGCAGTGATGGTGATGCTGGAGATCATGGGAGCAGTGAGGGGTCTGTATCAGGTATCTGGAATATCTGGATCTGCCAGGTACTGGTCACCTGTGGTGGCAGCATGGAGAGTCAGGCTGAGTTAGGATTGTCAAAGATCCCCAGTTTTGGGGTTGTGATTCTCTCTGCACTGGGAGCTGGAGTCAATCAATGAACCACTTGTCCTCCTTCTGACCCCCAAAATGGAGGTGGGAAGCTCAGTGTGTGGACAGTGGTGGGTGTCTGGGCACTGTTCCTCTCCTCTCCAGCATCTCAGGAATAGCAAAGTTGTGTTGTAGCAAAGCGCTGTGAAGTAAACCCTCTTGTTTCACTCTTTTGGCATGAAGCATTGAAATAAGTTGTTTATACAGGTATGGTGCTGAGTAATCTCTGGTTGCTGCTAGTGGAAATAAAGCAGGCCAGCATTGGTTTAGCTTTTGTGATCCACTGCTGACTAATTCACTGCTGCTGTTTCTCTCCTTGCAATGCAGAAAGGCGTTGGGATTTTTCTAGTGCCAAACCATGCAATTCAGGCAGACTTTACGTCTGTCACAATAGCAGTCTTTTTCTTGTGCCCAAACAGTGTTTGACATGACCAAACTTAAGTTAGATATTGAAGTTTTAATGAAGTGGCCTCTTTGAAGAAAACTGTTAAGAGTGTTTCCAGCGATTGAATCTCTGCAGCTCATGGCCAGGCACTCCTGGAGTCTGCCAGCCCTTCATTTCCAGCACAAAGTTTAGAGGAAGCTGTTGCAGAGCTGTTCAAGGACAAGCGCCTAGGAGGCTGTTCGCTACAGAGAATTGAAGCATTCAAAGCTCCACCAGTGATGCTATTTTATCTCTTTTGTACAGTAATACAGCAGAGTTAAGAAAAGACTGCATAACTGAGTGTCAGGTGAAGCTTTTTTGCCTTCATTTCTTCTGGATACAAATTAAGCAGTGTAAATTTATCTTCTCAGAGTGATAAAAGACCTGAGATATTTTAAATTCACAGCTTGAAGAATTTTACCAGAAAGCAAATACTTCAGCAACATGATCTCTGAAAGAGGAATTCTTCACACTGACTTTCCTCTTTTTGTTCTTTTTTGCACTTAGTTATAGTGATCATTTACAGGTTTGAATCTTCTTCTACAAGAGCAAGAAGCATTGCATATTACACACCTCTCTCTGCTTCTTTTTCTAGTTCATTTAAGTACTATTTCTTCAGTCAATTAAAGTATATGACATTTTCTGTAGTCAGCCGTGCCCCCCAAGCCTCAACTCAATCCTTTCTTTGCATGGCTGTGAGGACAGTAGGGAAGCATGGCAAAGCAGGGCTGTGCTGTTGGGTGTAGTACAGTTGTGTGTTGAGCATGAGGTCTACAGACTTGGCATACGCACTTGGCAGGAGCTAATCCTGCTCCTCACATGTTTGCAGTGCAGAACTGTGGCCTCTGACCCTGACCAGGATTCGCTTGTTCGACTGCAGCTTGATCTCTGCACTGGCTCTCCTTGCTCAGGGGCTAAGGATGGAGGCTGTAAGGTTGCACTGCAGTTAGCCTCGCTTCCTACAACACATCTTCCCCGGCAGCAGTTTTCCTCCATGAGCAAAGCCTTCCCATTCTGCCAGCTGTCAAGTGGTAGCTTCTTGTTAGCATCTCTTTTGCAACGCAGAAACTCCAGGATCACTCAGATCCTGGATCTGTGTGTTTTGGTAAAACAAACAAGCTAAAAGGAATAATGCAGTTCTTCCTGGATAATCATTATTGTCTCAACTTCCATAGGAACAAAACACCAGATTTACTGAATAATTTTCAAAAGCAGCATTCCTAAAGTGTTAAAAAGTCAGAACTACCTTATACATGTGAAATGTATTCTTTCACTATTTTTTCTGCAAGTTTTATCATTTATAATAAAGTAATTCATTAAACAAAGGAACATTTTAATTATTAACTTGATGTGTTTATTTCTAATAACTGCGTTCAAGGCTTCAGAACTGCGGTGCTCATCCTCTCACTCTGTGCATTTATTCGCAAGATTAAATTAGGAAGCACTCTGTCTCTGAAGCTTTTTGTTTTGGTTCTTATTTCTTCAACTCTTGGTTGGTTTCGGCTTGGAATGAATTATTCAGTGAACCAAAAATACTTAAATAAACTGTCAAGAAAGATATATTATCTGTATTTGCAGAAGAGACTAGTGCTGTCAGAATCTGTCTCAGCACTTTGTATCCTAGGTGCTTAACCATTGTCTTCCATTTAACTTGTTACTAATAAACCACTTTAGGTATTTGACTTGTTTTGAAACTTTAACAACAAGCACATAGCATTTCAATTATTCAGTGTAAGTAAAACAGTATTATTATGTTTTAATAGACATAATCGTTTTCATTTTGAGCTTAAATAGGCTCATTAGAGACAGATGAATTCAAATACAATAGCATAATTTAAAAATACAGCGGTTTTGTTCTCTTTGGTTCTTTCTTAATTGACCCCTACTCACCTGTAGTTGTACAAGAGGCACCCTGGAGAGCCAAGTTCCATCTAGTCCTTAGGTCACAGACAGCTGAAGCTTGTGCAGAAGCTTGAGAACCCTAAGCACCCATTCATGGAATCACAGAATCTTTTAGATTGGAAAAGATCTCTAACATCATCAAGTCCAACCATTTACGCAGCATAGCAAGTCTACCACTAAACCTTGTCCCTGAGTGCCACATGCAGACGTCTTTCAAATACCTCCATGGGTAGTGACTCCACTGCTTTCCTGGCCATCCTGTTCCAGTGCTTGACAGCCCTTTCAGTGAGGAAATTTGTATTCATATCTAATTTACCCCTCCCCTGGGTCAACTTGAGGCCATTTCCTGTCATCTTTTCACTTGTTACCTGGGACAAGGGACCAACCCCCACCACACTACAACCTGCTTTTAAATAAGGTTCCCCCTGAGTCTCCTCCAGGCTGAACATCCCCAGCTCCCTCAGCTGCTCCTCACAGCCCTTGTGCTCCAGACCCTTCCCCAGCTCCGTTGCCCTTCTCTGGACACGCTCCAGCCCCTCAATGTCTTTCTTGCACTGAGGGGCCCAGAACTGAACACAGGATTTGAGGTGTGGCCTCAGCAGTGCCCAGCACAGGGGGACGGTCACTGCCCTGCTCCTGCTGGCCACACCATGGCTGATCCAGGCCAGGATGCCATCGGCCTTCTCGGCGACCTTCTTGGCACATTGCTGGCTCATGCTCAGCTGCTGTTGACTAACACTATCAGGTTCTTTTCTGCTGGAAAGCATTCCAGTGACTCTCCCCAGTTCAGTCTCTAGTGATTTTTTTTTAATCAGTTAGTGGGGTTTTTTTATTTAGATCTCCTCTTCATTGTTGCCTTTCCTATCCTTTATGAAGTTTTAAAAATGTTCTGTTTCAGGAGTCATGTATCAACTCCAGCTCACTTTTTATTATGATACATAAAAACTGCTCTCAAAGGGTATGTATTCTACAAAGCAGTCTGCATGTTAGTGCTCATTTCAAGGTACCATTTTAGCCTTCTTTCTTAATATCCATTCATGGAAAAGAGAACTTCTTAATCTTGTGGTCTACAGTTTGGGTGAAGCCACATCTTTTGCCAATTTTTGTTCTTTCCTTTTGTACTATGTGCCATTCTTCCTTCTGCAATACTTTGCTGGTGTTATAAATTACTCAAACGCTGGGCTGAAATGAGTAAATAAAATTTAATTAGAACCCGTTAAAATTACAAAGCAGAGGGAGACAGTGCTGGGAGCATAGTGAGACTCTTTCTGCTTGCCAGAGGCTCAGGCTCACAAAAATGGCATCTCTACTTTTTATAGGCCTGAGATTGCATCAGTGCATTAATATTCATGAGCAGTCCTTATATGTCCTTTTGGCCCCTCCCACAGCCTGTGGCTTTGCCCATATATGGACACTTGGCTCCTCCCAAGGCCTGTCAATCAGTCCTTCTGTGCCTTTCATTGGTGGAGCCCTTCTCATATGCTGATTGGTGGTCCCATGTTACCCTGCCAGGCCTCCCACAAGAAGTGTCCTCGCTCCCTGACGCCTCTTACAAAGGGCAAGTGTACGAGTGTACGCTCTCCCCACACATTTTACAGCCCTGTCAGCCAGAGCTGCCGGTCAGTAACCACAAAAGGGGAGGGGGGATTGAAGGGAGAACAGAAAATGGTTCAAAACCATACTGGAACAACAAAAGTACGTGTCAAAAGAACTGTAAACCTTAACAGAACTTCTCCCCACCATACTTAACTCCTCCTCATTTGCATGAGCCAGTCACTACTCCTAATTCATAACACTGGGGATCCTGGATGTTCATCAGGAATGGTTGTGTTGTTAGAGTTGCTGAAAAACAGCCGAGCTGGGAAAACAATAGTTGAATAAATTTGATGGATTGAGCAAATGTTTAATGAGAGCCTCATTAAACAGAGTGAGGCTGAGAGGAACATCTAAAGTAGTGCCCTTCGCCTCTGTCTCTCCTCTCCATCACTTTGCTTGGCATGAAAGAGCTGAAGCCAGCTGCCTTCTAACATTTGAATGCAGCAAATTACAGCAGATGATTCTTGTCCCAGACAGTCTGTGTGTGCTCTCCTGCCAGCATAGAAGTGCCACAAACACACTGCAGAAGGGCTAGAAGAGCAATCCTATGACACAGAAACAGCTTGGTAGCTTTGTCACATAGACCATAGACCCCACTGTCTGTGAAATCCAGAGGGCTCGCATTCACTGCTAAAGAAATTCCTGACCTCATCTGAAGCTGGGATTACCCTGAACTGATGCAGATTACTTCTATTTCAGTATTATTTTGGCAACAGTTTCACTCCTCTTATTCTTGTGTAGGAAAGAACGTACCTGAAGAATGGCACACTTTGTCTAGTGGGAATTTATCACCAAGTTTTGTCCATTTAAAAGTAAAAGCCTCCTTTTCTAAGGTGTATGGAGGTCGAGCTCCTTCTTTTTCTGTTGCTGGCCAAGAGCAGCCTCTCTTGGCCAGCTACATAAAAAGCCTTGAGGTGTCAGAGATACCTTGGCATTAGATTACTGTACTTGGATGAACCCCACCTTGGGTAGCATAACATGCATTTATTTTCTACTCTTTAGAGGGAGAGAGGAAAATTACCTCTGTGGGTTCAAGCTGATAAGTATCTTGGACTCAGAGCAATAAGTGGGCAGGAGTGGTCCATTACCCTCTGGGAGACTTTTGGGCCAGGGATAGTTGAATGACAAAGAAGCCAGTTCAATCTTCCTGTTTGGAAAGCATCAGCAACCAAGTAAGTGTCAGCTTTGCCTTCCTTTTCTGGAATTTGTTAGAAATGCTGGATCTTTGTAAAGGCTTGCATTCCTCTCTATTGCATTGTTAGTTTCATTGTGGCTTTTTTTGTTGAGAAGCTTTACTGATGGTCTTTCTTTTCTCAAATGTATGAGCAAAGAGTGGCCAAAATACCTGTTTCAAATCTTGTTTAGTAGCAGAACTGCCAGCTTTCTCATTGGGGTTCTTTGAAAGCTCCAGCCTTTCCACCTCTGTCATAGGTCCCAGCTGTCACGCCTGCTGCCAAGGTCTCTGCTGGGGTCCGTGCCAGCCCTGAGCCTTGCTGGGGGCTGGCAGCCTCTGCTCTGACCTAGAGCCAATCTCTGCCTCCAGACTCGAGCCCAACAAGACCAAGAATGAGGAGAGCTCAGTTCAAGGGAAGGCAGTGAATTTCCTTTGGCCTGAAGGAGGCTTTGGGGGATTTTTTTTTTTAATTTTTTTTTTTTCTTTTTTTTTTTTTACAAGCAGCATACCATTTGCACATTTCAGTCCCCCGATGATACCAGATAGTTGCAGTGAGTGAAACCACAGAAGTGGCCAGAGTTAGGAGAAGCCTGTCAAAAGCAAAACAGTATCAAGTTGTGGTACTTTGCCAAAGTGTGTTAGGTCCAGATTGTATCTAAGTCATTATAAAAGATGAAAGTGGGGGTCAGGGACAAGGTCAGGCATCAGGCTGGAGGTTCACTTTAGCTAAGAGGCAGCAATTACAGCCTGTCAATAAGCAGAAAGGACTTGCCAGACAATTCAAAAGCTTTATGAACAGTCATGGCTTGTTCTCAGAGAAATATGTTACAACTGTTACAACTGTTGTTTGTTTTTATGTTTGTGAGATGAGAGATTCTTCACATCTCGGTGAGTAATTGGAGTGAATAGTATGTCTGGGGTTTCTCTTCTTGCTTAAATATATAGAGCTAAACACTCTCTGGAGTATATTGTCAGATTTGAGAAATCAGATGTCAGTGCCAGATATGGCACTGATGCAAGTTGATTTCCAGTCCTCTAATAAACTAATCATAGAGCTCTCACCGCCTCAGACAGCTGGAATGGCTGTGCTACTCTTGTAGACATCTTTTGCATTTGGAGTCAAGGAAGTAACCTTTAATATGGACAACTCTTACTGGATGGGGTGGCCTCACTGTGGCCTCATAGTGGCCTCACTGAGATGATGTGAATTAAGGTTATTTGGAGGGAACAACATAAGAAACTGCGGGATTGTGTTGGGACGTAAGAGTACACAAGGGCATAAGAGTATGGCTGTGTGGGTGGTGTAGAGTAATGACTTAGATACTGCCTTGCATGGAAAGAAAAAGAAAGCACAGTCATGTTTAAAACCTGCTGGTTTCAGAGGTAGAGATACAGGTTTCCTCTGCGTTTCATCAAGTCCAAAGTGAATTAATTTTAAATACATTCAGTTTTCTTTCCTTTTTTTGAATAAGATTTTCATTGTTTAAGGAATTAAATGCTTAGATGGTTTTATTTTTAATTTAGTCTTTGAATAGGAATACGTAGAGATGTTATCATTAAGATTGGTTTGCTTCAAGGGTTTTTTTGTCCCATTTTTAAACAGGAAATACTCATAAGTTCCTTACCGTTTTTGTACTAAAATTTAATACTACTTTAATGGTTAGCTGTGATGAGGAAGAAATTGCGCCTGCTATGCAAGAATTGTTATTCCAAAGCAAAAGACCAGGGTACTTAACACCTTTTGACAAAGCTGTTTTAGACATGGGGTGGTAAAATCTGATTCTGTTATTGGAGTCTGAAATTCTACAGCTGCATGTAAAAATGTGTGTTAGAGATGTGTCATTGCCTCAGGCAGGGGCATCCCCCTGCTTTGTGACCGATGAATGTCCCTTGTGCCTGCCATGTCCTGTCCTTCAGCCCTGTAAATGGACTGTTCAAACACAGTGAATTTTCAAAAGTATTGTGATTGTACAAAAAGTATAGATGTTTGAAATATCTGAAATACCTGAATTATATTGTATTGGAAATAACTGTGTGTTATAACTGAGACTCTGCCAACGTCTCCTCTGCAAGAGTGTTCTGTTTTACATTTCCAAACACATGCCAGACTTCAACCACGATACATTTTTCTTTTATCCTTAACATAACCATGCTATTTAGATACGTACTTTTTTTTTAAAATGACCTAGATTTTGCCATAGTTTCTGACACTTCACAAAAATTATCCCTAATGCATTTAAGCAGCAGAATGTAACTGAGGTAAGGCCTTTGTCTTCTCTTTTAGTGCTTAAACAGTCATTATAAGGCAAAAGATGCCAGACATAAACTGGAAATCAAAATACAGTTCCATATTAATTTCCTAGATCCTTTCTCCTTCCTCATAAAAAACCTTAAGAGGCTTGAGTTCCCCCTTCTCTTCTTAAACTGATAATAGTGAAGGAGCAGTAGTTCTGTGATAAAAGTTTGCTGTGAAATCCTATGCAGGTGGCAAATATAGGTAGCCCAGAGGAGGTCAGAAGGTAGTAGATACTAGGTCTTCATAAGTAGAGTGGAAGAGGAGTATGACTGCTTGTTAAAGAGATTGCCTAGATGGTTGCATTCAAAGAGCTGTGGTCAGTGGCTCAGTGTCCAAGAGGAGATAGCAGGATTTAGTGCACTCCAAGAAAGTTTGCCATCAACAACAAGCTGTGTGATGCTGTTGAAGCACTGGAAATTTATTTTCTTGTAGTTTTGTATAATGACCTTACTACAACTGCCCTTTAAAAATAAATACCATGTGTGGTGTCAAGAGTAAATGTACATTTTAGGTTGAGATGATGTCAGTGTCTGATCTGTGGTGTATTGTTGCTTTGAAACAGAATGAATTGCAGCAGATCAGACTAGTTTCATGTCATCAAAGTGACTATACCGATAAATTTATCTGCAAGGTTTTTTTGTTAGCTAAGCAAATTATACTAGAAGGTTGTGAGATTCAGAAGCTCCAAGTTAGATTTCTGTTTGAAACTTGAAAGTAGATGAAGCTGTACAAACAAGCAAGATCATTCCTGTGTTGTACTTTGTCACGTCATTGATCTTAGTTTAGTTGGTAATTGCTTTTAATGCACTGAAGATTCCCTCATATTTTTTTCCTTCAGTCTTATGTAGTGCTCAGTATTACAGTGTTCATCACCCAAAATTTCAGTGATATTCTTGTGGGGCATTGTAGTGGAACATCTTATTGAACTAGTATATTATTTCATCATGGATAATATTTTTAGAATTTGAAGCTCTTATGTGAAATAAAATAATTTAGTTTTCTCCAATCCCAATCACAAAACATTTAGCAATTTTAAAAATGTCTTGAAACCAATAGATATTATGGCTTTGATATCAGAAAAAGCTTTTGCAATGTTAAAGGGACAATGCAAGTTTAAAGGTTTTTTTACAGTAAAGTAGTTCACCTTTTACTGTGGGTAGACCTTTCAGTCCTGTAGGAATGTGGTTTGTAAGTTGGTTACATTCTGCAAATGTACTGAGGGTGAAAGGGTCAATGAGAAGGATCAGTCCCTGTTCAAAGTCTGGCCTCTGGTTCCTGCACAAGAATAATGTTGCTGTGCTCGTGTTCCTGATACAATAGGAAAAAGGTTAATAGGGTGCAAAATTTCTCAGTATGAAAAAATAAAAGCTGTTCTGCTGAAGTGTATGAAACAAGCTGACATGAAAATGTACCCAGCCCTTCTCAACTTCAAATATACCTACAAATAGACCTTCTAGTTTTACTATGGTGAGTGAGTGCTCTTGGGCTCAGATTTGTATACTACATGACATGTCTGGAGGAGTTACAAGCTCTTGAAATGGGAATGGTTTGCTGTTTGTTCTGTGTGTATGTATTGAGGGGTGTAGGTAATTGCACACTGACCTTTTGATACAGCAGCCCTAACAACTGCTGCTATAATAATCATCCTCCTTTCAATTCCATGGGAGAATGGAAACTGCAGTTCCACAGATTGCTTCTAATTTTATGTATGAGCTTGTTTAGAGCCATCTATCATTGAAGAACATACTGTCTCCTCTTTGTGGCTGTTAAAAAGTCTGTAGCATGCCGACTGTATTTGATGACATATGATGCTGGATGCAGGCAGATCAAGCCATCATCACATGTGCATCCTGGCATCAGCCAAATTGAGTCGCTTTACTCCTCTGCCCCTGATGGGAGGTGGTGTTGAGCACTGCTGCTTTTCCAGGTGATGGTTAGTGATAGCCCTGCCTTAAGTGGCGGGCACATATGGAGCGGGGCTTCCTTCTGTAAGGATTGTTCCCTGCAACCTTCTTTAAAGCACTGTGGTGACTGAAAATTAATTAGCTCCTGCTGATAGGATGTGGCTTGATGTTGTTCAAAGGTGTGGTATTACCTTAGGGGCATAGATGTCTTTGAGAACAGTTCTTGACTTGTCAAAGATCTGCTTTGGTTTGGTTTGATTTTGGTTGGGTTGTTTTTTGCTTGTTTGGGTTTTGAGTTTGGAGTAAAGAGAGAGTGTGTTCTGGTTGTCTGTGGTGACAAGAGAAGTCAGTGTTTTTCTGTGACACTATTTCAAGAAATACCTTTTATCCACATATCAGGTTTAGTGTTCTGGCACTGTGCCTAAATCCATGAGCTAGTTTCTGCTGGAGGTGTACAATCTCAGTCAGCCAAATCCAGAGCTTCTGGCAAAGCCCGTATTCAAGAAATAGTCCCATGGCTTTGCTGTAAATGTTAATGGTGTTAAACCAGCAAAATCATTTCAGAAAGGATCAAAGTGCCGGGGGCAGGAATGGGAGTCGATGGAGCTGAAGGAGGGCTTGGCACTGGGACTGCACTCTTTGGAAACATGAAGGCGGGATTGTTAACATGATGGGATCAGGGAACAGAAAGTCATGGGCAGATTTTGAGGGGGTCAAAGGCAAGGTGAGAGAGTCAAGCATGGGAGAGAATTTCCAGCAGGGGATAGAAGAAAAGTAATGAATATTTTATAAGACAGAAAATAACAGGAGTGGTTTTACATCATGCTCAAGGCATAGTGATGCTGACATTGCCACGTGCCTCACTTCAGAAGCCTCAACGTGAATGACTACAGGTTTTGTATAATCAGATAAGTTGTTTTTATGCTCCTAGAATTGACTCCAGTGGATCCAGGAGAGAGTGTGTTCTGGGGATATCATGGAGAAGGTTTTCATTGTGTCCCATGCATATTGCCAGTTTAAATATAAGCAAAAGCGGTTAATCAATTTTTGCAAGTTATTGTTTTGAATTTCTGGCTTTTTTTTCTTTTCTCAGATTCTTAAAATCTTCATCTTTCTCTATAACCACCTTAGGACTGCTGGATTAAGAAGTGCAAAACTGGTCTTTGTTTCCCTGGTATATAGTGAATGTATTTGTAAAAAAGGAAAAGGTACTGCTATGATGAATCCAAGGGAACAGCTCTTTACAACCTTAAAAAAGCTAATGCAAATTCGTACCAAAAAAAGAGGCTAAAAGGAATATGGAGGACTCAGACGAACTAAATGAAATTTGGCTTCAATTATATTCATGGTAAAACTCCTTAGATAACCATGGAGCCAGTGTTGCAGCTTTGGATTTAGTTTCCATTACTGCCATCAGAAGTACTGCCTGTTTCCCTGATGTAAGATGAACACTGTGGCACTTTCCCATCATTGTACAATACTGCAAGGGTCACTGGAAAGAAAGCCCACACTAAATCCAGGTATTTGCTTCGTTTACAAAGGGTTGTTTTATTGCTAATTTATCATGGAGTAGAAAGTGTGGGGAGATTTCCCAGCTGTTTCCAGACACCTCCTGTGGGGACTCTCCCCTTCCTGACAGCTGAGGCCACATCACCCTGTCTGGCATAACAGTTGTACTGCCAAACAAGAAAGATAGCCACACAAAACTCAGTGTCTTTAGTGTGTAGCCTTAATTCCCCATCTGTCTAGCATCCTGCAGCTATTAGCGATGGATAATTTTCCTGTGGGGTAGAAAATATTCCCTGGCGCTGTGGATCATAGGGGATTAGGGGTGCCATTATGGGGCCACTAACTAGAGAGGGTCATTACGTCTTGGGCAGGCCCTTTGGTTTGTTATCAGAAATGCATGGGTTTTTGTAGTGATTTTTCTGATATAACTTGTCTTAATTTATATTGTTCTCAGTTACTGTCTCTCAGAGTTTTCCTAGCAGCTGTTTATCATTGTAGAAGTGTATCTCCAGTGGAGAAGAGCAGATGGGCACCTCACTTCAGACTCTCTGGGGAATTAGCTTTGTGAATCTAACTTATAAGCAAGTTGGCTTTAGAATTTGCCTTTGTTTTGAAAGCAGGGTTATGCATTTGGCCAGGGTAGTACCCTGCCTCGGAGTGGTGAGGTTAGAATGGGCATTTCTGTACATGTGTGTAGTTGTGGCACGGTGACTGCGTAGAATCTGAGCTGCAAGTGGATTTTCATCTTGATTGTCAGGGTCCAACACATTCTCTCTTGGGCCAATTAAGTTACTAACTATATTTTAATATAAATTCTGATACTGTGTCCCTTATGTCTAATACTTCATATGTCCATGTATCTAGATAAGTTCATATGTGTTGACAGAAAATTACCTCATAATTTTGCGTAGCTATAGTAAAGTAAAATTAACCTGAAAAATTGACTTGAGAGGAACAGGAAACTGCCAATAAAAGTTATTAATGGTCTATTGGTAGAGAAAAAGCTAATGCCTTTTATTCATATTTATAGGATTTTCCTGTTTACAAGATTCAGGCAAAGCACTGAAGGTGCTTAAGCAATATCATATGTCAAAGAAGCGTGTATATAAGGAAGGAATGTGCCGGTCTGGAAGAGACTTGCCAGACTGGTAGCTCCATCCTTGTGATCTTGCATGCATGGTTGCATGGCAGAGTGGCTGCAGTTGTGCATGTAGCAGAGAAGCTGGGCATCAGCCAGGGCAGGGAGGTGATGTGCTCACACCTGAAGTGCGAAGGTGGGGAATTAAATAGCACAGGACCGTGATATTAGAAACAAGGCATTTCATCACTAGTGCTGTAAGAAGGAATTTATGGAGCTGCACTTGTGCAGAGTGATCTGGACAGCTGGAGCCGTTCTGTGTTATCCCAGAGAGGGCTACTCCACCTGAAACACCACCCATTCTTCTGACAGCATCTTCCCATATCCACACTTCCTGCACAAGAACCTGCCTTCCCCACCACCCCAAGGCAGCAGCAGGCAGCAGCACCCCGTTCACACCTTTTCCCTCCTTAAGAATGTTGCCCACCCCATGAGCAACCAAAGATTATTCCCTCTCTCTCTCACCCCCAGAAATGCAAACTTGTCCCATTTGCTCTCTCAAAGCCAGGCAGGAAAGCCCCAAGGCCTGTGAGCCGGCATGGGAGGAGGCATTTGGCTGCTGAGCCAGCCATTCTTTGTGCTGCCCAGGGAAAAGGCAGCCAGCTGAATGTAGGCACTGGATTTGACACTCCAGCTGCCAATTGGGCCATGCTGCTGCAGCACATTCCAGCCATGAGCAGGGTAAGATGATACACCAGGAGTACAGATGTGGTTTGATGGCTGGCTCTTGCTTCCCAGCACTCCTGCTCTGTGCAGCATGCGCATCACACTTTCTCTCTTTTCACTTGATTGAAAAATGATGAATACGCTGCTTTTCTGCTGTGTAGGGACTTGGGTCAGTTCTCTCTCTTGGCAGAAGAACAGAGGTTGTGGTACAACTTCCACACAATATTGCAAGCCTGTAAAGGCATCTGCTATTCTGCTTGTGTAGAGTGCTTGAGTGCATGCAAACATGTATGCACTTCATGCTGTTGTGCTCTTAAAATGTGCTTTCACACTGTAGGAAGGCAGCTATCAGGATACTAGGAAAAACAGAATTGCAGTCACAGAATAGATGAGATCAGAATGCACCTCTGAAAATCAAGGCCACTCAAAGCAAGGCCAGCTGGAGCAGGTGACCTAGGGCTGTAACCAGTTGCATTTTGAATATCTGTGAAGATAAAACTCCACCCTTTCTATGGGCAGCCCTTTATAGAATTCAACCGTTCTTGTGACAAAGTGTTTTTTTAATGATGTCTAAATGAAGTTCCATGCATTTAAGTTTGGGCCCATTGCCTCTTTTTCTTTGATCATTCACCAGTAAGAAGATTCTAGCTCCATCTTCTTTACACCCCCATCAAGTATTTACACTTACTGATAAGCTCCCCCAGAGCCTTTTCTAGCGTGAGCAGAACCAGCTCTTACAGCCTCTCATCATATGACAGGTTCTTCAAGACCTTTATCATCTTTGTGTACCTTTCCTGGACCTTCTCAGTATATCCGTGTCCCCGTTAAACTGAGGACCCCAGAAGAGGACAGAGCAGGGCCAGGTGTGTCTTAGCAGTGCTTTGCAGAGGGGCAGGGCCACCTCTGGCAGTGCTCTGCCTAATGGAGCCCAGGAGGCTCTTTGTCACAGGGACACACTGCTGGCTTATGTTGAGCTAGCTGCTAAACAGGACCCCCAGGTCCTTCTCTGAAGATCTGCTTTTCAGCTGTTTGATCACAGTCTGTTCTGGTCCTTGGCATTATTCCCTCACAGATTCTTTGTTGAACTTCATGGGGTCCTCGTCAGCAGATTCCTCCATTTCCTTGAGGTCCCTCTGGTGGTAGCATATCCATCTGATTTACTAGTCGCTCCTCCCAGTTTTTTATCATCTGCAAACTTGCTGTATTCTCTTCTATCATCCACATCTGCAGCCTCTTCCATCTTCTGGGTGATCAGTGAGGATACTTGGCAGTATTTAGTGATGGTAGTATGAACTGTGGGGTGCACCATTAGTGACTGGCTTTCAGGCTGGTCTGGATTTCACGTCACTGACCGCAACTCTGTGAGGTTGACAGTTCTCAGTCCAACTCACTGTCCACTTACCTAGACTATGCTTCATCAGTTTATAGCTAGAAAATGCAGTTGCTTCCTTGTCCTTTGTCAGCCGGTCTCAATTCCTATTCAGCAGCAGGATTGCATTTTCTCTAGCTTTTCTGTTGTGAATATACTTGGGGAAGCTTTTGATGTTACCTATAATCAGATTAAACTCCAGATTGGCTTTAGTTTTTCATAACCCCATTTCTGCACGTTCAAGCTGTTTCAGCATTTCTCCTGTTCCTGCTTCCACCTCTTACACTTTTCATGTTTGAGCATGACCTTAATCATCCGTGGAGGCTGCCTGCCACCTGCACTTGACTTCCTGCTTTTTAGGAATGGACTAATTTTGAGCTTGGAGGAGATGATCCTTGAAAGTCAACCAGCTCTTGGACACCTCTTTGCCCCAAGATGATATCCCATTGAGTTCTTCCAAGTAGATCCCCTAACAGGCCGAAGTTGATTCTCCCAAAGTCCAGGATTGTGACCCCACCGTTCGCCATGTTTTATCTTTTCAGGAGTCTGATTTTTACCATTTCATGGTCCTGCAGCCAAGGCTGTCCCCAGGCTTCACATTTTTAATCAGTTCTTTTTGCTAAAGATCAGATCAACCAGAGCTGGACATAACTAAATAATCCTCAGATGCAGGGGGTTTAAAGCTTGTCTGTGAAATGAATACATTTTCTTGAGCCATTGGTATCTTTTATTTGTTACTGTTTTCTTGAATGAATGAAAATTCAGAGCACCATTCCCCACAAGTCTTGGTCCAGAAGATTTGTGCTGTGGGCTGCTCTGTTTTTGGAGGTGCCATTGCATGAACATTACTTCTCTCGTCCACTATTATCCTGTATTTCTGTGCAGTGGCACTTACAGAAGCAGAGCCAAAATATAGTTATTCCTGGCCAAAATGTTTAACATTCTCTGGTGACAATGTGGCCTTGAATGTGGAGCATGTGAGAACCATTCTTTCTGAAAGCCTTTTAAAGGATAAGCCAGAATTAAAGACAAGGAAAATCGTGTCTTTGTTCCCTCCCATTGCAGAAAGGTTAAGTTGGTTCTGTTGTCTTTTGTGTGTGCTTGTCTCATTGATCTCTTCCTGGCTTGTTACCTGTGCCAGCATGGACATGTTTTCCTGAAGCTAGGCTTTGGGAAGAGATGTTAGTACACAAATACCTCAAGTCTTGCGTCTGATACTGCTTTTGCCAGGTTTAGTTTGACATTTTTTTCTTAGACTTGAATTCTTGCCCAAGGACAAGCCAATGTTTGGCTCTTGGCCTTTTCAGAAAGTGCTGGTGGTGATATAATCGGTTCCTTACTGTCAGTGTGTCACTTTCCAGTTGGCTAGCACAGCAATAGATTGAAAACTTAAGTGGGTGGAAAACCAGCTTTAATTAAGATGGTTCATAATTATTTTTAATGTTACTGTTCTCTGAGGACATAGTCACCCATGAATATGCTGCATTAGTTTAAAAAAAGACTAATTTTTCCATAAGAGAAAGATAATTCTATATAAAAAGCTAACCACTAACAGTCTATGTAGATATTTCCATTAACTGTTTTACTGCAAGTGGATGTTGTTAGCATAGTTCATAAATGATGAATTGTAGTGAATAACCTAATCCTGTTTTTTTCTGAATTTGTCTAAACTCATGGATCTCCGTTGAGTGGCTTTGGTGAATGTGGGGACAATATTTGCCCTGGATATGTTCAGGTAAGTACATTTGTTATTGATAAGAAGCTACAGACCATAGGACAACATGGAATATTGTGTTATTCAGTATTATGCCTTTCCTCCAGAGCCTTTTTATGACTGTCCAAGCTTTTGGTCATGGTGTTCTTACATGATCAAATTCACTCTCTGTGTCTAGAGGTTACAGAGATTAAAAATCTGATATCTCTTAGAAAATTAAACTTCAACATTCATCTTTAGTATCACTTCCTAGATCTGTGGCTCTGCCTCTGGTGAGTACTTGCCAGGAATGCCTTTCGTGGGTATTTATAGCAGTATATTTTTTTTTAACTAAATCTTTTATGATAGACTTTGGCTTTTGAGCTCATTTTTATTCCATATCTCTACTTCAGTTGCACAAGACCTGTGACATGTGGTAATCCAGTGGAATAAGAAGAATTTTCAGTTTAATATAGGTTTACACAAGTTTTGAGGCTTTGTGCAAGTTTTGAAATATAATTCGAACAACTTTTTCCAGTATCATTATTGAAGTCTTCTAGATGTTTCGTAATATATTCTGATAATTCTTTCGATTGGTCATTTTAGTTATCTAGCTAAGGAAACAATCTGGGTGAAAATGAAGATTAGGTGCATGATACTGAAAATGCATCAGTACGGATATTTCTTTAAGAAAAGTAAACAGATCAAAGGTCTCAAAACAGGAGAGGGAACTGACTGTCGGCTCATCTGTCTGTGTATACTCCCTTGGGTCAAGATCTCTGATCCAGAACACTGGGTCGCTGAGATAGTGGTTTAAGTCAAACAAGGCTGACCAGTAAGAAATTTCCAAGTTTGTTTTGCAAGTTGTGTTGTTACTTCACTGATATTCTTTCTGTTGTGTATATGATGCCTGATACGAATTTCCAGATGTGGGCAATTTCCCAGCTCTAATAGCTTGGAAATGTGCTTATCTTGAAGAAACAAATAGTCTTAGATGTTTCTTGCATCATACCTGAGAGCCTCTCTGATATCTATTCGTTCTACTGACCAGGACTACATCCCTCTCTCATCTGAAAGTAAGCATGTGCTTTCTTGATTTCCTGGGAGAATTTAAGCAAATATGTAAGAGTCCATTGCATAATTGCAAATTTCACTTCTTTAAGAGTCCTAAGTTTTAGTAAAAGTAGTGACTTTCCAAACTTCCTATCATTTGTCATCATGTTTTTATGAAGTTTCCAGCCCTGGGAAGTCATTCAACCTGATACTGTCATCCCATTCATTTTGTTTGTGGTTTTTTAAAAGAATTTTGGCTATTGACTTCAATTTGAGCAGATCTAGGCCAAAAGATTATTTAACCTGGTAATATGGTAAAAATACTGCTTAATAACCTGAGTGACTTAAGGGATGAAGAAGCCTGGTTTGTTTGGTTTTTTTCTTCCTTCAGCTAATTCATGTTGGTTTTCATCCTTTCGTTTCTTTCATTATCCTCCCTTCTCCATTTGTGAATTACAATAGTTACAGTAAATATGGGGGGGAAAAAAGAACCCCTCATTACAAATGCTGCTGAGGTTGTAGCTCTCTTAGAAATACCTGTGGTAACTTTCAAGAAGCTGTAATATTCAGCCTGCTGTGATGTGCTGTGTGTTATGATAGCTACCCTGCTATCAGTACTGAGATAGCTAATTTAAAGATAGCTCAAATATGTTCCCTTGAGCTCTGGTGACTCCTGGAGTGTTGACTGTGAATAAGTATTTTGATTACACAGTGAATGAGTATTCTATATAATATATGGCGTATACCCAACAAGATAATGGAAAATGGAAAAGGAAGAGTGCTTTTCTTCATTTGCAGGTATTCAGTTTGACTGTAGGAAATGAAAAAGGTGAAGAAAATTATGTGAGGGAACCACAGGACACCATCATGATAAGAATTACTGTGTCCATTTCTTCTTGTGAAAGGGCAGCATTAAAATTCAGCCCATCCCAGCAGCAGGCGCGGCATCAGTGCCCTTCAGGAGTGAGGAAATGCAATCCAACAGTGCTTGCATTTGTCAGCAGATCATGGGATTGGGAATGGGGAACCCACATTAAAGATGTCAGCATTTCTGCACTGCCTTCGTGTTCCAGAATAGTGTATTGTCTCATAATTATTTCCTTTACACTCGATCCAGTGAACTTTCCTCCACTTCTGCCATCCCACATCTGTTTTGTTGCACAGCTGTAACTGGTTTAGAGTCCTCATAATAAAAAGGAAACCTCTTTTCTTTCAAAGCAATCTGTAGTTTGGCAGGGAATAAAATGGCTACTTCAGCACTGGTGACAGAAAAATCTGCCTTTCATTGACAGAAGTAACTTTCTCCAGACTCTTGTTTAGGCACACTGTCTGCAGATATATACACTGAAGTACCATAGGGGTTAACATGTAGCAGTTTAATCTTTTATACTTTGTAATAATTTTCTTTACTCTGTTTCTCTGTGAATTCTTGTCCCTCTTATGCTGTAGTGTTTCATTCAATTTTATGCGTTTCTCTGCAGCAATGCTCTATTGTAGTTTCACTTCTTTATCTTTTGCAATACAGCAGAAGATACTTTTCTTTATAAATAATTTGAGTTTCTCTGTTAGTATTTTTTCCAGGACCCTCATTTCCTCTTCTGAACAGAAATTGTATGTAGTAGGGAGGTTTTACAGTCCAAGAAGTTCTAGAAGCCCAGACCTGACCTGCAAAAATTTCGGCTTTGTAACTCAGAAATATAACAGAAATAAAGTCGGAGAGCAAATGTCATTTAATGAGCCACACACAGTCAGCACAGCCTCTGAATGCTCTATTCCCACTCTCAAGCCAATTCAGAAAACAGGGACAAAACACATTGCACCATTTTTGCCATGCATCCTGAAATATTTTTTCAAATCTCTAGTGCCTTCTCAAGCTGCAGACTCAGCTTTTGGTAGAGAGAACGTGCAGTTGCCTCTGGGCAGTGGGATGGCAGATTTCTGCAGCAGTTATCTTCTTCAGCCATTCTGTCTCCCTCTGTTTCCCACAAGTTCACCTCAAGCCGTTCAGCAGGGAAATTGCAAGCTATGAAACTGCATTATTCAGTTATGAAGTAACAACCTCATCACCATGACTTCAGCAAGGGCTCGTAAAAGGCAGCGTCAGATTTATAAGCAGAGGAATTGCCAGCTGTGTCTAGCAGATGGTTTGCAAGGACAGACTTGCTGATCTTTGTAACTCAAGAAGGTAAAATTCTGATTAGATGTTCGTTGATAGTCTTTCTTTATAAATTATTAAATGGGTTAAAAATAAAGCCAAACGCTTCATGTGGAGCACTTGGGGACATAGTGTTGTCCCCTTGGATGTAATTTTCTACATTGCAAATGAACTTCCATGTTTTTTATTGCTTTTGCAAAAGCAGTCATGATGCAGAAAAATGCTGTTCTTCCATGTCACAGTTACCAAACTGTCCCATATATACTTTGTCAATTTTCTATTCTTTTGATGCTTCTTCAATATGACACCCAAGTAGTATGTCCACCCTGTGGGTTAAGTAGAGGGCTGTGGACTCAGCTGCCTGCCTTTGGAAGGGTCAGAGGAATGCTGCTTTGCTCTCTAGGTACTTCTTAACTCTATTTTTGAAAAGCAGAGGCCACGTTTTCCTTCTTCTCTTTTTTTTAGGAGCTCACCAGATCTACGCAGGCTTTCAAAACTAATTTGCCACTGGCTCAGCAAGTTCATTAATTTCCCTCTCATGGGAGACTGTATTTCATAGCATTTGTTGGTGAACTGAAAAATATTAATGAAGGCATGAAGCCAGGTTTTTTTTCCCTTGTTGAACGATGAAAAAGGGAGAAAGACAATGAGATCTCTTATATCACACACACATATCAGACTGAGTATTTGGAATATCTTAGGAATTGTTCTAAGACACAAAAACTGTGCAGTCTGCATCTGTTATTAAGACAAGCTGGAACAGAGATGTTGAGAGGGCTTTCCCATTACTTCAAAATAACTGTTTCTCATTAATCCTACCAGGACCCTCTAACACTGCAGAAGGTGTTAAAAGATCTTTATTAGGATCTCCAGGTTCTTAATATCACCTTCAAAATGATGGCACTGACTGTCTGCATGAACCTGGAGATCTTAATAAATCCATGACTGCGTACATGGACTCTTCTTCTCTTTTAAAAATTAGCCCTGTAATATTTTAGTAGTTATGAAATGAGTACATATTTAATTATTAGAAACATTGGGACTTCATGATAATATCAGCATAATTTCTGTCATTTTGCCTGATTGCATGAAATCCTGCAGCTCATGGAAAAGTGGGATTCTGTCACATTTTGGCACAAGTGGTATTCTGGTGGCATGAGTCAGCAACAGTTTAAACAGAGGCCATGTCTGCTTCTGCTTCCTGTGTTTGGCCATCTGTTTCTTCTCTATTATTTGCAATTATTTATCTCCAAATTGAGGAAATATAAAGATACTTATTCTGGTTTTGTAGTAATGGTATTCAAAGTCTGATTCTACACCATTGTGAAATTCATAGAATCCTGAGTATAACATTATACAATGCAAGATTACAAACAAGATTAATTTCAAGAAAAAACACTCAATGCATAATGAATTTAGCAAAGTTAATAGTTGCTGACATTAGGGTTTGCCAGAATGTCAGAGTGACACAAGTCTGGTTGGACAGAGGGACGCTGTGTGTGGCTGTGAGCCTGGGGTGGCATGGACATGTCAATGCTGCCAGCCTATTGGTGTACTGAAAATGATTTAATTCTGAGGTTGCACAGACCACTGCAGTGTGGGGATGATTCTGAATTATGTTTCAAAAGGAAAATGATTTGGAACATCAGAAGGGAAGTGGAAGCAGCTCTTCAACAGGTGGCTTCAGAGGTGGGAGCTGTGAGACATGGACAGGGCAGTGATCCATGCTTAGGGGCATTTTGAGCACTGCCCATGGTCCCTTGGAAGTGGTCAGAGTGATTTGTTCACCTCTTGATGGATCCTTGGGAGAAAATGGAAGAAGTCTGCTCTCCTAACTGCTTTTAACCTTTGCTCCAGGAGTGCCTTTTGAATAGCAATCTCACAAAGGTACTTAAGCACATTAAAAAATCATGATTTAAAAAAAAAAAAAGAAACAACTGGGTGAAAATGCAATAAGGGAGTGACATGCCTAAAAAACACTATGTTATATCAATAACATTTCTTACCAATGCAACATAAAAATGTGGTGATATTTTAATCAGCTGAAACATTGTTTTGATACTTCTGAGTATTCCATAAGTGCTGTGACAGTCCTGGAAATACAGGAAGAGGTTTCTGAAATTCTGAAGAAAAATAATGAGCTGGACACTTTTAATTGTTCATTGTAAATTAACAGATTTTATATAAGGAAGGATGACAAAGTCTTTTGAAGCTCTATCAGGTAGTATTGTCATCTAGTGGTTCCAAAGTACTCCAGTAGCCTTTGTGTTCTTTGCAATTATTAATTGTTGATAAGGATTAATTGAGATTGTACAATTCCGTAGATACCATAGCATTCTAGTCAAGGGTTGAGTTAATAGATAAGGAGATCATTGGTGCAAATCATAGAATCACAGAGACATTAAGACTGGAAAAGCCCTTGAAGATCAAGTCTAACCTGTGACCAAACACTGCCATCTCAAGTAGACCATGACACTCAGTGCCAAATCCTGTCCTTTCTTGGACACCTCCAGGGTGTTCAGGATTCCACCATGCAGTCCATTACAATGGTTGTCAACCCTCTCAGGGAAGAAATTTTTCCAGATGTCTGACCAGAGCCTCTGCTGGCCCAGTGTGACTCTGTTTGCTTGTGTCCTGTCACTGGTTGCCTGTGGGAAGAGGCTGACTCCCACCTTGCTGCAGCTGCCTTGGGTTTGTGCCAGGTATGCAGGCTGCTTCTGCATATGTGGAGGTTAAAGCTTGTTAGCTTCTGTACAAATTGATGGATGCAGTATGGGCATGGGCTCTGCTGGGTTTGAATACAATTAACAGCAATGATGCAGGCTATTAAAACCTGACATTTATTAAGCAGAGACAGACTTCCAAGTCTGCCGCAGCTGTGAGCTTGGGTGTGCCCTCTCCCATGGGATGCATGTCATCTTCCTGAGCCACACCAGCACTGGTGGAAAAGCAGGGGAGGCTGCAGGCACTGCCAGCAGACCACTTCAACTCTCTTTCCAACACAGTTGTCAGGATCCTGGGAACAGGAAGCTCAAAATTTCCCCCAATCCAAAATTCTAGGTAGATGCTGAACCCATGCCTCATTGAGTTCAAGAATTTGTCTCTGCCATTAATTTTTGAAATTGCTAACTACATTTATCTAAAAGATTGTATACATTTTCTACCGGTTTTGTCATGGCTTTCATTTCATGTAAGACAATTCCTACTTATTTCTTCCATTAGAATTTGCTCAGAAGTCAATTTTATGCTGGCACATCAGAAAAGGAGACCAGCTGTACTTGAAAACAACACTTCAAAGGTTTTATTGATTTTTGGGGTTTTTTTCAGAGGAATGTTTCATCAAGGGCTTTCAGTGAAGTTCTTTCTTCAACACTTCTTGTAATATGCAGTGCTCTAAAAAGTCAAAATATTGTCTTCTTAAATGATTAACCTTAAAGGGCAAAAGCATCAATGCCTGAAGAGGAGAATAAGTTGAGACTGATGTATATTAGTTAGTAATGCAGGTTTTTCTACTTAGATTTACAGCATTTAGAACTATATCCTGGCAGGAGGCAAGAGATGAAGGCAATTTTCAGTTAAAGATGTCTTCTCTGGGGGTACATGTTCAACTCCTAAGTTTGTGTGGATGTGTGCAAATTTTATTTAGTCTTAGTCTACAAAATCGGAAAGTTGTAATGTGACCAGCACTTCATAGTGGTCTTACTTTTAAAATTCTATACTCATTAGTTGTATGTGTTTATAAGTAGACAAGGGTGGGAGGGAACAAAGGGAGAAAAACAGTATTCTGTGGAATATGAGATAAGGATTTTATTGTGACTCTTACAGGGTCTGCCTGTATTACTGGAGATGAGCCATGGCACCGTTATGCACTTTTCTTGGAGGGGTGCTGATAAACTCTTGTGTCACACCAAAGCAGAGGTGGGGGTTCTGTGGTAGAGATGGATCAGGGAAGCTCCTGGACAAACAGTTACAGTGCTCTTAAAAAGTATCTGTGGGATTATTGCTCATATCCATTTGCTTTTAAAGCTACACTTGATTCACTCGTATGGCCTAGAGTTTATCCTTTTAATTCTGTGCTTGGAGAGAGAGCTCAAGTGGTGACCACCATGTCCCTGAGGGCAGGCACCGCTCAGCACACTCCAGAGCTGGCTGGCAAACCACTCACCAAACACCACACAGTGTGTTTTGGAAGGAAGGATTGGCTCAGCTCAGCTCCACTCACAACCCCACTGAGCATTCTTAGGGATGACATCTCTTATGAAGACTTCATTCACTTCCTCCTTTCTCTTTTTCTATGTCTTTTTTCTTTTTTTTTCCCTCAAGATTGACGGCTGTGCTACACTTTGATGAGTTGTTGGGATGAGTTTTTCCAAGATGAATATCTGCCCTAAGCCATATTATTTTGATTATTTTCTTTAGGAAAATGATGACCAGAAAATGCCAGGAATTTCTGGGAATAAAGAAGGGGAAAAAAATATTTGTTTTTTGATCTTGATAAATGTGCTGACTTTGAGTAGGTATAACGTCTCTGGATTTTGACAAAGGCTTGAAATTTGTCAGGGGGTAGTTGGTGGTGTGGATGAGGGGCTGAATCTCCTATAAAAAAGTAGGTTTTGTTGTTCTGCTCCTATACATATCCAAGAGAAAAGCTGTGTGTTTGCCTGTGCTGAGTGGATACTCCATGGAGCTCCTGTGGGTGAAGCCATGTGGAACATCTCCTGGTTGAGGTTGAAGATGAATTTCCCTGTGGTCATAGCAGAGCTTTGTGGGGAACGCAGGGCTGCCTGTGCTTTCTGGGACATCCCAGCTGCTGAGTAGTGTAGAATATTGCTGTCTTGTGGAAGGGAAGCACAGTATTTACCAATGATCACCAGGAGGAAGGGATGCTCAGGAGGGAGCCTCACACTCTGCTCCTTCATCTCCAAGCAGTGGGTGATGTGCTGCCTCATGTCAGGTGTGTTGTCTCCAGCACAGGAACGGGAGTGTGCACCCGTGTATCATGGGCTTCTACAGCGTTTGGAGTCTCTGGTTCACTCCTCACAGACTCCTGACTCCCAAGTCTTGGTGCTCAGAATACCCAAAACTGGCAGCATGAAGCTGTAAATCACACTCCTGCCACTGAACCCAGCCAGCAGCAGTCCTTGATGGTGGGGGTCCTGTTTTGGTGTGTGCCCTCTTTACGTTTGTTTCTAACCTATGTAAGTGCTCAGTGGCTTCATCTATAGCTGGGTGTTGGAGGGTGACGTAACTCTGATGTACACCCCAGGAGTTATTTTAGATGAGCTAGGCACTTTGTCTCATATGTGCAGATGAGTTTTTTTCAGATGTAAAGAGTGATCACATGGTTTGGGGGCTGGCCACCACATTTATGTTAATAATAATAATAAAAAAAAAGACAAAGAGCCAAGGTTTGTGAAGCCACAGCAGCACCAAATGGTGAAAAGGGGGAAAAAATCAAACCCCACTCTTTTTAGCCTCTTTGTTCTCCCTAAGCTGTACTAGTTTGGGGAGGCTTATGGATAATAAACAAGGAAGAAGAAATGCCTGCATTATCCAAGCTTGTGCCACTCAGTGAGAACACAGAATCAAATCTGATTTTGAAGGAGTCAGAAACAATATATTTCTACAAAATCAGATAAAGTTATCAGTGTTGTCAAGTATTGTAGTGTGCATCAGATTGTGTCAAGTCTGTTATAGGCATAAGTGCTGTCTCTCTGCTTTTGAGTTACTGGAGGGGAAGAAAAAACTTGAAATATGTGGTCTTGTCCAGAAGAAAAAGAATAGTGAATCTTTTTAAAATTTCTGGAGTCCCCAGTTAGGCATGATCAAAATACTCCTGAGGTAGTTTAGCTCTCTGTCTCTCACTATAACTTAACACAAACCATTCACTTCAAGCTGTGTGTGAGAAGCCCCCTGTTACTTCAGGGAATGCAGTGTATTGAGAGCAGGGCAGGCAGACCAGAAAGCCAATTAATCTTTCCTGAAACCCCATTTGCTATTGTTATAGAAGCTATGTTAAATTCTAGTAGCTGGTTACAACTTGTGGCAGTGGTCCCTAAAGTCCTCAACCCTCTTGGTAACACCAGATGCTGTGACGGTCCTGGTCAAGGTACCCAGCTGTGATGAAGGGGACTGAAGCAAAGAAGGTTGTTGGCCCTTGCTCAAGTGTGATCAGCTCCTCAGTGGATGGGAGTGGGTGCTCCTCAAAGCCCCAGCGAGGGGCTGGAGAAACCAACAGCCCCATGCCCTCACCTGCAGCCTCCTACTTGGAGGAGGCATTGCCACACCAAACAATGGGCATCCTATAACGTGAGATAATTCACTTGCTCCTGCCAGCAGATAAACATCTTAATGAATTCTGAATCCACTGAATGTAAATGGAGCCTATGTGAAAGGTTTAGTGGGATTTTCAGCAGCAAAGATATGACCTTCTTCAGCATGTTCACATCCCAGTCCTGGTTCTGCTTAGGTCACAATACCCAAAGAAAAACCAGTCTTTTCTTTTGCCATCAGTACTGTTGGGCATCTTTTTTGTCCTGAGTGTGGCATGAATGAAAAAGAAAAGGAGATTACTCTGACTAGATGGAGTCCAGCACAAGTAGTGGCAGATTAAATTTACAAACTGTTAAGAGCAGTCCCGCAGAGAAGGACTTGGAGGTACTGGTAGCTCTAAAATTAAAAATGACCTGGCAATGTGCACGCACAACCCAGAAAGCCAATCAAGTTCTGGGCTGCATCCAAAGCAGTGTGGCCAGCGGATTGAGATAACACCTCACCTGAAGTGCTGCATCCAGCTCTGAGGCCCTGAGCACATAAAAATGTGCTGGGACTCTCCTGAGTCTGTTACAGCAAGTCCAGAGAAGGGCCCTGAAAATGATCAGAGGGGTGGAACACAACTCCTATGAGGACAGGCTGAAAGGGTGGGAAATGTTCAGTCTGGGGAACAGAAGGCTCAGGGGAGATATTACTGCAGTCTTTCAACATATAAGTTGGGCTTACAAGAAATAAACTTTTTACCGGGGCATGTAGTGACAGTTCAAGGGACAATGGTTTTAAACTGAAAAGAAGATAAGTTTGTAATGGATGTGAGGAAGATATTTCTTCAGTGAAGGCAGTGAGATGCTGGAACACGTTGATGAGACAATTTGTGGATATCCTGTCATTGGTAGTTTTCAAGGCCAGGTGGCATGGAGCCTTAAGCAATGTGATCTAATGACAGATGTCCCTGCCAACGGCAGGGGGATTGGACTAGGTGATCTCTGGAAGTACCCTCCAATGCAAACCACTCTGAAACAAGTTAGCCTATAGCCAGCATCTGGTCTGACCTGGTCATTGTAAATGTTCCATGGGTATTACATTCAGGAGAGTGTAAGGGAGCATAAATGAGTTCTTCAGTGGCTGGTGGGGACGTGCATATTTCCAAGTTACATAGTGAACTAATTATGGCAGTCAAGGACTGCAGATCATAGGACATAGTTCATAATCGAGTTTGATGGCACATAAGAAGTTATGAGTAAGCCATAATAAATTATATAGTCTTTGGAAGTCAGGACAAGTACTGTATATTCAATACTGTATATTCTACAGCAGAGTAGAGTTGGTCAGTGAGTGATGTTTAGGTGATGTGATATGGTCAAAGGCATTGGCCTGAGAAAGTGATGTCTGCAGGAGTTTTCAGCATAGATATAAACAGTGCACAAGTCCATGTGATGAAGGTAGAGACGACAGCTTAGACCACATTTCAGCTGTACAGCTTGCTGTGAGACAACAGATGCAGCTTATGCATGGCAAACATAACTAATACAGGACTTGGAGTGAGAAAGTGCTGTTAACACTGCAGGCCAAATACAATGATAGAACTCCAGTAAATGAGATGTAAGGGACTACCTGTTTCTTTTCTACCTTATCAGTACATCTTTTGTCATAGATACCTGCTTTTTTGGATACAGCAAAGCTCAGCATGTCAGCTATTAATTGAAATGAACTATCCCAGGCTTAGAGTGTGCAGCAAGGCTTTGATGTCTCACTGCCTGGCAGTGATGGTTTCTTAATGGCTGCTGTTGTATTATGTGAAAAAGTAGGCAGAGAAGTATTATGAGCATTGCAGTGTCAAGTCTGGTGATTTACTCAATTTTCTTCTTGTTTAGTATTGCAGAATATCAGTGTTTTCAGTCCTCAGAAATGTGACACTTGTACAAGATTTGTGACTGTCGCATCAGTAAGGAGCTTGGCGCTCTGTCAACTTGGCACCCTGTTGACTCTGCAACTTATTCTTGAATGAGAGAAAGCAGGCAAACAAGGAATTTCAGACTCTGGCCCCTGAAAACCATGAGCATAGCCTTTAAAAATAAATGTTTGTCATATGTTTGGTTTTAAAGAACTTCAAAAGGACTTACATGATTAATAAAACTTGAAGTAGTTTTTATTTAGTTTTACCTTTGGAACAAAGCAAGTCTTCCATATAGGTCGTATTTGTTTCTGAAATCAAAAAACCAAATCCACTTCTTTGCGCTATTTATTACCTTGGAAATTTTTTTTCTCGCATTGTAGCTCTAAATAATTTAAGCTACTGCTGCTCCCTTTCTTTGCTGACTGTAGTATGTCAGAGCTCCCTGACCTGAAGCCCAGCATGCTGTTCAGTTCCATTGTAGAGCCTTGCTTGCTTTGAGTGCGTGTGAATGTTGGTGTGCAGGACCACATGCTTCCACCAAGACAGACTGGCATCCTGACCTGGCTTTGGACTTCAGGACACAGAGCAAACAAAACAAATTTTGACTGGCAGAATGCTACCATCCCATGGTCCATCTCAGGGCTGACTGAGCTACACATAGTTCTTCCAGCAAGCAGGGTTACAAATAGAGTATAGCCCATTATTTAATGTTTGACAACCAAATGCACACAACCTTATCTCTGCTAGGACAGATAATCCTGAGAGGGTAGAGAGTGAATTTTGCATATATTATTCATGCTTGTTAGAAAATAAAGAGAATGCACACTGGTCGTGTTCCAGGCATGTAACTTCAGAGGCATGAGAGATTGCACCAAGTGCTGTTGAGGGACTTCAGATCCCTTTGGCAAAGACCAGGAATTCCCTTCACCTCAGTCTCTCCCTGAGCATGGGTGAAGCTCCATGAATAGCTAGCTGGCTTTCAAGGTCAAAAATGCCAGTTATTGAATATGGATGTATGAAAACAGCTATTGAAAATAAAAATATTTTCCATGCTATATGCCTGACTAAGTGTGATCTGAACATCTTCAGAATGTTGAGAAGCATCTGCTGGGTCCCATAGCCATTTTATCTGACTCACCTTATAAAGCTAAGGTGCTGCTGCAAAGGAAAAATTCTGCAAGGTTCCTGGAATTTTTTATAGGGTCATAGAAAACTATCTCCCCTGTAATTGAACTGTACATATCTGTATTGAAAATTGGAAATTTTTGCTTCATTTGAATAGAGGGGGAGTTTGGAGAAAAAAAAATCACAAAAAAGACTGCAAACAAAACCTTTCTCCCCTCATAGTAATGGACATCTTTATTACTTGTCTTCTTCTACTACTGCTGTTTTAAGACATTGTCTAGATTGCACAAAACCTCACAATGTTGCCACCGTAACTATGAGTTTCATTATTTGTTCTAACCCTCTTTTCTTTACCCAATATTGTAATTGGCTGCTTTTGTTAAGTTAACCCTTCCATTTTTCTAAACACGAGTTCCCTCTGAAGGATATTTTAAAAGGATACTATGACAGAAAAATCAGATAATACTTTGTTAGCAACTATTCCTTCTACAAATCGACCTTTTCCATCAGCAGAACAAGCACTGACAAACACATTCCTTCCAATGCTTAGGATCCAAAGCGGAATAAATTGATACAATTGCTGATCTATTTTTCTACTTTTTTAATATATGTTTACTTTCAAAGCAGTAAGTAGAAGTGGGTTGGGATCCATAATGAATGGTGACAATTAATGATCCTCATACCTGTCAAACACCTAAATATGCTGTCACACTGGATGAAACTGAAGTAAAGATGTTGTCTGTTTTGCTAGGTAATAATTTCTGGGAAAGGACAGGGTTAGAAATTAATGCAGCTTGGAACTACTTTTTCTGCATTCTTTTTCCATCCTCTATTTTGCCAATTTGAAAGATCCTTTAGGTACCATGTACAGTCCCTGAGATGTGATTATGTCCTTCTCAGAGTTCGTCATTTGACACAGCATTTGGAAAACTAAATTCATACCTGAATTTAGTGGAGAAAAATGCCATTGCTTTTTTGATGCAGTTTTAATTAGTTTTGCTCATTACCTCTGGAGGCATCTGGAAGAAATCAGATTCATGAACATATATTCCATCCTGCTGCTGGAACCAAACTGGGAGACTCCTGTGTGTTGAGTTGTTAATACTTCCCTGTAAGCAGCCAAGTGCCATATCTCTTTCCCATGTGCAGGTTACCACAGATATATGTGTCTGCCAGGCATTCCTCTCACATGTTCTCACTCTGCTTTTCTCTGATCGCAGTGCCATAACTTTTATTTTCTTCTTCTTCAAAATGTTCTTGTGGAGGTGTTACCACCATTTCTAATTGCCCCAGCCTTGTCCAGCAGCACACCTCTCTTGGAGCTGCCACAGACTGGCTCTGCCAGACATGGAAGAAGCATCTGGCAGCTCCTCACAGAAGCCACCCCTTCTAGCCCCCTGCTACCAAAACCTGGCCACACAAAATCCAGTGCAGCATTTTGTCAGGTAACTCCTCATCTCTGATCTTCACATTTGAGGTTAAGAAAGACCATGAGCCCTTGAAGGTCAGGTGCTTTCTGTTCGTGTCAGGTTATTCTGCCTCTTATGCCAGTGTTTTACTGCATGACTTTGAAGAGATCAGCGAAGTGCTGCAGCCATAGCAGCATCTCTTTACTAGATGCCAATGATGCCAAGTACTATGAGGTAAAATTAATGAGAAAGGCAAAGATAACAGAATGTCTTAGTATAATTCAACTCAGAAGTTGAGCAAGCGAGAGTGAGACAGTAGGAAACCAATCTTCATTCATTCTGCTGTTTGCAGAACCATTGTTTCTAATCTAATGCATTTTCATTGTAGGCTATGGCCTGTGTCCTGCAAAAGTTTAAATGAATGTTCATAATGCTCTGTTTTGATTTTATCATCTGTGAACTCTTTGTCTGACAGGAATGTATTTGTTGATTCATGTATACATATCAATACTTGCCTTGTCCCCATTTTTCTCTTTCCTTTTCTTACTGACACTATAGATCATGGATTTAGATAATGATTTGGGTTTGGTGTTGTTGGGTTATTGGTCGGTTTGTTTATTTATGTATTTATTAGATAGCTAACTGCTGCCTGTTATCTCACAACTGCTCTGAAATCACCTCTTCGGTGCAGTTTGAAAGGAGATCCCAAATTTTACGTCCTTTGTCCATGTATTTCACTCTGTCTTCAGCAGTGGACTTTCTGAACAAGGACGGTCCTGTGTCTCCCCAAGACCTGTCTAGGTATTATTGCAGTGTGTGTTAGCACCTTTAAAAACAACTTAGAGGCATGAACGATAATTTTCTTCATACATTATTGAGTTTCTTCTTCACAGTAGTATTCAGCAGTTCTTGTATCAGTGATGCATATAAAACACAGAAACAATAATGCTCTGAGCTTTGGTTGCGATCTGATTTTCTCTGCAGAAATTCTTCCTCTTTGGGAATTGTTTATCTTAGTGCTCCATAGAGCTTGTTGATTGTAACAAAAATATTTTTGATGCCAACTGTTAATTGTTGACTTCTATTTCTGGAAATTTGGTATTGTGCAAAGACTTTGATGAAGCAAACTGTGCAGAAGAGAGTGCATCAGGTTCAGATCTTGGGTCCCTAGTCAGTTCTGAGTCTCTCTAATGTAATTGCAATAGCCAGACATGGAAAATATCATCAAAAATGTTGCAGAAGAGCCTGATTGTTACAAGAAAAATTCAATGATTTGAATCCAGTCACAAAATGCAAATATATGTAAGACTTCAGTAGGCAGAAGATTTTCGCAATTTGGTGATGAAGTTAAGAAGACCAAAATAGCATTGCTCATGGTTTCTCTCTGGCAGAAATGAATGAGTATTGCATTAAAAAAGTTGTGTTCTGAAGAGGAGCCAGTCCTTCTTCTTACATAGTGCACAATGCTTACACAAGATCAGGAATTTTTGATATGAATTCTCTCCACTGCTTCTCTTCTCTTTAATTTCCTTGCTTGTATTCAATGTATTTTGTTAAAGAAAACTTTGGAAGTTTTTAAAAGAAATTCAGAGATTAATATATATATTTTAGCAACCACTTTTTAGTGGTAAACTATTCACAAAAATGAAAAAAAATGGTGAAATAAAAGTTATTGATGTAATGCTGGAGTGTTTGTTCATTTATGAGTTTATGAAAAGGTCTATTGAAAACACAGCCTTCTAAATTATAATTGAATCTTTATATGCAAGATCAGATGTCCCTTTAAAAGGCAAACAGAAGTTTTTTCTTCCTGTCTTTCTCTAACTACTTTTACACTGCTTTTACCATAAATACAGACCCATTTTTCAGCCATTTCCCTTCAAAAGAATCAAAGTCAAGATCTGATTGCATCCATACTGTTGCCATGGCTGGAATGCAATTTCTTTTTCTTCAATATTTTAAGCGTATGCTGCTACCCCTGAATGGACGCAGATTATTGAACAATGGTAAGATAATACAGAGAACTCTTCAGTCTCTCATTGTGTTGAAAATATTGGCTCTATTCTGCCTTTAAAGATTAATAGTTTTGCTGAGATATATTCAGTTCCTTTGATGTTCAAATATTAGATGCTATAGCTCTTTCAGATAATGTTAAACAGAAGTGATACTTCTGGTCAAATCATGATGGTTGGTAGAATTATCTTGCTAATATTTGAACCAACTGAAGGGACCTTGTACACCTATATCTGATTCTCATATTAAAACTCTTGGATCCAGAGAATATGAGGTGTATAGTGGTTGGACTTTAAATGTACTTTTGTCAAGGTTTTAAATTTGGATTTGGTTTTTTTGCCTTGGGGTTTTTTTGGGTTTTGTTTTGTTTTTGGGGTGGTTTTTTTGGTTTTTGGTTTGGTTTTTTTGGGGTTTTTTTTGTTTTTTTTGGGGGGGGTTGTGGGGTTTTTTTTGTTTTTTGGGTGTTTTTGTTTTTGTTTTTGTTTTTGTTTTGCTTTGTTTTTTATCTATCAAATTCCCCAGGGAGTTTTTGCATTGACTTCAGTAGTATTTGAACAAGGCACTTAGGAGTCTGAAAAGCATGGGTACTTTGCTAAGGAGTTGTTTTTCTTGATCTGTTTGACCAAGCATTGATTTTGCTTCCCTATGTGCTCTGAATGCACTTCAAAATTAAAGCCTGCTTTTATTAGCAGTTTTTAAGACAGGAAGCAGTGTGATGTCTTCTTGAGCATCTTTAGAGAACAGCAGCATCACAGCTGCTAGAAAAGTTTTGCAATCTATGTGTGTTAATTACTGCTAAAAATTCCTGTAATAAAACAGGAGTGATTCTACTTATGGATTTCATTAAAAGTGAAGTCCAGCACTGACATCATGCAGTAAGGAAGCCTGTTTTTTAAGTCAGGAGTGGTTTAGCCCTTCTGCATTATCCTCAAGGTGTGCACTTCCAGGAGAAAAGCTCTGATCCCGGTGGTCTGGAGAGTGAATTTCATCTCCCCTTCCTGCACTTCCCAGTCTGGCATAAGAACGAGGGAGACCTCAAAAATCCACTTCTACACTTCACCAGTGGGACTGGGATCCAAAAACAGAGAGGATCAATGAAAAAATCCTGTGTGCCCAAAGACATTTTGTTTTGTTTTGTTTTGTTTTTAAATCCAATTCAGTTAGTCTAATTAAAAATGCTAATTTTTCTTGTGAACTTTCTTTTCTACCTCCAGACCACTTAGTGTTTTTCTACTGGCAAATGATGGGCATATAATTAGTAATGGATGTGAGTATGACTTGCTTTTTATATATTCTTCTATCACTTGCCATTGTTACACTTATCTGGCTTTTGTGCTCCATCTCCAGTTCTTTTCCTGTCCTGACAATTGTCATCATGGCAGCTTATGCAGAAGAGATTTGTGTAACCATGTGGTGCCTAGCTCAGGGAATGCCTTGAATCCTGAGGGCTACAGGAGTAGTGCTGCCATGAGTGCATTTTAGGAGCAACAGCCATGTCATGGAGAGACATCTCATCACTGGAGGTGTCCCCAGGCCGCTGTGGTGTGCTCCTCTGCCAACCCAGGAAGCTGTGGGCATGTCTGTCCTGCATTGTACACTGCACAGCAGAAACCAGCACTGCATTTTTTCCTGAGTATTGTGTATCCATGGTTAAGTGTGAAAACCTTCTGTAGGCCTTATTACATTCAAAGGAGGAACAGATGAAGAAATGTGTTGCCTGTCATCGTGACCAATGATACACAAGCAGTCTGCTGGGGTTTTCTGTGTGGTTGCAAAAGGAGGGGAGGGAGGAGAAGGATGGCTCACACAGCAGATGATGTGATTGATCAACATGTTAACTAGTGTAGCAAAATCCCATCTGTTTATATGGTTTACAATTTTCCCAGCTATGGAGCTGGGATGAGAAGAAAAGAAGCACAGAAACAAAATCCATTATGAATGAAAAATTGGAGCCCAGTCCTGTTACTGATGAACTAGCACAGTTTCAAGAAGGATAAGATCATGTCTTAAGAAAGAGGCTATATGAACATCTACTAATACTATCCTCCCCTAATTCTGCTTGGCAAGAAAATGGGGCCTTTCCTCTCCAGATCTGTTTTTTGTTCCAAATGTGGTTAAGTCATTGGGTGTCCTCTGCAAAAATCAAACAGAATCTAGAATAAAGGATATTATGACAAGGAAGCCTTTCATAACTAATTGCTACTTAATTGTGATTGATGTTTTGCAGTTTCTGTCTGCTTATTTTCTCTTATTCCTGTTGGCAGTGGAAGTGAGTGGGATAGTAAAACATGTTGAGATCCAGACCTGTTCTGATAATTACATTTCTTCCTGGTAAAATGTGACGACACCTAAAAATTATTTGTGCTGTGAGCAGATTCTGTGGAGTAACAGCGCCATGTCTGCCTCGCTTCTTTCCTTAGTTTTTGCAAAACGAGTAGCTGAAGTGGCTTTAATTGTGAGTGAAGCAATGTTTATGGTTTCTTTAATCACTGTTTACTTTCAGTAAGAGCTTTTTAAAGTAATGGGAGTGAAATATATTCTTCTATCAATCTGTCTAAACATGAAGAATGCTATGTAGAAAACTATTATAATTTAATCATAGATGTACTCATCTACAGGGAAAGAAATCACCAGAGGCATGCATGCAGAAATGTCTTAGCTGTGTATGCATATTCTCAAAAAAAAGGGCTGTGAATGTGTAATTCTGCATCCACAGAAATTCAAACTATCAACATTTTGACTTCTGTCACAGTACGCATGCTCCATGGCATCCCTGATGGAAAGATTTTATGATCTGCCAGAAAATAACTATTACCTCTTACAAACACAGAATCTGGGGTATTTCATGTCCAGTCAGTCTGTCATTGGGATCTCCAGAAGGTGGAAAGTAAAGACCTGCAGAGGGTGTGGTGCTCACAGGTATCTAAGAAGAGAGGTGGCAGTTTTACTGTGAAGTTAAGAAATACATTTCTGCCAGAATTGTAGTACAAATGTGATGGCCAGGTGGTATTTTTGGATCTAGCCACAATTTGGAGTACAAATAATATGAGTAATGACAAATGTATTGATTCTCCATATAAAGCAACCCAGTGTCCAATCTCCCTGAATTGCATATTTTGTCTGAATCCCAGGGTAATTTAGATTGCTTTGGTGATATCTATTTGATACATTGCCTCCTAGAACTACAGTCTTTCTCCTATTCTATTTTTCAACACCTGCCATAACACAGCCTTGGTCTTAGTCTGCAGGAAATAACCATGTATTTCTGCTACTACCATGATGCTAATAATTTATAGCTTTAACATTGTCTCATATTTTTCCAGCAGCCAAGAAAACTCCCTTCTCTTATCTGCCACTGTTGAATTTGGAGAGTAATACTTTTACGTCCTTCCACTAACCTTACATATTTATGGTAACATCAAGTGCTTTGATAGTCTTTGTGTCCTGCTCCTTAATTTCTGAGAGAAGATACAGTCTTCTGGCTTCCCCCTAATCAGCTATGTGTTATGTTATGGTTGAAAGCCATTCTCTGCAGATGTTTTCTCTCTCCCAACAGTTGGTGTAGTTTATGAGTTCTTGTCTTTTTGGGGGAGAAAGAAGTTAATCCCTACATCCATTCTATTCATTCTCATTAAAAAAAAAAAAAAATCCCTGCTTTTTAAAATTTCTCTTTTCGTTGTTTATCCTTTTCAAGCCTGGAGTTGGCTTGAGTTTTTTTCCTTTAATATTTCTTTTAACAAAGTGGTGTTGCCAGTGGACTTTTTTGAAACCACCTCCTCCAAATTATATTTTTGAGCTATCTTCTTCTGCTCTTGGATTTCTTCGTTAATTGTTATAGTACATGAAGATGGATAATTCTGCATCTTGACAAAACAGCAACATGTATTTGAAGAATGTTATGAACTTAGCACATATGTAATTGATTCCTGGGCTTTTAATGACCAGTTAGTATTTCTTTCAGGACTTGCTTCTCAAAAGCAGTCTTTTTATAGCCATATGGAAATATTTCAGTTGATTAAAGAAAGGGAGAAAGAAATACCCTAAAGCATCATATACAGGAATCTGGCGTTGACAAGGTTTTAGGTGAATTTTGAAATAAGGCCCTTAAGTATCTATGTGTTTATATCAGTAACAGACATTACATTAGATTTTAAAAAATCCACAAATGGTATAGCATCTGAGTGATTTTATAAATGGTAAACTATGTATTTCAATGTCAACTTCTTACTTTGAAATCTGTGTTTTAGCTCTGTGCAGTAGAGGCAATTTTGTTCAAAAGGTGACCAGGAAAAGGAAAAATCCATGACAGGAACAATGTTGCCTGGGTGAAAGCTCCATTTGGGTCACATTGAAAACACTGGTTTGCACTGGTTGATGAGCCGACATTCTCTTGAGTCATGTGGGAGTCCCCAGTGCATGTAGGTGAGATTTTCAAATCTTGCTGATCCCAGCAAATTCCTACAGCACTAGAAAGAGTGAATGAAAATCACAAATTTTGCTGAATTCAGCTATTACATTTATGTACAGAAGATAATTTGGAAATGACAAAATATTAACAATATATTAATATTTGTGCAGAAATAAATGAAAATGTTTTCCTTTGAATCAAACAACTCAGTCCATGTTGATATAATCAGGAATCTTCCCCAGCTCAACCTGCAAATAGAGAAACCCCCATACATCAGTTCTTCAACTCTGTTTAATAGGTCAGAGAGGCACACCTTGAATTTTCCTAATGGGCTGATTTAGTTCAGTTTCTCATGAGTTCAGTGTGTCACTGCACTGAGCACTTGCTGCTGCTGCTCCTGCTCAGATTAAAGTTTTCTCCTCCTCTTTTCCCTTGCTGCTCTGATCAGATCCTCAGCTGGTGTAAATATCTGTGCTCACTGTAGGGATGCTGCTGATTTACACAAGCAGGTGGTTTGGTTCCAGGCTGTTTTAGTGCTCTATGAAAATGGATTTGGTGAGTGAGCTTTTTTTGTAAATGTCTGAGCTGAGTTTATTAACATCTTAGTATGCTTCAGACAAGTGGGTTCTTTTAAGAGTGTTTTCATTTTATTTCTTAGGAGAATGTTATGTTTATTCTTTCTTTATTACTTAAAGGCTGCATTGAAGAAACAAATTGTCCATTGAGATGGGTTTAGTGGAGCATTTGTTTTGCTCTTGACAGAATGGTTCTCTGCATCCATTAAAGAGTAGGAACAAAAAAGAAAGGCATTTTATTTAAAGCTTTAAGTGAAATAACCGAGTAAATGTGTATGTGGCTAGACTGGAACTGGCAGGTGGAGACCCTCAGTCCCTTAATTAAGGTGAATGAATCAGGAAAGCCTCTCAGCCTCTGTCTTGTAGCTGTGTAGCAGACAAACCCTCAGATGGTGGGAACCTGAGGTTCTGCTGGGTTTTTAGGGGTTTCCAGTTGCTTTTTGGGGAATGCCACCACCTTCTGCCAGTGCAGTATGTCCCTGTCTCCCTTCAATAGCTCTGATACAGGGTGTTCACGAAATGATGTGAGAGTACTGTATTTATTGGACTTTCTCACCCTTTTTATCTCAGTTGCATAAGCCTCTTATCTGGCTCCTCTTTGGCCAAACAGCTGCTGGGAGCTGTGTTTAATAGTCAACACACAGCTGTGCCCTCTGAGCAGACAGGACCTCATCACATGCAGTTCACCCAGATGTGCAGCATCAGTACCAGCACAGAACTGGGGTGACACAGGAGTGAAATAGTCCCCTTTGCCCTCCCTATCTAAAACAGATGAAGGTTAGACAGTCTCACCTGCAGGCTGCAACCCTTGGTGGCCTGGTATTGATCTCTTGTGCTCTTAGGGACCTATTCTGGTCATGCCTCAGCCAAGCATCCTAGTCCTACCTGCTGTCCAGGCACATGCATACCACCACTGCGTGCATCTCTCCTTTTTTGCTGTGCAGTATATGTCAGGAAGTTTAAAGCAGAACCTGAGACTGCTCCCTTAAATCTTCTGCCATGATATCTACAAGCATTTCTCCTCACCATTAGGCTTTCATCTAGGTGAGGGCAGAGTGGGTTTGGTTGGTTCACCGTGTTTCTCTGGAAGCTTTAATGTGAGGGGGTGCTGATGGTGTTTGCTAGTTTACCTTAAGTCATCTCACATGTCTTCTGAATGTTGGAGGAGTGAAATATGTCCTTTGGTGTTCCTGCTGGTGAGATCTGTAGCCAAAGCTGGCTGAGTTAGAATTTTTCATCCTAACCACTCAATCCTTTTCTAGTCAAACATTTCACTGAATCCACAGTCAAAGGGCTGCTTTGAAGTTTGGCTTTGTCTCCAGTGTGATTGCACGGGGGACTCCAGCTTTCCCTTTCAAAGTGAGTGTTCATTGAAGGTCCATGAAAGTGAAGGATTATTTAATTACATCCTGATTTGCCAACAGTATACTCAGCCCTGCTCAGAACATAAAGATACATAATGTCTGCTCCCCGTGGAGCCTTAGCACTAAGTCCTGGTTTTCATTGCCTCCATGCAGGTTTCAGTGCGTTTTCATCTTCTCACATAGGATCTGTTGTGCCTCTAGCTTAACAAACCCAAGAATAAGTTAGGCTCTTCCTTTTTTTTTCATTAACATCCCCCCATACAGGCTGGAAGGAATGTTTCCAATAACTTCCTCTTGGTAACAAGCCAAACAGCTGTTTTTCCAGAAGGGACTTGGGAAGCTGAGGTGTGTAAATCAAACCTTTGGAGCAAGCTCCTTTTCCAGTTTTGGTTTTGTCTTACAGTTGTCAGGATGTGTCTGTAGTGGTATGAGAGATGGTTGCTGCCTGTGGTGCAGCAGCTCCTGAGTTTGTGGGCTGTGCTGATACACTCCAGTCTCATCTTCCCAGCCCGTGGTCCCTATATATTGGCAGTGAATGAGCTCTCCTGTGCTTCAACCACAAATAGTTTTGTTCCTAGGTGAAGGACTAAGGAAATATCTAGATGATCCTTTGGTGCAAGATCATAACAATAAAAGAAGGCCACAGCCAAGGATTTTATGTGCCTGGAAACTTTGTTGAATTGCAGTATCTATCCACATGACAGCTCTGCAGCATTCTGATGCCAAACCTCCAGAGAAAATCTTAAGCGCTTACAGGAAAGATCCCCCGCACTTCAAGTTCTCACTACCTTCAGTATGCATGACTTAAATTGCTTTCCAGGCTTGGAATTTTGTTTCTCAACACGGATTTTATCTAAATGATGTAAAGCCGCCCCTGTAGCCCTACTTGTGTTCTGCCTTCATGCCAGGAAAAGATCTCAATGTCTTCTGCTCTCCTTGCACCAGTGCTGTGGTTTTCTGCAGAGGAAAACTGAGCCATGGGGGCAAAAAGGGGGCTATGGCATGTTCTGCTCTGGTTTGAACTGTCAGAGACTGATGACAGAGTGCCTTGGAGTAGAAAGCAGAAAAGCTGCTGGGTCTTCACTTTTTTGGCTAAATCTCGAGTCCTGATCCTTGTGCCAAGAATTTCTCCTACATTTTACCTTCATCCATTCCTTGGAAATGGGACAAGCCATCTTAGAAGCAGCATCCAGAACCCATCTGTCCTTTGAGAGGAGACAGAAGTGGTCTGAATTGTCTTGAACAAATAGAAGAATCACAACACAGGCTTCTGTTTCTTTGGAGGAGATTAAGCTGTGTCCTGATTTTGAGAATAGAGTTCACTTTTTAGCTGTTAGGCTGCTGTATAAAAAAGGAACAGACTACCAACAATCATATTTTAATACAATGAGATCTGCCTCTTTTTAAAAAGATTTAGGTAACTTTACAGTATTAGGTATTTAGTTCACCTGCCTTAAAGGCAGTGAAATATCCCCACAAGCTTTTATCTTTGCGCAGTTGGTTGATATACGGACTCTAAGAGACAAAAAGCATGCCCATGGCAACTGCAGTCCAAGGAAAGGATGTCTGTTAGAATACTACTGCCAGACTTTCCATTATAAGAAGTGACCTTTCACTCCCTTTCAGAGGTTTTGGATCTTCAGTGCTGACACAGAGGGTAAGGAAACATCACATCACAAGGGAAAATTGCCTTGATTCGTCTTAGGGAACAGATCTCCTTTTATTGCCTAATGTTCCAACATGTGACCTCCACTCTGTAATTGCCTATCTATCTGCTACAATATGTTCAACATGAGAAGACTTTACCCTTTTGATTGGATTTTCTTTTTCTTTCTATCAACATTTTTCTTTCTGTAAAAAAATTCCATGTCTTGTTCAGACTTAGAAGTGCTTGAGTGAAGCAGTTTCTGAAACAGTATTTTAAAACAAATTCTCTTTTAAGACTTGACCTATGCTGGACTTACAAGGCAAAAAGTCATTATTTGGTTGTAAAAAATGAAAAATAATGAAGGGGAAATGGAAAAGGAATATATTTTCATTGCACTGGGAGAATTTGAAGGAAGCTTTCCATGAAGGTCTACTTTCTTGAAGCCACTGCCTAAACAGGAAAATTCAGAGTGCCTAAGTTCACAATGTGCTGTTTCTTTGCAAAACATTGTGAGCCGATGTCCAGTTGATATTTGTGCTTAATAGTAATTGTATCTCTAAATGGCACCATCTTGTCCAAGCAACTACACAAGTTTTATGAACCAGCCTTCTTACAAAGATGTTGGCACTCACTGCAAACATCTGCTTCAGTTATCATGTTTCCCTTAAGCTCTTTGTGGCACCAGGAGAACCATTTCCCTCTGTATTTTTTCCTCACAGTTTCTCAAAGTTTTATGTGTTTTTATGCTCATCATCATGGGGATATATGCATTAGTCTTACTGCACATCATTAGAGCTACACATTCTTGATATACACATTTTCCTCTTTCATACTTAATTGCGAAATCCCAAGGAAAAAAAAAAAGCATAAATATATAGCATTCAGTTTGCTGTTGGTTTAAGAATCCAGCAGAGATACGTTGCAACACTACTACCCATCATGAAAGAACTAGCTGTTAACAAAGTGTTTTATGTGTTGGCCTAACATATGCTACTTTTCTAAAGACACTTTTGCTTTACTGTAAGACATTCAGGATGTTCTTTAGTGTAGAAAAATCAAGAAGTCAAATAAAAGCAAGTAATACAAGTCACTGCTAAAAGCAAATGCCTCCGAGTTTGGAATCTTTGTAAACATAATTAAGGAGTTGTTTTTTCAGTATTCATCTGTGGAACTCTGAGCAAAGCCTCCACTGAAGCAGACAAAAGGAGAGCCTTCACCCCACCAAAATGCATTCCTGCCTGTTTCAGGACTGTTTTTTTAGTTCTGTATGCAGACTGCAGTTATGATGGCGACCATTTCACGGGGAAAATAGTGTTATCAAATGCAAATAAAATTATGCTTATTATAGTGAGAAACGTAGAGACAGGGTATCTCTCTGAATTATATGCCTGGACTTCCTTATCAATTGCTCATGTAATATTCTCAAAAGTAGTCTTTGCTGAGGTCATGTTCAACCACAGATTGACTGTGTACCACCAAGACTAATGGGGTTGCTCTGCACTGAACCACAAGGCAGAATAGTTACCCTTCTGTTACCAAATGGATGATGGCTCTGAATTGTATTTTAGATGTCTGGAGTGTTTTCATTCTTTAATACCCTCTGTACTGGTGTTGTGCACTGGCTAATTTTGTTTCTTTCAACTAAAGCTCAATTTTTCTCTTTTGTAAATCTTCTGTGGATGTATTCTTCCAGCAAAGATCTGCACACAGCTCAGGGACTTGGGGTGAGGTGACTGCATGTGAGGTCTGAATTTATCTGAACATGCACAGAGCATCTTTTGATATTGTTTCCGTGACAGAACAGGTCGTGCATTGAACTCTGATGTTGATGGAGTATCTTTCATGCTCCTGATAAAAAGAAGCCTGTTGATAAGAGAAAGATAGGTACCTGGAGCTTCTTCTTAGAAGTCCAGTGGCAGACTAAACAAGTTGATAGTCTTTCATCAGCTCCTGTGGGATTTAGGTTTACTTTAATTGCTCATTTGCTGGGTGGTGAGTAACATGTTAGGTCGTGTTAAAATGCTGTTCTCTTTTTTGGGTCTTGATCCAGCAAACTCCATAAGTATGAGCTTAACTATAAGTTTGTTGTGTCCTTGAAACAAATGTGGTTATTGAAGTTTTATAAGGCTGAAAGCAACTTGAAGTGATGTTTTGGATGGATCCACTGCCTTAATACACTCCTACATATAAATCCTTATACCAGATTGGCTGTTTCTCAGTTTAGTGCCTATACTGGGATTAGGCTGTACCTGTTTTATCACTGACCATCCTAATCCTTTCCCTCCTTTGGTTTGCCTTCTTGGAGAACTGGTGGTGAGTCATGATGGGAGCAGAGATGACTTAGGTGAGTTAGGCCTTCGTCATTAAAAAGGCAGAGATGTCTAGGACTGGTACTACCATAAAGTATTATATTCTGCATTGGAGAGCAGAACTGTAATGTTGTGTTCACTGTCTAGGATTTATTTTATTGTTTATATCCACTGAAACAAACAAACCCACAAAAAAAATCAAAAAACCCTCCATTTTTATCAAGGAAAACAACCTTACAGTTTTACATCTTCCCAGCCAGCTGTGACCAGCTATGGAATACACTATTTTTACAATGAACTCTGTCATCTTTTCATCTGATTTATACAGAACCTTATGGATAACAAAGTTTCTGCATATTGCAGGAGGGTGGGAAAAAAAAAAAAAAAAAAAAGCCAGTGGCTGCCTGAACAGGCTGCCATAAATACAACTCTCTTGGCATGCCTTGTCCCCGAGATGAACTGATTTGTGGTCTGGATTCAAAAGTGTTTTACTGTTCTTTGCTTCTCTGTGGATTTAGCTATTTAGATCAGGCTAATTTTCAACTGGAGGAACAGAAGATCTATTATTCTCCCTGAAGGTTATCTCATTTGTTTAAAAACTGGTGGCAAACCACTGACTGTTGTTTTTTTATTTTTTTTTAAAGACAACAGCAATGGGGGAGGAGCATTATATCTGGAAAACTACCATGTGGAAAATCCCAGGGTCCTTTCCTGAAATAACAAATACTTTCACAAGTAATAAGATGAACTTCACCATGGTTCTCAGAAATTCTGTCCTCAGCTGTACCAGAGGATGAACTCATCAGGTTACACCCCATGACATTTCAGAGGGTATATTTCTCGTCATGGTACCTTCAGAGTATGGTACTTTTTCAGCTTTTACCACTGTATCAAAGTTGGTTGGCCAACTTCCCCAAGGGGAAGAAAGACAGGAGCAAACTTACACACAAGACAACACCTTGGGAAGTGAAGCTGAAATTCCAGAAACCTTAGAAAGGTGGAACTAAGTAGTCCATATTGTGGGTTAGGTCCTTAGACAGTGTCATTCTCTTAATTCTTCTTCTTTCTAAAGGAATTGACACTTACAGACTCTCTTTGCTGGATGTATCATAGAAAGGATGTCAAATTAGCTGTTATCAGTTAGAAATTTCCTTTTAGGTTGGTTGGGTTTTTTTAAAATTATTGTTACTATTGCTTTAGTGAAAGAATTCATTGTCTGTTGAATGATGGTGATACAAGCAGGCTTCTGTCTGTAGTAATAGGCATGTCATGGCTAGGAGGAGCAGCTTTAAGAGGGAAGTGTTGATACATTGCTAAAGCTCACAAGGAAGTGCAGGCATCCAGAGAAATCATAGGATGAAATTTGTCTTTCTGATTCTTGCTGCTCCTGCAGCACGGCCTAGCTGGGAAAGGGAAACACTGGATGTACTGGGCACCCATGGTGGGGACTGTCTGGGGACAAGCACATTTTCCTGAATATTGAACTGTACCTCCCAGTTCCCACTCTGACACCCAGCTGCACTCCTTGCAAAGGGAGGAAGGCAGGCACTTTAGAAAATGCAACTGCCTTGAGCATTTAAATGGGAGCTCCTCTAATTTGGACAGCTGGACTATCATGTATGCCATTATGTTTAAAATTAGTGGTTGCAAAAGAATTAAGAGAAAAAAAAAAAAAGGAGAGGTTAATTCAGATAAATAAAATTTAGAGCAAGCTGCTTTGCAATCAGCTCAGACTCTCTACAGGGAATTGCCTCGCCAAGAAGGATGTCTTCCAGATTCCTTCCCACTCATCTTCCTTATGAGATAGTTTTTCTCCCCCAGTGCAAGGACGTGTTTGTGACTCCTGCCATCTAGAATATCCTCGTTCCGTGTATGGCCTAAATGACCTTTTTGCCTTATTCCTTAGCACCTGCTATTGTTCACTGTGAGATGATTTTATATGCTTTTTAGCAAATGTGACAGACAGTGCATTATGCACTGTAGTGTTTTATTTACTCCCATAAAGCATTATGGAGTACAGTTAGGATGTGACATCCAGAACACTGTGAAATGCTGCATTGTGCTGTGTTGCAACATGGGACAGTTCAGTGCCTTGAAAGATGCACTGGCTTTTCCTTTCCCTATATCTTCTATTGGGTGTTTTTTATCCTACCTTTCCCCTTGGTGCATGTGTAATTTCCATGAGTTCCTGCAGTTTATCTGATGAGGACAATGCTTGTCTGCTTGGAAAGGTCTTATTTTACTCTCATAGCTTTGTTGATGCAAAAGGTATGAGAGCTGCTCACATCTCCTCAAGCTTTTTCCCAGATGCTTGATGATGCATGAGGAGCCAGCCTCTTGGGAGCAAATCTGGGTTGACTGTTTTCTATCTAAGCCTGCTAACACTGTGAAATCCCAATGAAAATCCCCCCTTAGAAAATTCTAGTGTGTTTGATTACAGTGCTGGCTATGCCACTTCAGGTTGTAATTTAGTGCATGGTGAGGAGGGTGAGAGGGAATCAGGCTGTTTCAGAGCTCCTGTAGAGTCTGCTCCAGCATCAGATGAAGGCTCTGAATAGCTTTAGATTTCATCCCATGTGGGCTATAGAAACAGTATTTATGGCCATTCTCATCAAACATACTTTCTTCCTTTGTGGAAAGGGCTTTTCTTCAGAGTGGAATATTTGAATATCACTTATTTTACTATAGTGAGACTTTTCTCCTCATGCTTCTCTCCAGTCTTTCCTCTACAATGACATTATAATTGTCACATTTACCATGATGGAAATAACAAGTCTCTTTGCTTTGATTTTTAAGCTTCATAACATGTGGAGCTCTATTGCTCCATGTACCTGTACAGCTTGGATACTGCAGAGCTGTGCCAGCCATGACATTTCAGCACTGGTCTTGGTCAAGTGTGACTGCCTTGTAGGCAGAGCACTGTAGCCTGTGGGATTCGGAGCTTAACTTAAATGAAAAGCTGTGACAGACCCCTTTCTTGATGTGCAAGAGAGCAGATAGTGTTCATTCTCGGTTGGTGTGCTGTGTGCACAGATGTTTTGTTTGGGGGTGTATGTACGAACATATTTCAGAGATACTGTCCCCAGATCTCCAATTTCAGCAGCTGACATCACGAGGGTAAAGCCTGTGCTTTGCCTGGGAAAAGGGAACCTTTCCCTCAGAATCATGAACCAGATGGAGCCACACAGTGAAATGCATGGTGATAGAGAGAAAATGGCAATGGTTTGCTGTCCAAGAAAGAAGGGTAAAGGACTCTCAGGCATAGGATGAGTTTTGCCATGTTCTACTGCAGTAACTTTTGTTCTGACTTACAGAATGGTTGTTGTTCACTAGAATTTGTTATCATCAAATCTGTTTTATTTTTATCCCTTCTCTTGGACGTTTTGGATAAAGTCCTATGAAATATCTTGTCCTCTTGGTGTACTGGGTGTTTTCAGAGGCCAGAGGTCCTCAGGATTTCAGTAAGAGCTCAGTAGAGTTGGCTGGACATTTTGTTTCATTCCAGATCAGGGGAAAAATCCCCTACAGATGTCATTTTTCGCCTTTTTTTAGAATAAAAGCAAATACAAAACAGATTTCAGCAGAGATCTCCCTGATGAAAATTGCAACAATACTAATAGGTGGGTGGTCTTTATTTTCACCAAACTGGCACTTTTCCAATGGAAATTGTTTGGTCAAAGCAGAACAAAACAAAATTGGCTAGTTCTGCACCTTGTGAGGTAGGGTAGTTTGCTTAGGAAGGGTGGCTCAGAGTGTGAAAGCATCTTAGAAAGACGTCACAATCAGATCTGTGGAGATAGTTTTGTGAGAAACATGGACTTTTGTGTTCTGAGTTTCAGGTTGTTTGGAAGCTAGAATTACAGTGCTGTCAGAAGAATACAATGAACTGTTGTTAGATAGCCATGCTTTGCTTATAGCTTCATTCAGGGAGATATTTACTGCCATGAATCATTGAAAAGCAACCTGAAAATTAGATGTACCAATCATGAAGTTTGTACCATTTGTCTCGATTCCTGTTTTAAATGAGCATTTATAAAACAAGTATATTTATTTCATATAAAGAGCTTAGAAAACTTCAGGCACATGTTAATTTTTTTTTTGAGGGCGAAGACTTATATTAGTGTACGTGACAGATGACTGTGTCTGGTTGCTTTGGTTTTGTATTTCCAGCATTCAAAGAATGGCTTGGTGGAGATATTTTTCCCCCATTTGTTCTTCCTTAGTAACCAGATTCAGGAGAAGGCACCAGTTTTCTATTTCTATTGCTTGCAGTGGAACTGGAGGTTGACATGGCATTCAGCACAGTGGAGTGATGTTCAGTTTAAAATAAAGACACAGTTTGGGTATTTACATGAAAAGGTGTGTCCAAATTCATGTAGATCCCCACACATCAGGTGGGGAAGGAGCAGAGGTAGCTGTCCCACAGGTGGAGGCTCAGAGGTGTGTGTCTTGGCTGGGAACTGAAACCTGCTGTGATCTACATGTTGCCTTGGAGCCTTCTGATCCTCAAAATGTCCACACACTGAAGTTGTCAAAGCATGGAAGAAGGCTTGGTTGCAGTTCTTTGATGCAAACTGACCCAAATTCCAGTATCAGAAATAGCTGGGCAGTGCAAGTACATGGTGTGACTGAGAAGACATTTTGGCTTTTAGAGAGCTGGGTCTTGATGCAGTTTCTGTAATCCTTGGAGCCATGGATTTACAGCAGTAGAGGTTTTACCTCAGGATAAGTAAACTTTAGGAACAATTGAATATTTGCTCAGGCAAAAGTTGTGGAATTTTAATGAAGTAAAGACTTGGCTATTTGTCTTGAAGTTATTAAGGTGGTTGATGGGACAGGATCTGGCCTCTATTACATCAGTATAACCATGGAGTAGCTGTTTGAGTAAATGGACCACAGGCAGAAAATGGTTCCCACCATACAAATAAAATCAAAACATGACCTTACACATGTTTCTGGGAGGAAATATTTAAACACAGTAAAGAAATTTTAATTCACCCATACTCACTTTCCTGCAGCCCTTCATTACTGCTTTTGTTTAGAGGGCATTGCTCCCCAGAGCACAAAATTTGGGAAGCAGGACTGTTTACCTTTTTTATTTTAGTCTATCTTACTTCATTGTTCTTAAGCTTGTAGCTTTTATTAAAGTTTAATTCTGTTTTAAAACCAAAGTTGTGAGAATGAAATTATATAGTCAATATAAATGTAAAAATAATGATACATTTCTTGTAAAATAAAGAGTCTATATACTTGAGTTTTGTTGTTCTTACTGTTCAATACGGGCTTGAATTAAGAGAAAATACACTCTACTTCCTATTTAATAATAACTGCTGCTAGACCTGCCTTTTTATAGACTTGAAATGCAAATAATTGTGCTGTGTTATATAAACTGTTGTGTTTTTTGCCTTCCTGTAACTGGAACAACATACTAATTTCTACAAGTTGTGACTACTAACAGAGAGCAATCACCTCACAGACTTGTACCGAAAAGAAGAGAGCATCAGCGTGGCAGGGAACGGCTGCATCCACAGTCCTCGCTTCCCCAGCAGCTACCCCAGGAACCTCCTGCTGACGTGGCGGCTCCACTCCCCTGAGAGCACCAGGATCCAGCTGGCTTTTGATAATCAGTTTGGCCTGGAGGAACCCGAAAATGAGATCTGCAGGTGAGTGGCAAGTGAAAGTTGGCGAAGGGTTCCTCAGGACCAACTTTGAGCTCACTGGCATGAGATTGCAAAGCAAAGCCGGGGTGTCTCTGGCCGGGTCTAGGATGTCCTTGCAAGGAGGACAGACCTTTCTGAAATTGATCTTTGAGTTCATAAATAAACTGGACCCAAAGCAGTTTTGTCAGGTTTTAGTCCTTTATTAACATTTTAAGCACAACATCTGTATGTTCAGATCCAGCTATCTAACAGCATAGGTACTACTTTAACAGGATTTTGTCCTCTATCACCTCTGTTGCATTTCAGCCAGGCAAGAAACCTTTTTTTCAGTAGGTGGAGGGCTCTAGAAGGTTTGAGAGAGTAGGTAAGCATTTATGTTGTGGTGTGAGGGACAGATAAAAATGCATTGAAAAATATAATTATGTTCAAATTACTTGCTTATCTTTATTTTTACTCTTCACTGGTACAATTCCTTCTAAAACTTTTAAATATAGGTCCACAAACATCAGTGTGCTGATGCATGCTGATGTATCTATAAATCTATTAAAGCCTACCCTACTATATCCCAGTTGCTTTGGTTCTCCTTTTAAGCAAAAGTGACCTTCAGCTCAGATGATATGGCTGATTAACCTAGGTGGATAAACTGTTTTGCATTAGTAGACTACAGAGGTGAATCTTGTCAACATTCACTAAAACAGTATAAATCCATGTATTTATATGGATTATAAGTCCATATATTTATGAATCCATATATTTATATTTCTTTTATTCAGCTCTCTTTTATGTAGGAGAAAACAGGCTCAGGATTCCCATGCCCTCCGAAAAGCAGATTGCTGTGATGCTGCTTACTTAAAATCCTCAAGTCTCAGCCTCCAGCTCTGCCTGATCATGTTGTTACTTACACCTTATCTATGCAGAGAACTTGGTTGTTAGTGTTTCTGCACACCCAGCCTTTTCTTTTTTCTTTTCTTTTCTTTTCTTTTCTTTTCTTTTCTTTTCTTTTCTTTTCTTTTCTTTTCTTTTCTTTTCTTTTCTTTTCTTTTCTTTTCTTTTCTTTTCTTTTCTTTTCTTTTCTTTTCTTTTCTTTTCTTTTCTTTTCTTTTCTTTTCTTTTCTTTTCTTTTCTTTTCTATTTGTGTTTGTAGGGTTTGGCATCTCTGCAGGCATTTTACAGAGTGGGTTTTTTTCCTCATTTTTCTTTGTTAAATTTTCTGCATTACTGATAGAGGGAACCGTTCCTGCAGGTTTGTTTTCCATGTAGTAATAAAAGAATGCAGCCTAAAACTGGCTCCCCTTCCCTGCTCCTTGGCAGGTCTGCTGTGGTGATGTTGGTCCAAGATCAGCAGCAGAGTCAGTAACAACAGTAACCTCCCAGTACCCCAAATGTTTTCCCAGATTCAGAGCCTAATGCACACAGAAGCAGCCTGTTAATATTTACATAGTGGATAAACTGTGGCTGACCTTAAAGCATTGCAACTTTGAAACAGAGGGCTAATTTACTGTGGAAGAAAAAAGATGAAGTATTCTCTGTCAAAAGCCATTAAAGGTGGTGGCACAGTGAGGGAAAGTCAAGCTGTTACTGGCATTATGTGCTTGGAGAGCATCTTGGAAGACAGTCTGCCTGCTTTTTCCAGAGCAGCTAATTTAGAATTCAGAGAAAAAGCAAGGACCTTCCATCATCCATAGTGTCTATAGAAGCTGGAGAAATACCACATCCTTTTCTGCAGTAAAGCTTTCCCTAGAGTTTCTGGAAGACTTTTATTTGGGTGGTATTACTTCCAGAGTGAGGATTTTTTTTTGTCAGACAGCTTGTGATGGTTTTAAGTCTGTTAAGTACTGTGTGCAGTTGGATTTTTTGCTAATGCTCAATATATTTTTCAAAACTAGATCCTTTCTGCAGCTTCAGTCCCTGACAATCCCTGCAGTGCTGCTTTAGAGAGACAGCCAGAACTGTTTTAATTGAAATGAATGCCGAGAGCCGAGATTATGCTTGAAGGCTGGGCATACTGGACAAGTAATTCAGGACCTCTGCACCTTACCTTGCTTTTGTATTTGCTTTTGACCTTAAGCTTTTTTCTCCAGAAACGTCCTAGTGTTTTCTTTCAATTTTTCAATAATGCTAATTATTGTAATTTACATACTATTAAGACTGAACTGATTGAAATTCATTCAGGCTGAGGAATGAAAAGCTATATTTTAACAGAGCTATATTTCTTCAGAGCTTCTGAAGAAGGGGAGGAAATATTCAAGGTCTTACAGAATGTTCAAGAAGTGCAGTTAGCATTGATAAGAGATGATTCTGAAAAGCAATTAAATTACCCAGCCTCTGAGGCTCCTTGGATGCACAGAAGCAACTGAGAATACACCTTATTCCATGATCACTGCAGCAAAGCATCTGCTGTTGAAAGCAGATACAATCCTTGAAAGTCCATGGATTTTCTGTGGTTTTGCTGCTTAGTCTGGCTTCTGGCTTCCAGAAGTGGGGAAGCCAGTTGGGACAGCTTTCACCAAAGCTTACAATGTTATCTCCTGCTGAACACCACAACCCCTACTGTTGCAATCGGCATTGACAGTTCTGTGCTGCCCAGGGGACAGGGTGGATGCTTTGGATCTCTGCTTGGTACCACAGCCATCAGCACCAGGGAGTGGGGGCTGAGGATGGTGGAGAGAGATTGAGGCAAGTTTACCTCTGCCTGGAACTAAATTTTGGTGTGTTACAAAAAAAAGAATATTTCAGCAGAGTTTGGGCAGATTTAAGTGGTCATGGTGGATCTGTTATTTTCTGTTCTGTGCAATTTGGGATTGGTGAATATAAAAGCAGCAGAGCTGATATTCTGAAACCACATAGTACTTGTGGTTCTTTTCTCATGGGCTCTCAGCAGAAAAAGAAAAGCAGGTCTGTTATTTACAGAGCTACTCAGCTCCCACAGCTGGGCAAGGAGGAGGGTGCTTGGCTCACAGACCTGGGGGTGGGGAGCAGTGCATTGCTAGCAAGAATCACTTAAAAGTTCTGAACTCCCTCTTTGAAGGGAGCAGATGCTTTGATAATAGAAAACATTCCTGGTAAAGACCTCCAGAGTTTTAAGGCTTAACTGTACTGTGAAGATGGTGCTCAAACTGCCCCTCTTGTCATCACCTCTGCCTCGTGGGCAGCAATGTGTGGGGCCTAATTCTGGCACCAAAGACATTGAGAGACGCTTTGTCATAGATTTAGTAAAAGCAGAACTTTATTCTCTGTCCCGTTTATTCTCCAGCTCAATAACTGTACTCATTTTTTAATTTATATGGTCATTTATACCTGAGCAGGTAAACGCGCAGGCTGGAGCTGTGAGTGCTGCCACTGTGTCCCTTCATCCCTAGGGTTTAGTGCCTTCTGCTCCTGGCAGAGCCCTCTTTGGGCTCAGGGACTCCTGCTGTGGCACGGGTGCCTGGCCAAGATGTGACATTTCGCAGAATGAGATGTGCTGTTGCATCATCCCTGGTGACAGCATGCACATGAACTCCCCACTGCAGCACAGAGAGCAGCACCATGCTTTCCTGCTTGAAAGGCAGACATAAATCCTTCCAAACCAGCTACAAGAGCAATATTCCACGTACAAGGAAGGTCCTAAAAAGCACCTTTCAGTAGCATGCACTACCCTGTGTCCCTGCAGCATCTCCCTTTGCTCCTGGCACCGTGACTGCCCCTCTGTAGCCCTCTGACTGACAGAGCAGGCGGGTGCCTGTGGCTGCTGCAGGGAGTTTGGCAGCCACCAGAAAGTGCACACAAGTGCTTGCAGCTGCTCAGGTTGGGCAGCCTGCCTTAAATAATATTTTATCAGGTCTCTAAATTATTTACCCACCACATGAAACGCAATGCGTATGCTTACTGTATACTAAGCACATGCAAGTGCCTCTTATTGCTATTTTAATGTGGTAGCAAATACTGTCATGTTTCAGGAGCACGGAAATCAGTCATTTGAGCACTCAGGCAGTAGCTTGCAGTAGCTTGTGTTTTGTGACACACTAACTTGTCCACCATTTGTAATATTGAGTCTGATGTTTTGGGGTGGAGAACAGGGCAAAGTTGTCTTTGTGTCTCCAGCTGTGCTCCTGTCAATTTTCAAGCACCCTCTATAACCAGAGTCAGCAAAAATTGATTCTTCATATTTATTCTTTTTCAGGTATGACTTTGTGGAAGTGGAAGATGTATCAGAGACCAGTACAGTTATTCGAGGACGGTGGTGTGGGCACAAGGAAGTACCTCCAAGAATAATTTCAAGAACAAATCACATAAAGATAACCTTCAAATCTGATGACTACTTTGTGGCTAAACCTGGATTCAAGATATGTTACTCTCTTGTGGTAAGTCTGCGAGGGGTAGTAGGGGTAAGAGACAGCTTACAGTGTAAAAGAGCATCAGTTCTTGAAGACTGGATGGTGTAGCTAACCATGGGATCAAAATACTAAATGACTGAAAGTAATTTTATTCCAGCAACTGCATTAATGCAGATCAAGGTATTTTTGACATTGTGTCATTAAATATAAAATAAAGTCAAGTTCAGTTCAAGATACACTCTAATAACATGTTTCAGAAGCACTAACACTTTCTACACTAAAGCTGCACTGCCACTGCATTGAGAGATGCTGCAGAAATGGCAAAGAAATGGCTGCTCTCTGAACCTCTTTTCCCTGTTCATTTGAGGTCAAATAAAAATACCTTGGGGGGTTGTGGCCGTGATTCTCAGATACAAGAGTAGTTTATTCTGTATGCAATAAAAGTCTGCATGCAAGACAGTGTACTAAGGCTTAGACTGTATTGTTAATCAGATATCTGCATACTTCTGTATATGCAGAAGCATTAGTAGTGTATCATGTACTGTTTCAATGAGATGAAAACCTTTCTTTGTTTTTATTTTGGTTTTGTTTTTAGGGAGCAGGAATGCTCAGTACTCTTTAAGTAGATTTTGATACAAATATGTATTCCTTTGTATTGCCCTGATTAATATTATAATGCTTTTGGTGCAGTGTAGCTCGAAAGAGGCAGATTTTGCAAACACTCAGGAAATGGTAAGCAATAATTTATTATACTGTCATCATTATATTTTCCTATCCATCACACTTCTGTTTCCCTTTTTATTCAATCCACTGTCCTTTAACAAAAATAAGAAAACCTGGAATAGCAATAATATTGTAACAGGAAAGATTCATTGTTTGAGTAATTTCACTTCCACCTCTTGGCTTTGCATGCATGTATGCCTGTGTATGCTAAAAAGAGTCCATAAACAGCACATTGTCAAGACAGAGCAAAGCTATAAAGATTTTGCTCCCTTGCATTTAAATTGTTAGGCTTGTAGTGGAGTAAGGCATTAAATTGTAAGTACATCCTGAACTCTTAATTTGAAGATAATCTACTGAAACTCAAATTCAGGCAGAACAGTTTATGAAAGACCACTGGGCATAAAAATGAGAGTGAAGCAGCAGCTTTTCTTCATACTGTTTGCATTTTAGCACAGCCACGGAAACTGCTGCATTTAGCAAGTTTTATTCCAGAGAATATACAGATAGTCTGATATCATTAGGCTTTCAAAAAAGAAATCTTATCACTCATAAGACACAGGACTCTGCACTAGAAAGCTCTGAAAAGGCTACTGTATTTATCCTGTTTCAAAATTGTGAGTTAAAAGAGAATTTGCAGTCTAGCAAATCTGTTTACAAGAATAATCTCTAAGTGCACTCTCTGAATGAAATGCTGCTTTATTTCAGAGAAGAACTCTGTAGAGGTGATTGGTGGTATTTGTGAGTTGGGGGGTGATTTGTACTTAGCTGGTGTTCAGATTCCAAACCATCCAACCCAGAACTGCAGGATTGATAGTGAGCAGAGTCAGCCCTTGTTCCACAGTCCCCACAGTCGCCTAGAGCACAGTTCATGGATATGCTGAGCACTGCTGACCCCTGAAGGTTGGACTGGCTGTGTGTTTCTAGTTGGTAAACCAGGGAGCATTAATGAAGCATGCAAAAACATATGGTATTTTCTATGAGATGAAATTAAGGACCTTTACATTAGCCTTTTCTTCCTTCCCTTCATAACCTTGTCCAACAAAGGGCTGCTTCTGGGGCCTTTGTTGGAACATGGTGCACCAGATGTGTGCAAATATCTTAATTCCCTTGCATTTTCTTATGTTTGGACTTTGGATCTGCATGGTAGTTGTTTATTTGTATACCAGATGCTGATAATTTTCCATAGAAAATAAAGCAAGTGATATGGAATTTGTTGATCAGCTCCATCTTCTGTGCATCATGCCAGAATGACTGGATGAATTTCTCACAGTTACTCATGCAGCCAAGCAGCCTTGCAGCCTGACTCTTTGGCCTCTCATTTGTAAATCTTCACAGAAAACAGTGAAGTTCACTACATCTGATGAAGATCAAGCTTTTACTTAGATCAGCACTCTACATGAGGCACAAATAAGGCACCACAGAGCTTAGCAGGAATATCCTTCACTATCTTTGTATACTTGCGTTTTTCTATTAACTTCACATTTCAGTACCATTTGGAGAAACAAAAGGGGATTATTTTTCTAGAGAAGATGTAAATTAGACTTGTATCACTTTCATCGCATTTGCCCTTGTGAAACAAGGTATGGAAAGTAAACATCCCATGTAGGATGAAAGGGCTCGATGGGGTTAGAACTCAGACTGATTCTGGAAAATTGGACCAAAAAGATACAAGGATGGTCTTTAACAGTATAAGGTTGAAAACTATACAGATACGTCCGAATATTCAACTGTTCCAATATAAGATTGGGGACAAGGGAGAAAAATCTGTGAAATAAAGTCTGACCATCTAATTACAGCATTTAGCAACTTTTGCTTGCCAAGGCTGTCTCCCTCCACCTTCTTCATCCTCTTCTTCCCTCATCCTCTGTGTCTTGGCACCTCTGCTCTCCCCTCAGTGGGTCTGAGGGTCTCGGAAGGCTGGCGGGGGAGCAGTGATGGTGATCTTGAAGGCACAGGACAGGTCCAGAGTGCTGCTGCCTGCTGCCTGTCCCAGATCTGCTCTTCTCTCAGAAAGTTACAGCACTCCCTGCAGTGGGAGCTCCAGGATGGACCTGACTCCAGGAGTTTGTTAATGAGTTGAGTGTGTCCCACTTCCCACTGCTGACCTCAAGTCGCCTAAGAGTCAAAAGTGTCCTAACCTCTCTAGAAAAGTCTCTTCTCTGTGCTGGTTGCAGGCAGAGGTAGGTGTGCACAGCTGGACACTGACCTCTACACTCAACACTTCACATTCAAAGCCTCCAGCTGTAGCTGGGCAATTTGTTGGCTTAGTCTGGGTATCCACATAGAGAATTGCTTCCCTTGAACCTCTTTAAAAATTGCCTTTTTCTTTAAGCTTCATAGATCCAGAGCAAAAATGGTCTGGAGCAAGACCTAGACAGCTATTATGCATGAGCCTCACTTGATTGCAAACTTGTTTAAAATTCCTTCTTACTGTTATCACTTACAGCCATTATTTCTCATTTTTAAAATGCTTTTCTTGACTAAGTTGCATTAGAAATATTAAATTGTATTATAGAAGGCACTGAGATATTCTAGGGTGGAGGGCTTGTTTCTAGGTTGTTTGGTTTGTTTGTGTTTTGGTTTGGTGTGTTTTGTTTGTTTATTTGTATTTTGGTTTGGTTATTGTTTTGCTTGTTTGATTGTTTGGGGGGGTGGGATTGTTACATTATGTTTTACTCCAAGGACATAATCACTCACAACAAACTGGGTAGAAATCCATAAAGTAGAGGAAGATAAATTTATATAATCCCCTTTTTCCTTCTGAAGTTCTTTCAGTGTTTCCTTCTGAAGTTCTTTCTTTCCTGGGAAGGAATGTTAACAAGATTGGATCCAATGTTTTATAACTTAATTTGCATGCACACTTAGTGAAATGGTCTAGGAACTCATTCAAGAACATGTTTCAACAATAAAGGTGAATGTTTGGAATTAAAATTCCCAACTCTGCATCTAATTTCATTTTAATGAGACAGCTAGAAAATGTTGGATTTCATTTGCTAATTGCAAACATTATTTTAAGTTTATTGTAAAAGGCACATATTTGTTATACATTTATAAGAATAAATTCCTATTGCCTTACTAATTGTTTGGTTAATCCTAAATGAAATACATACTTTGGAACGCTGACTGAAATCATTATTGGAAACAAGGGCTACCAAAAAACTAGGAACATATGTATAAGTATTTGTATAAACATGCATATATATAAAGATGTAAGGTTACATATACATCTTTTTACATACCTACACATCTGTGGTATTAAACAGAATATAAGAGCATTTGTCCTAAGATAAGCTTATGCATGAAAAATGTAGCAATGCGTTAAATACAAAGTAATTTTGGCTTGTTTAAAAATGAAGTTTTATGGATGAGGGAGCCATAAAGAAATTAATGGAATGGAGGAAGGAGGAACTTTGAGTTTGGATCCATATTTGGAATTTTACAGGGAGTAGCTTTCTGCTGAACACCCTGTATATAGGTCACCGCTCTTATGATAAAAAGGAGAGCATTAGTCACAAACAGGAGTAAGACACCACAGTAAAATTCAATTACTTTCCCATGCAAAGAATATTGACCAGTCAAAGTTTGCTCAAATTTCTAGGCTTAAACAGTTTATTACTTGCCTGTTCAGCTCAGAAGAAAACAAACAAAATTGGAAGAGCAATCAGAAAGTGAAAATGGGAAAAATAAGAAGTTGATCCTGATACTTGCACTCACTGCTATCACTCTGAATTAAACAGCTGGTTTTTACTACACTTTTCTGCACAAGTAGTGCAGCAGCCTGCTTAAGGTTTTGTTTTTTTTTTTAAATAAGTCAATAAATAAATGCCTTTAAGAGTTAAAACGATCAAAAAAAGATTTACCAGTGGGAATACAGATTCACAAAGATCATAAGGAATGATTAATTTTGAGCTGAAGCTGATCTTGAGGCTGCTTGAGTCTACTGCTGTACTTCTGGTTTAGCTTGTCACTTCTTTCAGAGAATGGATAGATAATTCATTTCTGTATCCAAGACAAAATATTCTGCCTGAAACTCCGTGTAATATATCTCATGTGACAACAGGAGTGATAATGGTGCATCTATACCTTCCCTGCTATTAGATAATCCACTGAAGGAATCCCAGTAATTGCTGAGAGTACAAAAGGAAAGGAATGGGGTAGAGTGGCATGTCTTGGTTAATAAAGTGGTTGAACATGAAGTAGAGTTCACATTGAAGAAAGAAGAACTTGATCATACGACCTTTTATCAGTTCTTCTACTGCTTTCTCTGATTTCAGTTTTGATTCCTTGTCTATGCTGGAAAGCAAAGACTTTTTATAATAAAACCCATGTGCAAAACACGTAAAAATCTACATTATGAAACTTCCGTTTTCTTAAGTTCTGACAGAAAACTATTTTCTGTGTTTTGCTCAAGGCATGCTCCTCACAAAATTATCCGCCAGAGGCTCGTCTTTCAGGAGAGAATTAATTAAGTCCTAGGTTCTAATTAGATAAGACTTGCTTAAAGTCTTTAACATTACTTCTCCAACTTCACATAAGCAGGGAATTTAAGAGATTATCTATGCACCTTTTTTGGTTTTTTTTTTTTTTACTTTGGAAGATGTTAAAATTTTTGAACAGCAACATAAGATGACAGCACATTAAAAAGAGCTATTACTTCTCGGTGCATCCTGAGACGTGGAGTATCTCAGAGTAATTTTATATGGGGAGGAGGAATGCTTTCCATTTAATAAGGGCTCCTGAGAATCCAGCAATCCTCAACCTGCTGCTTAATTCACATGACCTAACCTGTCCTTAAGCAAGGTTTGATGAAGAAAGGAAGGTGGCGTGGTAGAAAATCAAAGCAGTGTGGTAAGCAGCTACATTCGGATTCTCCCAGCACTCAGAGCAGAAGATAGTGAAGGATTAAAAAAAAAAAAAAAAAAAATTAAAAGCAGGAATCAGATAGCTTAGCAATAAGGAAAAGGTGTTCTGGTCAGTTTCACAAGCAGCATTGCCTGCTCCAGGGACAGCCAAAGTCTCTAATTAAAAGACTCGTTCTGATATTTGCATCAAACCAAGAGCTTTTTCTGCCTTTGGCATCCTGTCACACCTTCCAAAACCCTCAACCTTTACTGACTAAATACTAAGTCTTGTCCGCCCAATCTCTTTTCCTCCAGGGTGGGAAAACTTGCAGGTTTTCATGTCTGAGGTGCACCAGCTGAATGCAGCATGTGAGTCACAGGGAGCCTGGGGCTGCAGCCAGAGCAGCCAAGCCTGACATGACCCAGTGCTTCACAGTCATTTGTCCCAGACTGCATTGTCCCCCAGTGTTCCCTAAGCTGTGGTCCTGACATTGTGCTTTTCTTGGCAGATCTTCTGAAGGTCTGATGCCCCTTCCATGTTAACTCTTGTCTCAGACACTAAGATTGGTCCCAATCTTTCTGCTATGCCACTTTCTTAATTTTAAACTTCATTAGGAGTCTCTCTGTTTTGTGTCTTAATTTTTAAAACCATTCAAAATTCAGAGATTTCAGGGAGAAGAGGAATCACTTACCAGCTTGGCATTAGAGAATGCTAGAGGGAAGGACTGATACAGGATCATTCAGGAATGGCAATGAAACAGTGGCAGCAGCAAAGACAAAAGAGGAAATTTAAATATAGTCCAAGTTCAGAAATAAGGGGTTTTGTGGGTAAGGCAAACACACATAATAGAAGAGTCAAGTCCACAGAGAGAGAGAAGGCAGCAGAAACACCAAAATGCCATGGTGGGAGAGGTAGGTGAAGCCCCAGACAAGCAAATATTCTTTAAAATGAAAGAAAAAATTACAAAACTGAAGGAGAGAGGGGCTGTGACAAACAGTATCGAAATTGGCAAGCAGACCATGAAAGAAGAAGCCTTCCCCATTTACTAGGAAGGCATCCACATGTCACTTGTTCATTACAGTCACATGAATGCAGGTTCACCTGGACTCAAGAGGCTGAATGGCAGTAAGGAAACATTTTTAACAAGGTAATGAAGGGAAGGAAGCATTTGCGTAACTCAAGAGAGTCATGGTGGCATGGTTAGGAAGGAAAAAGAGGAAACTGAGTGGGAGATTTTAAAGATGAAGTGGACTTACTGAAATAAGAAAGACTGTGTCCAGGAAAGGAGGAAGGGCAGGTATGGATCAGGTAGAAAGCAAGGCAAAAGTAAGACCATTTGACTAGATCAGCCTCTTTTGGCAAAACCTGACTGTGAACTTGAGGACTGGGTTTGAATGTATTTCAAAAGTGAAAAAAAGAGTCAACTGGGAACATGAATGAGGAATTGATTTATGGCCAGGAAAATACAGACCTTCTTGCAAGGAAGATAGCAGAACCAGAGCAGTGGGACCATATAAACACACAGAAGCTCCTGGAAGCTGTCAGACTTCAACTGATAAAACGATTGTTTTAATCAGAAAGGAAAATAGACCTTTATGCCTGTATTTTCTCAGCTGCAAGCATGTGTGCCTGGCACATTTGTTGTTTGAATAGCATGAGGGAGAACTGGCCGTTTGCTCTTCTCTGTCCTTGATTTGTTGACAGCTCAAAGTGTGGCTTCTTTGCAGGATGTTGTCATTGATCTGTCTTAACATAACAGTAGTCCTGTTAATGTCCAATTCCTGCTGAAAATGCTACATCTTAACCCCAGACATGTGCTATACTCTGGATGAGAATTCACCAAACTCATGGTGGTGGCCAGGGATGAGGAAATCCAGCACTTTGCACCTTCAAAGGACCGTACAAACACAAGGGTGTTATTTTCAAATCCAGTATCCTGTCTCAAGTAATTGATTCTAACAAGACTTAGAGGGATTATTCATTTAGGACAGCTTTAGATTTTGAAGGACTGCATTTCCTGCAGTCAGGACTTACCTGTTTAAAGAATTCCTGAGGATGAATTCCAGAGGAAATTTCGCCTTTTCCAAAATGAGTTAAGAGGTACAAAAGACACCATCAGAAAAAAAGATCGTCGTCATCAGTACAAGAGGGTTACATACCCATATTAGACAAAAATATTCAGTGTCTCAAAAGCCTCATTCAGTATGAAGATGATTTCTTGCAAAATACAGCAGAAGCAAATTGGAAAATGCACGTTCCAAGATGCACACATTGATGTTAGCAGTGAGATCATACCATGTAAGAATAGCAGATAAGAACCACAGGAGTGTTGACATTGTTGGCAAGTGTGTACTACTGGCAGAACAGTGACTTCAGTATTTTAATTGAATGAAGGGAGCCACGGTATCATGGTATCATAGCAACTGGCCATCATTTTGCCACTGTATTTGACTAAGTGAGGGCATGTGTGAAGATTCACAGTAAATTGTCTGTCCTGTTAACTTTCATGCTGTTGTGGTTTAAGCCCAGATGGGAATTCAGCACCACACAGCCGCTTACTCACCCCCCTCCTCTCTCCACCCCGCCACCCTGGTGGAATGGGGAAGAGAATCAAAGGAAAACTTGTATGTTGAGATAGGAACAGTTTAATAGTTGAAAATAAAGTAAAATACAGTAACAATGATGATAACAAACAGTAAACGAAAAGTGATGTTCTGTGGTGCGGAAGTTCCCTTTGGTCAGTTTGGGTCAGCTGTCCCAGCTCCCTCCCAGTTTCTTTTGCATGCCTTCTCACTGGCAAAGGATGAGACTGGGAGAGAAAAAAGAGTTCTTGACTTAGGATAAACATGACTTAGCAAAAACCTAAATCTGTGTGTTACCAACACCATTCTATTTCCAAATCGACATTGTTACAGCTACTGGGAAGAAATTAGCTCTACCCTAGCCGAAACCAGGACACATGCCCATACTGGTTCTTGGTTCATAGTCACATTTTAGTCATATTATATCTGGATACATAAAAAAAAATTCAATACGAAAGCTAATCTTTTCCCTGTTCCTCAAATGTCAGTTACATTCAGCAATCTCTGTTAAAAAAAAATATACAAAATACGTGAAAAGTAGACTCTCAGTGAGCCAGAGTTCATGATACTCGTTGTGGCAAAATTGTTCTATTGGACAAGTGAAAAATTAAACCCATTCCCAAACTTGGGAAAATCTTATGAAGTTGTTTTAATTAGGGAAATAAAGCAATGATTTCTAGTATTCTGGAAATCTTTAGAATGAATTTTGGTTAGAAAATGGATGGAAGGTATGCAAGATATTTTTATTAAAACTACTCTGGGTAAATCAGTCAGTTTTAAAAAATATGTAATACTTAAGACTTTTTTAGAGTTTGCCAGTGTTAAAATCCATAATTCTACTTACCAGGTGTGTTGGACAGCTTTTTCCTGGTATCTGTAAAGCAATATTTTTAATTAACATTAAATATGTGTAGGTAGCAGAAAGTTGGAATGGATCCAACACCAAAAACCGTAGTGCATGAAATGGAGGGGTACATTTTATGTGCCACAATGAGCATAACCTGGGAGAGGGCAAAGACCATCCTGTTCCCTGACTTTTCTTCCTGTGTCTGTGCAAAGAAACAGAAAATATGATAGCTTGGGCCTGGTGTTTTGACACTCTACAGGAGACAGACGAGTTACAGCTTTAATTCAGTTTCTGTTAGAAGACATAGAAAGTTCCCATAGCTAATTTGTCTGCTTGGAGTTGACCATTAAGAAGACACCAGAAGGAGAGATGGGAAATGCAGTAGAGAACTGAGCCTGCCATAAACACCAGTCAGTGCTGCTGGTAAACTCGTGATCCTCTTTTATATCTGCACTAAAGAGGGTTAAATCCGGCCATTCTCTCCTGTTAACCCTGAAGAGCACATCAGTATGCATGGACTTGAGGTGCATTTACACTGTCAAACTTTTTTAACAGCACTCATTCAGCTGTTGATCACATTAGCTGTTTGTTTGAAAAGCAGGACTGTTTTAGACTGTTGACTTGAGGATCTAATGCTGTCTCTGTAAATGCATGTTCTGTCCTTTATTTCAACTTCAGCAACGCTTGGAGAATGTTGGCGTGTGAAATGATCATAACATACAAAAAACTTACTTTGGTTTGGTAAATCTGGAGAGTGTTTTCTAAAAGTTTAGTTAAAATGGCAGATTTGCTGGGAGAAGAGAGGTGCCATGCTTGATTCTGTAAAAAGTTTAATTGGAAGCATTCTATTGCAATGCTGCAAAGAGGTATTAATTAACCTGGTTCTTCAGTGTGGCAACACTACTCTGACCTACTACCATGGCCACAAAGGATGAGGAAATGGCCTCTTCTTTCCAGGCCCTCTTCCTGTTGAGCAGCTTCTGCTCTAGATTTTCTACAAAAGATGAAGGTGCACAGCTTAATTTAAGTGTACCGTGTTAGAGAAGAGTAGGAAGTCAGTCTGCTTCCTCTGGAAGTCTGTCAGAGGCAAATACCAAAAGTGATATGGTGCATTGAAACATGCTAGACCTCCAACTGCACTGAGGAACTTGTGAAAATCTATCACAGCAGGTGTTGGTTGCAAGTTGTCTTTTAAATCAAAACAAAGATTGCGTGTCTTCACAGCCTTGTGTAGAGAGGGGCTCCAAGGCACAACTTCATGTTCTGCACTCCTGCAATACTGTTAATTTGACTGTGTGTCAGCACCTTGCAAAGCCTGACAGCACAATCCTGCTCTTATACAGTTCTAGCCAAGTTTGGGTTGCAGGGTCTGAACAGCCTTAGCACTGTTCAGTGTGGTTTTGTCATTCTTGGCAAGGCAGGGAACACAATGCATTGTGTATAATGGGTGTTTAATTGCTTACATAATAAATCTTTGCCTTGTTTGTTGCAACAGCTGTAACTGCTGTAAACTACTTACATCTCTGGATCAGATGATACTGATTGTTTTAAGATTACTGAATCTAAATTTAGGCTTCCCCCCCCAGTAATGTCTAGTGCAGACAAACATAGAATTCTGATGTGAGGTCATTCAATCAACTTTCCTTCAAGACAAGAATTTTGTGTATTGTAAATGATTTGCTTGATCATCTAGTATAATCTTTAAATATAACAAGTACATACAGAACATTTAACCATGGACTACTCACTGTTGCAAAGACATTTTTTTCTTTCATAGTGAGTTTTAATTTCTTTTTTTTTTTAATGCCATACCATTGCCTGCAATTATATTCCTTCTTGATTTATGTTAAAGAAATCTGTTCTTTTTGTTGTGGGTGTATATCTCCCTTAGATATTTGCAGTGTGCTTTCACACTTCTTTGCTTTTTGCTTAGTCAAGCAATGCTGTCCATATTTAGCTTTTAATCTTACCCAAAAAATCAGGTTATTTAATCCCCTCAGAGTTTTTGATGTTCTTATCAGAACTGCCCCAGATTTCCCTAACTTTCTACAGTGTCTCTATGGTAGTGAATGGAACTGAGCCTGGTGATTCAGGCATCACCAGGGCTGTGTTATGAGTGGTGATGTCATCAAAAATCATTTTGGCATCAATGTTACCTGCCAGGTACCCTGCTTAGGCAGGTGTGCGTGACAGTTTCCAGCCTGTCTGCCGTCACACTGGGAATCTGTCCTTTAATGGATTTTCTTTTGTCAGCCCGGTCTGTCTTTGGGCTCCCAGGTTTCCTAGGCTCCTCCTTCCATTCAGCGTGTAATCTAAAAACACATTAGGTTGCATCTTTCCACAGCAAATTTTCCTTGTGTTGGGTTATGATACCATTAGTGATTTTTGCATGTCCTCAGTGAAGATGGTTGTGCTTGCAGTTGCATTTTCCATGGGTTTGGATGCAGCATCATGACCTCAGGCAGGATGCTGTCTTCCAGTCAAGGCTCCACCACTGCCCTAACATCTTCTCACAGCCTGAGACCTTCCCACCTCAAAGACAGGCACATCAATTGTAAAATGCCATGAAATTAACTTCCAAAAGACAGTACAGAAGCAGGTGGTGATGTTCCAGGGTCCAAGCTGGGACACTGTGGGAGCAAGGTGGGCTGCATGGCCAGACCAAGAGTGATGACCAAAGAGGTTTGTCTGCCATGCTGTTTTATCCAAGTGCTCACTTTTCTTGTGCCTGCCAAATTTACCTAGGTCCTCTCTAGTGTAAGAAATTGCATGCCTACAAAATAGAGAACAACAATCCCAGATTCCAAACCAGGCAGCAGAAAGAACAAAAATCAGCTTCAGACCACACTGGTCTGGTGGGTGTGAGAAAGCTTGTCCCTATTCTCATCCCACCCCCTTCCTTCTTAGGTGGCATGATGGCTGGAGCTCTCGGCATCTCCACACTTCCTTTTAACAATTCTTGGTATTGTTCTGACTCTGTAGCCCCAGGCACAGGTCATCAGAGAAGGTCCTTCCTCCCTGCTGGGGAAGCTAGTTTGCTTGCAGTCTGCTGCTGTTGTTTGCTCAGCACAGTAGTTCTGGCTTCAATAACCTTCACACTCTACACACATTTCCAAAGACAGTCATGGTGCTGTGTAAATCTGACTCGTGTTTTCTATGCATATGTCTTTATTAAATTTACAACCTTTGGTTTTGCCCTGAGCACTCAATAAAGTCCATGCATGTCTTCATAATAAAACAAGTGACAGACGTGGCAGAGTGTTTCTGGTTTGCCCTTACACGTGTATGTCTACACACACATCTTTTATTAGTTGCAGGGTTCTTGTCATTTTTAGACTTGATAGGATAAATCTTAGTTGAAAATTTTTGGCTAAATGGCACTGTTACATCAAATAACGCCCTGCATGTTGCTGAGCTTTGTCTCTGTTTTCCAACCCACAGATTTCTCTCCCCATTGGACTGATTTTGAGCATACATAGCATTCCAAAAAAAAAAAAAAATTCCTATCTCTTGTAATATCAAGAAAAGTGCAGTTCTGTTTTCCTCAATTGTTAGTTTGATAACTAGTCAGAGCTTAATTAGAGAAGGTCTGAGCCTGTAACAACACAGGGTCAGATTTTGCAACTCATCTGTAGCACTGAAAGCTAGAAATAGCTTTTAGGTTCATGGAAATAGTGTATCTTGTTTTTAAATCATTTTCAGTAGAATCAAATAGCATCCAGTTTTTCTGTGACATATAACAACAGGGGTTTTTTTTAATTTTAATAGTTTTTGTTCAGGAATATAGCTTATTTGTACAAAATGGTGTTTTGTGACAGATAAAACTTATTTTCCAGGTGCCTTTCCTAACCTGAAGAAGCCTTTGGGTTTTTTTGTTTTTTTTTTTTTTTTAATAATACTTCTGATCTTGGCAGCTATAAAAATGCTTCCTTTCAATCAATATTTGTGTCCTGATGTATTCCTTAGGTCATGTTCTTTAAAAAACAGTAATAAAGTTTTCCTTAGACTGTAGGAATCAAGCACTGTGTTGTCTCATTGTGTGTTCCTGATTCTTGGCACCGTTGTTGTCCAGGCATCAACAATATAAATGAAGCCTAAATGCAAGCTCCTGCAGGATCAGACCCTCTAATAAGGAAGTCTGTGTATCTAGAATTGTCAGCAGAGACTTTTCAATGGGATGTATGTGAGTCAGGTCATAGGCACAAGGTTGTTTGCACACATCACATTTTTAGCATGGCTAGTTTGGACCTAGCACAGGCCCCAGGCTGTTTCCAATGTGCAGTTTGTTGTGGCTACTCTGTTTTACAGGGTAATAGTTCTGTCTGAAGGCATGATTCCCACCATATCTGATCAATCTCTACCTCATTTTACCACTTAATATGGATGTAGCCCAGAAGTTCTGACATGGAGATAATATTTTCTTTCATTTTCTTGTCACTCCTGACAAAACTGTGAGTTACACAGTTAATGGCATTTTTGAGCCCTGGGATTCAATGTTTGCAGACTTGTTGGTAAGTTTGAAAAATAATTTTATCTTTGAGGACAGTAAAATGAAAATAACAAAAGAACCCTGAAACTTGAGAAAACAGCTTAGGAAGTATGAGACTAATATTTCCACTGCTGTAAGGCAGGGTAAAAAACACCACCTTGGGACTGCAAAAATTTATGTCACACCAAGGTCTGTCCAATAAACTTGAAACAAAAAAATCTTGAAAGAACCTGAATATCATGAGAACAAGTAGTCTGACTGCTCTGTGTGGTTTGTGTTGCATGCCGAAGAGGGCACTAGTGATAGAAACAGGCTGCTGAAAACTTTGTTTTCTCCACAAGAAATTGGGACTGCTGTGTTGATGTGGGAACGTAAACCAAGCACAAAGCAATTGGTGGTTATTACAGATGAGGTGGAACTTTTGTGCCTGACTAGAAATGAGATCCTGTTTCAAAATGTGCACGGTACTTACATGTGTGCATTATCTCTGAGCTGCCTCTCCTCTAAGCAGGCATGGTGTACACAAGGTCTTGTGTGCTTATCTTGTGCTGATGGTTAGGTAAGAACCTGAATGTATCAGTCATGTTCTGATTCAGGCCTTCCACCTCTTTTTGCTTATGCATGAGTGTATATAGAAAAATTGGCATTATTAAGCTCTGAAGAAAGAGCAAAAAAACCAACTCAGAGAAGATAATGTAAGGCAGCAGAAAATAGGACACTCTGCTCCCTATACGCGTTATTTATCTCCATCAGAAATATGTGAAAATAAGCACTCAGTTTTCTCACCTTAGCAGCAACTTTGTGTGCTGACAGTGCTAGCTCAGTGCTGGTTCAGGTCCATTTTCCAGGTGCATTAAGGAATAGATTAAAAGCAGAGACAACGCTTGTAATACCAGCTGCTGCAACCTGGACTATTGTGTGGGTGCTGGGCTGCTGCTGGTGCAGTCCAGGTCTCGTCCTCCTGGACAAGGTGGACAGAGAGGGACACGGCGGCCAGGAGGGCTGTGCTAAAATCCAGCAGTAGAAACTAAACAGTCTGTGAGTTTGGTACTTTAAAAATGCTGTTCAGGAAAGACTCAGAGTGTTTATACTACAGAGCAAAGTCTTTCTGCTGGAGCGTGTGAGAGCCCTCCCCAGTGTTTTCTCCTCATAAGCCTGCACTGCTGATGGAGGTGGGCAGCTGAAAAGCCTGGCCTGCCCAGACCAGCACTGCAAGGCCAGGGTGGCAGGGGGTTGCTGTCACCTTGGCATCTCCATAGATGGGCTATGTAGCTCCTTCCTGCAATTTATATTGAAACTGATATTGCACCCATGTAGGTTAAAAATAACTGTGCCTGTTGTCTTGAGAATACCCATCTTCAGTTTCCAGAAGAGCTGCTTGCACCCACTAATGTTGCTTTTTTCCTAAACATAACCCTGTTCTGCACCCATGGGAAGATGGTGAGGATGTGCAAATGTTCACACATCCCTGCCAGTGAGGAGAGGCCCTACCTGTGCCCATGGTCCCCTGGGAGGAGGTGGTTTGTGGTGATGTGGTATCCCCTTGGCGGTGATTTGTGGTAGTGGGTGTCCCCTTGGTATGGGGAAGCATCTCCTTGTGCCCTGGGGAAGACCTCTGTGTGTGCAGGCATAAGTCACCCTCCATGCTGTGCCACTGTGTCACATTTCAAATTAAAGTCATGGTTTTTTATCTTTGTTCCATCCAGGCTCCTGGCACTAGTTCCTTGCTGAGTTCATGTGTGCCATCAAACAGAGTTTATGGCTCGTACCTTTTTCTCTACTTACATTCTTTAAAGTGAAAGCTTGTTTTTCTTACCTGCCACTGCTTCTGACCTCTGGTAATCTTACCATATTTCTTTGTATTAACTGATGTTTACAACTTCTTTTTTTTTCTTTTTTTTTTACCAGTTTCAATTTTCTGTGACTTTTTCCAGGTCATTAGTATGAAACTGAATTAAACTGTTTGTCTTGATTTTCATAGCTTGAAAATACTTATCCTGTTATAATTTTACAGCCATCCTTAGTCTATTTGCTTATGCTTATATTTAATCAGATTTCAAATAAATTGTGTCACGCACTAATTGTGGCCCAGTACACACCCTCCCGGTCCTGAGATTATGGGCTCAGTTTGGTGTTTAGAAGGATTTTCCAGGCCATTTTTTGGCAAGCTGATCCCAAAACTGATAACATGGTTTAGTTATATTGTTTGCAAAATGTGGCCAGTGTGGTTTTTTTAACCTGGTCTTTACTCATAGTGTCACTTACGATTGATATTTGTAAAATTATACCTAAGAGAAATGAGAAGCATAACTGCTCCTAAAGTACTTGTTTTTAGCTTTAACAGCAGTGGTGTTTTTGAGGAATAGATCTGGATCTGGAAGTTCAGTTGGAATAGTCTGGGTTTTTTTCCTTGATTTAGCTGTTTGATAAAACTCAAGTTAAACGAAATCCCCAGTAAGCAGTATCCTGTGCCATGTGCAGTAAATCGACTGCTTTTGAACACATCAAAAAACTGGAAATGCTAAGAGAAAATGGTTCTTTTATTCTTCAAAGATTAGGTTTTCTCGCTATTTTCATGATTATTGAACATCTTAGAAAGCTTGGATAGGAGTCTTTTTTTGTTGTCCTAAAAGACGCAATGCCTTCCAGTCAAAGCAGGAGGGTGAACAACTGCTTTGTTTTGCATTATCTGTGAAACATAACACATGCTCCTTCTGCATGCTTACTGCAGAATTAAACATCATCCTCTGACAGAGAGCTCAAAAACAAATGGATCCTTCACAAAAAATCAATAGGCTGGGATTGCTGCTAGGATAGCTAATGTCCCTTACCAATAACCTTCTATATTGTGTACTCAGCTTTAGAATTAAATTTGCTTAGCTCCATTGGAGTTTTTCGTTATTATTATTATTGCTTCCATGTTTCTCCCAAATTACATCTGAAAATGTAAGTGTGCATGTCCAAGCATTTACCGGGTCCTGCTGGTAGAACAGTGGAAAACTTGGAATATTAAATGAAATTACACTGTATTTGTTAATGATTATTTTTCTCTGATTATAGACCATGTTTAAATCTATTACAAATGTGTAGAAACCCCAGTGGAAAGAAGTCAGAAAATTAATAGCTTGCTCCTAGGAGGTTTTTTCTCATTAATATTTTTCCTTCTATCCCTAGTACTGGGGCCTTTCAGTACATTCCCATTTGGTATGAGTCACACCAAGAAGGAGGACCTGAAATAACCAGCTGTCACTGCCTTCTGTTAACTCTGAAAGAATTTTTTGCCCACCTGGACACTACCGGGCAAGTGAAGTATCAGCTTTTCAGTTTTGCTCAGGGCAGAATCACCTATTACCAGGGAGGCTGCTTCCAAAACCCTGCCAGTCAGCATGGCAGAAGTTCACCAAAGTCCTCACAAGGGCACTAGGTACTGACCTGACAGCAAGGTTTTGGCTCATGGGATCACTCTTCCCAAGCTCATTTCCCAGTTTGATGTGCAGCATCGCTCTGATCAGGACATCCCTCGATGTTTGCTTCCCACTGCCCTGGCAGAGCCAGCATGGGCCATCACAGGGGGAGCAGCAAGCCCTGCAAAATGGGATGGCAGCATGGCCCAGGTGTGCTCAGTCACAGACCCAAGGTGAGCAAGGAGCCCAATTGCCTTCAGACCTCTCCAGTCACTGCCAAAAGATGGGCACCGCAGACCATAAGGCACCAAGAGTCACTTCTGAAAGCAGGTCTCCTTTATGTACGACAGGAATAAAAAGGGAGTGAGGAGCAGATGCAGTGTAAGTGGGAGGCACCTGGATTGCATCCCTGGATTGCAGTAAGGTGAGCCAGGGCTCACATGGAGACAGTGAATGCCGTGGCAGCTGTAGCATTCATAGCAGCAGAGTGGCCAGGGCAACTTCGCACTTGTAAGTCTGACCTGGAATGCTTACAGGGCACTTGTCAGCAAAATAGGTGGCTAAGGATGCCGGAAACTAGAAAATAAACTCCACATCTCTTTGTCAAAGAAACTTATTCCAGACTGAAGGATAGTCTGGAATGGAAGGAAATGCTGTCTAGCAAATGTAGTTGGACTTCAGAGGAGCATCTCACTCAGTGTCACGCAGGAAACCATCCCCTGTGCTGGAGGAGGTGGCACGTGGCAGTCAGAGGGCAGGCAATGTCCTGTAGTACAGGAGTATCCAGCCAGGTACAGCTTGCTGATAGGAGTTTCTAAAAGGTTGATCTTATGGTCAGTTTTATTTTGGGGATGTTTTAGGGTCTAGAGTACAACCTGCAGAGTAACATTTTAATGGTTTTTGCAGCACACACAATGCTGAAGTGCACTGCTCATGAATGGGAAAATCAGAGTACCAGAGAGGCAATCTAGACGACCTTGAGCAGAACAGAATTGTTTTGCAGTGACATGGAACGGCCCAAAAATGAGCAAAGAGGTCACTCATGTAGAGATTAATAGCAAAAGTATTTGCTGTTAAATGGCATATCACTGGTTATTGAAGAGGGGCAAAGAAAATTTCTCAGTGTACGAGGCATGTGACCAGTGAGGCTGTAGTTGCATCTTTTCTGCAATACTTTGTACAGTTCTGGTCCCCATGGTACAGACCAACCACGTATTTCTTGGACTGAGTTCAGGTACAATGGGGGAGAAGAGGACATTTTTTACTAAGGGCCAAGACAACTTGGCTTGCTTAGTGTAATAAAATGGATGCTGAGAGGAGATACAGCATCTCTTCAGAGTTACTGCAGGAAGCAAACTTGGGAGGGGAAGAAAAGGATAAAGCTGGTACTTACATAAGTGCAATAAAGATAAATTTAGCTTGGAAACAGCCAGCCAGTCTGAGGGGTTTGGAAGAGACAGCCTGAGAGAGCATTTCAAGTTTTGTGTCCTGGTGTTTAATTGCAGAATCAAAATTTGCCATTCAGATAAAAATGGCAAAGGAGGAATTGCAGAATATTTACAATGAATGTTAGTTGATTTGTGTTTTGTTTACAATTGCTTAACTGCAGTATGCAGCAGATTAGCTATTAGCTAAATCCCTTGTACATGGAGATATGAGGACGGGCCTCTGTGGTAAGTGGAAAAAATAAAGATAATGCACAATTTGCACAGTATGGTAATGAAGTCCAGCACACTTTCTTGTGGGTATGAGTAGCAAACAGGATGCTCATACGCATAAGAATGTCAGATGACACATGATTTTTCAAAGGTGTAACTACTGTCTCATTTGAAAAAGGATTATGTGACTTTTTAGAGAGATCGTTTAAAAGTCAGTGTCTCAGACATTCTTCTAATATGCACCCAGCAATGCCTGTTTCCAGAGCTGGGTGAAGGATGAAGAGGAGTATTGATGAAACATAACTTATTAAATATATTCTTCTGCTTCCGTTTTACTTCAGCTTTTAATAAGTAAATGCAACAAACTGCAGTTAACCTAAGTCATTATTACAGCCTTAGACTTTTGAAATTTTAAGTATCTTATGTTTCTTGTTCATTTATAGCTGGTAAATGTGTCAGAAAAAATCAAGAGAGATTTTATATGTTGCTTTGCATTAGTATTAACTTAGCTGATAAGGTTGTAACTACTGATATGTAGTGGGCAACTGAGCTTCAGAAACTCAATTTATGTCTTTTTTGAGGGGCAAGAATCACACTATTACATTTGAGATCAGACAGTTTGGTGGCTATCTGACCTTTTGTTACTGACTTTAAAATACTGTTGTCATGGATAGCCTGCCTTTATGGGACTGCATCAAAAACAGAAAAGAAAATTCAATATGATTAAAGTTATTTCTTAATTTCTTAGCTGTTCCAGTAATAGCTGGCATCAGTGGTCAAATTTGCTCATACTTCCAGTTTGGATATTGCTGCCTTCACATTGCAGCTACGTGGATTTGTTAATGCCTGCACTGCCAAATGAAAGAGCTTGTTGACATTGGTAATTGGCTCTTCTAGCAGAGTGTGGGTTATTATCTGGAGAGACAAGGTCAATTCACATCTAACCTTCTTGAAAGACACTGGCCCGCGCTTAATGTTTCATGCAAGGCATGATTCCCAGATTACATTGTTGCATGCTCTCCAAAGTCAGTAACTTTTATTTTAATGTCTGGTCACCAGAGCTAAACAGAGCAGTGGTTTGACCATTACTGTAAGAAAAATGCAGCCTCTGGCTTCCTAGCAGCCTGCTGTAAGTATTTTTCAGCATCCTTAGGAGGTGTTAATAAATATCATTCAGATACTAAATTAAAACCCAGCAATGTGACGAAATGAAAGTATGGTACAAGAAAAAGATATTTCAAAGTGTAAATCAATATGCTTATAATTATAGAAATTGGAGTGTGCTAAAATGCTACATGAGATATGAAATTTAATCAGTTGAAGTGTACAACCTTGAATATGTATCACAGCATTTTTTTGAATAGAACTATGATTTTTCTTTTGCCTCTAACTTACATAACACCATTTCTGTTATACAGCATGTTCTGAGTTTGGAGTTTATTTGCTTGAAATATGTGTCACTTTGTATAGGAAATGTAATACCTGTAAATTCAATTGTTAGTGAGGATATAGGTACTATTGCTTGTGGCAGGAAAAAAAAGGATTTTCAGGTTATTATATTTTGTTGTTACTATATACAAATACAAGTTTATCTGCTTATCAGCTACCTGTCTGCACATAGCTCTGAATGCAATAGATAGATGCTGACTGTTGTTGAACAATGGGTATCATTGAGTTTCTCTTTATTAATCTAATTGTTAAGATAATTTTGTCACTTTTTTTCTAAAGTTGCAATTTACTCTAAGTTTTCCTTACAGACCTTCCATTGTCCTTCATCACTAATTCTTACTTTCCAGGGAGAGCTCACAACTTCTTTTTGTTTCTGAACCTCTTTGAACACACCTCATTTCACCCATGATTTGTTTCTGCAGGATCTTCTGTGTGTCTCAGTACATCCCTTAGTCTCATTCTTCTGTAAATTTCTAGAAACTGCTTTTCTTCTGGATCATTTATAGTTATGGTGTCTAAATACCACAAATGGGGTGACCACAGGCAGAACTCAACACTTCAGCTTCTCTGCCTTAATTTTTTCTCAGTTCACTTCATTCTTCCCCTTTCTCATTCTTACTTGCCCCAAGGACATGCCTGCATTTTGATCCTTTCTCCCTCCCTTCACTTCTGAGCAGAAGGGCACAGTAGAGAAGGTGGCTCCTTTAGAGGAGGACCTCACTGAACCAGTGGGCCCTAATCATCAGTCAGGGGTGCTACCTGGACTGGACTCTTTTTAATCACATCTGCTTTGAGAACCTTTACCACTCACTGAATTAGAGAGCATCGCCTCAACTTTCGTGAGCGATATTTTCTAGTTTTGTTGGATGAACAATTTTTTACCAAATCTAATCCAATCACCCCAGAAATCTGCAGATTAAGAAAAAGAATGGACAGAAAAGCTTACTTCTAGAGATCTGGGGATGCTTCTTTGCACTGGAGAGAGCTGTCAGTGTGCTGTGCCATCCTGTGGTGGATATTGCCTATCCCAGGCATCTTTCCTCATAGTACTCGTGCACCAAGATAACAAAAGACTAACCTACAGTGAAAAACGAGGTAAAAAAGTGACGAATCACATTGCTTCTTGCTTTTAATTTGAGGACCAGGCAGTACCTCAGCACAGCTGGGAGAACTTGCATGTTTTGCCACATGGGTGGTACAACAAAGTGAGTCATGACAGCATGCTTCTCCAACTGGCGAGCTCCCCGGCCACATCCCGGGTGTTTTCCTGATGCTTCTCTGTTCCTACTGACCCTGCCAAGCCCCATGGCTTCAGCACAGCAGAGCCTGTGCTGCTGCAGGTCATGGACCCGCAGGCTGCACATCATCTTCCTCAGGAACCAGTGCTGTCTGGCTCTGCAGTCTCATATGTCATTGACAGCTGTGATTTTGCATCATGATCTCCTCTTGCAAAAGCCCTGGGTGAAACACGGATTGTTCCCTGTGATTCCTTGTCACTTATGGGAGATCAGTGGTGTGAGACAGGCTATAAAGTCCATCTGTGAAGGAGAGAGTAGCTTTTCTTTGTCTGAAGCAGAGCCAGGAGCAATACATCAATGTCCATACATATTTAACTCTGAGGGCTGACTCAGAATTTGTCTTTCTGAGGTGTAATTTTGGAAGTTGATGCTTGGAAGTCATTTTTCTTCACTGAGTATAGCTGCTATCAGAATGTCATTGGTGGTCCTGTTGTTTTGCCTGTGTTTTTGCTGCTTGTAGAACAGTTAATTCAATGCTTTTCTGAAGTCTCTGGTAAAGTTTTTGTGTTACCATGACACAAATACGAAAATAGAAGCACTGTTGTCAGGGTGATGAGGCCAAATTATTACCACCCTGTTGTTCCTGTTTCAGTAAGAAAAGATAAGAGAATTTTGGTGGTTTTTGAAATGTTGTGAAATGAAACTTTCAGTTAAAAGTTTTAATGTTGTTTTAAGTAATGAAGGAACAACAGCAAAACAACGGCCAAAGTAATCACAGGCAAATTCACGAGGTAGAACAAATTGAACAGATAGCACTGAAAATAGATTTGTCCTTCAGCTTCTGCTAGGGGCAATAGTGAGAAGGAGGAGAGGGTTTTGTAATGATGAAAACCACTTTGATATTGTTATTTGAAATAGCTGCAAGCAGAAGCCATAGATAATAATAATCTCCAAACTGTGGAGGTTGAAAGCGCCGAGAAGCCAAGAATGACTGCAGCTGCCTTGAGTGGTGGTGGAACAAAGCCACAGAGTTGTGAATAGTTTATGCAGATTGAATATAACCAGAGTTGAAATGTGCAGTCATCAGGTTTGAGATCCAAGAAGCAGGTGGCACACGTGTCTGTGTCAGGATTTTGGAGGGGTTTCCTGGCATGAACCAACTCAAAGAATCACAGACTAAAGAAACAGTTTTGATATCTGTGTTTAGATAAAACAAGTGGTCCATCCCTTTGAACACAAGACTACAGTCTTCTCAAAACATTCAGTGAAGCAAATTGTTTCTGTTTTAAAATAGTGCTTTAGAACTCAATGCCACTTTTTTTCCTGGAATTGCTAAATGGAAGCTAATGACACAGAGGAAATTATTTCCAAGTTTTGCAACTGGCAGCCTTTACCAGAGGATTCATGAGCTTTTCAAATACATTTTTATTTAATTTAAATTGTGGCTTGTCAGGAACTGGGCAACCAAATGTATAGAGAATGTGGCCAAGGTAGGCATATTTAGAATGGTGTATGACCTGATTACAGCTTGCAGATCTCTTTACTGTTTTTAGAAAAAAATCTGCATTGAAAATTTCACCAGTGTTTTTCTTCGGTATTCTTTGCAGAAAATGACCACATAATTATTTACCTTTTAATTGCTCTGCAGCTTCAATGGTCATTTAGTGATGGGATTTATTAATTTATATTAATCTTAAATACTGAAGAAACAGTAACAGTATTGAATAAACAATCTTGTGACTTCTGAGGCATTTAAATATTTTTCTATAGCAAATGAAAAACATTAAAAAACCAAGTATATTGATTCTGGATCTGAAAGCAGCTTTGTTCCTTCTTGACTAAAGGAACGATTTATTGGTGAATTAGCAAATTATGAGATCAATAATTTTTTCCTATTCCTAAGAAATAACTTAATATATGCGTATATATTATATATATGTATGGTCCAATGCAGGATCAAGTCTAGGAAGTGTCAGCTGTGCGGTTTTCTTTCCATTTCCCCTTTCAGTTGCCAGCTTAAATAAAAGCTTATCAGATACTGAATCAGTATGAAATTGTGAGCCAAGGCATTGATCCATCTTCCTTAAACCTTTTCATTATAAATTCTGTTATTAGAAATTAAAATCTTGGTATGCTGTCACTTCAGTCCACTTTCCTTACCTGCATATTCATACTGATCATTAGCTATTCACTGCATGTGTGTGTTTAATAACCATTCTGTAATGCTGCCTCTTTTTTTCCCGTTTTTCACACTTTAGTTATTCCACTTGGAAATGAGTAAAGCTGCCAAAAGATTAAAGAAATGGCTTCTTCATTATTTAGGTAGTGATTGCTCATCACTGGTCAGATGAGTGGATTGGGATTTAGGTGACCACATGTCAATATCTACAGTTTTAACATATGTGTCTAAGATCAGCCTCCCAGGTTCCCTTTATGGAGACAATGGAGACCAAAAATGCATTTTCAGGGTGCACTGTCATCCCAAGTAAAGCTTCTAAAACAGAACAGATGATTTGCACCCCAGAAATGCCAGGTTTAGTTGATTGTAAATGGAAATAAGACTAACTAGCTTAGATGTTGGCTTTGTAGGTGTCCAAAGATAGAAGATATAATCCCATCCCTGTGCTCAAATTAATCATAAATGCCCACAGATTCTGTCCAATGACACTGTTAGTGGGAATGTTCTGTGACTGAGTTTTTTGATATGACAAAACATAGTGCAGTGGTCATCATGTACTGTTCAGCACAAGTACCAAAAGAAATACAGTCATGTTAGGACTACTTTTCAAATGGATAAGATTACCCTGCTTTTCACCTTGACTAAGTAGCACCAGGGAAGTAGCATGTTCACATTCTTTTTAACAAATCAGTTTGGCAATTGCATTAATACTCTGATTGTAGACATACAGAGATGGTGTTTAATAGTTATATTGGCAGATGAATGTAATGTCCTTGACCAGATTAGGTCCTGCTGTGCAAAGCAGCATATATCAGATCGGTATTATTGTTACTGTTATTGTTGATAATAATAATTATAATAATAACAATAATAATAATAATAGTAATAATATTCACCAGTTCTTTTCCAAGTAAGCTCACAAGGAGTTTATAAACATTGAAAAAGGAGGAACCTGAATGGAGGTAGCTTTATTGAGGAGTAACACATGGTGAGGTACTTTTGCATTAAAAAGGGTTAGAAAAAGTGGCAGATGTTGAATGCCAAAACATTTTTTAGATTCTGTAGTTAATTTAGGATATTGCCTTAACAGTGATTTTTCCTGTGTGTTTCTCCTCTTAGGATGATTTCCAGCATGCAGCCTCAGAAACCAACTGGGAGTCAGTCACAAGCTCTGTCTCAGTAAGTAATTTCTCACTGTTTTGCCCATGGATGGATTGATAGGGTGGCTTGAATCCAACTTAATGAAATGACATCTGCACAGAGAAACCATGTATTCACCTTTTAAAGAGGATGAATAAAGTTTTTATCCAACTGATACTAGATTAAAACAGTATGATTTTAGGGATAAAAGATTCAGGATTTGCCCTTAGCTGTTGTAAGCATGTGACACACCCACTGGGAAACGTTTCTTGCTTTCAAATTCATCCTGCCAGTATGAAAATACAAGATATAAACTTAAAATTTTTAATCATGGAACATCTTGACTTACATGACAGACTATGGATAAAGCAGGCTGGTAGGAAAATGGATCTGGCTTTTCACTGTCAATACTGTGAATATTTTTTTAAGTGTTTCCAATAAAATATTATATCTGAAGTCAGATATAGTTACTCCATATTCAGCAGCAAATTGCAACTTGGGAGAAAAATTAAGAAAGAAAAAAACCCCAAGTAATCTAATAAAAAAAAATTAATTTTCATTACATGTGATTTGTACCACTGGCAAAAAAATCTCTTCTCTCTGCCATTTCGCAGAGCTGGGGAATGGCATAGAAGCATGAGAATTCATAATATGGGCAATCCTCTTTTGTGTGCTTTGTTGCCTCTTCAGCACCACGTCAAGGTTCTTGTTAACTCCTCTCAGAACACATGAGATGGGGGTAAGTGCTTAAAGCAGGCTTGAGACCGATGTCTGAAGCATTCATGGAAGAGAGCTTAGTGGTAGCACCTTTGTTACAGTAGCTACTAGGAGCAGCTGGTGAAGGAGCAGTAAATAAAATATGGGTCAAGGGTCTAATCAGTGTACTGATCAGGGTCCAATCAAGGCAGCAAGTAGAGAGAAAACTCTGTGCTGCCAGAATTAGAAGATGTTAAGCCAATCTCACTTGTGTTTACTCTTGAATTTGCAAATGACACTTGCCCTTCATGATACGATTCACTAATTGCCAGGAACCAACTGTGCTGAAAGTCTTGAGGAGTGATGTTAGCAGGGCTGAGATCTACTGGATGTGCCAAGCAGGAGATGCTACAACAGTTTTACTAAAAGACACAAATTCATTTTTCATTCTAATGTGGGCTTGGGAAAAAAAAAAAATCCATGTGATGGACTATTTTGTTTAAAAATATGGTACGCTGATGTTTGAAAAAGTAAGCCTAGGGCTCCCCCATCAGGTAACGATGTAAATGAGACTAAGCCTATGGTAAACACCATGTTAGTTAGCATCCCTAACATCATAAAATGCACAATATACCAAACAATAACCCAGTATCCTTTTCAAATTGAAAAATCAAGTTCCTGGTTTTCTGCATCTTGTTTTTTTCTGAAAATTTGTTTTTAATATGTTTCGGCTAAGGAAGTTCAATACAAATATTACAGGTAGCAAGCTGATGCCCAAGGTCACATGGAAACCAAAGGTAAACCAGAAGAAGAACCTCAGTTTCATTGGTTTTCCCATGTCATTCCCTGTCTAATAAAATACACTTTCTTCAGGACATTGTACCCACAAGTCCTTTTCTATCCTCAGAGAAAAAAAAAGGCAGGGAGATTGAATAATTTTTCACAAAGGCACCAAGGAAAATGTCTGAGGATGTCCATCTTCTTCAGTGGAGAAAGATTCAGGGATTCTGTTATGATCTTGAGAGGCAGAAGGACAAACTCAGACCTGTCAGTCTTGAACAAGGCAACATACAATTCTGCTGATGCTCAGGCAGCATGGCAGGTCTGAATTTCTTCTCTCAAACCCACAAGTAACCCAAAGACTCATTTTAGGACATAGGCCCATTACAACCCTCAGAATGAAAATTTTAGAGTGAGCAAATTCTTTCTTCCACGTCTGAGGTCATATTACAGTCATATTTTGGTTTAGGGTTTTTGTTTGGGTTTTTTCTCAGAAAGTTAAAAAAAATGCTTCTGCCCTTAACCCATCATGGCAAACTCAGGGGAAAAAAAAGAAACAAAATCCAACTCCTTATAAGGGTAGTTTCCATTATATGTAAAGTAATTTTATGACCAAGAAAAAACTGTGATGCACATTGAATTGCCTGTCAGCCTCACAATAGAGAGAGGAAAGTGAAAAGAATGAGTGAACAGAAATTAAGGGCAAGAGCACATACCAAAAAAAGATACCTTTGTGTTCCAGTAAATTAAAAATGTATTCAGTGCTTTTAAGAAATGCAAAGGAGGTAGACAATGTGGAAGACCTTGGCTCTTCATTGCTTCTTACATTTCTTCTTTCCCCCTCTTTGGATGTGATCTCAGAAGTCAGATTACGACGAGCACAAACTCTCCTAAAGCCAGCGCCTCATTCTTGGCAGGACAAAGGAAAGGCAGTTGGGTTGGCAGCTTTGAAGTTGCTTTTGGGCCTGTCACATGATGTTGCTGCCAGGAGGCTATCTCAGCTGTTGAAATAATTCCTCTTGATTTGGCTGTCACTGAGAAAAAGTTAAGCTTTCTTCTGTGTTTGAACAAGGCTGCACAAATCTCTTGAGTAGGAGCTTTTATATGAAAAGAAAATGGGGAATCCCAGCTGCCTGTATGAGTTTGAAATGCCCTGCATATTCACAGCTTGACCTCCAATTCTCTAATGAAATGTACAGTTGAACATGTGGGAAAAAACCTCCGGCATTTAGTAAGCCACACGCCTGTGGCCTGATTTTTATGCTCCTGTTCCTTCAGCATCCTTGCACCATCTCTCTCACTTTGGAAAGGCAGTCAGGGTCTGATCTTTTCCTGCTGGACTGCCGTGAGCTCCACCAAGCTCTTCTCAGTAAGCAAGTAGCATTTAGGTGCCTTTTCCTTTTGTAACCTCAGCAGCTGTGTTAGCACACTGCATGACACTGGCTGCAGCACCGTCTCTCCTGCATCATTGCTTTAGATAACAACCCTGTGTTCACTTTGCTGGTGCGAGCTTTTCGACTGCTGGGACTTCCATCTCTCTGACAGTCTCTATTCCAAGCCGTGTAGAAGTCAGCAGAGAGGCTTCAAGGTGTGCCTTCCTTTTTAAGGGGTCATGAATTTTTACAGGCCTCTGCACCATGTCTTTTTGGCACTGCACTAGAGGCATTGCAGTCACAAGTAGGGCCCACTGAAATTTCTTGGGCCGTTGGTGGTAAGCTGTAAAATGCAGCTATGCTTGCTTGGCTGCACTGTTGTTATGTGTGCTGTTCTTCTTTTCTTCCTGATTTTTAATAATTTGGACTGTGCATATTTTCAGCAAACATTATTCAGGAAAATGTCAAGAATTGTTAGTTTTGTGATATATCTTACCATTAAAGACAAGTGTTTTGTTTTAAAAGACATATGTATACTTTAAAACCATTATAGGAGGAATTGAAGGACACAATCCTGCAAACAAGTGAGTGAATTTACTCAAATGAGTTTCAAATGAGTTGACCCTCCCATTGCGACCCAAGCGAGTGAAGTTAATCACAAAGATTAATAGTTTAACGTATGCATTTACTTGGGAGATGAGGCAAAACAAATATTTTGGGAAACCATTAGTTTTAACTGGCATATTTCTGCTGCATTACTTCCAAGCTGGGTTTTAATGAAAGAATTTAGGTTTGTAGGGTTTCTCCCCAATGTTTTAACTTACAGGACCAAACAATTCATATGCTATAGTATGCCTGTTGTTGGACAAAATTGATTATAGTCCTTTGGAAAGTAAGAGATTTGCATTAATAGTTTTTCTTGTACATATTTTACATGCTATTTGGCCTTGTGCTTGGAAAAGGGAAAAAGTGATATTAGGATAGTGGATATTGTGATTCTAAATTAAGAATTTTAAAAATCTTTCAAGTCCTCTCCAATAGAACTGAAAATGCTGCAATCATTCTGTTGAAGTCAAATTGTGCCAGAAGTTCAGTGAGAACACTCAGAGAATGGTACTTGGTCCTTACTGGTGGAAAATAAATATTCCATTTGATATTATGATGTAATTGTGAGGCTATCACTACGTTGGTCATCCGAATATTTTTTTATTGCATTTCTGAGATCATAGAATTAAAGAATAGCTTGGGTTGGAAGGTTCCTTAGAGATCACGTAGTTGCAATCCCCTTTTAGTGGGCAGGGATGCCTTTCATTGTACCAGGCTGCTCACAGCCCTCTCCAACCTGACTGAACACTGTCAGGGATGGGGCATCCACAGATTCTTTCATCAACCTGTTCCAGTGTCTCACCACCCTCACATCGAAGATTTTCTTCCTCAAATCTAATCCAGACCTACCCTCTTTAATTTTAAAGCCATTCCACCTTGTCTTATCACTACCTGCTCTGGTAAAAAGCTTCTCTTCATCTTTCTTGTAGTCTCCCTTCAGGCATTGGAAGGCCACAGCTACGTCACCTTTATGCCTTTTCTTCTCTAGGCTGAACAATTTCAATTCTCTTAGTCTTTCTTCCATCCCTCTAATCATCTTGATGTCCCTTCTCTGGACTCATTCCAGCAGATCCCTGCCCTCCCTGTGCTAGGAGCCCAGAGCTGGATGCAGCCCTGCAGGTGGGGTCTGAGCAGAGCAGAGGGGCAGAATCCCATCCCTGGCTCTGCTGCCCACGCTGCTTTGGATGCAGCCCAAGATACCATCAGCTTTCCTGGCTGCAAGCACATTGCCAGGTCATGTCCAGCGTCTCACCCACCAGCACACACAAGATCCAAATATCATGTTTTTTTCTGTTTGTTTAGTAAGTTTTATTTTAAGTAAAAGGTCAATTCAATGTCAATTCATCAGTGTTTTGTAGTACATTTAATTTTGGGTAATAAAGGGCCATTTTTCCAAGTCTTTAACCATGCCAAATTTGTTGTTCAAATTGACCAGAGAAAGATAGTCTAGTGGACTTTTTGCATTTGTCTTTCTCTGCTGTGGTTTCTGATCTGCCTCATGTGAAATAACCAACATATCTGGCATCTCAATTTCTGTGGCTGTGGCCATCACAGTGTTTTCAAAAGACATTCATTACATCTTTGTAAATGTGCAAACCATTATTCCCTTTGGGCATTGCCTGTAAATACTGACAGTCCACCAGTGGCAGTGCTTCTGCTCCCTGCATCTCCTCTGGGATTTGCTTGAGAATTTCTTGGTACCTCTTCACAGGTATAATAAAGTCCTGGCCCAAAAACTTGAAAAGATGGCCCGAAGTAACTGTTTCACTCAATAATGAAACAAGCTTGTCAATAACTGTTTTCAGTTGTTTAAGTGGTGCTGTAATTCATGCCAAGTGCACTGAGATGTATGTCACTCTTAGGGGGTATCCTATCCCTCTCCATCAGTGACTGACCCTACGCTCACGGCGGAGGCACTGGATCAGACCATTGCCGCGTTCGACACGGTGGAGGATCTGCTCAAACACTTCAACCCAGACTCCTGGCAGGAAGACCTGGAGAATCTCTACACAGACAGTGGGCACCATTATCGAGGCAGGAGCTACCACGACAGGAAATCCAAAGGTAGGAACAGTCTTTGGGACATACTTATGCATACTTTGGGACAAGAACAGGATATTCCTTCACTCTTCACAGGAAAATCCATCAATCAGGTATTATGTTCTGGTGATCATGTTCCTGTTGGAGTCACAAGGTGAGGTACCACCTGTTAAAACCAGGGATGTGTCATTTAATCCTTAATCAATTTCCAGATAGGATCTCACTTGAGAAATCAGACTGAAAACTGCCCTTTTTCATGATAAATTCACAAATAAAAACATATGCCCACATGTAAAGACAGATGGTTCTCCGCTTTACCCTCTTAAGCATTGCTTCGTGTGTAAAGCATGGAGTTCCTAATTACCTGTGTTATCATCTTTCTTTAAATACCCTGCTTAGGGACTGTTCTCTGCTGAGTGAGGAATAATCACTTTTATCACATTGTGCTTAGGGAAGCATCTGGTGCAGACACCTGTATGTGCAGCTGGTTTTTTTAGGACATGAACATCTCACTGTTTTTCATTATGTTGGCAGGGAACATTATGATGGTTTAACATCTTTGTCTGTAATTCAGCAAAGCACACATTTCTGGGTTATGTGTCTTGTTTCCTTCTGTTAGTTCAAATCATCCACCAAGTGGTAAAGCAGAGGGGCATTTAGCTGGCAGTACAAAGCCATAATGATAAAGAAACACTACTGAGAAGACACAATTGTGCTCTGGGGTAACCATGCACTGAAGAGCCTGATGAAATTGCCCTTCATGTGCAGTACAGATGTAGGAGGTCTGTTAGGATTCTCCAGGATGACAATCACTGTAGTGTTCACAGATCTGGAGTGAAGAATTTTATTTGATTTCTCTTATTCTCATCTATTTTCAAGTTGTGTACTCACATGCATTCTTCTTTATAACTTTAAAATTATAATTCCTAAATCACAGTTCCAATTCTGTGCGATTGGACCATTGTACCATTTATTTACACCTCTGATCCCATCCAGCTGTACCTTAAGCATGTTCTAGGGAGGGAGAGAGAATTGTAGTTCTGTGTTCGTATCTTACTTGTTATCAATTTATAAGGCTTTACTCTTAAAAGACATATATAGACTGCATCTCTATTAGGGAAAACTTTTTAACAAGTGTTCCCAGGCTCTGAAATACAATCACCATATTGCTAAATTGTCAGCCTGGTCATTGCTGGGCATGAACCAGGATCTGCCAGAGGCCATCTGCCATTCATGTGTCCACCTTGACTGGAGAGTAAGAGATGAATGGTAGGACTGTGGGCTGTCTCATGGCTGTTGTCCTTGGAGGACAAGGAGAATAACCTCAGGCACATACAGTGCATTAGTAGACACAGTACTGCTAAACAGTTTCCAAGACAAGTTGGCTTTCTTTGTTTCTGGGCTCAGCACTTCAAAGGAATATGCAGGTAAAGCCCTGAGCACTCATTCAGCAAAAAGTGAATCCCTTTACTCCCTTTTGACACCTCAGAAATTTCAGGTAACCACCACAGATTTTGTTGGGGAAAAACTTAACCTAAATGTCGCTGCATGACTTTCAAGAGTGGTGTGATCTCTGTGGGTTGTGTGGAACATGATCTGTGTGTCCCTTATTCATCCAGGCTGGATTTGGCAGCAGTAGATATGGATAAAAAATAAACGAAGGGCCTATTCTGTTTTTAATAAAAGCTGATTAGAATCTGGTTCCCCAGAAATCATTTCATTCTCAGATGCATAACATTTTCTCCATTTATTATAAATGTAATTCAGCTTCTTGTGTAGCAAGAAGCTAAATATTTTTTCCAGTTACAGTTTTAATACTTGTTTTATTTTAATAGGATTTTTTGGTGGTGGTGATTTGGTTACAGGAAAAAGAAAAAAAAAACCTTTTATAACAGTTTTCCTTTTATTTTTAAACTAAAGGCCAAATTCCCTAACAGTTAGCAGCTCTCTGGGCTAACGCACCTCACCACAATGAAATCTTTTAAAAAATTCAGTTAAGAATTTTTATTTAGTCATAAACTTCTGACAAGATTAAAGACTTGTTCTTGGATGATGTGAGGAGTAAGGAATAGCTATAACCAATCCTTAAATTAAAATGCTTGGTGTCTTTTAAATACAGACAGTGTGGGTCTCTGAGGAATGTTTGTAGGCACTGGGCTAACCTTGCAGCAAAGAGAGCAGTAGATTATATCATAATTTATTTCAGATACCTATCTGTTTCGGCTTAGAGCTTGGGGTTTTTTTTGTTATCCTAAGTTAGAAGAGCCCTGAGGCAGGTAAGAACAATTTAATGTAATCTCTGCCTATCTTTCACAGCATTTTCAGATCACACCATATAAATGGTATATATTAATCACTAATAATTTCACTCCTATCCAACCTTCTGCCCATACCAAACTCTGGCACAAAATTGAGCTAAAAGAGGTACAGTTGCTGAATACTAATTCCGATAACAGGGATAGATGATAAATGATACTTAAAAGGCATGCTTTCTTAATTTGCCAATTAATAGCCTACAAATATCAAGGTCAGGCAAATAAGACAGTATTTTATCACAGCTGAAACTCACAGAATCAGGGAAGAGATGAAATGGGAAGACACCTCAAGAACTTAATTGCCCCTCCTCATGGCAGGTCGTCAACAGAAGGTTGCTCATGACCATGTCAAGTCAGGTTTTTAATATCTCCAAGAATGGAGGCTGCTCAATCTCTCTGAAACCACTCTCTAAACAAAACCAAACAAACAAAAGTAGTTTTCAACATTTAAATAGGTTTTCCTGTGTTAAGCTTTGAGCCCAGAACCTTTTGTTCTTTCAAAGTAGGCTCTGGCTCCATCTTTGTTTCATCCCTGGACCAAAGCAAACTGTATGAGGTTCAACAAGACCAAGTGCTGGGTCCTGCTGTTGGGTCACAGCAACCCCAGGCAATGCTACAGGCTGGGGGCAGTGGCTGGGAGGGACCTGGGTGTGCTGGTCAGCAGCAGCTGAACATGATCCAGCTGTGCCCAGGTGGCCAAGAAGGCCGATGGCATCCTGGCCTGGATCAGCCATGGTGTGGCCAGCAGGAGCAGGGCAGTGACCGTCCCCCTGTGCTGGGCACTGCTGAGGCCACATCTCAAATCCTGTGTTCAGTTCTGGATTCTGTGATTTTTTGTATTTGTACACATTAATATATGCATAGACAGATCAGTCCCTGCCTGGATATCTCTTGTAAGTTCCTGAAAGTTGAAGAGTGTGTGGATTAAATCTATATTTATGGTAACTCTATTCAGTCTACAAAATCTGGTCTCACACCTCTACAATACTGATGCAATTCTACTAAGTGCATTTCTTTCTACTGAAATCAAAATTGCATTTCTATTGAAATTTATGTTGCATTTCTCACTATTGAAGTGAGGTATTGCTATGAAATACAATACATGAAGTTTGAAATTTAATTCTGTATATGTTCAGCAAGGTTTGTTGTTAACCACTCCAGTGAAAGTTGACTGTAAAATCACAGTGCAATCCAGACTGGCAGAACAGGACAGAAAAGGGGAAGACACATTCAGATTTTCACAATTCTGAAATGAGAAGCATTGTAAAAGCTATAAACCATGGTGTACACCTGCATGAAAATATTATAGATATTTCAAATAACCTCTGCATTTGTAAATATACTCATAAAAGTTTGCTACCAATTGCTGCATTTTAGAAACTGAAAGTACGAATATTCGGCTTTATGTTCATCTTAAGCTCTTAGAAAAAAAGCAAGTCATGCCAAAGTATATACTTCAAAATAATTCCTTTTACTTTGCTGCAATATTTTGCTGACCTCAGTGTCATAGTAATTTGGTTATTACAAATATAAGGATCTACAAAAAGATGTCACTAGCTATTGGGTTATTTAATACTGTTCATGGCAAGAACACAGGTAAAGAAATAAACATTCATGCATCACATTTGTGTTCAACTTCTTTATAAACAGGTTTCTGTTTTTCTAGAGAGTCATAAGGAGAGTTCAGACATGTTTCAAGGAAGTGTCTTCATCCTAGTTTAAATTTCTGAAAGCATGAATTTATCTGCTTCTAAAGCATTAGAAGAGCTTCTAAGAGATACCATTGTAAACAGTTCCAACCATCAATTAAATATTAACTTTTCCCACATACTTGTTTGCATTTATGTTTTGCTGTTGTCTCTGATTTTTTACCTTCCATTGAATAAGGATTTTTAATTTAAAAAGATCTCCACCTGTGAAATGGTTTGTGTACAAATGAAGAGAGAAAGGAAAAAAGAACAAGTTCAGTTTCTCATAGAAGTAAATCCAAATGTCATGGGACTGGTACCCAAAGAAAGGGACTGTCTTTAGAAAGAAATTGAGTGTTTTGTTTTGTTTTCCCATAGATAAACGTGGGAAGCAGGAACACATGTAGATAGATACATTCTGGTAATTAACAAGACTACCCCTGCCTCTAAGCTCATTTTCTTTTTTGGAAATAGTACACAAGAAGCCTTTGGCTATCAGAGGAAATTAATCAGGTGGGACATTCTTGCAATAGCATCTGTCTGCAGTGACAGCTTTACAAGTTAAATAAATAAACACTTGCTGGCATAGCCACAGTGCTCTCTGGAAGTGAGGTCAGACCATGGGTCTTCACGGAATGTTTGTGCTGTTCATTGCCAAATCAGTTCCCAAGATCTGGCAAGTTTCGCCATGCCCTTAACAATATTTTCTAATTTTCATTACTTAAAATGGTCTAGCAAGAAGTTAAAATTTTAATGTTGTTTCTCAGAGGCTTGCAAGCAGTGGCCAATAAATTACTGCAAACGTCCATGCACTCTTCCTTGAAAGATTCTGGGATGGCTGCCAACAAGTTTCAGTGCACCAGACAGGGAGTGCAGGCAGCACAAGTGCTGAATGCTCCCTCATTCATGGCAAATTTCAGTATTCCAAGTATATGGAATACCTTCTAAAATAGCTGATAATTTAAAGTATTCCCTGTGCTTAAAAGCCAGAATATTTCTCCCACCCTTCTTCAGTGAGAAACCAAGTTGTCTGTTGCATGCAAGCTGCAGACATTCATTCATTTCACAGTCTGATTCAGATCTACCTTCCTACCTTCTCTCTCTAGGTGACAAATGACATTTTCCCTTGCATGTTACACGATGTAATTGTTGGTCACTGCAGTGAGAGATTTTCTTATTAAACCCTTTTTTAAAATGCTAGTGAAACTTAGAGCATGTTATTTATCGCTGGAATAAGCTGCTCTTTTCCATTTGCTTCAATGAAGCTGTGTCCAATAGTTTGTCCTGCTTTTACTATTTGACCTGTACCACAGCTGATAATTGGTTTGCCAGTCCATAATGGGCCTATATATTTTGCCCTTTGTTCCATGAAAACAGCTATAATCCTACTGAAATCTTGACCTTTTGTTCCTCTAAAATAATAGTTGCTGTATTGAGGAGGTTTGTCTTGGTGCTGTGAAGCTGCAGTAAATTCAAATTGCAAGATCTTCTTAGCTCCCATGAGAAGGATTTAGATAGCTTCCAAGTTTCCAGATATATTTAACAAATTGCTTGTTGTGATAAACATTAAGCATGTGCAGTGGAACAGTCAAAACCATCAGCCATATGTGTAGAAGTCTAAAAGCCACAGGCTTTGGTCAAAATTTGGTATGGAGAAGAAATATTTCATCAGTGTCAGAGCATTTAGATCATTTAACCAGCGGAAGATGTGACTAGGAAGTTATATTTAATTTGTTGTTACCATATAATTGTGAGGATATTGTTGTGTTCATAATCCCAGTGTTCATTGTTACACTGTTGAGATCATAGAGTCACAGAATGGTTTGGATTGGAAGGAACCTTAGAGATCATCTAGTTCCAATGCCCTTGCCGTGAACAGAGACTACTTGTACCAGATCAAGTTGCTCAAAACCCATCCAACATAGAACACTTCCAGGGATGGGGCATCCACAACCTCTTTGGGCAACCTTTTCCACTGTCTCACCTGCCTCACAGTAAAAAATTTCTTCCTAATAGCTAATCTAAACCTACCTTTTTTCAGTATGAAGTAATATCCCCTTGTCCTATCAATACTCACCCTTGAAAAAAGTCCCTCTCCACCTTATTTGTGAATTTTCCAACTCAAGTTCAGCCACACCATAGCTTCAGTCAGATGCTCTTCAGTCACTGCTCTGACTGTCCTTGATGGCTTTAACAGTGCCTCTAGTTTACCTGCAGATCTTTAGCAGTATTGACCCCAGAGTTACCCTGTGTGGAGCACAAAATACTAGCCAGCTACCAATTGTACTTGGAATTGCTGACCATTTTCTTCAAGTCTCTCAGATATTCCAGTCATCTACTGAATTTGTACCCCACTTATTCTATTATATCTCAGAAATCTGGCTGCAAGGATGCTGTGGATCACTTTATGGATCCACTTGTCTGTCATGTGCCCGGGCATTGCTTCCAAGAAGGATTTGCCCCTTAATTTTATAATGGGCTGAGCAGTCTGCAGCTACTTGAATCCTCCTTGCCTTTCTTGTAGATGGCTTTGACATGTGGTCTAGGAATACCATGGCAAGGTGGCACCATCCCTTACACCTTAGCTCTACTCTGTGGCTGGTGCATGTAAAAAGTGTAGAATGTTCAGTTATGTTGATGTTAAGACCATGTGTGAATTTGGAACAGATAAAGTGTTAAAAGCAACCATAACAGACCGCCTGTCTTTTTAAAATTAATCAGTGACCAGCAGCAGAGGTTTTCTCCTCAGTCTTTAAGGCCTCTCTTTTTCAGAATAAAATATGGCATTAGCTGCAGTCTCTGATTTCAGTGCCTACCTCTGATTCAGATCACGGAATCACAGAATATTTTGATGAATGCTTCAAGGTAAATGCATGCCACAGAGCTATGGGAAATGAGGATGGGTTTAAGCAGAGGATGTGAGGGAAGGAAGTGCCATTGGGCCCAAGTATCCAGTTTAGTGCTCCAGTGTGTCTCTTTTATGTTTGCCTTACTTTTAAGCTGTCTCTGATGCAGGCATTCTGTAGTAATACTTGGGAATTATTTGCATCCAGTCTAAAGAACCTTTTAGTTCTAGTTTTAAACTAAGGACTCCAGTGGTTTCAGTCCTTGATAGGTAAAGCAGCTGGATTTCACACCAATCACACCAAGGCTCGGTTACATTTTAGTCACAGCAGTGAAGTGATGCATGAAACTGACTGTACTGTAAAATCTCATTGTTATATGGATGGGGAAATGGGCTAGCTCCAGACAGTAAAACAATCCAAAGACAGGAAAAAATGCACATTGAAGCTTTCAACAGAGAGAGTTATTCAGAATAAAATGCGTTATTTTGTTAGGGGGCAGTAAACCGTAATCTAGAGCTTAGGATTTAATTGGGCAATGGGAACTGTTCTTGTGTGTCAGTGTGGTGTTACCAGAGTACAGTATACACTGTTCACAGACCACACTGCACGCTCACCTTATTCCCGTCAAGCACTGCAGTTCTGTAGAGCACAGTAAAAAAGAGTGTAGGTCTTTACCTCCAAATAAATTTTAGTGGAGGATGACTTGTGTATCTCTTAAATTGTTTATTTAGGCTTTTCTTCTCTGCTTAAGGTTACTTATTTTCATGTTTTCAACATCACTAAAATAAGACCTTTCTGCTTATCTGTGTATCTCATAGATATTGCCGTGGATTGCTGCAGTGTCAGTGTGGATGATCTAGGCTTCCCCTCAAGCAATCTCATTAGTGATGAAGGAAGAAAATTTTCAGCCCTCCTCTTCCTATAGTAGATTTTTCCTTCCTATCAGTTGGCTGAAATGAATGCTACCCAGATAGTACTTTGCTTTACCAGTTAGCAAAGCTGATGGCAAAGATCCTGATGAGAATGTTTAGAGGTGTGGGGAGCACTTCCCTGTGGAAAGAATTAGCCTAAAATCCTGTAGTGAGAAGAGGTGGCTTTGAAGAATGACAATGAAGAAGAAAATATCATCTGTTAAAACAAAGAAATCAATATACCCTGGACTTGCCAGTCCTGGCTAAGGACACTCACAGTGTATTTTTCTCTCAGTGCATGAGTATACCACCAGTCCCATTGATTTTGTGCTCATAGCAGGAGGATGATCTATACCTCTTTTGGAGAGATGCTAGCTCTCCGGAGAGAACCACCGAGATTTCATGGGGGAATGTATAATAATTGCTATAAAATAGCAATTTATCTGCTAAATTCCCATTGACTGAGATAACACCTTGTCAGAAGAGCAAATCTGCTATGATTTTCTGTAATAGCAGTTCTGACATTTATGTACCAGTGCCTCTTGCATATCAGCCTTGTGAATATCTCCAGATCAATTGTAAAGGTCCATGATATTTACAAATCAACAGCTTTTTCCACGATTAACTTAGTGGTGTTGACAAGGCCTGAGTCACAGGAAGTATGAAGTGTCTTTGTTGTAAGTTTTCACGTATTTGTATTAAAGCACAAGCATAAGTGTTCTCAGAACCAGAGGTTAGATTGACCTGTTAAACATGCCCTGAAAATCTGATATGTTCACAAACACTACCCCAGTTCTCACGTGAGCCATCCCTATTTTCCTGTTGATGCTTCTGTTAGCAGATACTGTTTGGAGTCAAACTCAACACAAGTTCACATGTCTTCCACTCCTCGATGAATTATTTCTGAGCTTTGAACACTTAATTGGTGGACAGAATCCTGAGCAAAGAAGACAGAAAAGGAAGAAAAATAAATCTGTTTCTTTAAATTTGTTCCTTTTGTCTGTGTCACAATTGTTTGAAAATATATTTATGAAAACAGGTTTTTGTTTCATTTTAACTTCACAAGCTAAAGCTAGAAACATCATTTAAACTCACACTTGATAGTCTATAAGTTATTTTTATGACTGGCTTTACCACTTGTTTACATGACAGATCTCAGATACTAGGCATTTAAACATCAACCAACTACTGGGATTCAATGAGCCTATTAATTTTAATTGTATTTACTTGTACGCCTATTATAGTAACATTTACCAGATGAAATTAATACTGCTTAGTTTGGTTTCTGCATCTAAAAATGAATTATATAAATTCTATTCATAAACAGTACAGACAGGCAGCTTGAGGGAGAAAGTCATGCAGGCTGCCCTAAATGTTGTTGCCAAGGAAGGGATGAATCACTCTCCAAAAATGTTTCTCTACTGACCACAGGAAGGGCCTTGTTTTTGCCCATAATAGAAAAATAGCTCTTAGCATCTAAGTAAGCCAGGTATAAACAGAGGAGAGAAGAGAGCAGCAGAGATGGAATCTCTTGCCCAAGGATCCAACAATGCATGACAAAGCAAATAAAATGACCAGTCTTCAGCTTTCAGGCCAGTATTTTACTGCAAACCTTACCTTCACCTTTATAGTCAGTGTGATCTCTGCTGTGGCAGTCAGTGGGAGAAGGATGACAGCCTGGATGGCCACCTGTAATGATTTAAAATTGGAAGGTTGATGTTTATCTGTTAAAGAAATCACTCCTGTAGTTCACATATTTTTCAACGAGCACCCCATCACTCTGTGTTATTGACTGCCTGGGGAGCAGCATAAAGCAGAGGAATGTCCAACTCTGACCTCACTAATGAAACTTCTTTTGCATTGCAGTTGACCTGGACAGGTTGAATGATGATGTGAAGCGTTACAGCTGCACTCCAAGGAACTACTCTGTCAATTTAAGGGAGGAGCTGAAGCTGACAAATGTCGTTTTCTTCCCCCGGTGCCTCCTTGTCCAGCGCTGTGGCGGAAACTGTGGCTGTGGGACTCCAAACTGGAAATCCTGCACCTGCGTGTCAGGGAAAACAGTGAAAAAATATCATGAGGTATTTCCATTTGTTACTTCTTTTGGATATTACTGCTTCCATGGATTCTCAAGTATTTTCTCAAAGCTGTGTGTGCTTTGAGAAAATAGTAAACTATGTATGTGTGAGAATGGGGTGTTGGCAGTAGTTATGAGCAAGTTAATTTAGTAGAGTTTGGAAAGAACTTTTGCCACCTCTGAGTGGATGCCACCACAGCAGCCCAGTGAACTTTGTTTCAAGAATGAGCCTTATGTTGGACTGATTTTTCCCAGTCAAGGGCTAATACAAAGTAAATGTATATACCACTAGAAATACTCTTTTTACTAACACAGAGACATGGGTTCCTTGAGGTATTTGACTTCTTTTGCTCTTGCTCTAAACTTACGTTCACACTTGGAAATTACAGTTAAGTCACTTGTAAACTCTCTTCCCTTCCCTCTTACTTGTAGGAGGCAGCTGAATCAGTCAGCCTTAGCTTTTTTTTCCCACTCAGCAAATTTTAAGGAAGGCAAAATTTTTGCACAGGAACAATGTCCATTATTTTAATCCATTCAGAGTGCATCTAGAGAGAAAAAACACAAAGAAAGAGCATTTTGTGTTCTTGCCTCTAACGCAGCATTTTCAGATCAAGACGTGAGCAGTGTTCCCTAAAGTGAGCATATCTAGGAAAGTTATTGGTAGTTGCCTTTCAGTTGTTGGAAGGTGGGGTAGCCACATGCCATGCTGACTTACTTCTGACACATCTCTCCTGTAAGAGCCTGGTTTACCACTTGGCTTAAGGCCCAAGTGAAAATGAACTTTATGACCTTTAAAGCTGGATGTGATGTAGGCTCATAACATTAAGGCATCACCTTGAGAGACCCTGGGGCTGCAGTACCAGAGGGTTGTTGAAGGTCAGAACTTGCCCACGCTGTGAGCAGTGTGGTTACTCTTTCCAAAGGTAAGGGATATTTTCTCACACGTAACTGCAGAATACAGCATACTCCAAATGCTAGGACTGGAGAATAATTAATATTTTCTCTAATTTTAAGCAAGGTGCAAGGGATGACCCCAGTAATTACAGAGCAGAAAGCCTTATCTCAGTGGTAGAAAAGTTAATTGGGAAAAAATTGATAGGTATATAGCACCTAGATGACTATGAGCTGATAAAATTAACTCAGAATGCCTTATATATGAATAAATATTTATACAGCACCACAACATTGTACAAGAATGCTAAAAGGACTGGCACCTCCTGCAGAGAGCAAACAGTTAGCCAGACAAGATCAGACATGGATTAGAAGCTGGGTAAGAGATAAAGAGCAACGAGGTCGAAGAGACAAGCAATTTTTTAAATGGGAAAGGGCTATCTGAGGGTGCCCCTAGTACAAAGATTATTATTTCATGTGTGTTCATTCTGTAGGGAGGTGAACAGAGAGGTGGCAAAAATGACAGGTGGCACAGGAGATAACATACTTGAACAGCAGAGGAGGCTGTGAGGAATTTCAGAAGGTCTTTGTAACTGCTTATAAATGCAGGTTAGAAAAGCAGCAAGCATTAGGATGAGTGCTCTCAACTATTTATTCATACAACACTGGGTGTGTGAGGGGAGGAGGAAGAAATGAGGGGTGGAAATTGGGCTAAAGGTCAAGCAATGAATCATTGTGAGGAGCTTCAGGAAAACAGTTGTTTAGTGCAGTGACAAGAAAAAGACAAGTGACAGTCTTCTGCAGGGAAGGAGATGAAGGGATAATAACACAGCAAATATTGTGGTCTGGATAAATTGGTGGGACACCAATTTATACAAGGTTTATTTATACAAGATTGTAATGACTGATGCTTCAAACGACAAAGGCAGGACTAGAAAAAATAAATTGAAGCAGCAAGCACATATCATGACAGATGTAGGGGAAGATACAGATCAAAAATATTTGTAAGGAAAATGGCTCAAAGGTTTTGGATCATTTAATTTAGGAAAAAAATTCGAAAGTGAAAGATAGGAAATAATGAATAGTAGCCAAAGGAAAATTAAAACAAAAATTATTCCTAAATAATCTTTTCCTTCAGAAAAAGAGCAAGGGAGAGACTGGAAGGGAACTAATTTAAAAATATTAAAAGCAATCGGGGGTTTTTCACAGTAAATCTGTATGGAATTTCAACCCTTAAATATGAGTTGTGCATAATTCAGAAGATTTCTGAAAGACCTAGAAGTCAAATATAAACTACAGAATCCTGGGTTGCACCTCTGTCAGAAATTAGGTCGACTGTTGAGAGTAGCTAGAATGAAAAATGCTGATTATAAATATGTTATCAAGCACTTTTTTCAGGTGTTAGGAAACAGCTAGTGCTGGAACACCAGAATATCACACTAGCCAGGTACTGCTCAGCATCAGGATGTCATGACTTATGGCTACCCCAAATTAATCACTGAATTCAGGAAATTCAACATTCATACAAATATATCACTGCTAATTTATTGTCCCACTCATTTCTACTCTGAAAACCATATGAATTCAAGACAGTGTTTCATCTTTAACATTAAATGGCCTTTGTAAGTTTAAATTTAAATTTTATCCCTTAGGGATGAATTAACAGCTCACTAAGCAGATATTTAGCCAAGTGTCTCCCATTAACATGAGTTGAAGTCATGCAGATAAATTCATGTATGACATACTAAAGATGTGTCCATTAATTTTAGTCAAAAATGTTTTCCACTTTATTATTATTATTAGCAACACACACTTAATCAGTTTTATTCTTATTCTCCTTTGACACTTTAATTTTACTTAAATACCAGGTGGAAAAGGCACTGAGGAGAGGCCCCTCCACGTGCCAGTTTTACAACCATAGAGACAGTTTACTCTCTTAAAAGCCAATTTAAAACCCACTAACCTTATCCAAAGAGCCTTTAGTTGCACAACAAAGGATGGAGCTTTACACTTTATGAAATCCCTAGCACCATTAATTTGGTTAAAAAGCTCAGGCTTCTACTGCAGGAGGACATAGGCCAGATTCAAACACAAGTCTCAGTTAATTTGATTTACAGAAGACATTAGAAGGATATATTAGGTGGTGGAGCAAATAAGGTGTTTGAAGTAGCTGGAACTGAGCCCTGCAGACCCCAGACCCCTTCTCTTGCCAGATTCATTTTCCCTCACTTCTATCCTGGAGCTTCATCTACTGAGCTCCTGAACCTGCAAGAGCTTTGTGTCCTGTACGTGGAAAAGTAAAAGTGTCTCTGGAGAGAGAGCTTAAAAGTTTCCTGGCATTTCTGAGCTACCCAGTATTTCTGTACGAGAAAGACAGGCAGGCAAATTTTCCAGAAGCGATAGGCTCCTTTTTGGCTTTGTGGTGAGTGCTGAGGTAACTGCGTGTTGGCAGCTGTGGGGACCTTAAAGTACAGGGTGTTTCTTGAGAGAGAGGCTTCTAGTCCAGAGAGATTTCAAGGTTATCTTCTCCTTATGCTTTTTAGTTCTCTCTCAGTTCCTGTTCAAAGCCTCCCACTGTGATCATTGAGCACTCTCTCCTAGCCTAACCTCTCAGGACTAATAGCTGTCACGTGGAGCCTTTAATTTTCCCAAGCTGAAAGTGCTGCTCCAGTTTCCTGAACAGAATGTACAGCTCTTTTCTGTCATGTCTGACTGTAAGAAGTGATGCAACAGCAGGGAAAATGAGAACATGAGATGGCCACAATAAGGGGTAACTTTTTCTTTATTGTTCTGGGCGATGTTAATCATGAGATCTTCGGTCTTCTTTATAGTCTGGAAGTTTGCCATGACTTTACCAAAATACTCAGCAGTTTTCAGAAATGAATGGGGTCATAACTTGGGTAAACAGATTGTGTTATTGGTGGGTTATTATTTTTTTTTCTTGCAGGAGTCTTGTGATGCTCTGTGGTTTTCCGTGGCTTCTGGGTTTGCTTTGGAGCAGAGCAAATACTCTGGACAAATAGTCATGACTTAGTGTCCCAAACCTTTCAAACCAAACAGGCCAAGTCCTGGCAGTGTCTGAAAACATCTCTCAGGCACAGTCTGCCATAAGTGATACCGAGTTATGTTGCAATGCTCTGTGCAAGGGAAAGACAAAGCAATACGTGGAAATGGATGCAGCATACCTTAATCAAAGCTCAGCCCTACTGCTGTCTAACTTTCTAAAGTGGACTTGACTTAAAGTGTCTTTCCCATTGCAGTTCATTCCCTTAAAAATGCCTGGAGCTGCTCTTTAAAGAGGTGCAGGCTCTAAACGTGGAGATTAGTCAGCACAGAGAAGGTGTGTGGGTGCTCAGGCCAGGACTCAGTTCAGCTGTGGCTGTGCTATCTGGCCAGCATGCCCATACCTCAGAGAAACAAGAAATCAGTTTCCCCATCTCATTGCTGTAACTGATGAGATGTGAAACGAGTTTGTGTGGGGAATAAGTGCTCTTAAGGTAGCAACCAGAATTTGTCAGAATGTATAAACCTCTCCCAGACAGTGCTGAGCTGCACAGCTAAGGGGCATATAAGGAAAAAAGAAAAGTGGTAACACCTGATTGCAACTTTTACCTACTTATTTGTCTCTCCTATAAAGACTGATGTGTTGTCCTCTGTCTCTAAGGTGCTTCTTCCCCCACCCCACCCCTTTTTGAAGCATTATGCCCCCATTCAAGTTTGATGTTGACTGGAGCTTGTCTGGTGCCTTCACAGGATATACATTCAGTTAATTCTCAGAGAGAAGGTTTTGATGAGTGTTAGGGTGGCAATTCCATAACCTTTGGTGGCCTTGAGAGAGACCCAGAGCACACAACACTGTACCTTGGCACAAGCTGCTGGGGCATAAAAAGTTTCAACTGAACCCAGCATTACAAAGGGAAGACAAGACAGATGGAATATTATACAGGAGAAAAGAGCACGGGAGCACAATAGAGAATTAAAAAGTAGAACTTGAGTAAGACAAAGTTACTGCAATGGAGTTAAAAAATGTAACTAATACAATTTGATGCTGTCGGGGCTTCTTTGTTTTCTTCCTTTATTTTTCAGAGAAATGAGAAGCGAACCTTAAGGAGGCACTTGAGAGAGAAGACAATAATTCTCACCCTGTATTTACACAGGGAAACATAAGATAACTGGTCAAAAAATGATCCAAATGCCAGTGACACAACAAAGGGAATTTGCTAAGGGAATGAAAAGAGCTAGAATCATCAAAGCAGTGTGCAAGGAATATGGTCTGATTGTTGTATGTCCTGGAGTTGATAGTACATGTGTAAAGGAGATAAAAGGTTGTTATGGTAATAAAGGCACAGAATTAGCCTGACAAAAGAGTTAATTCATGGAATATTGTACAAGAAGCAGCAATGGGATTTATTTGGAATGCAAGTACAAGGAAACAAAATGAGTCAGAAATGACTGCTAGGTCACGAGATGAGCAGAGAGAGAGCACAGAAGTGAAGTGAGAGAAAAAGGTTCATTTTTAACTAGATGAAAAATAAAGTTCTTGGGTTGACATCTGGAAGTTAAGCAAGTGAGACATCCTATGATACATGTCAGGACAGAGAGGCAGTTTTTGAAGGAGGAACACCTGTATCTAGTCAGTGATAAAACAACAGCTGTAGCATAATGCACACATAGTTCCTGACAAGATCAGCAAAAGTGAGGGTCTTGTTGATGTCAGACATGTCAAAAACATCATAGCTTTAGTGAATGCTTCAGGTACTTGAGTTCTTTGCCAATTAATTTTTCCCATGTTTGTTGTATTAAAACCAGGTGTTTCTTATGCATACAAAGAAAAAAATAGAAACAATAATCCCATCTGTACTTAATAATCCCTTAGTTTGCCTGCTACCACTGATCAGCAAGCCAACTCATTTTTCTTGTCCCTAATACCTTGTAATTATCTCTGGTAAGAAAGAATACATCCTTGGGTCTGTGTCATTGGTTTAGGCTATGTTCCTACTAGAGTAAAGGTCTTTGTGCTAAATTGTGAGCCGCATTCCCATAATACTTGGCTTCTTATACTCAGAGCACAGCTAAACTGTGTGTGACCTTTGGATTAGGTAACTTTCAAAAATTGCAGGGTAAGAATTTTTTAGTTCTATCAGAACGTGGATCTGTGTTGAATGTTTTGCACTTTTGATGCTTCCTCTTTCATGAATCTCAGACAAATATAATTTGGTTTTCATGCTAGAATGGTGTTATTTTTAGATGTGCAGGAGATTAGATAATGCTGCATAGCAGAATTTTAAAATAAGTTCTGCAAAGTACAAATTTCACTATCTAAAATAGCATCCAGAGTTGCTCACCATCCTCTGTCACAAGAATATGAAGCTAATTAGATATTGGGTAAGCCATAATCATATAATTGATTTTTTGTAGGCTTCTTAAGCTAATCAGAAAGAAAAAAAAAAGCCCATTTTTGATTGATGCTTCATTTTTCTGTTGGTGCTTAAAATACTGGTCAAGAATTTTTTAAAAAAACAACATTAGTGTTGTTACTAATAAGTAAATGAAAAGTCAAAAATGCCTATGTGGAATTTTTTTTTTTTTAAGTTTTGACTGGGTTTGCTGTCCCTCTTTGTGTTTTAATAAAACAGAAATCAGCCATCATGGACTGTCATGGTTAAATGTTGCCTGACTTCAAGGTTCAGTGATACCTGGCTAGGACCATCAGCAAATGCTGAAGGGATGGTTCACCTCATCTGGCTCTACTCATCTAACACTGTGACTCCAAGCTTTGGGTTCCTTTCCTAGTCCCCAGAGCTAGCCCCACCAGAGGTGGGTGTTTCAGGTGAATCATGCTCTGGTGTTGCTGCTTTATTGTGGCTTCTACTGGAGACATGCCACATATGGATCAGGGTGAGCAGGTTATCTCCAGCTGGGCCCTCTTCCTTGGCAGTCATTGCCACTCTGCTGTCCTCAGCCCCTGGTCTTGAAATGTTCTTACAGACCTGATAGGGGCCATCAGCCCTGACCTCCTGTGCTCTACAGGCTACAGGAGAGCCCCCAGAGCACAACCCAAACTGGTACCTCCTGGAAGGGCAGTCGTCAAACAGACTGGAAACCCACCCAGTTCCTTGCAGGGCTGTCCAAGTGGCGAGTGGGCCTGGCTTAATCGAGTGTGCCCTAATTCCACTTGCTGGCTTCAGCTTCCAGATCCTGGTCTTTGTCATGGCTTTGATCTCATTTAAGGAGGCTTTCAGAAGCTGGCATCCAAATTCAACACATGATCAGTGAGCAAGATAGCTGGCAAGGAAACACATGTAAGCACTTCCTTTATATTTCCTACATCGCTGCCCCCAAGGAAAGTTAAATGGTGTCTACAGTCATCTTACCTTGAAACTTCTCAGATGCTCAGGCACAGCTACAAACTAAAATGCTGTCCAGCATATTGGTGTGCTCCTATGGGGCTCTCTGTGCAGAAAATGCCCTGCTGCTCTTTTTTTCATATTATCCATAGGCACCAAATCCAGCTCATAAGCAGAATAATCTGTCTTGATTTTATTTTGTTTTAATAGTTTTATGATCATAATTTACTCAGTGTTTGATGAGAGGGACATGACTGTAGTTATATGCTCTTTGTGATCTGAGTAGCTGAGGCACTGCAATTTGATGAGAAGTGACAGACATTGATTCTTTAATTTGAAAACTACAAGGTTGTTCTTTTTCACCCCCATAAAAGAAAACCCCAATCTTTCGAGCATTCTAGATCTGTCATGTCCATATTTTCTTACATGGTCCCATGAAAAAATAAGTGATTAAGTATCCTGAACAGAATTTATTGGAATTGTTCTCATTAATCCAATAGTTCTTCAGCTTTAAGGACATGACCATGTGATAAAAAACCAGCAGCAAACAGCAGAATAAACGGTTTTCTTTCATCTACTGTGGTCACCAGAAATGGTCCTACTTCCAGATTCTATTAAATTCCCTTGTACTTAAATGAAAATAAAACTATTAGATGGGAGTGAGACAGAGAGCTTTGAATATCAGTTTTGTGATCAGCTATTGAAGTAGCTCTGGAGAGGGATCTGGACAGGCTGAATCTGAGAACAATTGTGGGAGGTTCAAAGTGCCAAGTGCTGGATCCTGCACCTGGGTCACAACAACGACCCCAGATAGTGCTACAGGATGGGGCAGAGTGCTTGGAAAGCTAGCTGACAGAAAAGGACCTGGGAGTGCTGCTCAGCAGCAGCTGAAGATGATCCAGCTGTGCCCAGGTGGCCAAGAAGGTTGATGACATCCTGACCTGGATCAGCCCTGGTGTGGCCAGCAGGAGCAGGGCAGTGACCGTCCCTCTGGACCACTGGTGAGGTCACACTTCAAACTGAGGGAAAGGCAACAGAGCTGAAGAAGGGTCTGGAGCACCAGTCCTGAGGGAGGTGAGAGTGTTTAGCCTGGAGAAAAAGAGGCTCAAGAGGGACCTCATCACTCTCTCTGACTGCCTGGAAGAAAGGTGTAGCCAGGTGGGTGGGCCTCTTCTCCCAGACAGTAAGTGGCAGAACAAGAGGACATAGCCTCAAGCTGCTCCCAGGGAGGTTTTGACTGGATATAAGGGAAAATTTCTTCACTGCAAGGGTGGTCAAACATTGAAACAGGCTGCCCAGGGAAGTGGGAGAGTTGCTATTCTTGGGAATATTAAAAAAGCATGTGGGATGTGGCATTAGGGGACAGAAGTTAGTGGCTGGCTTGATGGTGCTGGGATGGCAGTTGGACCCAATGATCTCAGAGGTCTTTTCCCACCTGAAGGATTCTATGATTTGATAATTTTGGCTGTGTTCAATCACTGTTTCTCTGTTTTGTCTGAGGAAGTGCCTGACAGTTCATTTTCTTATCAGCAAAGCCTATATACTGTGCTCATGCTTCTTGATAGAAAACACAGGGAAAGTCCCCCAGCTGTCAGATGTCTGTCAGGTCTGTTAACTTAAATACAGTCCACATCTTTGCTCTCATCCCATTGCATGCTTTGATTTGCTCTCAGCTGGAGAAATCAGTTCTAGCTACCCGTGATCTTGCAAACTGCCAGTCATCTGGGTTTGTCATATTTTGCTGGAAGACATCTTTAAAAAAGGATTTTATCATGGGTTTAGTAACAGCATCTGTAGTTGATTTTAAAAGTCTTAAAATCTTTTCTTAAAAAAGGGTCTTTGAAGACGTGGTCTATTTTTAGCTCTGTAATAATTGCGGCAACCTGATTGGGTTCAGTTCCTTTGTGCTCAGAATGACAGTGTGATACAGCAAATTGTCCTAGTGCCCACCAGGATTTATTGGATTTATGGGTGCTGCCAATGTTTGAAATCAATTTAAAGATTTTTTTTTTTTTAAGGTAAAATTACATGTTTCTGCATTTCTAACAGGGCAAAATAACACCATTTTGCCAACACAGTACAGCAGCATGTCTATACCTTGCTTAGGTACAGTCCTTCCTCTCAGTGTTACATAGGCTAAATATAAATTTCATCACAAAATGGAGAACAAAATAATAGACTGTGTTCAGTGCTTATCACTTTTGATACATCTTGTGACCTCTCAAGCCTCAAGGCATTAATGTCAGAGAACAAATGATCTTATCCTGAGAGGTGCTAACCTGCCTGCCCTTCCCCACCCTGCACAGCATCTCTGGTTGTCTCTGGCAAGTGCTTCACTTCCTGGGACTTTCTAATTCTTTTGAAAATGCTAATACTCTGTTGATCTGGCACACAGCCTCTTATTCCCTGTCATTTCCAAAATTCTTGTATGGTGTTACAAAATCAAAATACAGAAACTTCTTTGTTTAAAAAAAAAAAAAAAAAGATTGTTGAGTATCAGAGTGATATGTTAGTTATAAATCAGTATGATCTGTTAGGACAGAAATGTGGGTGCTTCAGTGGTTCAGGTGTTGCTGACATTTAGGTCCCACTTCCCAGTTGGCCACTGGCTTTTGGAAGCTCATGCACTTAACAGACATCTCTCCATCTTCAAACAAGCAAAAGAAATCCAGTTGATCCAGCAGTCACTTGGCCAAGCTAGGTCTTTTATACAGCCTACAACCCACTTCCTAGGGATCTCAAGATCATCTTGCCTAGATAGATTTTTTTCAGAAGTATCTATTATGATGTATATTTCCCTAGAAAGTAATTTTGTTTTCTTGTTTGCTTGACATTATTCACAGTAAATTCTTCAGAAATCATTTAGGTCGAGGCAGAGATTTTTAAGGTAAGCCAACAAAACTCAGATTCCACAGAAGCTCAGTGGTATCTGATACCTTTCTGAAGGCTCCTTCATCTCCTTCTGCACTTCACTAGTATTGAAGTTTTGGAACAATTCTAATGATATATGCTTCAGAAATTTCAAAATGCATAAAAAATGTTCCTTCTTCTTAAGAGCAGAAATATTATACAAGGGTGAGGAGGGACAGGACAACTCAAATAGATATGAGACTGCAAAAATGAGCCAAAGGAAACATGCTTGATAGTTCACATGCAAAGCAGCAACTCTGGACATGGTTAGGAAACTGCATGATATAAAGATACCTGACATAGGAAAAAATACACTCTGTCTAAGCTCTGTGACAAACAATACAGCAGGATGTCAAAGGATGCAAAGAAAAAGCTGGAAATAAACCAAAAATGTGTCCAAATTAATGCTGGTCAGGGCCATTAAGGGCTGTTAGTGCCCTTGGGGCCCCGATGCTCTCATCCTCAGATCTCCAACAGCGTTTTCTAATTCAATGCATTTTTGTTGATCCTCCCAGGTGCTGAAGTTCATCCCTGAGGCTGGGCATACCAGAAGAAGAGGCAGAATCAGGAACAACATGTCCTTGGTAGATATACAGCTGGATCACCACGAGCGTTGTGATTGTGTCTGCAGTTCAAGACCACCCCGATAAAAAAGGAAAAACAAAGAAAGAAAAGGAAAAAACAGACACACTAATTGCATCTTACTGGACATTTCCTTTCAAGCAGGATTGCTCTGAGGACCTTTACTCACTAATCATTTGAAATTTGCTACTAGCCTGCCTTTGCAATTAGCAAAAATCATTGCTGTGCTGATTAGTGTCATGGCAACTAAACAGATATATCATACATTTATGTATCGGCATCCAAGAATTTAGGATTGTGGTTATCTGTAGCTAGATTCTGAGGGTTGAGATTTTACAAGCTCAGTTGCAGTCCTTAGGCACACAGTGCCCGCTGAATTTAAATACCAGGTATGTAGGTATTTGTGATAGCTGGCAATGAAATAGCATTGTGTTTGTTTTTCACTTACCTGTTCCTACACTCAAATTCTATTCCCATTTCTACCTCCTCAGCTCTCCCGATGGTAGGTAGGGTTTTATGGTGGGTATAAATGAAGAGAGAATTTGAGCCTGTAGGAGTGCAAAAGGGTTTGTGCCACTCTCAGAGGGAACTTCCCAGCGTTCTGGCCCAACAGAGTGAGACAGAATGCATAAAATCCATCATTACATGAAACTACACGTCAGTAAAGTCAAACCTTGCTGTTTGTACTCGAGCAAGTCATGTGCTGAAATTAGTAGGTGCTTTGCATAAGCCAGGACCCTGAGGGTGGTAGGGGGTGCAGAGGCTGGTGCTTCTGCTGTGGTGGCTCCATGGCAGCCACTGCCCAAGTGCTTCTGCAAGAGGGGGCTCCTGCCAGCTCCCTGGGGCTGGAACTGATTTTAGTCACTACCTACTTGATCTGGAATCCTGCCCCTTGCCCAGAGTGGCCCCACAGTTGCCCAAGAGGAGCCCCCTCTACACACGAAGGGAGAGACAGCCCTCCCCTTGGATCCTCCTCGCAGCAGTTCGAGGAGTGCCGTGCTTTCCTGTGGAGGAGATGAAGACAGGGCACTTGTTTGTTGAAAATATTGATTTGTTTTGCAGTTGTGTTACTGGGAAACAAAGCTGTGTTTGAGATTTAATTATCATTATTTGGTTTGGGGTTTCTTTATTTGTTTTTTTTTATCTTTGTCATGTATGCATTAATCTTAGTTATCTGAGGTTAGTTGTCTCATTCCAGCTCTGTGCATCACCATGGTTAAAGTGTTGACAGTGAATTTCTCTTTTTTGATTGCATTTCCTGAAGCATATTAACTCATTAAGTAGTGTCTGTCAGTCATGGAAAATGTGCATCATTTATTAGCTTCCAGAAGAATATTACTAAATACCACCTCATAATAAAATTAGCACTTTAAAGCTACAGCATAGCTTCCTATGCCTTTTAAACTATTACAAAAGTGCTCTAGCTGAAAAAAAGAAGAAGATCTTTCCAAACTATCTTTAAGAATTTTCAAATGCTGCTCCAAAAATGTAAAAAAACCAGGCAGATTTAAGGTTAGCAAAGAATTGGAGTTTTGATTATGAATGTACCAGAGGGAATAGGGTGGCACATTTAATGGCTGAGGTTTTATGTTTTATAGTAGATATAGGCTGCATCAAATGATCTTATCTGTGTTGGATCTTGTCTTTCTGTCTCTCTGAAAGAGTGAAGTAGGTTGACTGTAATGCATTATAATTAGTGGAAAATGGCATGTGCTATAAAATACAAGGCCTTCAGTATGTTTTAGTACTCCACAGGTTTGTTACAAAAGTGCCCTAATGTTATCATTTTCCCTCTCCATCAGCTCAAGTATTTTGTTAAGTGCTTTTTTATAATTTTAGCAAAACTTTGCTGAAAGATCCCTTAGAAATGTTGTGTTACTTTCTTTCCTGTACTTTAACCTTGGAGATTCAGAAACTGTGGGGACTTTATTATTTATATTAATTTTTCCTCTCTGGCTCCCAGATGTCTGTTTAAAAATGCTCCTGAATGCTTACTTGGGAAGTGATTCATCATTTGACAAAGCAATTCACATTTGAAGAACAGCCCTGTAACCAAAGATTACCACCTTCATTTTGTAGTTCAGGACTATTTAAAGAACATCTCATTCTTTTTCTGTCTCTAGCTTAGTAGCAAGATTGACCCGGCCCTTCCATGAGTTTTAGCTAAATCTGGAATAAATTTGCATGCAAGGCCTTGGCAGTACGGATTGTTTTTGATATACCACACTCCTGTTTGTACCTCTGACTGAACCATGCCTAAGCACTCTGATTTCATGGTTACCCTTGGCTGCAGGATGCACAAGTTTCACAAGGCTTTGTGCCCTAAGTGATCCTTTAATTCCCACCCTCCAAGGGAAACTGGGCAGCAGTTTCGGTTGGGGTAGATAAAAGCAGCAGTGGATGACAGGGTCCAACAGAAAAAATCAGATGCAAAGTAAAAAAAAAAACAAATCCTCTTGCTTAATGATGGGTTTACCTTCTTAAATATAAGCTAAACTTGTCATAAGGTTTAAAGTATTACTCCTGGGACACTTATTAATTGATGGAACCATTCACTGCTTCCTGCTCCATATAGACACCATGCTCCCAGCCAGTGCAGGAGGGTCAAGGATGGGCTTTGCGTGGCAGTGTGGGGATGATAAAATATATGTGAACTGAGAAAAACTCCCAAAACCCAAGCCCCAAGATGCAGTGACCCTGGTGAACCCAAATACCAGCAAAATGTTTCCTTTTTATTTATTAGAAGAAATTGCAAATATGTATCCCCATACTCCTTTTTTTCCTCTTTTGTCTTTGTATAATTGTTATGTTGTTTACATACTATTTTAACTTAAAGAGCAAAGCTGTTAAAAAAACTAATCTGGTTCAGTTTTATTGGTGGAATTGGAACCCCCCCAAAATAATACATTTTCAAAGGCAATTCAGAAAGAGTCCTAATTTCAAATCACTCATCAGCTTTTTGTTTACTATATTCTTCTGGGATAGAGCCTACTTTCTCAAGTGCAATGTATGTATATTTTTTTATGTCAGTTAAATGCAGCTTTCCTAGCAGTACTTTTTATTTTATGCAGTATGTAATGTGTCTTATCTTGATGAAAAAATAAATACTGCTTTCGAAAGATACTCTGAGTGATTATTCATATTTGGTTGAAGAAAAACCCATTATTTACTGAAAGACATTTCCACAACATGACACCACCCATCCTCACAAGGTCTCCTTTTGAATTTTAGCAATCACTCCCAGGAGCATCAGGGGAGGACCAAAGGGCAATTTTGGGATAATTGATTTTGAACCCCTGAGCTGGCAGAGCTGACAGCGTCCTTGCAGAGCAGCAGCAGTGTGACAGCAGCACAGCATTTCTTAGAGCCGGATTAGGGCACACGCCTGTATTTGGTACTGATCTCAGCCCCTGCAGGCTCGGCTTGGCTCCAGCAGAGATGTCCGCACTTGTCTTGCTGTAGCTGCTCCTTTCTGCCAAAGGAGGCTGTGCAGAAGCTCCGTGTCTCACCTGAGCAAGGCCAGAGCTAAGCACCCGGTGTGTGCAGGGCAGCTGAAGGAGCCTTGGACCTCTTGAGCTGGCCAAATCTGGGCTGTGCTTCCGAGTTTGGCCATTTCCTCCAGCTTTGCCAGAAGCAACTTGTGCTGTGTTGTGGCAAATAATAACCTTCAAAGCTTTGGTAACTACTTTCAATTTAAGGTTCTCATGTTAAGCTGAAGCTGCCTTAGGCCTTCTCTGGATCTTGGACTGAATAAGAACGTGAATTTTTTGCCCAATTGATTATTCATGAGCTAGATCCCCTGTCTGATAAGGGAAATACAGATAGCATACAGTAGTCTGGGAACCCAGCTTTTTAGTCTGTCCTTGTGCATGAGCACCTTTTTCTGTACAGTAATGCTACTGATCTGAAACAGTCAGCCATTCAGATGAGCATATGTATCTCCTTTGGTTTGGTCATTGTTATTCAGAGAAAAAAAATTTACTGTATTTTTTTTTTCAATTTTTTTTAAGTCAGTCAGAAGAGACATTTTCTAACAAAGGCGTAATTTCTCTTGCATACAGTGAACAGGGCCATAGTTAATGGGTAGAGGAGATACTCTTTGCTTTTTGGAAATGCACTGAATACACTTCATAGACAACAACTCAGCAACTGCAAAATGTTCAAGGATTGCGTAAAGCTCCTCCCAGCTGGCATTCCTGCACACCTCCATAGCTAATGGCTAGCTAACACCAGTTTGTCCTTATGCTCACAGGACAAGGAGTGTGTTGAGTGAAAACTTCAATAAATCTGAAACTTGGAAAGCAGCTCTGCATTGCTTCATCTGTAAAAGTATATGGTTCACAACATCACTCAGAAATTCACCATCACCTTTTCCTAAAAGTATTGGATTTTTTAAACATTCATCTTCTTTTTGAAGAACACAGAATCTTCTTCTAGCTGATTTTAAGATCTGTAACAGTTGTAAAAATACTTGCCTGCAAATTCAGTTAAGGTTTCTCTTCCTCTTGTCTGGAGTGCATTGCCCATACACACTGCTGTAATGTAAATTCAGAAGAGGTCAGATTTGTACTTATTCTCTCAGGGACTCCAGTGCAGCACATTAGGAAAATTTAGAAATCAGTATTCATGTCTCTCATTCTAGGAGTTTGAACTTTGTTTATTGACAGTCTTGGTCAAATACATTGAAATACATAACATTCATGGTTTATTTGGTCATTCATTGACAGGCTGTGAAAATCAGCTTTAAGTGTTCAAATTCAATTTTCCATTTCTTTTCAAAGAATCATAGAATGGCTTGGATTGGAAGGGACCCTAAAGATCATCTAGTTCCAAATACCTCTCCTAGAAATGGAGTTTCCAAACCGGCCAATGTTCTGCCATGAATAATAGGAGGGAAATATTCCAGGTTCAGTCTGTCTTCTAAAATTGATTTGACTTAAGATCTCTGAAATTCTTGTAGCAAAAAATTATATTTCAAAACTGAGTTTATATAACCTGATATTTGAAACTGAGTTTCAAAACCTCATTTATGTATTGCTTATAGAAACTTGCTGTGGCACAGACACACTTTAATAAAAATGGAAATAGTTATGTAATAACAGTGTATTTGATGCTCCAATTTCAAGCTGACAAAGATTTCTGCTCCACTTGAAAGAATTTCAGTTTTAGAACTAGTACAAAGCAAACAGGATAAAAACAACTGGGTACCTTCGAATATTTTGACATAAAGGGTCAAATTCTTTGACATAAGAAAAAACCCTTAACTTTTATTTATTGCATTTCCTTAGAAAAATAATAAGAGCAGACATCTTAACTTTTTAATTCTGAGTTTGGAGAGTATCATCTCAAGTAAGGGGTACACTGAAATGATCTCTCTCATTTCAGTCTGAAATCAGTTTACCCTTTCTGAAATGAAGGTGATTTGGAGAACCACCCTTTGTATCAATGCAATTCTACCACATCTTTCTATGTGCTCCCATTCTCATCACTTTTTGTCAAAGAATAAAAAAATTCATTTGGTTTGATAATACTCTACTTCCACTTGCATGTATTATGGGAAGAAAGAGGATTCCCTTCCCCAGAATGGGGGACTATTTTACACTGAAGATCCCAGGGAAGGGACCACTGGAGATGGTCTTGTCCAGCCCTCTGTTCAAAGCAGGGTCATCTACAGCACTACAGCAGTGCTCAGTCCTGTCCAGTTGGGTTTTGAATTTCTCCAAGGATGGAGATTCAGCTCTTTTTACCAGACTTTATGCAAAGGAAGGGCGAGGCCTTAGTTTTGACAAACTGTGGAGACAGAAAAAAAGTTTGATAAACCCTTGGACCTCCACTGAGGGCTGTGCCTCATGGAAGACTCTCCTGATGAGCAGGCCTTTCTCCCTGCCACATATATTCAGCAGTGTCACTAGGATGGTAAATTCCAGAACCAGAAAGAGTATTTTAGGTGGTGTGCGTATAAGAGCAAAACATCCATGCCAGAGGATTTTTTCCCCAAGATACAGTAGCAATTTTTTAGTTTAAAAGGCTAAAGATTTCTGCCAATGCAAGAGAAGGAGCAGAGGGACACCTGGCACAGGAAGGAGCCCCAGTCACCTCACCACAACAACGTACACCCCAACTCCCTCACTCCAGGCTGCTCTGGAGAGTCTCAGGGATGTGGGATACCCATCACCACAAGCCAAGAGGACAGGGTCCCCATCACCCCACAGAGGGAGGGGTGGTCACTGCCAAGGGACCATCCTGGGAGGGTGATTGCATCAGCCTCCATCCTGCTGCCAGACTCAGGAGCCACTAACACTGTTCAGCAAGCCATCACAGCAATCCTTTATACATCATGGAAAGACTGGAGACCGCAGTTACTTTGCAGCTTCCAGATAGGTTCTCTCATTAGGGCACAGCAAATTAAATTGTCCAGCTTTCCCGGGATATGCAGATTGGGTGCAGCGCAGAGCAGAGCCCCCAGCGCATCTTCCTGAGCTTGTCGAGCACCTGATGTAAGAGGCCTTCGTTAAACTGTTCTGATACCCGACAGATGGCATTCATTGCAACCTTTACATCAAAATACCAACCCTTGGATTCTGTTGCTAATTTATTTCAAAAGGTCAGGCAAGGATTTGTGTGCCCTCAAGGAATTGATCACATTTATAGGAGGTTGCGCTTCCAGTATTCAAATAACCCCACGTAGGCAAAATGCTGCAATTTCCTCAGTTAAACTGTATCTGAGCACCGATTACACAACTGATTATTAAATGAACATAAGCCATGTAGGCTTGCATGAAGAAGACTAATTGTTTTGTTCAATTAAAATAAAGACACTTGGGTCCAAATTAAGACCCTGACAAGCAAAGGTAAGTTCCACTGGGAAAGGCAGCTACCACATATCTGAAATGTTCAGGAGCAAATGAGTCAGCAATTTTAATAATCAAAATGGAAGTATCCCTTGAAAAGTCCTTCTACATAAAGCTAATTCAAGGAGCAAATGAAAACTAGTCCTTGCATTTTAATGTCATAGCTAATTGCAATGAGCTATGGCCAGCATCGAGAGCTTTTTATTTTATCTGAGTTCTGTCCAACAAGCATTTTAAAAAGCTATGCAACTTTCATCAAATACCAAACTGCTGTATTCACCCCTCACAAAGTGCTTATTGAAAAACAGAGACCAAAGGGTACTTCTTGAATAGACCAAAACTCCCATGGACATGCAAATCTGTACATTAAAAAAATAAAACAAGCATGTTCAGAATGATTTGTGGGTGCGTGCTGAGGGAGTTTTCTTGTGGCTGATGTGTTTATAGGCAGCAGTTTGCTTTTAGTTTCCAAAACACCATGTTGAATATTCATGTAGGACCCTCCTGAGTAATCAACAGTGGCTACAAGTTGGCAAAGTAACAACCCACCTATCAGCTGAAAGTGATAACCCACCTATAAACCGTATTTGAGACATCTGCTAAGTGAACTGTCCCTCCCACTGACACCTCCTGCCTTTTCCACTGCACCCTGACACTAAACCAGATTAACATTACACAAGCTGCAGTGTCTGATCCCCTGTGACATTGACCTTCAGGAACATGGAAGCAAACATGTGACAACTGGTTCCACCAAAGAATCAACCTGATGATTTTTTAGGTTATTGAAGTGAAGGCTGACACAAAATATTGTTATTTATTCTTTGTAAAATGTGTGTAAGCCACACAATTACAGGTGTGCAGCATAAAACAGGTAAAAAGTTGCCTGTAGATAAACGCTGGAAATTTTAAAAGACCATGCTAATGCCTTTAACTCAGAGAAAACTTATGGAGGCTGTATGCAGCGGAAATACAAATTATCTAGGTGGTCCTTCAAAACTGCAAAGGACCTTATGAACTTTCCTGCATGCAGAGCACCTGATAAGGTACCAAATAATGGGTAATCTTGCTGTACAACAGTGTATGATAAATTACTCTTAGGTTGTAGTGATTTTTTTCTGGTCTCAGGAGGTTTCCAGAGTAATTTCTTTAACTGCATTTTGTTCCAAGCAGCTGCTATTGCTTAGTTTAATAAAAAAAAAAAATGCAATAATTCTCTGATCAAATGCATCTTATGGGAAGATGGGAACTTATCTGTATATATAAATATAGTCATCATTTATATAATTTTTAATATATAATTTTTAATATACAAATTTACAAACTATTACATAACTCTGCATTTAAAAATAGGCAGAAAAAGTTCAAAACCTGCACCAAGATAAAATTCATCAGCAGGCAAAGAGAAATATTTTTACATCGCTGTTAAATTTCCTTTCTTTAAAAATCACTGAAGGCTTTTAATACAAGTGCTATGCAAGACAGTTTCATTTTCCTCCTAGTCTTGTCTTCCAGTCTTCCATTGTTCACACAAGAAATCCTGAGATGTCTGCTCAGCATGGTTACTGAAGGTTGTTAGTTGTACTTCATTGTAACTCTTCAGCTGAATTTCTTTCTGTGAATTTTGCAGTTCGGCTTTTCTGCACAAGACTTGAATGACTGCCAACAGCTATGCTTTGTCTTTTGGGTGTTTAAACCTACAAGACATCAAAGAAATGTGCCTTTGATCAAGAAATTCAATGCACAAGAAAAGAGGAAATGCTCCATATACCTCAGCCAAGGTCTTTGAATTAGGCATTGCTGTTGACCTGAGATATCTGTTAGAGGAACCCTGAGGTCTTACTGCCTCAAGATACAGCAGAGCCTGAAGATCTTAGGGAAATGGTGAACTGCATGAAAGCATGAACATCCTCCTTACCTTATTTCACTTGCAAGCAGCAAACTTGAGCTCTAACTCCTAGAAAACCCTCTAGCACTATCATTTTCATCTGAGGTGGTAATTAGTCTCGGGTTCATAGGGCCACAACCTATGGAGAGAGGAGACCCCAAATAAGTTATTCAATATGTACTACAGCAGTCTTGACAGAGTGGGAAAAGACACAGAGGAATGATGAATATGAGCCTTCTTCCCTCTAAAAACAGTAAGAAGGTTAGTCTGGCTTTGAGACTCTTTGCCTCAATTTGATATCATGATTGTACACTGCTTATCAGTTGTTAGCACTGGATAATTAACTGAATCTTTGGCCCAGAAACCCAGCATTGTTAAAATGTCTGGTAATACATCTCTGGCCCAGCCTTTTATCCTCTGGCAGTCACAAGAGAGAATCAGGTCCATGCAGGGCATCTTCCCTGACCATAACACAAATATCTAAACCACGTCAGGGAGGGAGAACAGAGAGGAAGAAGAGCTCTCTTGTCAATGTCACCCAAAAGCTCCCTTCAGTACAACTTGTACAGCTTCTGTTCCTGATGCATGCAGCTAATTATCAGGTGGTACCAAAGGAAGTAGGGACTGGTGAGTCATGGCAAGAGCAGCTCGTACAAGGTAATACAGAGGGTTACAAACCCTTTTTGGTGAAGGTTGAAGGCTGGCCCCAGTAGATACATTTGTGGATGGAAATCTGAATAACTGGACTGAGTTCTCACTGGTAACTAAACACACCTCTCCCTGGGCTTTGAATAAAGGTCATCTAGATTAACTGTTCCGATTCGATTGTGTAACTATTCCCCACCTCTTCCTTCTAAAACAGTGGTTTTACATGCTATTGCTACACAGGCCTGAACTGCAATATGATGTTAAATACAGTTATATTTGTTAAATATCGTCTTGGAGTGGCTTTTATAAGACTAGAATGCAGATATGTTGGAACGTTCTATAGAGAGTAAGGAAAATTAAAGCACAAGCACACTATTGCATTGCAAATTAATAATTTTCCTCGTTGAAGAAAGTGACTAATACAATGTTGTTTATTCACACTGCCTAGTCCAAGGTGGTGTTTGCCAATTAAACTGGCTCTGATGATTACATCATCCATTATTTTACACTAAAATCTGTTGAAACTAAAAATAAATGATAGATCACTGTGAAGTTCTGTCCCGTATCTATCGGCAAACAATGCTCTCTGTTCTTTCCAGTGGTGACTGAATGGCAGGATGCAATGTAACAAAATAGTCATAAAAACTGCAGAAAACAGAAACTTCCTGTCTATTAATTCTGAACTGTCTCTTAGTTCTGAACAGAGTGAATCAATGGGCAATTATAAAGTACATTCTGACTAATAACAGGAAGACTGAGTTCCCCTAAAAGAATTATTACAAGAGAATGTACAAGTGGCTGGGAAACCTACCCTGCCCAACTGTTGTTTGGAATTCAGCTGAAATGGACTGTGTGAGGCAGAGGAAGCTATAGAAATTTCTCTTTCCTTTGGGAAGGATGGCAGATGGATTTATCACGCTTGTGGAGTACTAATTCTATTCAGGCGTACAATGCCATATATCATGTCATTTGTGGTGTGGATCATTACAATTGTTATGAGTTGTAGTTCTACAGCAAAATGCCAATCCCTAAGCTCCCAAACGTAGCTGGGGTACCTGGTTGCAACTCACAGATTGGTATTTTTGTTATTTCTATTCCAACATAACCAGTTTGCTCCAGGTTTTCAGGTTTCTCCATATCAGGTAGTGTGCAGAAGCAAGATTTCATTTTAACCCCATGCCCATGTCAGTTTTTTCTCCCTTTGAATTCAGAAGTTAACTGATTCTGGTCCACAAAGAAACAGTTATTCTTTCTGTGGTACTCCTGCTAATTATTTTACATTAGATCTTGACTGCAAGAAAGTTATTTTGGTGAAATGACAGGGCAAACATCTCTGTGCAAGTCAGAACAGCCATACTTCACTTGAGCCATAGTTTTCAGCTTGTGCTGAGTATTTATTTACATGCATCAAAATGACATCACCACAGGCTAGAAAAACATTCTAAGAGCACACATCCAAAAATGAACACAACTCAGGGTTTCAGTTTCCCCAGATTTCCTGTTGTGTGATATTTGAATAAACAGTGGAACTTGGAATATGTAGATACCTTCTTCACAAATACTTATTTTCTGTAGAGGTTTTCCTACAAGTCATTGAAGATAAAATCCCACCTCAAACCATTTGTTCTGAGATAAACAGCCAATTTTTAAAACTAGTTCCTTTCCAACCTGTGCACAGCTGGTGATTTGCAAGCCCTGATTGCACCCACTGTCCCTGCAGCAACACTGCTCAGTCAAACCTCATCTGCATTGGCCAGTGCTCATTTCTGAGTGCCAAAAAAAAACCTACCAGAAGAACCTGAACTCCTGAGCACACAAGGAAAATGTAGATATTGCAGATGTAATGGCAGAAAGCTAGCACTCACAGGATTATTTTTTTAGAAGAAATAGATATGCTGATTCTGGTTCGAGAAAAATAAAAAATATTTATCTAGTAGCTGTCTAGCATAGCTGATTATAAATTCCCAGGCACATTAAAGACAAACTGGATATTGGAAAACACCTCTGAAATTCAGAATTTTTGTAGACACGTAATGTGTCCATTTACTCAGTGTTGCGCCTACTGAAGTGTGTGATGCATTAGTAAAAAGCCCAAAGAAATAATTCAGCAGAATAATATGGGCAGGATAAGGAATATGGAGTTGAGAAGAGATATTAGACTGAGAAACTATAGTGCAGTAAGCCTGGTGGGAAGTGTGCAACAACCAAAAGCTCTGATGATTAACTCCCCATGACATTCAGGTATCACAGAGGGTAGAACTGGTCTTATTAGCTGAGGAACGGGTCAAGGAGCATGCTATAAATTATGCTTTTGCTCTCTCAAAAATCTTCCCTGTGTTTCTTACTGTGCTAAAGAAATCCTAGATTGCAGAGAAACAAATGACAGAAGGCTTGCAGGAATTAAAGTGCAAGATAGGTACTGTGGCATCTTATTCCTAGTGCTGTATTTCTTAGCAGCACTGGCAGAATGATAGAGAAAATACCGTTTAATTTAGGGCTGCTTTCATTCTGTAGAGAAAGACTGGATTAATTTTGTTTTGATCTAGAAAACAAAGACAGATTCTAAACACTAAAACAAATTTGTGCTGCAGTTTATTTCTCAAAATTCTTTTTAATTGTAGACAGTAAATATCATGTCAGTTTAAAAATAATTACCTGTGCAGTTTTTGAGATAGAAAACAAAATTATCCAGAAAGACCACTTACAAAAACTGTTCTACAATGAGGTAGAAGTATTTATATACAGAATATATAAAGTTTCCTACAGTTAAAAAGATTTGGGTTTTATGGTATACCTTAAAAAAAAAAAAAAAAAAAAAAGTGCCAGAGGGTTATAAGGGTCCCAAAGCAGGAAGCTGAGAAGAAAATTCATCATAAGCTGGAAAACAAGTTAATTTTTGTGTTGTTAATTCTGGTTTTGTTTCATGGATCTCAACCTGTCTAGAGGGTACAGCTTCAAGCTCTGAATCTCAGAGGGTCTTATTCACAGTAGAATTTCAGCCAAACTTGTGTGTGCATGCTTAAGTTAATTTCTTGAAGGTAATGAGGTTTGGTAATGTTGTCAGTTTGACTTAGGATGGTTTGTACTTCATCCAAAAAGCTAAGTTCCAGGAGCTTCGATAGCAGTCTGGTGGTCTTTAGCTTCTTCTGCTTGACCTCCACTGCTGCTAACACATAGTCATGAAGTGAGCTACACCATGGAAGTATCTGCATTAAAATTAACTGGAAAAGAAAAAAAAAATAAATAAAGAACACAAACAAACCTCAGAATCATCACTTTAAGCTGTTAGGAAAGGCTGGCTGGGGAAGGCAGTATCACTTTGTTCCACAGCATAATGTGAAGCTTATTCAGCTGTGCATTTTTGTAGCTGGAAGTAAATTCTTTATCATAAATTAGGTAATTTTAATAATTAATTGTTTTAGCTAGCTTAACTCAAGTTTATTGGTAACCATTTAAAGAGGGAGGGAGGGAGGGAGGGAGGGAGGAAGGAAGGAAGGAAGGAAGGAAGGAAGGAAGGAAGGAAGGAAGGAAGGAAGGAAGGAAGGAAGGAAGGAAGGAAGGAAGGAAGGAGAGGGAAACACATAAATAAATTTTTTTTTAAAGTTTAAAATCCAATGCCTATGGAGAGAAAATTGCAGAAAATTATGCTTTTGCATGGAATTACAATGACACAAAGTGAAACAATTCTGAAAAACTGTATAAATCCTGGAAGTTGAAAAAAGTAAGTGATCTGAACAGGATCAATCTTGCTTTAATACCCTTTTGATTACAGCTTTGTGATCCTAGCAACACCACCTGCCATGAGGAACAATAGCCAGACTGTGAATTAGTGTTATTAATAAAATGTGATGATTTTTCCTCATTTGAATGTTCGTAGCAGAACATGCAGGCATTTAAATATGTAATTAAATGTTACCTGCCACCCCTGCTGACTGCACAGTAAATAGTGCCAATTTTTCACCAGGTTTTTTTTGAGTAATGCTGTGCTGCAGTCAGCAAATGATTCTTAAAACTCTGCAATGAGAACAAATATGCTGTACGTTTTACACAGTCTTTAAAAGAGGTGGAAACTTTAACCAACTTATTAGTTGCCAAAAGCATACATTACCACTTTGGATCTTGAGGCAAGATTCATCAGCTTACCAGAGAAGAAATACGATCTGAGCAGAGCACACCAGCGCTTTCCATAGAACCTACAGAATTTTACTGCACCAGGAGGGGTGTGTTTTATAGCCAGTAAAAGCATGATTTCATTAAAGAATTTTATCATATGCAACACTACATAAACTACCTCTTTTTTCACTAGAAAAATTCCCACTGAGGTCAACTGGGAAACTGTCCAATTCCCAGACTAGGAATTCTTTGTAACAAACAGAATATGAAACAGTAGAAAACAGATTTTATTTCAAACAAATTATTATTTCTAGGTAATGTCTGGCATTGCCTTATGAAGGATCCTGTTTCCCCGCTGCAGTCCAAAATTGTGGTTCCATAAGACAAAAAGGCCACTGAGTGTTCTCAGGCTCACGTCAGGGCTCTTCTATGCTAGAACATTGCTGAGGATTGCAAAAGAAGTTCCACAGCAAGCAGAAGCAAGGTTTCTGGGTAGCAGATCCCAAATATCAAGAAATATCTGAGAAAAAAGTAAGGACCCAAGAAAACAGCATGAAGCTCAGTCAGGAGAGGTTTAGGTTGGGTATTAGAAAAAGGTTCTTCACCCAGAGGATGTTTGGGTACTGGAACAGGCTCCCCAAGGAAGTGATCCCAGCACCAGCCTGACAGAGTTCAAGGAGCATTTGGACAATGCTCTCAGGCACACGGTGTGACTCATGGGGATGTCCTGTGCAGAGCCAGGAGTTGGACTCAATGATCCCTGTGGGTCCCTTCCAATGCTATGATTCTGTGATTCTTTTATACTTGTCGTTACCTAACACTACTAATGGTATTGCACTGTATTATTTCTATGGACATTGCATTGTTCTTCCCACATGGCAATAACAGCAGGTATCTTCTTCAATCCTGTTAATATTAGTGATTCAAGATCTCTAGTAATTGCATACAATTACAAGAAATTAAAATCCTGTTCTAATTAAAATCAAATTAAAATATGTTCTAATACTAAAATGACAGCTATGTAAGTGACTTCTTCACTGTGATGGAGTCAGTCTTTCCTAAATGAGTAAAAGCAAGGTTCAATTAATTTTCTATTAGGACACTGAATTTTATTAAGTTCTGTCATCCCTCTATATATTCCTCCAGATTCTTTCCTCTCTGATTCTATCAAAGATTTTTATTTTTGCCACCTGCAGTTTCAACTACTATTAGATGACTTTTTTTTAGAGTTTGGATAAATCACGTGTCTTTCTAGGATGCATTTTGATAATCTCTAGAGGTGTCCTCTAATCATGGCTGTACAGGAAGAAGGATAACTCAGATATTTGGAGCCACTCTCGTTCTCACAATGACCAAAATGTAGAACAGAAATGAGTACAGCAAAAATGAATCTAAGTTCATCTAAATGCTACAAAGCGTTTAGAGGAGATATTTGACAGCAACAGATGAACTTCACTTATCTGAGTTCACAGAACTCAGTAAGAGACAGCTTTCATTTCACTGCAGAACATAAAGAAGGAGCATATTTATTCAAATTACTTTTAGGCATGGATGTTTGGAACTTGTGTAAACCGTGAGATCCCTCTATAGTCAACAAGGGTGAGATCCTGTTGATCAGGTGAAGATGTCTGTAGCATAAGCAAGTCAATCAGCAATAAGAACATCTGATATACAGCCAAGAGAGAGAAACAGACAACCGAAGGTGGATTTCTACATAAAGACGGAAGAATTATGCCCTGAAAAATGTTTATTTCCCTACAGAAATTTTACCAGCATGCTCAGTATCTGCACTGTAGACCTCTAAAAACAGGTGGGATGGATCCCACTGTAGGAGTCAAAGGTGCCTCTGAGGTGGGGGGAAGCACCCACTGGACAAAGTTGTGTGTGGCTGGAGCTGTGCTTCTCTGTTCCAATCTTCTTCTCTTTCTTTACTGAATTTAGTAATGAAATACAGCTTCTACCTTAGACATCTGTGAAGTATCTGACTCTAGAAATTAGTGCATTCTCTGGACATTGTACAAGCCATAAATTTAATGAATAATACGACATTTCATCACAAAAATTTAGTACCTAAGTCCATGTTTAAACTAGTTTTTTCTCTACTCTTTCAAAGTTACTGAGTTCACCCAGCTGTCTTTGTTTTCTGCAGGAAGCATATGTTCCCAGCACTTGGACCTTAGCTGTCTGTTTTAATTTAAGAGGTCTATTGAGTTTAGGAATATGCAGTGCCAGTGTAATCTGATACATGTGAACAAACAACAGAGTATTGACTGGGAAATAATGTAAACCAGATAACAGTTGTGAAGTCTCTGCAAAACTGTAAACACGATACCCAAAGGCCAGAACAAAAGATGTCTTGTTTAGTGTCTTCATTGTTGTCCAGTGTATGGAGAAGTAACAACTTTAAATACCTTTAAATGACAATACATAGGAGATGAAAAAAAGGAAGAAACTATGAAGACAGTGCATTATAAGGACCCTGAGAGCTGGCCAGCAGAAATCACACATATTTTAGTAGTGGGAAGCAAAAATCCATGTGCCCAGGTGGACTAACTCAGTCCGCCAATGCAATCTGGGAGACGACCAGCTGAGTAGCAGCTATGATCCAAGGACAGTTACTGCTGGCATCAGGCTGAACATCAGCCAGCTGTGTGCTCTCAGTGCAAAGAGTGCAAACTGCATCCTGAGATACATTAGGGTGATTTTCATCAGCTGAAGAGAAGGTGGTGGTCCCCCACATTCATCACTGATGAGGCAACACCAGGAATCCCATGTCTAGATTTAGTCTCCCTAGTTCAAGCAAAACATTAAAAGACTGGGGAAAATACAAGATGGTGAGGAAACCTTGAGCTATGCCCCATAGGGAAAGGCTGAGGAAATGAATTTGTTTGATCTGGTGAAGAGGAAAAAGCTGATAGTTCTCAGTGGCTGCTTGAAGGAGGCTTAGAGGAGCAGCAGTGAGAAACTCATTTTGGTATAAGATGGTGTAGGAAGGAGAAACAGTCACTGTTCCTGGCCTGACACATTCCACATGAACGTGAGGAACGTTTTTTTGCGGCAGTGTAGCCTTGGCACAGGCTGCCCAGAGAGTCTCCTTGGAGGGTTTTGAGACTCATCTCACTAATGATGTCACCATCAGCTAGTGTCAGCAACAACCCTGTTTTGAGCAGGAGGCTGGATGAGAAAGACTTCCAACCATTTAGGTGATTCTCCAAGACTTCCACATAGTCCTGATGCATAGGAAAAGGATAAGTGACCAAGGACTTAATTTTCAGAAATTAGTTAAGTAATTTCAAGGCCTTTTAGAACTGTAGCACGAATTGAAATGGCAAATAATTTGTATCCTCTTCCTCTTGCTCTACCTTCCTTCCTCCAGGGCAGATCAACTGCTAGATATGACACATAGTGAGCAGAGACCAGTTGCCTGAACAGATAGTCAGAAACACATTTCTCTGATGCTCTGGGGTATCTGAGACACCCAGCTGAGACCAGCAGATGTGAAACAAGGTCTGTAGAGTCCCTTCTGGAAAGGCAGCTTGAAACCTGTGTTTAGAAGACTGCACCCCACCCTATTAGTCAAATAATTTATTGTATTTCTGAGAAAGCACAGTGGCAGCATAGCTAGACTAACATTTCAGGGAAGCTTTTTGTTTAAGTGTGTCAGTTGTGGCAGATAGTTAGTGCTAGCAATAATTTCATACTGCTGATTAAAACATAAAATTGCAATATCTCATTTAAAACAATTTTCAGGGTCTCAGGGTACTTCCTTCAAGTATTTGTCATCAAACACACTGTAAAGGATTTATGAATATCCTGGAGAGCACAACCACATTTTAACCACTATTTTGCTTTAACCCTGCGATCTGTATATTCAAGACTGGCACCAGTGATTATAAATAATAGTCATCCAAATTAATAATAGTAATACTGCAAATTTGAGAAGAAAAGGAAGATACAGGATTATCTGGACAGGGTTATAATTTACTAGTGTGAAGCTCAGAATTTGAAGGAGAAATGAAATATCCACGGAAAAACATAGAAGACGTGCATAGATTTTTTTTCAAGATATTGTTCTTCAGCAGTGTTGAGTGTTAAAAAAAACAAAGTACAGTTAAGACATAAAAAAAATCTATTATGAAAGCCTCAAATTCACAATGAATTAGACAAATAGCTCCTTTTATATCCATGCTCCAGAGAGAAGAGGGTTTCAGGAGTTGCCAAAGAAACTGAGGAAATATAGGGATTTAGCTGTCTAGGGACTTCTGGAACTATTCATTATTAATTCCATGTTTAATCATCTGTGTTATTTTTCTTCCTTTAGTTGTTTCTGGGTTTTATTTATTTATTTATTTATTTATTTATTTTTCTAAAATATTAATCATCAAGAAACCAACAAAGACATAAAGATTTAACTCAATACCTGCTTATTATACCCAGCAGAAAGCAGAAACACAGATACAATGGGACACATTTGTGCCTTCTAGTTGTCAGTTGTACTAATTAATCTTTGTGGGGTCTTTTTCCTGAGATGTTTTAGTTCTGTGTTTGATTCGGTTAAATTAAAGAGAAGAAGATGTTCTCATGAATTCGGGTCTTTTGTTTTACCAATTATTCACAGACAATTTATTGGACTAGAATAATGTGAACATCAGTCCCACTGAGTTTCATTGCCTGGAATGAGAACCCACAACAGGCACAGCTCTATGGATGACCCCCAAAATGCATTAAAAGCTTAGGAGAGGTAAAGACAACAGTGTACACTGAGATGAAATCTCTTCAGATAGGGATACCAAAAATTAAAAATCACATTTGAAACATCAACCCAAACACCTGAACCTCTATACAGACCCCAAACCAGTGTTTGCTTTTTAATATTTCTCTTCAAAGCTACGGCCAGTAAAAAGCAGCTTCTAACTCTCAGTGACATTTAGTGACAGACATCTTTAGGGAATTGAAATTGATTTTCCACAGCCACCAGTGTAAAGATCTTTTGCCTGGGAGCATACAGTGACACCAAGGTCAGAGGATTTGAAGGCAGCAACTTTTATAGGGTTGGACTTCAGCCATGTGGTCGTTACAATTTCCAGTTAATGTCTCCCATTTTACACCATAAAGTCACCTGCAATTTCAAAACAGATTAAGCAAAGTGGTCCTTGCAAATTCATGGGGCCAGTTCTCTAAAGTCAAGTATCAGACTCAAAAGAGTCTGGCAGGAGGCAAGGCATACATCAAAACTAATAAAAAAAAATATCACTGCATATAGTGCTGGATCTGCAGTCATCTCATGGTACATCCAAAGTATATATTGCTCTCTTTAATCCTGCTTCTATTGCTTTTTGGGGAAAGTGGGCTTATGCAAACAAGAAAAGGAAGTTGATCTGCTTGGTGGATAGTTTTCCAGCAGGGTCACATTGTTTTTTCCTTTTTTGAGAGTATTTTAGGGTCCCTTTTCTCAATTTTTTTCCCAGGGTCCCACCTTGTCTGAAGCAGTACTTGCTCTTAGGCAATTTATACACAGCATGCACCTCCTCTCCATCACTATTTTCTCCACGTATCTTTGGAATTCTGAGCCTCTTCTACTGAAAACCTCTAGTATCATTCAGCCAGACAAGAAGGCAGAAGAAGGAAAATTTTATATGGCACTGTACAAACCAATGCAGAGAAAGTGCTGCTCATACACAATGGTAATAAAACAGCCAAGAATACGTGGAAAAAATTTACTCCTGTACCATCCCTGTCTTGAAATATAACCCTTTAGAAGGTTATGAGAACATGATTACTCCATATGGGGACTTGACCCTTACTAGACACCAAGTGCCCACCAAAGCTTCTCTATCACTCACCTCTGACACTGGACAGGAGAGAAAAAAATTATAATAAAATTCTCATGGCTTGAAATAAGAACAGGAATAGATCACTCACCAGTTACTGCCACGGGTTAAACAGACTTGACTCAGGGAAATTACTTGAATTTATTACTAATCAAAATCAGAGTAGAATAAGAAGTAAAACTAATTTTAAAAACACCTTTCTACCACTTTTCCTCCTTCCTGAACTTCACTTAATTCCCCTTTCTCTATCTCCTCACCTCCAGTGGCACAGGGAGACAAGAATGGGGTTTATGGTCAGTTCCCACCACAGTGTTTCTTCTGCTGCTTCCTCCTCAGGTGAGGATTCCTTCCCCTGCTCCAGTGTGGGATTTCTCCCTGAGGAGAAAGCCCACTATGATCTCCTCCAATGTGAGTCCTTCCCACATACAGTTCTTCATGAACTGCTCCTGCATGGGTCCCTTCCAGAGTGAAATCCTTAGGATGCTCCAACCTGGGTCCCTCCACAAGATCAGGACTCCTGCATACAAATCTGCTCCAGTGTGGGCTTCTCTCTCTATGGGGGACAGGTCCTGCCAGGGGCCTTCTCCAGTGGGGGCTTCCATAGGGTCATGGCGTTCTTTTGGTCCTCCACCTGCTCCAGTGTGGGGTTCCTCCAGGGGATGCAGGCAGATCTCTGCTCCATCATGGAATTCCACGGGCTGCAGAGGCACAGCTGCCTCACCATAGTCAGCACCAGGGGCTGCAGGGGAATCTCAGCTCCGGTGACTGGAGCACACCCTTCCCTTCCTTCTCCACTGATCCTAGGGTCTGCAAGGCTGTTCTTCTCACATATTTTCACTCCTCTCTCTTCTGGCCACAATTACATCTGTGCAATAACTTTTATTCCTTCTGAAATCTGTTATCCCAAAGGCACTACCACCGTTGCTGATGGGCTTGGGCTTGCCCAGTGGCTGTATGTCCATCTTGGAGTCAGCTACCATTGGCTTTCTCAGACATGGGGGAAGCTTCTGGCAGCCTCTTACAGAACCTGCTCCTGTAGTCCCTCCCACTACCAAAACCTGCCCATGAAAACCCAGTACACTGTAATACACCTTAGAGACCCATCCTTCCTGCATGTCCTTCCCATCCTGTGCTGACTACCAGGATGTCTTAAAGGGCACATTGCCTCACACCTGAGAGCAAACATTGACAGCTTTCTGTAAACTGTTAGATACTGAAGCCAAGATGGGACTGAATGCCTTCAGGGTCTCTCTATTGCCAGTGGAAAGAAACCTGACTGAAAGAAAATCAGAAAGTAATTTATTGTATTCATGCTACCACACAATGTAAAACCCTGTAGGTACAGGAGTTATATGACTGATATAAATGAATAAATTAATTTACCTATGAAATGTGGCTTCTTTAATTTTGTGAAGAGGCAGTGATTTAACTCCCTTATTATTCTTCTGAAGGTGTTGCACTGGGTATTACGCTTATCCAAAGTTATTGACTGCCCAGTAAAAGACTTTGAATTCAGATGTGTTAAAGGGGCAGACAAATCCATGTAGATATATTTTTGAAAATGAGTCTGCCAGCTGTTAAAAAGATGTAAGTGGAAAGGCTCAGAACTGCTAATTATTTGAACCATTTAAATGGGAAATGCTGGTTTCATATTTAACATTTTTGTGTTGCACTAATCTGTGCTGGCAGGAGAGTCAATGAAAGCTTTACAGGGAGCCTGAACACAATGTGATTTTTCCTAGTCAGATAAATCTTCCCTGTCCCCACTATCCTTATTATCCTCCTGACAATGCATCTAACAATTGGAATAAATGTGTAATTGAGATATATGCTGCAGAGTGAATTTTCTCTGAAGATATTTTGCAGGAAACAGCCACAAGCGAAGGCTCAAGTTTTGTATGAGTTGCGTGTAGTCCTCATTGCTCTGGGGGATGGGAGTCTCATCTAGAAAACAGGAATGTGCATCAGTCAGGAAACTGTTTGACTTCCAAATTAATTTCTGATTCCAATTCAGTAGCTGTAAGGCTTTCCTAAAGAAAAAAATAAAAGAAATCCAATTGCTAACAGCCATGGGATTATCTCAGGTGTTTATTGCCTCTGTTCATCCTGATTGAAAACAAGAAAAACAAAACCTGATCACAGGTATCACTTTGGATGAAAAGTGGAAATGAAATGGCAGAAACAAGAGGCAAAATTGACTGGATGAAAAATAGCAATTCCCTCATAATCTTCTCATGTAAGCTGCCAAGTCTTGCCCCTAAGGCACTTGCTAAGATGATAGCTATAAGAATATAAACCAAAAAGTCTTCCTGATTCATTCAGTCTCTTGGTGTTACATTCAGCCAAGTTATAAGTTTCTCCTAATTATCTTTAACAAACTCTGCCTTAAAGAGTGTTGGCTTTCTTTCCTCAATTGAAAAGTCTACCAAAGATTCAGTCTTCAGAAATTTAGGAAACTTCTTGTAAATTATGACCTATTTTTATTTATAACGAATTTATACCGATTAATTTTCCTGCCAGAGAAGCCCTAGAGTTCAAATGATTCTGACCCACTTTGGAGAAATATTACCCATATTTTTACAATGAGCCAGCATCAATTTATTTGCAACCTACCTTTAAAACCTTTCTATACAGAGTAGCATCTTTGACAATTAAAAGTCTTCTCAGAAGAGGTCTATTTTGGAAAACTACTTATCAACCAGACTGCTGCCTAGGAAAAAGAGGAAGTTAGGGATTTTTTTTTTCCTTCTCAAGCTCTGAGGGTTTGAATTCCTTGTTCTTGGTTCTTTTCCCTTCCCAGAATATGCCCTTAGTTCACAAAACAAACAAACAAACAACAACAAAAAAAAAAAAAACAAAAAAAAACCAAAAAAAACCCCACACAAACAAACAAAAAACCCACAAAAAAGAACAAACAAAAAAATCCCAAACAAACAAACCAACAAAAACCCAAACAAACAAAAAAACCCATACCAAACCAAAAATCCCATGGCACTAGCAGAACTGGAGGTATTACACAAGAAGGCAAGTAAAATTCCAGCTGACAGGATAGAATATGTCTGGGAGGGAGCCTGACTCCTGCTTGTATCCAGTGACCTGAACACCAGCCTTTCCTTTCCTCACTGATAGGGACTGTTGCTCAAAATCAGGACAACCACCTGTGTCCATGAGTAGCTGTGAAGTGTTAATACCCCTTTCTCTCTTCTCTTTCAAGGTGACTGCAGTTCTATGACCTCACATGAGCTGGGGAGGTGTGAGAACAGATACTTCAGTGTAAGGTGGTCGTAGAAGTGTGGGACAGAGCATGTCAGCCTCAAGACATCTCTCCAAGCACCTATTTCTCAGCTGTTGATGCAGGTACTGAGGTACCCTTGTTACTGTCCCAGATCACTGGGAAGATGGCTATTTCTTTCAGCAGCACTACGGAGGGAATTTCTACCCTTCTTTGTGAATCTGTTCTTCTGTCTATGCTTCTAATAATGTATAAATATATAAATGTATAAATATATATATATAAATATATAAATATATAAATGTATAAATAATGTATAAATATATACATATTTAAATGTATAAATAAAGTAATGGGAAAGTGCTAGTAGAGGTAAATGAGTGCAAAGGAGTAAGTCATGCTGGTCAGTGGAGGCAGAGGTCCTTTTCCTTGTGAGAATTAGGAATTATTGTCTTAAATGAATTAGAAACTAGGTTTCTCCATCACAAATATTGGCCAGTCATCATCTAGTAGCCTGCTTTTGATTCCTTCAGCTGGATTAATTTCTATGTAAGAAATGAGAGCAGAGAATCAAATTCAGTCTGCACATACCCCCCTTCCAGCCCCCTGACCCACACTCTATTTTCAAGGCTTATGTAGGGAGATCCTGTAGCAGAGGTCTGCATCAAAGGTCACATCATTTCAGTGCACCAGCTCTAATGCTGCATTGCAAGCTATCTCATTGGGTGAAATTATAGCACAATTAATGGCTACATTAAAACAGAATTTGCATTGGGGTACTTATGGCATTCCCATTAAAATCACATTAGTTCATGGTGATTAACACTCTTTTACTGAGCGTGGAACAAATTAACCTGTGGATGCTTTGTTTTACCTGTGCCCAGGAAAACAACTTGCAGGAGTAGATAGGGGACAGGCATTGTCTCTGTTGTAGATGACTATTCGGTGCCTGTTTCAAATCAGAGCAGGTGGAAAGTGAACCTTGACAGGGCTCTGTGTAAACAAGAACACAAGAAATTCATAATTCACAAGAATGGCCAAGTGACTCAAAACCACACTTGCTTTCTCTATGACCAAAAGAGAGCCATGACTGTTTCCAAAATCAGTGCATTAGATTGTATTTTTTTTTCAAACAGTGATGCTAAGTATTTTGAATTTGCTGAAATGATTACTTTTCAAGCCTATGAGAGTGGAGACCAATTGATGCCGAACACACAAATCCTTCACTTCCTCAGTGATGTGATCCATTGGTTCTAGCTAAGCTCTGCAGAGTGCAACTCTTGATGGTGACAGGAAATAAAGCTGGTTTATGTTTTGGAGCGTCTCTCATACTGGGGGAAGCTGAGTGAGTTGGCAATGCTCACCCTGGAAAAGAGACTGGAAAAGAGGTGATGTTGTCTACAGATATCTGATGGGATATTACAGAGGAGATGGGGCCAGACTATTCTCAGACCATCAGGGTTTTTCATGTCCCAGGTGAGATCGACATTAGCTTAAGTCAGAGCCAAAACTGACCCCAAAACAGCACAAAAAGCTCTGCTAGCAGCCAGCTAGCCCAGAAGCCTTTTATCCTCTGCAGAAAATGCTTCTTTGATGCCATACTTTTGCACAAATCACTTTAAAGAAAGAGAATATTGTCTCAGTACTTTTCATTTTGTTAGCTACTTGGTGATAAAATATTCAAGGCTGCTGGTGGGAAAATGATGTTTCCTAGCTGAGCTATATTGTTTCTTCTCCAAACCAAAATCCTAAGAATTGTTAAAAGAAAAAGAAAAAAAGAAAAAAAGCTCACTCTGTGACTAAAATAAGGAGCACAGAGCTCTACAACTCAACACTTCAGGAAATCAATACTCTTAAATAAAGGGTAGTTTGTTCACCTCCATATTTTTTAGTGAACTTAGTATTGCCTCTCACATATACTTTACAAGAGATTTTTTAACTGGTCAGCAGGAGGGATCCTGAAAGATTAACTCCCTGAATGTGCAGCAGAATACATTTTGATTAACAGGTTGCCTTGTTAAGAAAATTAAGTAATTAGAGATAAAATATTCATAGATGCTACAGAAGCCCATTGCAAAGATGCAAATAGCAGCAGTAGCTTAAAAAACAAGTCTCCTTGATCATACTTTGAGAGACACTGCTGGGGAAATCATGATCAATTTATTCTTGGCAGGCATAAATAATTTGCATGGCTTCCTTGTACGGAACTAATTTCACCTTCTGTCTTCTTCAATGGCGACACAAGCATCATGATGGCTTAAAACTGTCACACAGTTGAAGAAATAGTGCAGAGAACCACTCAAAAATTGCCCATAACCTAAAATGTGTTTGATAAAGACCAATCAACTTCAGGAATCACCTTAATAAAAATAGCTTTGTGTTCATAGAAGTTATTAATGCAAAGATGCAAAGAAAAATCTGTATTTTAAAAACTAAAAATAGTCCTAATTTATTGAAAAAAAGCACTATATTTAGGGTTATAAATTTGGGCAGAGAATTATTATGCACTCCTCATTTTTTTTTGCAAAATCCAGTCTATAAACCTGGAGTTTCCTGTATTTATCTCTGACAAGAGGAGCATTTGGAGAGAGTTTGAGCTAAATCACTTCAAGGTCATTAAACAGCTGTTGCTATTTGTTTTGTTTTATTATTAAAATATTCCATTCATATAAAGCACTTTCAAAGAGAACAAAATTTCTATGCATGATTCTTCATTTTTTCACGACAAAGTTTAAAAGCCCATGTAGACTATAGACCAGTTAAATTCCTCTCCACAATAACACACTTCTGATTCATCAGGAGTTTAGAAGCCAGACAGGCAGCTATTCTCTCTTCCTTTTCTCTGTTGTCTTTATGTTTGCATTAAAATTTGGTATATCTAGTTTGCATATATATAATTTAACCGTTTATTGGCAAATATAATGCAGCAAGATGTTTTCCTTTCTTCAGTTTTTTGCATAGCTAGTTTGTGTACAATAAATGGGGGTGGTTTTTTTTTTAAAATATATTCCTATGAATTTGCTAAATCTTGGCTGCAGTATTCATAGTAAAATTTTCTGATTCTTACTTTGGATCACTGTGTGGTTTATGTGAGCTCATTAAAAGCAGTTTCAGTATTTCAGTGAAAATTCAGCAAGCTGTTTTATTTATTTGTCACAATAAAATCAAATCTGCAAAAGTCTTCTACTTGATTCACTTCCGATTTTTAAAAGGCATCTTCTGTTAATATTTCTGAAGGTATATTGACCATTTTCCTCAATGTATGCATAGAAAACTAGCAGATTTTTCTCCCAATTAACAAAAAATATGTGTTAGTGTACAACTATACAATAAAGAAATGGTTTGCTTTTACTTAATCTTATCTACCAGTGCATTTCTAGATGACTTGGATGTGTAAAAAATGGAAAGATAGTTTCTCAGGACAGATTTTAAAGGACAAGCTAAAGGATATTTTGTCTGAGAGTGATTTATTATCCATTCCTTTTGCACCTGTAACCTATACTAGGCTGCAATGACATGCCCTAGGGAGGAAAAAACCTCCAGTTCTTGGGATTGGCACACATTTTTGTGTAAGGAAGTGGTACAAAGCAGAAAATACAGTTGCAGGTCACTTCACAGTCTGAAAGGTGCTGCAAAGTGCAATTACTGTGCTTTGGTCTGCAGGGGTACTTGAGCACCCATCAGACTTGGCCTATCTTTGTTCCCACCACAATCTTTACTGTGCATTGGCCAGTGGGAAAGTCCAGGACAGCTGAGTTAACAGGGGATCCCAAATCACCTGCAAAGACCTGGGAGAGTATAGTGTGGTCTGTAAAAAATACTGTATTTTTTACTCATGGGAGTAGGTCTAGCTCTCATACTTTCTCTGCTGCAAGCATCCTCAATTACAAGGCAGAACAGCGACAACCATTAGGGCAATGACAAATATCCAGCAAAATTTCCATTTGTTCTAGAGGAACAGCTCATATTTACTGGAAAACAAGGGCCCACCTTTGGTTTGTATAATTAAAAAATCCTCACAGAAAAGGTATTATCATCCTAAAATATTGTGGCTCTGTAACTCTTGCTGCTGGATTTTGCTTTAAACCAGAGTATAACTCCTGCAACAGGCTCATCACATCATTCTCTGTCCCCAAAGGGATCTGCCATCAGACAAACACTGCACTCTAACAGAGAGAGAATTATCTCACCAACACCTACAAAGAGCAGAGTGATAATATTTTGCAAATAACAGAAGTGAAAGAAATGAGCATTTGAGGGCTCATTACGTTAGCTTCCCTGTTAGAAATTCGCCTCATCTCCTAAAAAATCCCCCAGTGTATGCATGATTACAAAATATGACACGGTGTCAGTCTGTTCTCCACGGCGTAGTGTATTGCTTGACAGCCAATGTGCTTTGCTGCACTGTTATTAGCTGTCTTGCTGCAATGCAGTATGTTACAGAGAGTAACTCTGGTCTGTGCCACTCTGCCCTGCTCAGCCTCGAATTCACACAGTTAATGCTGATTGTCTTGGAATGGTAATAACGTGATTTTCTAGTACGTGCCACAGCAGAGATCATATAGTTAACAGGAGCTGTGACTGTCAGCCAAATCACACACTGAGCACAATTATTTGAGCCATTAATTGCAGTATAGCATTTCCTCTTGAGATAACAATGATTAAAATTTGTGCTGATAGATAACTCTAGAGCAGGACTGATAAAAGAGATTTCTGAATGCACATGCAAGTCCCACCTTTGACAAGAACTTGCTGATAAGCCTGACAGTTTATCACTGCTGTAACAAGGAGTGTAAGCAGCATCGACGGGAAACAGCAGCATCCAATGGACTGAACACCAACACTGAGTTTTCTAAGCAGCTCCTGAATGATTTGTGCTGCTGTCTGTCTGCAGATGGTCTGAGCACCTCTTATGTAAAATCAGCTGGCATAATGAGGCATTATTAGACACTCAGCAGGAGCCTCTGTCCTTGTTTTTCAGAGCAAAAGCTGCACTTGCTGAGCTGATGAAGCTTTGGAGTTCATTGGCCCAGATCTTCAGAGATGGTCAGATAACTAACAGGTATTGATTTCAGGAAGCTCTGTGCATCTAGAGACCCAGACACTAAATCACTGTCGCTGTATAGTCTCACTGTCTCTGAGGGTCGTTTACCATCATCTAATAATGAATCTGAGAGTGCCCATCGTGGCAATGTCAATACCATGAGATAAGATTTTGTGACTACACAAGCTTCATCCCATCAGCCGCTGATGCAAAGCAGTCCCTGCCTCTCTATAAAAAGTGATCTAAACCCAAGAATACACAATCTGCATTTGCACAGATCACCCTGCTCTTAATCAGCTGTGAGTTCAGCTGTGGCAGTGCAGGCTCACCTGCAAAGGCTTTATTTATTCCAGCAGCACCCACTACCCCTGCTGCTGTCTGTGGGTGGCCAAACCATGGGGCTGGAGGCGGCACAGTGGGGCTGGGGGACTGGTGGTGTCCACAAAGCACAACCCTCCTCACCTGAAATACTGAGGATATCATGGAAACTCCCCAGATTGAAAAAGCTGCAGAAATGACATACCACTGTGCCCTTGGTGAACTGCAAATGCACCCCTAAAAAATGCAGCCATGAGCATGGACCCACGCAAGTTGCAGCAGTCAGCAATACTCAGCACAGTCAGTGCAGTTGCTCTACTGCAGGATGGGGAATGGGGAGATCAGTCCTGAGCCACTTCTATTAACCTGTTTTAACCTTCTAAACTCAAAAATCTGTCAGTCATGAGGAGCCATCATGAGGGAAAACGCTGCTGAAATTCAGCTCATGTTCTCCTTTGAAGAAAAACCCCAAAAACAAAGACTCTGAAACTGATATATTCTATCTTTTTTTGTTTGGTTGGTTGTTTTTTTTTCTGCGAATGATATTTCGGACCCAAACACCTATCCTGTAACACAGCTCTGTGTGAATGCTAATACCCAAGGCCTTTAGGTGCTGTAACCTGTATATCGTTTTTAGGCTTGAGTAGCTGACATCACCACACTGCCAGAGCAGAGAAAGCTTTGGTGATCTGCTCCTGTGGGATGTACGGATTCTGGGAAGTCAGGACAAGGATAGACAAGCATGGCTGTGCTCTGCAGCAAAGCATTTTTTCTTAAAGACATTGCATAAAAAACCTTTCAGGGTGGTAATAAATTGCTTTAAGTTTTAAATACTAGAGTCCATCTTATAAAATGTGATGTCTGTGTGAGGGTCCTTGGCTCTTGTGTATTCCCTTGTCCATGCTTATAAGTCTCTGAACATTGCAGTATTGCACCACTGTATGGTAAGTTCACTGGGTGCGCAACAGACCCACAGATCCCACACCTTTTCTATTTCTTGGCTTGTCCAAGCAGCTTGTGGGATGCACTGCATGGAAAGTCCAAGTGCCTTTCCCACAAACAACATCCTACTTACGAAAAAGCTGAATATATTCTTACTTGACCCTTATCTTTGAAAGAGTCTATCAACCTTCACTTTCTTTCAGTTCATAGTTTAGAATGAAGAACAAAGGTTTCATGGGTTGGATTTCTCTGGGTTCTGTAATTAAATAAGCAAACCACAACAGAATAACCAAATGACATATCTAAGCATATTGTTTTAAGTTTGAAAAATAGTGCCTATGAGAGATATAGAGAAATAATTAAGAATATGGAATGTCAAAGAGGTGCTGTAGGGTCAGTATTTTCTTGTTATGGGAGACAAAAATTATCCTTGAGTCCTACAAGAAACATGAGGGTTGCAAAGACAGAGTGGTACACCCCACTGCACTGTGAGACCCTGAGAAAAAGGAAATCACTTGTCTTTTAATTTTAATATCTGTTATTACATCACTGAATGTCTAATGCCCAGTAGACACTAATTGCCAAATTGCACCAGAATCCATGGGCCAAGTCTTGTATGTAAGACACTGCTTGCTGTGTTTTTCTGCAACCTGGCTTCACTGGGAAAGAGATGTGGTGAGTCGTTAAACAAGCACAAAACAATGCTTAAAATGTGCCTATAAAATGACCCTCTAGGGCTTCTGTTTGGTGTTTGACAAACATTTCTTATCAATGTGCATCCCAGCCATCTGCTGGCTCCTGCTCTCTTTGTTTTCTCTCTCTCTGTGTATGTTGTTGGTATTCTCCCCACACTGACTCTGCTGCTCAAGCAATCCATCACAGCGATCCATCTCACCTGTCAGTAACGTTGTTGCTATTCAGGCAATAAGACATGGGTAGCAATATGAAACAGAAAATGACCCTCTTAAGTCAAGGAAAAAAACCCTCTGAAAATTGGTCATTGGCTAAGTCTGGTGTTTTCAGTCCCAGGAATTCATTCCCTGTTGTCTGGTGTAGAGGAAGTTGTCACATCTGCACAGCATGAAAAAAAAATCTTTGATAAATGTCAAAGCTGCTTTGACCCAAGAGTCACTATCTAGGATTTCAGCTTTGTTTCCCAGCAATCACTGTAATTCTCAAGAAAATTATTTGCACTGACTCATCAAACAAAGTCTCAGCACAGATAAGGAAATTAACATAACATAATTTTTTGATTTGTAAAAAAAGATTAGAATCCAGTAGCCATAACCTCCTCATGGTTCAGCCACTAGCTGAGTTTCCAAGTGATTTCATTGAGATTGGCTCTGCACTCCCATTCCTGGAAACCAGATAATTTCCTTATTCACCTGAACTGCCTGTTCTCGCATCTCACCTCAGAGACCACACAATCACAGAATATAGATTGTTTTGAGTCCTTTGAACAGCAGAATTTTGTTCCAAGTAAAAAATTGTTTAAGGACAACTTCTTTAATTTGAACTTTGATTGTATGTCAGAGAATAGAGGACTGCCTTGATACTGGCACTTACAGGAAGGTGAAGCTACACATGATGTTAGGAGATTGCTAAATCCTTCAGCCTGACAGAGGCAAGGCTGCCACATCTCCATTGCCCCAGATCCAGCCATCAGTGAGGGTGCACTGGTGTCCCCAGAAGGCAAATGTGCATATACAACACGTATACACATCATGTGTGTATGCTGGCCACCCAGAGCAACAGAGAATATAGCACTCCAAAAGACGCAAAACACAACAATGGCTTCATTCTTTCCTCTGTCTGTCAGTTCAGGCAGAATGTCCCCTGCTGGGAAATGTGATCCTGCAAGGTGAATTCCTTCAGTAGCTGGGCTCAGGCACCCAGCTGTTTCAGGAATTGTCCTGGGTTCCCAGTTTCCCCAACAATTTGGCCATAGGAGCCTCTGAGGCTGTCACCCTGCAGCTGCTGCTGTGGACAACTCTCTCATACGCGAAAACACACACACACACAGAGGTGGGTCTCAGCTGACATCCAGATTCCACAGTCTCTCTGATCTGGACCCTCTGGTCCCTCCAGCAGCCAGTTTGGTCTCTCCAGACACCAGAGTCTCTTTCTCACCAGAGAGACAGGGGCCTTCAGCCTCCAGTCTCAGTCCAGGGGCTGTCACTGAGACCCCCTGCACAGAGGACAGGGCTGTTTGCCTGGAAAAATGGCTAGAAATGGGGTTTAGTCAGAGTCCAGGATGGACTACACTGGTCATACATAGGGCACAGCCAGGCAGCTGCACTGACCAGCCCATACTTGTACCTTGCATCCCCTTATCCTACTGTTTTCCCACCCAGCTCTCTCCAAAACACCTTGGACCCCCTTCCCCCATCCTTCACAGAACACCCCATAAATCCTGTGCGATCCTAAAATATCTTTTCCTACCCCTCAGTGGCGATCTTCACATCCCTGGCAGTGACCCCTTTGTCAGTGGGGTGATGGCAACTCTTCCTTTGGCTTGTGCTGAGGAGGTGCTCCAGCCCAGGGCCTGAGGCTCCTCAGAACATCCCTGAGGGATGAACTGGGCATCATGTCAGCAATGGGGACACTGGGAGCCTACATGTCATTCTGTGATTCTGTGATGTCTCTGTGCCTTAGGGTCCTTCGTGGTAGGGAACAACCCTCCTTCAATGCTCAAAGAGCAGCCACTTGGGATGTAATTGGGATTCCCCACAGTGATTCTGAGGGCTTCTCTATGCGTGAGGATCAGCTTCATGCTACATAACCTGGCACAAAAACTATTGTGTGATTTGCCAAAGGCTACACAATTACAGTGCATCAAATGCTTCACTTTAAATAGTTGTGGGGTTTAAATTCTTTTAAAAACTTAGTCCTATTTTCAGTCACCAAAATGTTGATTTAAAAAAAAAATCTAGGTTTGAAAACACCCATCTGAAGAAACGAGTACTTAAGTACTCATTTCCTGAAATGTGGTCTTGGGCTTAAGCTGGTTTCTTCTTAAAAATACTGCAAGAGTACGTGTATTTCCTGTGGTATCATGTTTCTACCTATAGGACAAATATGAAGAACCTGAAAACTTCACTTGTGCCTAAGCCCTCTAAGCAGCCAAACTAAAAGTTCAGGAACAAGCTGTCAAAAATGAGTCCATTCTGATGCAGCTGAACTCCTAAGTAAACCATTTTTTTTATTCTTTTAAGCCCCTTTTAATAGAAAGTTATATTTTTATAAAAATAAAATAGAACAGGAAGCTGCTAGAAGAATCATAATTTAGTCACTGAAAAAAGCTTTATTGCAAATGGTTGCAGTGAAGAAAGTTTTACTTAAACTGAAATGCTGAACTCCAAAGTTTATATCATAATATATAATACTACCAGTGAGAAATAAAACACATCATAGCCTTGCAAAGAAGAATTATTACAATATATGAATCAGTCATATAGAAAGGGATAGGCTCCCCGTGGTCTGAGGAACTCTAGTTGCTTTGCTGAGCAGCTAAGCTATTTTCAGAAACTCGGATACATTATTTGTAATGTAAAGAATAATTATGAAAAGTCTTTTTCTCATATGTAATCTAAACTTGCTCTTTCAGTTTTAAGCTATTCACCCTTGTCCTGTCACTACATGCCCTTGCAAACAGTGTCTCTCCCTCTTTCCTGTAGGCTCCCTTCAGGTACTCGAAGGTTGAAATTAGGTCACCCAAAGCCTTCTCTTTTCCAGGGTGAGCAATCCCAAATCTCTCAGCTTTCCTCATAGGAGAGGTGCTCCATCCCTCTGATCATTTTTGTGGCCTCCTCTGGACTCTCTCCAGCCGGTCCCTGCCCTCCCTGTGCTGGGAGCCCAGAGCTGGATGCAGCCCTGCAGGTGGGGTCTGAGCAGAGCAGAGCAGAGGGGCAGAATCCCCTCCCTGGCCCTGCTGCCCACGCTGCTTTGGATGCAGCCCAGGACACGTTTGGCTCTCTGGGCTGGGAGTGCACACTGACAGCTCATGGACAGCCTCTCACCCACCAGCACCACCAAGTCCTTGTCAGCAGGGCTGCTCTCCGTCTGTTTCCAGCCTGTGTTCATACTGGGGGTCCCAGATGCAGCACCTCGCACTTTGTTTAATAAAGAGAGATCATGAGATTTCCATGAACCCACTTCTCAAGCTTGCCCAGTCCCCTCTGTCCTTCAGGCGTGTCAGCAGCACCACTCAGCCTGGTGTCCTCTCAAAACCTCCTACGGGTGCACTCAATCCCTGTATCTGTGTCATTAATGAAGATATTAAATAACACTGGTCCCAGTATGGATCCCTGAGGGTCAGCACTCGTCACTGATGTCCATTGGGATTCTGAGTCATTGATCACCACCCTCTGGATGTGATTGTCCAACCACTTTCCTATTCATGTCACAATCTACCCATCACATCCCTCTCTCCACACTGTACACTAACCCAAGTTAATACAGGAAAACTGCAACATCTTTAAATTATTTTATATAGAAAAGCCTTCTTAGTATGCCCTCCTTTTCTTTGGTGTTATGCTCATGCTGTCAGTGCTGTTCTGGGTGTTGACAGTCATTCCTTGGGGGTGTCAGTATCCTGGGGTCTTTGCATGGAGAAGGACTGCGAGCAGATGTGTCTTCCTCCTTTTCTTCAGGAGAGGTTGGATGGTTATCCTGGTTGTCTTGGGGTGCATATAAATTTATAAATTTTAATTTTCTTATTTATAAATTTATAAATTTTCTTATCCTTTTTTCTTATTTTGAAGTTATTTAGTTTTGTTCAGTTCTCTTTAGGACCTCAAAAAGCTAATTTTCCTGAACAAGTCCTTCAGAGCAAGCCAGAGGTTTTCTCTCACTCCATGTTGTCTATATAATGAGCTGTCTGGATGCTACCTTTTTTAGGTAAACCATATTTTAGCTTATCTTTCTGAAAAAGAATATGGATTATGGGATGCATACTTTCTTTCCAGTCCCAAATCATTGATGGAGTTACGTTTACATTCAAATTTCAGCTTCTCTTCCATTTTTTAAAATTTTCTTCCCATGCCTTAGTTTTCTCAGTTTAATTAGGGAGTAAATTAAATCACAATATCATAAAATTACTGGATGCACTGGCATTTAAATAAGTTATTAACATGTTGTTTGATATTCTGAATAAAACGCTTGGGCAAGGCAATGTTCCTGCACCACAAACTTGCATTGCACTATACAATTTATAATTGGCATCTGGACTTCAGACAAGTAAGATATTTGGCTTAGGCCAGGAAGAGTTACAGCCATTGCTCTTAAGACTAGTTAAATTTTAATATTATTTTAAATTTTACTTTTTAATTTTAAGTTGCAGTTCATTTTAAATCAATATGGATAAATGTTCCTCATTCCTTTTGTTGAATGATACATAAAAGAGCCCTACAGCATGGGGAACTTATTGCTTAAAATACAAGTAGCTTTTTCACAGCATTCTAATATTTATTTAAGCTCCTATGCCTCCATGCTAGGGCATTTTAACAGACTTATACATTAATAAAATGTACAATCAGAAATACATTATATATGGCCAGCAGGTTGCACAGCTTTGCCTAGACTAAACAAGCTGTTCAACATATTCATCAGTGACCTGGACGTGCTGATGATACAGAACTGGGAGCAGGGGCTGATACCCAAAGGTAAATGCAGGGTCATGCACCTGGAGAAGAATAACCCCAGTACAGGGATCTGACGTGCTGGAAGCAGCTCTGCAGAGAAGGACCTGGGGGTCCTGGTGGACAACAAGCTGTCCATGAGCCAGCAGTGTCCTCGTGGCCAAGAAGGGCAGAGGGATCCTGGGGTGCATCAGGAAGAGCAGTGCCAGCAGGTCGGGGAGGGGATCCTGCCCCTCTGCTCAGCCCTGGAGAGGCACATCTGGAGTGCTGTGTCCAGCTCTGGGCTCTCCAATTCAAGAAAGAGAAGCCTTCAACTGGCAGTCCTGCCCAGCCATAGGGCCTGGCTTCAGCTTCCCAGAAAGCTGACAAGCTGGGGAAATGCTTAGCTGGCTTGCTTCCTGCCAGTGAGTAATGACTAAGATTGTGCACAGAGAATAGCCTGAAATACTTTCCCTTGTGTGTTGGGACCTCATACACATTCAGAAGGATTCCTGTGAAGGACATACACAATGTATACATTTTTGTGTTGGGGTGGTGTGTGTAATGACAGATTTGCTACCTTGTTATTCAGCAGAAAACAATTCTCTGGATTCAGATTATCCCCATTTATTTTTGTCAATGTGTCTCTCAGCAGGTTTCATCTATCTGCATGTGTGCTTTCAATCACTATCAGGTGTCTCATAATCATTAGAAGGCATTATCCTGGCAGCATTCTCTAAAACAGAGAGGCACTGCAATCCATATTTTATAAATGAGGAAATGAGATGCAGTAGCTGACACAGACCATCCACAATGTCCATGATGAGGCTGTAGTATGATCCAGGTCTTTTGAGTCCCAGTAGGTGTCCCAGGCTCTGGATACAAAAACTCCCACAGCACTGTTTTTCACACTTGACAGGATACAGGTAAAAAACAGTCCAGAGTGAAAAATACTGCCATCAACATCTTAATTTATATCAGAGAAATAATAAAAAATAAAAGAGATAAAACATTCTCTTTTTTGTCCATCGCAAAACGCACGCTACGTTTGGCAAAACTTCCATTAAATCCGCTCACAAACTTACACTGGCTCGTTTTGATTCTGTTGAATCATTCCTGTTAAGGAACAGAACTCCTGCTTTTCCCTTTACTTTGCTGCATTTTGAGCTGTCATTGCTCTGTTGCCACACAACCTTTGAAGCATGGTCTCTGTGAACTCCCAATGGATGCAGCAAAGCTTCTAAATACTTGCCTGAAGCCAGTGGGATAACTTGAGGTGCAAAGCTGGTCAGTGTAGGTACCCTGAGGAGCTGTAGGTTTCAGGGCCAGTTTCCAGAATCCCCTGAAACAGGCAGGAATTTTTTCACCAACCACAGTGGGATTTGGTTCAAGTTCATTTTCACTTCAGCTTGCAAAAGACATGAAGGGAGTAGTAAATAAGGGAAATATTTCAACCCTTTTTGCTCAAGGCAGTCAGCTTACCAGGTCCACGCTTGCAGTGCATGGTCACCCACGACAGCACGAAGCCATTCCTGTGCTAAAAGGGTGCCTGCAATTTCTAAGAAGCATACAAAACCCATGAATCAGAAGTTGAGCTCAGAGGCTGCCAGCAGCTGCAGAGGCAGCAAAGGCACTGCAGAGTCTGGAGGACTGTGGTGGAAGTCTGCAGGGAGGCTTAACAGGCTTGAAATGATAAAGTGAGTTGTTATCTGTGAAGATGTATCCTATCGATTATAGGAGAGCAAAAAGCTTGTCCCAGACCAGCAAAATGTAAGACAAAGTGAAAGAAGAAAAATGCATATCAGTTCAAATGAATATGAATGATCAAATGGAGGCAGGTGCCACTTTACATCTCCCAGACATATTAATCCATCAAAAATTGCATCAGGTATTGATTTTACTTGGGACAGACTTAATGCTCTTCCTAGCACCTGCTATGGGGCTGTGTTTTGGGTTTGTCCTGGGAACTGTTGATAACGTAGGGATGTTTTCATTACTGATGAGCAGGGTTTATACAGAGCCAAGACTTTTCCTCTCCTCACCCCACCCCAACAGTGAGGAGGCTGAGGGTGCACAAGGAGCTGGGAGAGGACACAGCCAGGATGGCTGACCCCAGGACATTCCAGACCCTATGGCATCATGCTCAGCATATCAAGCTGGGGGACAAGAAGCAAGGGAAACACATTCAGAGGGATGGAGTCCATCTTCCCAAAAACTGTTATGTGTGATGGAGCCCTGCTTTCCTGGGAATGGCTGAACATCTGCCTGACTAAAGGAAGAGATTAATTAATTCCTTGTTTTGCTTTGTTTGCATGCATAGCTTTTGCTTTACCTATTAAACTGTCTTTAATCTCAACCCAGGAGTTTTCTCATGCTTACCTTTCTGATTCTCTCCCCCATCCCTCTGGACGCACTGAGCAAGCAATTGTGTGGGATTAGTTGTAGACCACAACACCAGGGAACACAGGACTTCTTTCTCTTCATCACAAATCCATCTTGCTTCCCTCATGTAGTGCAAGAGGAAAAATAGAAAGCCTAGCAAAATTTGCATTTTCTTAACGAGACGTAAAAGTCTGTTGCCCAGGGAAGTGGTGGAGCCACTATTCCTGGAGGTATTTGAAAGACATGGATGTAGCACTTAGGGAATGCTTAAGAGGAGGATTTGGCAGCACTGGGTTAATGACCAGACTCAATGGTCTCAGAGGACTTTCCCAGCCTAAACAATTCTGTGATTCTACAAAGTGAGCACCTCTCTGTTGTTGTTAGCAGACTTCCCCATGCTGCTCGATGAGAGCAGGCCATTCTTTGGCAGCACAAGGAGGACCAGCATGGCAGGACAGAGCGCTGGGGGGAAGCTGTGGAGACAAGGGAAGCAGCACAGACAGGGTTAGTCATGCTGGGAGGCAGGCAGAGGAAATGAAGCAGGAACGGAAACAAACAAGCAAACCCAGCTCAAGGCTAAGCTGCACCCAGAACAAAGGTTCAACCAAAAAATAATTTATAGCATTGTAAACAAGATGGGAAAACATTCAGCACACAGAATGAGGAAAACAGCTGTGTCCATTGCTCTATTCTCACACCCTCCCAGACAGCGATATCCCCTAGGAAAAGTTTCACAAGCATGCACGGAATTCCCCCGGCAGGGCAGTGGTGATTAGGACTGTGGCTTCCTTACTTCCCAACCTGTGCAGAGCCTGGCACAGGCTGACATGCACTAATGCACTTGATGTGTCTCAGACAACTGTGCCAGGCTGTCTTGGGGCTCTGCATACTCTGTATTTCCCTGTCCAACTCATGTTAAATGCTAAATGGAAAGAAGCAAACTTCATAGTGCACTGCGTATCTTGTGGGTTTTGATGATGAGCCCTTGGGGAAGGGAGAAACTGTTTGGTTCAGAGGGCATAGGACAAAACTGTAGTCTGGGCCATGAAAAAAAATCCACTCTGCTCCAAAGACAGCACACAATATGACCAGAATCTAGGCAAAAAAAGAAGTTGAAATGTTAAATTGTTTTGTCTCAAGGCTGAGGATGTGGCTTTTCCATGTCCAAAAAATTCATATCATATCTCATGCAATGAGATAAGCATATCTAAATAATCTAAAATTGTGTTTAAGGATAAAAAGCAGTGGCAATATCTTGGCTGCAAGACACTGGTCTAGGAGCTGAGTGCTTTACACTTGGCATATTCTTCCAAAATACTAGTAATTGAGCACCCCTCTGTCAGATATTCCGAAGATGATGGGACAGACAGCAGATCCAATCCTGCTCATTGGTTCCCACATTCAAGGCTGCTCATCCTCTGGGGTCATTGAAGTTTCTCCACCGACTTCACAGAGGCCAGGTGTCACCACAGACAGTGCTGCAAAAGCCACTTCAGCTTCAAGAATAAACCTGTAACATGTAGAGCCACACAACCTTCTCACCACTATCAATTTTTGTAGGACCTACTTAGCTATTGTGTTTCAGTCCTTTTGGTAAAAAAAATACAAAATTATTTTAAAGTTCTTGCATAAATTTTAATCCTCTTTTTCCCTCAAAAGGTGTGTTTTCCTTTCTGCTCAAGGAACATTTTCTCAGTTCCAGGAAACCAAACACCTACACCATGGCAGATATAGGCTTTGGGTCTCTCCAGAGACAAAATGGACTGACTGTCTAAGTGCCATTTCAGTTCTCAAGCTGTCTACAGCCTAATTTTACAGTAGCTGAGAGCCTAAACAGACAGCAACACCCATTAGGTGCTTATGTTCGTGTCTGCATGCTTGTTACAGCCCACCAACAATGCGTCCCTGCTGCACTGCTGAGAGCTCCCATCACAGCTCTGCTGCTGACCCCATCTGAGGCTAAACGAGGTCACTGTCCTCACAAAACACAGACAAGAACGTTTATTGGAGCAGGTTAAGTGCAAGAGCACAGGGATGTGACAATTCCTTCTTTCTGGAAGAAAACACAGGAGCATGAGAGAGAATGAGTTATGAGTTATCCAGCTACATGCCATAGAAATTATGGGAAAGAAGAGAGGACACAGACCTCATCTATAAAGAACATTGGCAATAGGCTTTGAGGTCCTTTATGATAAAGGGTTGACTTGGATACATTGACTGGAAATGGCAAGAGCAGGTGGATATCCACTGCTTTAAAATGGCAGGGATTCATGAGGTGTCTGCTCCTGTTAGACATGTCATATTGTGTTCACTGTGCTTTCTGAAAATTCCCTGCTTACATGCCTGAATGTCTCCTTGAATTGCACAGAGGAGTGCACAGGTTGCACTGAAGGTAGAGAGTTTTCCTGGCTGGCAGTAATAGCTGGTCACTGCAGCAGCTAAGGTCCTGATTGAGTTTGTCAAAGGAAATACATTGGAAATTATTACAACTTAACCCCAAAGGCTCAAAAATCAAGAGAAACACAGCTAAGTGTCAGACGTTGAAGGGTCTGTACCTCAGTGCTTGTGATTGTAACAATGTTTTGCATTCATTTGAAGGGGGAAAAAGACACATTAGGAAAAAAAAAATAAAGGAAAAAAATAGGTTGGATCTCAATCTAACATTTTACTGTGATTTTCCTTATAGCGAGGTATACCAGACTGAAAAGCCTCCCAAGGGAAGGGATGGCAGCTCCATCAATTTAGTGATATAATTGCTGCATTTTGTGCTTTTGGTAAAGACTAAGAACCTCTTTCTGAACTGAATCCAGTCCAGGATATGCCTTTCTAGAGAAATCAGAATGCCTAATAAAGCTGCCATAATATTTACTTCTTTTTTGCAGATTTAATGGCTGTGAGTTGAACAAGCATGCCATATGCTTTTAAGTCAAAGCATCCCTTCTGTGTTTTGAACTAGAGCTATTCCCTTGAGCATGGGCAAACTTGTGAAACATTTACTCTATTTTCAGCCTCAGAGCTGTTTTATTCTACCTCTTTCCAGTTCCTTATTTAATGAGGTGTTGGACTCCTAAGTAAATCTTTGCTAGATTTGTTCTTCCCGCTAGCAGCCAGTGCTCACCAGTTGGCTTCTGAGTTATGCAGTCAAGGTGGTGATGAAACAAACAATACACAATGGTTACTAGTTTTGATCATGCAGATATTGCAGTCAGCATCTGGTACCTGTCTCTTCATGTGTGCACACAGGAATATTAAGTCAAAAGCATTCAAAAATAATCAAGAGTCATTTCAGCAAACTTTTTGGGGGATTAAGGAATTAGAGTGAGGATAACCATATCTGAATCTTTTGTCCATAGAGCTTGAAGCATATTACAAAGTTGGTATCAGAAGTTCACAATTTAAAACTGAGAATATAATTAATAAATACACTATGATGTGCAGGGCATATGAAGAGCACCTACTGTGGGGCCTTGTGGAAAAGCTGTCCATGTGAAAACAGATTTTGTGTTTGGAATCCATTTTTCAAATCTTCTTCTTTTCCAGAAGTTGGAAATTTCTACCAGCTCTGGTAAACTCTTAGCACAGTAGCTTTACCATCCTCACTCAAAACAGCACTGACTCACTAATTTTGAGCACCAACCAAGTTGTAGGAGTCTGGGCTGACCAGCTTTCACGCAGCTGTGGAAACTTGCTTCTGAACTGGTAGAACTGTCTCACTGTAGGCTGACATGGAGAGCTGATTTTGTTCCAAATCCACTCTTACACAGAAATACTGGAGTTTCTGATGATAACTGCAGGCCTGGTGTGGCCCATGTGTCTGTTAAGTTTAGAGAGTGACATGTGTCTGTCAGTGTCTTTGACCAGCAAGCTTCTGGTATGTTTTGGGTTACTAAAGTTAGGATTTACCTAATTCCATGCATCTTGAGTATGGTGTCCGGTCCAAGCTGGCTATCTGAAGTGCTTTATCACTTAAAAAAAAAAATAGTGCATCCAAAGAGCAATTTGTAGTATTTTTGAACATTCCTCCATCCTTACAGTCACCCAAAAGGAAACAGATGACCAGAAACAAGATGCTTTGGACACCTGGAATTAAGGGACTTGATTCTAACCCCCTAGATGACTGCCAACAAGGTTTGTTCATGTCTGCACAATTCTTTCTTTGTTGTCACATGCAGGCTGAGAGAGCTCCTTACATTTCCCAGCTCATTTTGCTTTTTTAACACCAATCCTTCAAGTATTTCCAAACAGCAGAAGGGCACTTGGTTCCTGTACCATGTTTGGGTCTTTCCTCCACAACCACCCGTGCTGAAGTTTGCTTACTGCCCTTGAGCTGGGCAGGATCCCACCACTCAGGTCAAGTTTTTAAAGACTTTCTATTTAATTTCTGGAGGATGAGGGAGGAAATTAATTTTCTCCATTATTAGCATTTTGAATCCTGACATCTCTCTCCTGACTTCTAGCAAGATTAATCCGCAGACAAAAGCAGTTGACCATACTGTGTCAAGCAGCTCTTCACAGATGAAGGATGGTTCCACTCTGAGAAAATCATTCTGCCTTGTGGTTTATAATTTCTCCAGACAGTTTCTATCTCGCTGCTGTCAGAGGTCCAGATTCTGTTTGCACAAATGGAGGTGAGGCGGGACTGCCCATGGACTGCCTTATCTCCATTTTTAAGATCTTGACATTATTGTTGTTTATATGTAAAATAAGCACAAATATAATCAGAAATGGACAGAAAATACAAATAGGAGAGACAGATACTGTTTCTTTCATTATCTTTCAGTATTTGTGAGAGCTTATAGTTCTTTTTTATAATTCATTCTACAGGATCAGGCCATAGTTTTGCTGCATTAATGTTTCTTCATTTACAACTCCACTGCATTTCTCTCTCTTTACTCAGAGACCCACACAAGAGTAATAAATTATTTTCTTTATGAGAACAGCAGCATCTCAGGACAATTGATTTAATGACTACCTCCAATCCTGACTATATCACTCTGGCTCTACACCAGCATTCCTGCACTGATGACTTAGACACAAGCTTTCTATGTCCCTGAATTGGTTTTTGTTTTGAGTTAATTTAATATTCAATGCACATTTATGACAAAGACAAATACATGGCTGTGCTCATTGTCATCTATGTCTGTGCTACGCTATTAATTTGAAGCAGTATATTTTGTGTCCACAAAGTATTCTGTTTACCTGATTTTTTTTTCACTATTACGTTACCCTTTAACTGAACTCGTAATGTTTTCTCCATATTTTACATCTCTGTCATTTCATGTCCTTCTACACACCTGTGCTTTTCCTAGGTGAATTAAACTCTGTGCACTAGATGAGCCCATTCCTGTGGAAGCAGAATCACTGCTAATGCACTTTTTTGGGGGGTGCCTATCCTTAGTTCCATAAAACAAACCCAGTTAATTACATGCAGTATAAATTTCCTCATCACAGATTATCTTGAAAAAAGGCCTTCAGAGCTGGCAATTACTTGTAATGTAAGAGGAAACTATATGACATTTTTTAAATCTCTACTTTTTTTGCCAGTTTCCAGATGTCAGAAACATCCAGATGCTGGTGAAGCTGTTTCAATTGAGAGAGTGAAACTCATCTGGAAGGAATGGGGAATCATTAGGAGGATACATCTGAAAAACCAAGCATACAGAATGGAAGGAAGTACAGATGACTGGAAATGGATGGGTCCTCCAGCAGCAGCATGCAGAAATGGCCTTACAGCTCACTGCCAGACACATGAGCTGGAAGAGCAGTGAGCAACGATAAGTTACAAAACAGAGATTCAGATTGTATTCACAATGCTGAAGAGATTGTTTTGTTTCAGGTGCACTCTTGTATTGCTATTCAGTATGGATCAGGGAGTGTTAGCAGAAAGAATATTTTATTATGCTTTTGAGTGGTAAACTGTTGGAAGGATCATACTTTGTCCTGTGTTAGCAGGAGCCTGGCACTGTGAGGTGCTGATGTATGGCAGGTGGAATATTAGACTTTGTGGCTTTCTTGTGCCCACTGCTCCGGCAGTGGTGGAAGACTACAAGTCAGTCCTTTCTGCATGGACTGTACAAATAAAACCTTTTACCAGAGACTTTCTCCCACTCTTGTTGCAGGACAGAAGAGGATGACTGCTGTCTGCTTTTCTTTCTGCTAAGAGCAAAAGTAGCAAGAAATTTTGTAGCTTTACGTAACCATTATTAGGATAAAGACCTCTGGTTTTTAACATGTTGACAGTCACACTGCTTGAGCCTAGATACCAGTAAATTTACAATCTAATGTAAGCTAAATACCTAGGACTCCTGTAAGAAATAGAAAGAATTTCACCCTTTAAATGAAATAGCATTGGACTTGATCTTCACTTATTTAATGGGTCTTGCCATGGGAATACAAGGTTCCCAGATTGGCCCCAGATCATGGATCCCATAGGGAGGCCAAATGCACAAATTGCAATGGGAAATTATGGTTGTAAATAATCTTGTAGAGGTAGTTTGCAGTTAACATTATTTAGCATGTATAGGGTATCCTGTATTAAATAGGCTTGACTTCATATTATCTTACCCATATCGTGTATAAGAAGGAAAACTTAAAACAAAATTTAAAACAAACTAAAAAATTACTTGTTGGACTACAATTGTAGATGGATGCTTATTTGTGATGCTGTACTGAGTTAATGGGTTTTAGATTTTGCTATTTGATCAGTCTTTAGATTTTTCTATTTGTCCATTCAAGAAAAAAATCTGAGCATGAAAATATCATATTGCTGTTTCTGAATGCTGATGAGTTTCCATGGTATTGGGATCCTCACACTAAACACTCTAAGAACATTTAGCACTGTTCACCTCTAGACATCAATTTACTTCGTATTTTTGGGTTTTACAAATCTTGAAACTGGAAATGCCTAAGGGTCTGTCTGTGCACAAAGGCCCTGGTGAAATAATGAACTGAAGCAATCTCGTCCTGCCCTGGTGAGCTGCCACTTCTGCCCATGTTACACCTCTGCTGGAGGGGACAGCAGTTAGCTTCAGCATTCTCCACCTCTATCTTCTCTGTCTGGTCAACCTTCTGCTATCATTCAGTGCCCCATCAATGCCACAGCTGTGTTCTTTTCTGTGTATCACAGTGTGGCATTTTGCCCCTTGACCTCCTATGGCTTTTTCCAGGAATTACTTCTTGTATGCCCAGTTTTGCGCAGCTTTCCAACAATTTGAATCTAATTTCCCCTTTAACAAGATTAATGCTCTCAATATCATCTTTCACCAAACCTTTTGCTCATCAGTTTTTTATTGATTGCTTTGTGGGAGGTCCAGGGTGACAATCTGCTCCATCCTCCCCATCTTGAGAGGTTGCAGGTGAACCTGACTCGCTAATGTAGCAGTTAAGCACAGAGTGTGCACATGTATGTGTAAATTAAAGGTACCCAGGGTCATTCTTTGGCCCCGAGACCCACTGGGCTGCACTAGCTTGTGTCCATAGAGTGAGCTCTCAGAGCTTCCAAGATCACGTGGCTGTATCCAGGTAGCCCCTTGGAAACAGCCCTTGTGTCATATATAGGAATAAAGTGGGCAAGGATATTGGCAAGAAGGAAAGGCGTACAGGGAACCCAACTAACAGGTCAGTTTAGCTCCTGTGCCCACGGACATCTTTCCACCACTGTTTAATCCAGAGTCACCTGTGGTGGAGGAAGGGAAGAGAGGCATCTACTCTACTTCTTGTAATATTCCATTACACTGGAGCTTCCTTTATCTTTTTACCATGGAAGCAGAAAGAACTCGCAACCCTGTGGAAGCTGTTTAAGGTAAAATGGACTCCTACACATGGCTTAGCTACACTGAAAATTGCTAAAAACCGTTTCTATCAGCCCCTACTTCACATCTCAGTCTTCTGAATAAAATCCAACCTGGTATGCTGGCCTCCCTGTGTGGCTGTGGACGGCCCTGCAAACCCATGTACAAGACATGAGACATCCTCAGCAGCAGCAGTGCTGGTGGTGGGAGTCTGCCTGAGCCTGGAACAGGCTGGGCAATTGGCACTTTCTGAGTGCTTTCAGCTTTGCTGGCTTTGACTCACAGCACATCATATGTGAGTCCCTAAATGGCACATTGAAGAATTATCTGTAGTCCTCAGTATGAAGCACTATCCCTTCCTATCCCTTACTATGTGTGCAAGGAATTAAATGTGCTTTTTAAACTCACGCCTTCTGTCTCAGTCAGGAAGGGTACAGAGCTGGCCTTTAAACCCTGAAGGAAATGTAAGTGGGAAATATTTAACATTTAACAATCATAAGAGAATTCTTTTTTATTGTTCAGATTCTGGAAGGACTGGACGTCTATCTCCCCAAAACACTTGTATGATAGAGGTGAATCACAGTTTCCAAGCTCCTGGAGCTAATGCCTGTTCACACTACTCCATTTTCTGCTTTGCTCACAAATCAGGGTTTTTTTACTCCTCACTGCTCGGAGCTTTTGAAACAGGCTCCCACATAGGAAAAGCTTTTCTGATTCCTGTAATTTGTACAAGAAGGATTCAGTGGGACTGTTTTTTCCTGTCCTTAATTGCTTCCTCATCAGCTCAGTTCACAAAGCTCCCAAAACACAGCAATACTGTCCTTCAGCATTTTACTTTATCTTCATGTGAAAAGAAAAGCTCTGATCTGATTCTACCCATGCCTGAAAAGGATGGTGGTTTATTTTACTGCAGAATAATGACAGCATATGAATATAGAGACCTACCAAATAGTATTTACACATGAACAAGTAACTGCAAGTATTGGCACTGTCAAAGGAAACCTGTCAGGGAAAGATCATGTTGTCATAAACCAAGAGAAGCTAAAATTGAATTAGATGCTGAACATATTGAACATACAACCAATAACTAAATTATTCTTTCCATTTAAGAAATCTGAAATGGCTATTTTTGTATGTTAAAACCCACATATCATTAAAATATTAAATTTTAAAATTATTTATAGTAATTAATAGATGTTAAGAGCATGGAACAGGTCTAAGCTGCACATGTAACAAATAGTTATAATTGCATTACAAACATAAATGCATTTAATTGGCAAAATAATGACCTGACAAGCTCCGTAATAATTAGTTATTTATTGAAATATGTATTAACCAACTATTTAGCCTCTATACCTAAATTTATATATGAAGGTTTAATAAAAATTCCTTCTTCCCTACTCATGTAGTAATGACTCAGAACATAGCCTGCAATAGTATTTAATAGTGTGGAGCAGTGCAGTACATGTTATGAGATGATCTGAGAAGAGTCTATTATTAAGAATTTGTTTTATATAGAACACAGTTGGATGGTATTTGTGTTGATATTCCATTACTAAGAACTACACCGCGAGACTGGAGGAAAGCTAGGAAGGAAGAAGGTGGACTTTCTCTTTTCTGGATAATTCTGTCACCTACTAGCAGAAACAACATTTCTGCTAGACCTGGTCAGCTCGCTGTTTTTACACTTGTACAAGGAATTTTAAAACAATAAATGCTCCTGGAAAACACATATAAAAATGAGTATTTGGAAGTACTATGGAGTGTCCAGAAGGGTCCTTTCCCTATCCAGCTAGGTATGTAATTCAATCTCAGAGCCATCATATATTCTGTGCTTGCTAGGGCACCTTGTGTTCCAGAAGCTCAAAGCCCATTACAAACAGAACTACCCTTTCACAGTAGGCTGGATGATTATATATTGGCATTAATATTTCACAGAGTGGTGAAGGAATCCAGCACCTTTCTTAAAGTCACATAGATGGCAGAGTGCTTTATGCAAGTGAAGACCAGTAGGATGCACCCTGCTCACCAAATTTAGTGAGCAGGCTCCTGCCCAACCTCAGGGCTGTCATGCGTCCTTCTCTCAGATGCGATGCAAATGTCAAATGAAAAAGGTTTTGCCTCTCAGTTTCTGGTCCTGCCACATATTATTCCCCTTAATGATGTATCAGGCACAGTTACATCCCAAGGTGCCCCAGAAAATACCCAACATGCCACTCACAGACACATAAAAGGAGAAATACTATCTGTATGTAGGAAGAAAAAGGGTTAAATACAGTAATTTACATCTCATCCCTACACCCAATAGACTATAAATGAGAGAATGAAATTGCAGAATGTGTTTGCCTGGTTTAAGAAAAAGCAAATATACAAGAGCTGCCTAATTAGGCGAGAAGCTAGGACTGCACAGATGTTTTCATCTGTTCTCATGCCATCAGGAAGCATTGAACAACCCCACCACAGACAATGCGAGGTCATTTTTCAGAGTTCTTTGTAATTATATAACACATAGCTCTTTGGAAAACAGCCCTTATTAATGAACCACAAATAGACTCCTCCCTGAGGCCATGTTAAAGCACATTGTACTCATTGTGAATAGGACACTGGTAAGATGGGATGAAAAAATTCTCTTATAAGCTCATACAAATGAGCTCCTCATAAAATGCATATCTACTATTCAATCTTTATTATAGCTATGCTTATGAGAGATGCATTGAGACGCTTGTCAACTCTTAACCTATATCCTAGACATGTGCAGAATTTAGTTCTAGATTCTGTGGAAGACAATGGGTCTGCAAAATTCAGCTGTAAATAATTTGCATTTTTAAAGTTTTGTATTAGTCCAGGAAAGGTTTGTTGTTGTTGTTGTTGTTGTTATTGTTGTTGTTGTTGTTGGTTTGGTTTGGTTTGGTTTGGTTTGGTTTGGTTTGGTTTTTTTAAGTATGTTACCATAGGATACTACAGATGTGGTATTCTCCATAGTTCCATGGTTACAGTTCTTACAGATTCTTAGTTTTGGTCTTAGAGACATATATGCTGAAATATATGCTGTGAATCAGAATTTCCATTTTCAAAAGGCCAGAAAGCTGACCAAGTCCATCTGAAAGCCCTGGATTTCTTTATCAGTTCTGATTATTGTCACTTAATATCTCTCATCCCAGATGGCTATATTAGTTAAGAAATGCTACAGATTCTTGTGGCCCAGGCCCTGTCTTCAGTGCCTAAACTCAGTCCTTAAATCTCTTCTTAGTCAATCCTTAAATCTAATAGCCTGGCTATTAGAGACTCTGGCTAACAAGAACCATTGAAATGTGAAGATGTTTTAGGTGCTTGGCATATTTCAAGATGTCAGGCTGCTTCTGCCTAAATGTTAATTAGGTATGTCAGACAAAGTAATGGAAATTCTCAACACTCAGAAAATTGTCATTATCCTTATCTTGGGTTACTGAAGAATACCTAAAGCCAAGCAAAAATTATGGCTAGCTGCCAGTTTTCTCATACATATAGCTAGAAATTACATTTGCATCTTTTGCTTTTACACTTCTCCTACCAAAATCCTTCTCTCAGCTTTCCCTGTCAATCAAACCCAATCCATCTATGGCTGTGAAAGACCAGGATCTTAAGCTGTGTGGGATATTTGCCTGTCTGCTGAAGATGTTCATCCTTTGCTCTACCCTAAGCCATAGAACAAATTATCAGCTGACAACGTGCACCAAGGGACTAATGAGTCATGTGTGTGAATGCCAGTATCTTGAATTTGGATATGTAGTGGCCTTAGACTCTTCTCATAATCAGTGAAGAAATTAGGGTGCCTAGGGTTTCTCTGATGGATTTTATCCTGAGCAGATGTCTAGAATGGACCAGCTGATGCACACCACAGATTACCATTTCCATCCAGTCATTATGAACCCACTGGAGACACAAACTCAGCTATAGCTATTAGTAGGGATGTCTACAGCTAGTTAGGATGAATCCCTCCTGTGCTTCTGATGAATGACTTAGAATAGGCCTGACAGCTCTCCTACAACGAATTGAAGCCTTGCAAGAAGAAGCTCCTTTGATCTTATGCCTTTTAATAAAGAACACTGAATATTCAGAGAAAAGAAGGAAGAAGACTCAGTGTATAGCAATGTTATAAATATACACAAGAATATGCTGGAGCATTGCAGAATAAAAGGACAATCATTAGTGCATATTTTTGGGTATTACTGCAAATTTTGTTGGAAAACATTTGTGATCATTACAGATGCACCTGACTCAGTAATCAATCTCTTCCTGAATAACATCATCTTTGATCACAAAATACAGAGGGCAAAAATGAGTTAACACTGGAACTCCTGCACTAAATAGTGAGAAAAATGCAAGTCAGGCTAAATATTTTGTATGATCCTCTCTTAATAATCTCAAACAACCTGGTATTTAAAAAGCATCACTTAAGACTACATATTCAGAGAGAACTCTTTGAAGAAACAAATATTTGTCTTGTATTTTTTTAAACTACATTTGTCTCTTGAGTTCATATCTTTGTAATTGTAAAATCTAAGATTTTTTTAATATAAAACCAATACATTCATATGTAATCACTTGATTCTACCAACTGGGTTCTTATATAACAATGCAGAATTGTTTCAAATACTAAGATGTAAATATCTAAACCTTTTTTTTGTCTTGGAGTCAGAATGACCATCAACTGGAACATTTTGGAAAGCATCTAATATGGTTTTTGGTGCTATAAGATCAGAAATGTAGCACATCCAACACTGTAAGAGCAGTCAAAGCACGAAGTCTGAAAGAAGTTTTTGGCATGAGCTCTTTCACTATATTCACATAAACATTATTTTCAGTGACCCCAAGTTCTCTGTGCAATATGAGAATTTGTTTTGTTTATTTTGAAGCTGAGGGAAACATAGCCAACAAAGTAACAGCCAATGATAATATGAGAAAATTCCATGGACATTGAAGACTTCTCAAAAACTGGCCTGTACCTTCTTATGACTATAGCAGGATCATAGGATATTTAGCAATATGATGTAAGCAAGCATAATGTGAATCTGCACATGCAAATTAAGTTTTCTGATATAATAAATTGTCAAAAATTATGGCCTTGTCATTTTGACCTTGTCAAAATTTATGCTGGGGGGAATGTTTTGGTATATGCTTTCCAGTAATGTGTATGAAACTTACACAATCAGTTCCCAAAAACATAAACTATCTGTACTTTAAATAGGCCCTCCTTGAAAAAAATTCCTCACATATGCAGTTTTTGTTTACTGGTAGTGACTGAAACAAGGGAAGTAAAAAGAATTTCACAGCTGAGTGTGGTTTACAAGGATTACTTAGAGTGGCTGATATCACTGGCTGAAATAAATTAAAAAAAAAAAAAAAAAAAAAGTGCTGAGCTGAAGTTCCAAAAAACCTTGATAGTGTTGTGTAAGAGCCAGTGTGGACTCAAAACAATTTTAGTGAAAAATAAAAGAATATAGAAAGGATTTTGAATACTCAAACTGGATTTAGGTACTAAAAAACAATCCACCATAATTTCTGAATCTTCACATGAGGAAATGAATTCTCATTTTAATTACTGTTGGGCTATTATTTTACTGGAAAGGTCTGTTCTGAATATACCAGCACAGAACTCTCTGTCTCAAAACTGAACAGAAGTTTGTTGTCGTGGACAGTCTTAGCACGATGCTCTGAAATCCAGGTTGGCTCATGGGCTCACTGTGTCAAATGCCATCAAATCTGTTACAAACACTCAGATCTTTTGCTAGTGCCTTGGATACACTTCCAAGGATAAAAATAGTGTTTGTTTTTCTGCACTTTATCCAGTGTGACATTGCAATCCCAGAAGTCTTTCTTTTTTCCACAAGAGCACCACTAGGACATCTAAGAAAAGACCAAACCAGCTATTGTCAGGTTCTCCTCTTCCCTAAAATCTTTGATGTGACTTAGAGCATGTAAAGTCCAAACCCACAACGTTCATCAGCATCACCCAGATTAGAGAAGTTAATGAAGTCATGCAGCTGGGAAACTGCTGCCTAGATCAAATCTCTAGGCATCCTCCCAGGTTGTCACGAAGGTGCTGAACCCAGTTTGTGCTAGCTTGTTTAAAATGGCAACAGACCCCTCAAATCACGCACTGTTTACCAGTCACATCAACACCAAAACACCAAGAACATACATTTAAGAATTGGCATATATCTTTTCAATCTTTGATTTGTGGTCTTGACTAGTTCCCTCCAACCAGACCTTTTCCAGAAACTGCCTCCACCTGCAGTGCATGAATGGTTATTGTAAGACTATGCACGTGATTCATCAGCCTTGACACAGAAAGATGAGCTTTTCATACAAAGTAAGCGGATTTTGGCTTAAAAATAAATTTTCACAACAGCCATCTTGCTGCTGATTAGGTCTACAATACCTAGCACAATCTATTCTTCTTATTTAAATAACTGTTAAACTAAAACAAATTTTACATCATTTAAACTAGGAATTTGGAGCAAGAAGAAAGAGTAATATAAAGTTTGCCGTTTTTTCTAATACAATAATTCTTGGAAAGAGTTTCAGAAGCAGGTGCAGCAGCTGTGAGCATCAGACCAGCTCTTTATGATTTCCTGTCATGTAATTTTTGCCAAAACTATTCTCACCATTTGCTTTGCAGCTGTTAGGCAGCATTGGGTTGATTTTTTTGGATGCAGATTTGTGTTAACTGCTTCAGTGACCCATCCAACAGCAATAATCACATGTGCCAAACACTATTCAAACATGGATTATACTGCTCAGGTAGATTTGAAAAAAAAAAAAGCATAGATATGTTTAAAATTCTCTTCTGGTCTTTATCTGTTGGAAAAAACAACCAAGTTCACAAAGAACCATATAGTGCTGCTGTAGTGCTATCCATCCCATGAGGCCAGTGAGTTTTATCTGAATTTATATGTGTAGCCAAATATAAAAGTCAAACAAGCTTTAAGCTTACAGCTGATGAGGTCACTGAGCTCAAGGTAGTATATTTTGATTTGCTCTGATAATTCCATCATAAATGACATCTAAATGCTTATGATGGTTGCACAATGTTCTTGTAATAAGAAGGAAACCTTCATCAGGCAGTCCTTTCTGCTTTCGCAGTAGGTTGCCCAATTTAGGAGAAATCTCAGTATTTATGACAAAGCTAACATCAACAGGATTCCATTTCTCAGTAGAACAGATTTTTCATGAGATAGTTATATACCACAGTACATCACACCATATTGTCCTGTACTTTTTGCCCTTGTGAGTATATATTCTCAGTCAAAGGTCTTGTAAATTTTCTGCTTTTAATTCTATTTCATCTTTACAGTTCATTTTAAATTCACCCTCACTCTGCCAAGCATAAAAAATAAGGAATGCAATTTTTTATTAAAGGTCTAAAAGCAAGGAAGACTTTTTCAGAAAAAAGGTATGTTATAAGTTGATAATATCTGATAAGACTTTCTGAATGAGTATGGTTTACTCCCAATCTTCATCCAAGAGACATTTTAATCCTTAGGATCATTTGAAAACTTATGAAAGTAGTGGTCCATGAAACGAATGTAGGGAAATAAATGGAAAATTGTGAAATGTGGATCAGTGAAATTTAACACTATAAAGACCACAGGAGAAAAATAGAAAACAGTGGAATATGAGACATGAGCAGCTGGAGATGCAGAATAGCATCAACTGACAAACTAGTAAGGGGCAAGAGCCACAGTGACCAATAATACAATATCAATCAAGAAAATTTCCTAATGAAGATTCATCGAGAGCTCCCAGATCAACTTAAGATCAGCAGCTGGGGGCAAAAGATCAGGATCTGACCTTGCATGACATTCATAGAATAGAATGGAATAGAATAGTTCCAGTTGCAAGAGACCTACAACAGTTGTCTGGTCCAACTGCCCAACTACTTCAGAGAGATCAAATATAAAAGCTCATTGTTATGGCCACTGTTCATATGCTTCTTAATGGCTTGGGGATCTGTCACCTCTCCAGGAAACCTGTTCCAGTGCTTGTCCACCCTCTCAATAAAGAAATGCTTCCTAATGCCACATTTAAACCTCCACTTATTTTGTTAGGCTTTGGTTGTTTGGATTTTTTATTAAATGAGGACCATCGCTGTGCTTAATTTTTTAGGATTTCAAGTCAATATGCATAATGATGAAATTATATATCCAATTTTACTGAAGAAGAAATTCTTTAAACAGCACTGTGCAGTACAAACACAAAAAAAACCATGCAGATATTTTAGACAGGAAAATTGAGTTACTTGCTGTGTCTCTCAACATACCAGTGAAAGATATTTGGACACCAAGATCTTTATGGTGTCCTCCTTTAAGTTCAAATTGAGAATTCCAGGCTCTCAGAAACAAAGTAGAGAGAAAATATATTGGGACAGGTACAGAAAACTATATTTTCATGGGAGAAAATGAATAAGACAGTTTACAGAAGCCATAAGGGCATACTCAACATCATCCCATCACACCCTATAGACTTCACCTGGGTTACACAAGATACCTATTTGCAGTGAGTGTGTTTCCTGTTTTCCACAGGCATGCTAGACTTTCTTTGAGTGAAGCAAAAAGTGTCTCTTCACGTAATACAAGTTTTACTTCTGGTGCTTAAGACTTTTTAGCTCCATCCACTTTTCAAGCCATCACTGCAGGTATTAGCCACTCAACAGCTTTCATTTGCATTGATCAGTTGACACAGTCTACTCTCAGGAGAATTAATCATTAAATTACATCCTAAGAGATACAGGAACAGCAAGCTCAGTGTTAATTTTATGCCATTCTTAATTTCTCATATCTCCTAGGTGCTGCAGGCTGTGCACATGAGGGTGTTCATGCATCACTTAGTAATGAGACCTATTTGAGTTTCTGAAACTTCTTTCTCATTTTCTGTATTCAAGTAGTGTGAGAGCTGCAAAATGCCAGATGATTGCTGCACAACCAATTCTGCCTGTGAATATATAAGCGTGTCCTATCAAAATCAAAGAAAATCTCTTTGATTCATAAACTTTTGACTCATTCTGGTTTCCTTTTTCACCAGCTTAAATTGAGAGTAATTCCAGGGAAATTGGCATGTCATAAAGTGAAAATTCACACCCCAAAGATGACATTGAGCTATATTAATATTCATTCACTAGCAGATTAACCTGACCTATGAAAAGAAAGCCTTTTAAATAGTGTAGAAATTGCAAGATATCAACTGGCTATTCTGATTCTTTGATAATAACAAACTCATCTGAAATGTTATCATCAAAGAAACTCTGATCATTTCATAAAAGGTAATACATCTTATTTCCCTTTCCTTGAGGGTTGAAAAAGAAATTTCTACAGTCATCAGAATAACTTTTCAAGGCATCATAAGACCCCCTGGTTTTTTGTGTACTACACTGGACTCCACAAATACTGCTCAGACTCTTTTTAAGTTCATAGGCGTTCCATGGACCAAAACGGATTTGAGATACTGGACTAGAGTTAAAGGTGATAGGGAAGATATGTAGTTGAAGATAAGAGGATACAGGAAGTGTGTGAATTGGAGTTCTTGGTGCTGCATCGTGCTGCTGAGCCACCATACAGCAGTTGCCCACCACATACGCAACTTAGAGGGAGAGCTTTCCAAGTGCAAAGAGTCATTGACTGAGATTCTGTAAGTGCGAGTAGAGCTCTCATAAATTTCTCTTGCAAATTCAGTTTGCTCTGGCTGAGTAACTGCACTGACAGAGAGCATTTGCCTGTGACAAACATTGTGCAGAAATATTTCATCTTGCAGCTTCAAAACAACATGGAGTTGTGCAACTTTGTGCTCTTGGTGCACAACATTTGCATTGTCAGTGCCATAGGAAGCTCTTTAAATCGAGCTGACTGAGCTCTTTATATCGAACTGGTCAGGTACCTCAGGTACTCAAGCCCATCACACAACAGGTTGATCGCCCATCACGTGGTCAAAACATGACAGCCCTTGCTTTACCTGTTTACCCTTGTCTGATGGCTTCTGAAATAAAAAGGCAGGAGAGAACAGGCTTATGCAGAGGAACTTTTCTGGAAGTCCAGATCCAGTATCCTGAACAGAGGTTGACAACTTCTGAATGCGTAAGTATTTCCATAATTGCTTTGTGGGTAGAGTTCTGTAGGTGGCCTATATGAAAATGTTTGAAATTATTTTAGGTCATTGAATATAAGGATGAAATATAGGAGATACTGTAAATGTCAAAATTTAGCATTGGCATACTTGCCTTTTCCTGGTCAGTCCAGTGATAATTTATTGTGGACTTCTTTGTAAGCAGCCAACAGAAAAACCAGAGGAAAAGAAATGTAAATTATACAAAGCTTTGAAGCAATGTCCTTTATGCATAAATTCCATGGCTACAGATACAGTTTTAAAGAAGAAACTGAAGGTGAGGAAGGCAGTCTAAAAACACTCATCTAAAGCTAAGCCCAGCCTGCTCACCTTCCTCTCTTTGCCAGCTCCACTTTTGCAAATTCCTGGCTCACAGCAGTTCTCTATTCCAAAACTGTGTTTGTACCTTCAAGTTTTGATCTGCCAGAGCACAACAGATTAGCCTGGGCAAAGGAATAACCTTGGGTTTTTTAAAATAGACTTTGTTTCTGTTTGATAAGTTCCCAGGAAGCATATGACTGCACTTTTGCCCTTCTTAGCTTTCCTTTCTCTGAATAACTCTGCATAACCTTTAGCACGCTCAAGCACAGTTTGGAGTGGGTTAGTGGTGGTTTGTAAATCCTAAAGGTATATATGCCAGTTAAACTATATTCAGCTGTATTTAGCTTGGCTGTTAATTAAAAGTCAATTAAAAGTTTCCGTAGCACCCAAACAAATCAAAAGAATAACAATTATGTTCTGAAGTTGGAGGGAAAAACTACAATAATTGTTTCTGCTGATGGGTCTCTTTCACATTTCAGTAAAGAGGGACATTACAAAATTAGCAGGAAAAAAAATGTACTGAACAAATTGCAAGGCAGGGAGGTATAACAAGCTGAAAGAATGAGTTTCAGGTGGATGTTTTAGCAGACTGAATAAGGAAAACTGTTATAACTTTGCCTATAATAGTTGCTTTGAAAAAAGTACATTAATTCTTTGGGTACTTTTCAACATGCAATATAGCGAATAATTAAGTTGCTGCAGCTCCAGTCAGTAAAGAGTTTGGGGTTCTTTTTCAGTCCCAAGTTTAATTTTATCCTCACATTTTCTATAACAATAACTCTTGAAAAGTTTCATTTTCCTTGTGACAAGCCTTTGTTCAACCATCCTGAAAGACCCACTGAAGAGAGAGACAAGCAGCCATTGCAGTAGCACCTCTTCAGTCTTCCTGACCATCAGCCTGAAGTAAAAGTTATCACATCGATGGAAGAAAAAGTGATAGACTGCCTCAGGAATATGTTCTTCAATAGCCTGATATATTTAATTGTTTAGGATCTCAGAGATAATACAGATTCTGCCACAGTTCTGTGCACCATATTTTCTTGTGGCTGTATTGGCTCAGCTGATTTGGGAAGAGAAATAGACTTCAGAGCAAGTCTCAGCATGGTTTTACTTGCCTTTAAGTTTGATATCACAGCACAAACACTTTATATGCCTGGCACCAATGGGGAACCTAAATGTCGCTGTTACTACAAACAGAAAACCTCAGAAAAGAAATCTGAGATATTCGAAAAGTCAGCAGAAGCCATATACCAAGCAATAGGAATTTCTTCATATAGGAACATACCTGGATTTCCCTAGTTTTTAGGGCTACCTTACAGATGACTCTTCACATAAGCTCCAGTATCCAACAAAAAATTCCTTTATTAAACACTTGTTAAATGGTTTAATGGCCCCCACACTTTTCTAAACATAGCTGGGAGCAGGTAGGACTTAAGATGGATGACTATGTAAATGCATAGTGATTAGAAATCTCAGGAAGTAGCTTCAAAGGAAAAGATTTAACAAGTGTAAGTCTATCGTGGGCAAAGTCTTGTTGGAAGCCATTTCTTGATTTCAGGAGCTGAGATCCATACCAAACCCTGTGCATTGGTCTATCCTGGTTGAATATCTAGGCTTTCATATCCAGAACAGGGGGCAGCCAGAACCCGGTGTCCTACCCTGCCTAACAACAAAGTGAAACTTTTCCACTGAATGAGCAGCAGCCAATATCTTTTAGTCTTTATTGTTCCCATTAACTGTCTTGGAAGACTTTGTTATAGTCCACAATGAGTCATCTGTGCAATTATAATAGCAGAGCAATATCAAAAAGATAGATGAGCCTCAGGTTCCCTTGGAACTGAATGACACCTCAGTAACCACAAAGAGAGACTGGGACACAGCCAGAAATGCCTGAATGACAGCAAGTTAGGCCACTACTGGAGTCAGCTCCTACTGACAGTGACAGAAAAGAAAAGATGCATAAAACCTGCTCAATGGCTCATTGAAAGGAGTCTCATGGCTTCCCTTTACAGAAAGTAACACTAAATCTAGCCTTTACTGGAAAAATAATTGGCAGTCTTAATGCAGGGAACCAGTAGAGAAGCTTCTCAGAAAGGCTCACAGTGGGATGGAGGGATTTCCAGCAGAGCTCCACATGCTGTTTTATAGCCAGCAAGATGCTCTTGTCTTGACGTTGCTCCCAGTCAAGCAACTTCAGCTGGTTTTTAATTCAAGTACAAAAAAAGAAGAGAATGTGCAAAAGAACACTTTTTCGTTCTTTGGGCAATGGGAGGCAATGCTGTGCTGTTTCACTGGGAAGGAGAGGAAAATGCTATTGTCCACCTGCAACTCAAAAACTTCAGGGTACACACTCCTCTGGCAGGATGACCTGCAGTCTTCTGGTGCCACCTGTGCCCACTGAACCAAAGGGAAATTTGGTTTAATAGATTGATTCAGGTCTATCAGCAGGACAAGTTGTTTTGATGTGTTTTGTTTACGTATTTTCCTTTTCAACTTGATTTTTTAAAATGTATTTTAGTAATAGGGGAAGTCACTTTGGGAGAATCTTTCTCTTTGAAGTTAGAAATTCCTGCATCTGTTTAGCAAACTGGTTTTTTCTGCATGGAATACTAAACACAGAACACCAAAGGAGTTTCAGCTGCTTCTTCACCCTTGTCTTATAGAATGATGAAGTTTGTATTATGGAGTAGAAAATACAAAGCTGGTAAAGATTGGTTTTGTTTGTCATAAAGCATGTATTTATGAAATCCATTCCTATAAGGCGTTTCTACAGCCTAGAATCAGACACTTATGGAGAGTTATCAAAACTGAGTTGCCAAAACATTGTGGGACACATGGATTTCCACACTTCAGGTGCTAGAACAAGACCCCATCCTTTATGCTATTTGTCTTGTATCCCTCTGTTAAAAATTTATTAGACACAGCTCAGAACACCTGCTATTTCTAGTCCACTGTCAGCATTGAACACAGTGAACATGAAAGTGTGGACTTGGAAATGTGGATTTGCAACTTCCTTGCAGTTCCTCAGGTTACAGGCATCAAAATGAATAAAAGATCCTCTTTGCCTAACCTGCTCTTATCCTACGTTGGCCTCAAATTTTCTTTTTTCAGATTGTAAGCTGTTTCTTTCAGTTTCCAATATATATACATACACACATACATACATATATATATATATATATATGTATGTATGTATAATTTGACACGAAGTGAGTTTTACAAACAGAAACAAGCAAGGCATATACAAACCTGAAGTTATAGTGAGAGTTCCAAAAGATTAAAGAAAAGAAAAAGCCTCTGTATTCTCAACATCAAGTGCTAATTAGAGCTTCTACGACATAAATTATATTTTATATTTATAATGGAAACAAAATTAATAGAAGTACAAAGTCAACACATGGACCTGGACAGGGAACAAGTCAGCTAAGATTTGTTAATGGACACAGATATCTTTTGGTATAAAAATATTCTATTATGGTGTAAGTGTGGTCTGTAAGCAGTTTTAATCATATTGTCTTAGAGTCATTTCTCTTAGAAGAAATTAAACTCTTCCATTCCCCCTCTAACTTCTTGCAGGGGAAGAAGAAGACTACTATGAGTGTGTCTCACTGTAGGAAATGTCGATGTGAAGTCAAGTTATGCCTGTGTAAGCAGTTCTGAACTGAAAGCTTAATAGTGCTGCATAAGGGACCTGGAAAGGGAGCCTGATACAATAAAACCTGCATGCAAAAAGATGGGCAACAAACCAGAAAAGAGAAAATACACATGAATAGCAGAGGAGCCATAAACTACGGCCAAAGAGATTGATGATGAAATTTTACAGTCTTTGTTTCATTTACATATTATCCAGTTTATAGGAAAAAGAAGCACCTGACTACTGAGCACACCATTCATGGCTCATAGGTACTTTGTGCAAATACATAATTCATGAAAAAATGTGCTGCTGCATGAAAGAATGACATTGACCAGAATACTCCATTTGAACCTGGAAAATGCATAGAGAAATTAATCACCAAGCAAGCCAGACCACAAATACTTACCTACCTGATTTATCTCTCATTTTCCCTTTTTTTTTTTCTCAGCTCTCTTCTGGGCTTGTGAGAAAACAAAAGTAACACCGCTGGAGTTAATTTAAGTATCACTTAATAAAATAAACTATTATTTCTTCATTATGAGAATGATGAGACACTAGTACATGTTGCCCAGAGAAGTCATGGCTGCCTCATCCCTGGAATTGTTTAAGGACAGGTTGGATGATGCTCTGAGCAACCTGGTCTAGTGGAAGGCTTATGGCAGAGATAGTGGATGATCTATCCACTATCTATCTTCCAATCCAAAGCACTCTATAATTCTATCATTATGATGCCAAGCACTCTACTCAGTTAGTTTTCTGCTAAGGTAAAATGTTTCCTGCTTAAAGCCTGGGGAACATTCAGTTTAAAAAGGTTCAGATCTTTTAAAAGCTGATGTCAAGACTCTTAATTTCTTTCCAAAAAGACCCTGCGGACTAGGACTCAAGAAAACAGAGGAAGTTGATGAGAGAAGAGAGAAACCTTTTATTTATTCTTTTCCCAGGCCTATGAAAGATAGAGGATCTGAGACTGATTGACGTGTTTATTCAGACAGAGGAAGCTAGAAAACAAACTAAAGAAACTATTTCAGAGTTTCAGGTCTTTTTTTAAAATTCAACTTTATAAAAGGAGGAAACACTGATAAAACAAAGGTAGCCTGTGGCTACTTTCCATATTCCAAAACAAGGAATATTTTGTGACAGTTTTATGTTTGTGAAGAATTTTCCCTTTTACATCCATGCATTGTGAACTGGGGAGTGCAAGGCTCAAGATTAAAAAGTGACTGCACAGAAAATCTCCCTCGTTGACATTTTTCTAGCATCATGAGAATATTCAAAAAAAAAACGCCATAGAAAAGTGACATGTGCAAAAGTCAGAAAACAATAGTGTTTCTGTGGCATCCACTCAGCCTGGAAAATAGCCACAAAAAATTCCCAATATCAAAACTTCAACAAGACTTTTATTTTTATTTTTTAATAAAAGGTAGGATGAATTAAAAAAAAAAAATCTCTGAATGGCAGTAGTACAGTGCAAAAATTATGACAGGACAGAAATTTCCATCTGCTTCAAATATAAAAATACAAAGTCTTTCAGGATGGAAAAGGCATTTCAACATCTAATAAACAAGAATTTGAAAATGCAAAAAGGTATATGGCTTACACAGGTCCCCTGGGCAACTTGTGCCAGTGTCTTACCACCCTCAGAGCAAAGAATTTCTTCCTAATGGCTAATCTAAATATACTCTCTTTCAGTTAAAAGCCATCAGCCCTTGTCACATCACTACATGCTCTTGTTAGACGTCTTTCTCCAGGTTTCCTAGCTCGTCGTACATATAGGAAGGTGCTGTATGGTCTCCTTGAAGCTTTCTCCTCTCCAGGCTGAACAACCCCAACTCTCTCAGCCTTTTCTCATACAAGTGCTCCATCCTTCTGATCATTCTTATGGCCCTCCTTTGCACTCAATCCAAGCAGTCCATGTGCTTCTGTTATGAGGCTCCAGAGCTGAATAAATGTATAACCTAATTTAAACACAGCCTGTACCAAAGACTTAAGAAAGGGATGCAAAAATGCTTCCAAGTATGCTTCATGCACTTCTGCTGATGGTGGAGGATTGGTCTGTTCACCAGATCTGTACTTCATTTCTCATGGAGTGATTGATGGAGCCTTTGCCATGAAGATTGACACTCTTATTTAAATTTCTTTCCAATTCTTGGGGTTTTGTTGCAATCTCCTTCCTTGGCAAGCCTGTATCACATTTCACTTTTCAGGCTGCTTCTCCTCAGCATGACTTTTCCTGGCCAGTTACAGATACTGCTAGCTCTTTTCACAGTTTCTGCATTCCCACTGATGTCTAAAAATCTTCATACATGCACAGACCTCACCTGCCTCTTCTTTCCAAGCTGCAGTATCCATACTTTATACAGTGAAAATGGTACCATTTTTGCCTCTTTTGCCCCAGGTCCATGTGTCACTACTGACTTTCCTCCAGCAAAATCTTAGAGCCATGGGACTTCTTTGGTAATGTGTCTGTACCCAGCCATGTCCTCTCTGATGCAGCATTTTTAAATCCATCAAGTTAACAGAAAGTCATCTCCACAGTTTAAACTTCACACTAAAGGTTTCCATCCATTGGAGAAGTCTGAGGTTTCTTGCACTGCAGTATTCCTTTTATTCTCTCCCAGGTTGGGAGAGAAATCTTTCTCCTTTTGAGATTGATGGATTATTTTTTCAGACCCAAACACTAACTGGAAGACAGTAACTGGACACTTTTAGGAGTAAAAAATGGATAGGAATTAATGTCTTGATCTGAAGCTGGATGGCATAGAACGAGAAAATATTAAGTTGGGAGGGATCTGTGGAGACGACATGATCCAAATTCCTGTTCAAGGCATGGGGTCTGATTAGGCTGCTGAGAGACTTTTCTAGACCAGTTTGCAGCATTTTTAGAGATGGAGATTTCACAGCCTCTGTGGGCTCTGTCACATTCAGTCTGTAAAGTTATTCCCTTATGCCTAATTGGAATTTCCTTTATTATGACTTGCAGTTGTTGGTTCTTGTCTGTTCATCATGCACCACTGAGAGAATCTGGTTCCATCTTTTCTATAATTCCCTTCAGACAGGTAAACAGAACAATCAGATTCCCTTTCTAGTCTTTTCTCCAGCTGAAGAAAGCCAGCTCCCTCTTTTCGTATAATTTGTGGTCTGGATTCCTGAACATGAAGTTGGGTCCCAAACCTGGACATACTCAAAAGAGAGAGAAAACCATATCTAATAAATATTTTCTCTCAACCTTTGTTGTTGTGAAAGGATCCCGGTATAGCCTGGCATTCATCATTTGAAGAATCACTGCAAACAACTCTTTCTTGGTAGCCTGTCCTCATTTCTATTTCCTGACAAAGCTTTCGTCTGAATTTCCCTTATGAATTTGACCTCCATCAGGAATCCCTGTTCAGCCAAACTGATCTCCAGTGCCTGACTCTTTTCCTGATGATCGGGATGGAGGAAAGACATTCTGAGAAGACAGTCAATATTCAGACGCTCCTGTGAGCAGAATACAGGCAAAAGTGCCACAGTCCTATTAAATAGTGGTTGGTTTGGGCTCTGCTCTGGGCTTCCTGTGGTTGCACATCTCTGGCATAAATGCTGTTCCTGAAAATGTTAAGTACCTTCTCTAAAACAAGGAGGCTAATTCTGAGATATGGGTGAAGTTCAAATATAAAAGAACTTAAGACTTTTCCCCTAAGTCTGCAAATGCTTATCATGGATGAATCATGACATTTTGAACAGAATGGTTAGAATTTAGCTTTGCTCAAATTTTGCTTCAGCTTTGCCAAGGTCATCTTCGAATGTGTTTCTCTTCGTGCTTATCTTCCTAAAGATATTTTCCCATGCATCATATTTTCCATACCTGTATTTCATTCACAGTTATTGAATCTTTTCCAGTAAGCAAAGCCCCAGTAAGTACAGCTACAGAGAAATTAATAAAGAAATAAATTTTAAAATAATGGTAAAAATGACATATAAAGAAGAATTATTTTGAAATTCTTGGTATTCTTGTATATAGGAAGCATATTTCTTGACTTGCTGAAACCAGCTGAAACTATCTCTGTTCTTTTAGCTCATGAGTAATGGTTAATAACAGGTCCTGGAAATACATTTCTCTCGTCGTGATAATTCACTCAATCCTAACTCATAACAATGAACTTTATCAAATTTAATGCTGCCTTTACAGAAGGGAAGGGCCATTATTTTTTTTTCCAGTGGTTTTAGTTTCACCTCTGCTTTAGAATTTTCATTTAGAAAAATAAGTAAAGCAACTCATTAATTTAAGTAGGAAGTTCAAATTAGATGCATCAATGCAGAAATATGATTATGATGGTCAATATATGTAGCAAAGCATAACTCATCAGTTTTTATCTTCAAATGCCCACAGTTGTAGTGAATTTAGTAATATCTGCACATATACCAGGGCAAAAGTACTGGGTTTACGTCTTGTTTCGATACAAAGCAAAATGTATTGTTCATTGATATTTGTGTTGATTTTGAACTCTTCAATATTTAATGTCTTAGTTAATATTTATTGATTTTTAATAACAGGAATCAATTTATGCTTATTTGGTATGTGCACTCAAATGAGAATTAAAAAAAAAAGACAAGAGCAATCAATAAAAGAAAAGAAATAAACAGAAATAACTACTCATGGTAGATCTCTGGAGGAAAAAGATCATAGAATCATAGAATGGATTGCGACGTAAAATACCTTAATGATCATCTAGCTCCAACCCCCTGCCATGGGCAGGAACACCTTTCATAAATCCTGTGATGAGAGACAGAATCCACTAAAATCATGTAAGTAACCATACAGAAGAACGTAGAAGTCATCACACCACTTCTTTAAATTTCAAAATTTTTGGAAGCTGGAATATTCACTTTCTGGAAGAATTTCTTAAGAAAGTAGTGACATTACTGGTAACTGAGTTGAAATGGAAAGATTCTGGTTAGGATTCATCTCCTGTATCCATGCATCTATCTTAGATGTTTCATGCATGACACTGTTTTATAATGCCCAGTTTCTTCTCATTACTCATAGAAGAAAAAGAGCTTGAAATTAATTGCCTGTAGTTAGCTGAGATTAATATCTATCTGTGCTTACCCAGGCTGTAAATTTTAGTAAAACAATCAATGCAAGAAAGCAATGGAACCAAATTTACTCTGTCCCAATTTTTGCTATATTTGTATATACATATGTATGCACATATACTTTCCATTTATTTTCCTACTGTTTTGAACTGCCAGTGGCTGAGCAGTTGCATCACTTCCAGAAAAACCATCCCTCTGCTAATTTTCAACCAGGATGGCAGATGATGGCAAACAAATGATTGATCACCATCAGACCCTGAAAAATCTTGCAAGCCTACTGGAGCCTTCCATGGGGAGTGAACTGCAAAACTTTAAAGAAAAGATTTCTTTATTGATATTTGCTGTACAGCTGCAGCCAAAGTGGAAGCATTTTATATGATTTTGCTCCCTTTTAAATGGTTAGAAGAAATAGCTTGTGAAGAATATCACTTGTGAGTGGTGGCTGGACATCGACTATTGTACAGAAACCTTGGGATTTCATACAGGCCAAGAAGCAGAGCTTTAATTCCTATAACTGTGCTCTGCTCCATTCTGCTTGTGCAGTCCAGAACAGGGCTTCTTGGCAAAGATGATGTTTAGTGCAGACACCATCAGGAGGATGGAGAGACGAGCTTTCTGCTTTGTATTTACAACTGTGCCAATCAGCCTCTCATGAATCAGCATTTCCTGACTTAGCCTCTCTTGTTGAAGATAAATAAGAACACAGTGCCCAGAAGAAGCAGACAAAACTATTAAGAAGCTGAATACAAGATAAACCCAAATAAATCTGAGCAATAATAATCCCCTAAAAGTCAATCTGGTTGTTGTTGTGTTGCTGGGTTGATGTAATGCCATCATAGTGAGCAAAACCACTGACAGTGCATTGCTGGTTTCTGCCAGAGTATCCAGACCAGATATCCACATAGCAAGATTTCATTTCATTTCAGTTGTAAGGGAAATCATGAGGTCCCCTAGACCACTGTCTTACTTGGAGGGGGTCAGTTTCCAACATGAAATCAAGTATCATGGATATGTCTAACCTGATCTTGAAAATTTCCAAAGACAGAAATTGTGTGATGTCCCTGAGTAATTTGTTTTGGTGTTGAGCTATATTCCTCATACACCTTTTTTCCTATGATTTCCTAAAAGGGGGAGATTTGACGTGTTGCATTTGCTTAGTCTTATCAAGTCAGCTGCAAAAATAAGGCTAGTAATACCGTAAGTCGTATGAGGGTGAAATTTGGATGCCTAAATCCAAAATCAAGCTTACTGTTGCAAGAGATCTAACACTGAAAAGAAGAGCAGAATTATTTTCCTATACAGGGCCTGCATTTAGGAGTATGTCTCAAATGGAGGTGCAGACCTGTTTTCTAGGGCTTGGAACCATGCAACCCTCATGAAGGGAATATGTCCTGCATCTTTAAACAAGGAGCTAAAAAGCAAGACCACAACAATCATTTTTTGCCTCAGTATTTCCTGGAATTGTCTTAGTTTCTTCAATGTTCAAAAAGCTTATAATTTTTCCTAAAAATACTCCCTAAGTCTCCTAAAATGAACATTCAATTGCATGGGCCATCACACCCAAAAAGTTTATCACGCTTTATTAACTGTAATCACTGAGGCAGAACTGACAAAAACAAACTTCACACCAAATTCAGCTCAACTTTTTCCATGGGAAGACAATGGTCAGAAGGAATGCCAAGATTTTAATAATACACTAAAAATTTAAATGATAATGCTAGGCATATCTTCCACAGGGACCAGTCATGAAATTTAATTAACAGTCGTATGCTTTGAGATCCTTTGATACCAAGCACTGTGTAAATGCAAATTAAAATGATTCTTTTTATAAAGTAATCAGTGAAATTCATTCCATACCTGATTCTGGTAGGGTTTTTCAGGGAATAAATTCTGCTCAGTGTAAACTTGAATAATTATTTCATTGGTGATAGGAAGTGAATAAATTTTCAAACATCAAATAATGCTACAAACTAAGTACTCGGGACAAGGACGGTACAGGAACCATTAGCCATAATTTTTATGTGTTATTGACAGATTTCCTGTCTTTAAATACATGATGAAAAACTAGACATTATTTTTAATGATTTTTATTTCAATTGGTAGTGTCCTTTCCATTGTGTTCAAATGGCTGAGAAGGGATGTATCACACAGACACCTGTAAAGTACTTTCTATTTCATTGAATAAATTGTCTGTCTCATTCCTACTAAAATTAATTTTAACCTTTTTATTGTCTTAAATAGGTTTCTTAAGGTTATACTACATCTTAATAAATTTGGGGGAAGAGCTAGTAAGAACTAGTTTATATGAGTTTTAAATTTTCTTTTGAAAGTACTTTGAATTTTGTGGAATCCTGTACTCATAAAATCTGTTCACCATTAAAAAGAATCCTTTATCTGATCTAAATAAGCAAGAATCTTTGTTAATTTTCTGTTAAAGTGATTTTTTGAAGACATTCTGAGATAGTAAAAATACACAAGAATGACAAGTTCAGGGAATACTCTCTTTACTGCAGGCAATAAATGCCTTTCTACTCTCTCCCATTCTGCTCCTTCCATCTCCCCAGGTACCAACTGCTGTCATTTCAATGCATCTCATCTAATGCATTCCTCTGAGCATTGTTTTTTAAATTCCTTATTTCTACTTCAGATCTGGAAAGAGACTTGTCCATCTGAATGCCTGTCACATTCTTCCAGCAAGATTGTTTAATAAACCTATTACCTCTGCCTGTTAATGCTGTTTTGATATTCTCCAAAGTATGTGTAGAGATGCAGATGAGTCTGCCCTTGGGTATTCAGCAAATGCACCAGAAGATCCTTATTTTTGGCAAACACCCTTTCACAATGCCATATATCACTCTAACTTAATACAGTAATCATGGAAAAAAGAAATTTGCCACACAAACCTTATAATAAATGTAAGCATTATTCTATATCGACACAAGGAGCAGGAGCTAACTGTGTAAATCCCGTATTGAACAGAAGCATTGATGCTCCTTCTCCCCACACAGAGGACAGTAAGGGAGGCGGGTTGCATAATTTTTATTTCTGTAACTGATCATTTGTAAAATAACCTATATGTAGAAGATTTTCATTAAATGAATCTTAACTGTTATCCAACACTGGTGAATAATTACTAACTTAACTACATACTCTTGTTAATTCATCTATTCATTGATTAGACTTCAGTTATCTTAGTCTGGAGAAATGCAATACTTAAATTTATTTGGTTTAATTACAGTTATACAATTTTAATCCTATTTTGATAATTTTGATTTTTTTAATATTTTGCTATTAAGCACATAAAAAGGACAGGTTTTTTTTCATTCAAAATTGCAATAAGAATGACCAAAGCAAGAAAACAAAAGAAACATCTAGACGATTTCTCCCTTTCCGTTGTTTTGCTTCCAAACCTCATACTCATGTGCCAAAAATGAAAAGATATATCCGCAGATAAAGAAATTATGTCTGAATAATCAAGAATCAATATCAAATCCCCTTGTTTACTACTTAAATTTAAAAACAAAACATAAAACATGCAAATTTTCATGAGTGGATTCATCACAGTTAATTTATGTGGGCTAAGAGTTAAATGTCCAATCAGAGTAACCATCCGACTTATATCAGCAGAGAGAAATAAGAACCTTTATATAGCATTTTATCTTATGCAAAGGTCTCTGTTCTAGCAGGAAGGTGTCATTGTCTCCATTAGCTGTCAAGGGAAGCTCATAATGAGTTCAGACCAGGCATTTAACTTCTATACAGAAATGGGGCGAGGTAGAGTTCATCCCTAGTATAGATAAATTTTCCACAATTTTCCAGCGTTTCTCATTCACGGAAGTTAACTTGAAATCTTAGAAGAGCAATCTGTCTCATAAGCTTTGAGTATTTCTAGTTTCAACCCCATACCATAATAATTATAAATTATGAAATTAAATTCCTATTTCTGCTCAGTTATAGATCACAATGAAAGTGCAAGGCACTTTAAAAGCCTTGTAGCAGCAAGAAAAATCTTAAGAACTCTTAAGAATCTTAAGATGCTTAACCAAGCATCATGAGAAATCTTAAGATACCAGTTCAGAGCGAATTGAGAAATGACTGAAAGCACAAATACCTGATCCTTGAGCTGAAGTGATGATTAAGAAGATTTTAAGCATGCATATGATGCAAACTTTACAGTGGAGTTTCCCACATCACAGAAAAGCCTAGGACCATCAACAAAGGGAAGGAAGCATTTTCCACCATGGCTGATCTGGGTCACCATAAATGTAAGTATTCACAGGAGTCTCAGTGTGAGCTGGTACCTGCTGCAATTGCTGAGTTCCCTTGCTTGGGACGAGAGGCTTTTCATGGTTTCCATGGTTTTAATGGGTTCTGTAACGAGCCACAAAATGCAAACCTCACTGCACATCTGTAGCCAGCAGAAACTGCAAAACAGAATAAAAAAATCACCTTTAATCACCTTAAACTTTGGGTTAGGACAAAAGTGCAGGCAGTTTCTTCTGGAATGCTTTACTCACAAGGAAATAGCAATTGATTATAGCCAAACTGTTCTTGATAGTCTGTAAATAGCTGTGTCCAGAGGCAGTTTCTTCAGAAAAAATGTAATGTACATTATTTCTTTACTAGTAGGAATTTTTCCTTAAGCAAAAGTTCTAAGCAAAGCTTTTTCTATCTGGAAATATTAACACATTTATATGTTGGTTTATGAAGAATTAGAGTCACATATTGAAGTCATGGAGGGGAAAAGATCAAATATTAATTGGTTGAAATTGCCAAAAATTCTGTAATTCCTAAAGAGCAAAGAAAAATATCGTTTATACAAGCTGCATTGACTGTGTTCTTGTGTTGGCAGAAATATAACTAATAGATTAATTTGCAAGCCAGAATGCAAATTCATGGCAAGTGGAATTGCAGTCAGGAGCAACAACAGAGCAGTATTTCACTATCTGACAGCTTATGCTAAATTCGCTTTGCATTTTAATGCTGTTGCTGCTTGCCTGCCTGTTCTTCCTTCCCTGTCAGGATGCAGGTAACTTTTCCTGACAAACAACACTGATAATAAAGGCTATGACCCACCAAAATCATCTTAAAAAAGCTCTTACAAACATTGAGATGAGATGCCAAACCAACTCAGACCACAGTCTTTCCTCATTTACCAGTTCAAATCCATTTCTTTCCTGCAGACGTGAAGCAGAGAGCAGCTGCTCTCATCTTCATCTAGAGGCTGTGAATAATTACTCAGGATTGTATATAATCTGTCACTTATCCATTCAGGTAGCAGCAGGTCTGCCTTCATACCAAGCCACCTTGGGATGGACTACATTTTACCCATTGAAAAGAGTTGAAAGCATTCAGATAGAAGAAGGTGCAGAATCAATTTTATGTGCCTGTCAGAAAAGGCAAACATTTTGTCTAGTGCGTAGATCACCAGAACTCCAATATTTTTAATGTCTTTCACAGTAGCAGCAAGACTTCTATGAAATTCTTGATGATGCTCTACTAGTTTGGAAAAGACCATTATGGACACCAATATTTTGAAATCCTGGAATATTTCTTATAAGGCAGGCATGGTAAGTATGCATGTCTCCCCTTTCCTCCCATTGAATTCAGCAAACATTTTGTTCCACTGTTCCAACTTTGCAAGACACATTATACACTTAGGTAAGAGTCAAAGAGCTTGCCCATTGTCTTGTGGAGATTGCCTGCTGGGTCCAATTGCAGACATCTCTGGAAGCAGGTATTTGTACAACAGCTGCTACCTCATCTGATCTACCAACACCTTCAAACTAGAATACAACTGTCTTTTACCTGGCTCTGACCCTCAAATTATGTGTGAATCCAGCCCTGAAGAGAGAGCATAACACACTGACTAGGAAGCTGAATTTGGTGATGCAAGAAGTGAGTTAGTATTAGGAAAACAGTAGGGCAAAAGCTTGACAATTGGGAACATGGCAATGAAATGCCTGTGAAGTGTTACTTACATGTTGCCTTCTTTGGGGTGAGTGGTTTGTAGTCAGCTTTCTGGTTTTCACCGAATGTAACTCTAAGTTGACTGATAGGCATTTTCCCCTTTATTTTCAGCAACTTTTGTCTCACTAATCCAAGGTATTTTGAAATCAGCTTCAGACTTGCTAGAAGTTCATATTCCAAGCAATGATTATTTTCCTTCCCTTCCTCTGAAAAGGCATTATGAATTTCAGCAAACAAGCAAAAGAGTAGCAGAAGACACTGAGACAAGAGGTAACATGGGGATTCTTGAGTGGGTATAGATCAAAAGAACACTTGAGCCTACCCTGCCTTTCTCTCTCCACCCCCTAAAACCTGGGGATAACAACTTGTGCCTCCAGCACCTTTGCTTGGTCTATAAATGCTCCAATCCCTCCTTCCCAACCTCCTCCCACAGCTGAGCCCTGATGCTTTTATTTCTTCCTTCTACCTTCAAAATACATCCTTCTGCTGCTGCAAAGTGCCATTTAAGTGCAAAACATGCAGGAGCCATGGACTGGAGATGATCCATAAGCCATGTCTCTGCCTAAGCAGTGTGTGAAGCTTAATCTGCACCTCCACAAGAAATGGAGAGGGAACCTGCAGTCTATGATCATATTGGAGAGATTATCAAATTTTAACTGTCAATAAACACAAATATTTTGAGGTTAACTTGCAACTGCAGAGTACCTTGAGTTCCTGTGAATATGTTCTGTGAAAGGTTTTTTAAGAGAGTGGGTTTCTTCAAGGTTCTTTGTAAGCTTGGGCACAAATATAAAGGAGAGTATCTTCAAGAAAATAGCACTCCTAGAATAAAAAAATACGATGCAAAACAAATCCACAATAAATAAATTAATGCAAAAAAAAGGGTAATAAAAAAGGAATAAATATGTAACCTGTGCATCTAATTTCAATATATATTTTCCCTCTAATGGATGAACTTCTTATAGCTGTTGCTGAACAGGATGAGTGTGTGCATCTGAAAACATAATTTGTCCCTTAGGGTAATAGCTGTTGTATGAGGACAGAATCAGGCAGTGCTCTGATTAGACATATTTCAAATTGGCCATGTTTGTGCCCATTAACAGCTGGAGGCAGAAGGCACTCTTAATTAGTGAGAGTGTTGTGTTGAAGGTTTTTAAAAATAGAGATTGCAGAACTTAGTGGCTGACTGGATAAATTAGGAATTAAAATTGTGTTGTGAGCTGCCTACTTCTGAATAACCCATGCCATGGGAAATAGTCTGAGAGAGCATTGTAGAAGAGCAGACATTTAGACCATGATTAAGTATAAACTAGAGCAGATGTTATTTTCCCTTCCCCCTTCCCTTCATTAACTCTGGTGAGATTTCATCCCAAAAACTGAGATTACCACAGATTTCAGCAGCGTCTCAAGTTTTGATGTTTTTTCCTGCTTAGGATTCAACTCAGATACAGCACAGCAGCCATGGAGCTGCATCAGCTGACAAAAATGCAGCCTCCTTCTTCCCCAAAACACAAGTCAAGAAAAAGCTTATCCTAGAATTCTAAGCACTTAATGCAGAAACACAAACAGGACTTCAGAAAGACAGAGGAAGAACTGATAAAATACTAAATATCATTGGAGTTTTGTTTTCCTGTTTCCACACTCTTTTCTTTTATATTTTTTCTCATTTACGTACCTAAAAAAGGACTCTAAAATTCCATGGTTTCTTTCCCACATCAGAGAGTTAAAGTTAGAATGTTTCACTGATAGCATTCTAATTAATTTCTTGATTACTCGCAAGCATCCTGCTTTGGGAGATACTCAGGCTTGACTGGTGATCTGAGCAATAAGACTTTCCAAAGTCAGGTATTGGTAATATCAGGGTAAAAGCAAAATGCCTTTCCTTCCATTTTAGAACAATCACTCTGTAAAAATATATCATGATTCAGGTAGATCAGTGTTTATTTTCTCACATTTCACAGCAGATGGGAGTTTAGATATTTACTAAGAGATGAAACCGCAGGCTTAGTCCAAGATATAAAGTAGATGAAGAGGGCACAGCAATGTGATCCTTCTGGGATACCAGGGATCAGCAGTGTCTTCAGTGCCAGTTAATTTGGAGCAATACAGGTGAAGCTCACAACCACTCACAACAGGATACCTTCCACTAATTCTGCCACGAACAAGAGAGGATGAAAGTTCAGCTTTTCTCAGGATCAGGTGTGCTGTACAACAGAGAGAGAAAAGTCAACTTAGATTAAACAGAATCTGCCCCCACTGCCCTTATTGTCTCTAGAGAACTGTATTTCTTACACTTTGAAATTGTGTAGTTTTCAGTCAGTACCTTTTTCTTTCCTCACCACCACCTTGCCCCCATCCAACATGCTATGACCTAGGAGAAAAAATGGGAAATTTTTCCAGAAGTATTGCTGGACAGACTGCTTAGCCCACACAGCAATCAAGTGAGCCATGCCAGAGAGGACTGGTGAACTTGTAGGACACTCAGTTTGGATAGCTTACAGTAAAATGGTTAGGCTAGCCAGTGTTTTATAGACTGGCATTTTGGAAAGCTTTGTAATTTAGCAGAAAACTCTTTACTTACAAGAATTTTAAGTTGCAGCCTTTGTGTTGTTATTGTGATGAGATTTAAATGCACTTTTATCAGACTTCCTTTGTAAATTTTGGAAATGACAAAGACCCATTTTTGTAATTTCTTATGTTAGACAGCAACTGTTTGTGTCAGTGGTCCAGTCAAGAATTGTCCAGGAAGCATGTCATGCATCTGGAAATGTCACCCCTATATTCAATAATAGGAGTGACCCGTGGGCCCTCAGAAGGAAAAATTCCCTGCTCAATTTGCAATGGGGAGGAGGTTTGTTGTCCCCTTTCCCAAACCACAGCTTAAGGACCACAAGATGAAGTGCAGATGTGGCATAGACAGGGAGGCAAAAAGAAGAGTTTCAGAGATCTAAATGAGAAGTTTAAGATCTGATTTGGCTAAACCAGCAGTATTACAGGGGTGATACCATGTCTTACAGAGAAACAAAAAGTATTCCCCAATGCTGCTTGGAGCAGGACCAGGAAGACTCACCTTTCCCAAACCTCTTTACTACTAGGCTAAGACTGGTAAACAGTAGAAAAGGCCAACTAAAAAATATGGAATGTTCCCTTCTTTGGATTTAAAAAAAAATAAAAAAGCCAAACCAAAACAACCCCCAAAGACCTACTAGAGATTATCAACACATATATTTAATTCTTTTTGTAAACAAAAGTCCTAGGGCAAATTTTCTGCCATCTTATGATCACCAGATGTGTGTCTGCGGTCTGAATTTTTACAATGTCATTGCTGTCAAGTTTTGTGATTTAATATTTATCCCTACGCAAGAAGGAACAGTGGGACACACCAGTAGGTGGAGGAGCTCCAGTCACCTTCTCAGATCTCTGGATAACCATAACCATGGAAGTGGTGGCATGATTATGGGATGCAGGGGAAAAGTATTTGTAGGTTGTACACGAATTACAATAAATCAGTACAAGACTTCAGAGTTTAGCATCAGATCTCAGGCACCTCCATTAAAAATGGCTTCTATCAGCTTGAATTTATTGTTGTGTCTCCTCCCTGGAATTTATTAACAGCTCACTGTCTTGCTAGCCCTCATGATCATATCTCAGAGGCTCTGCAGTTTAGTGTTTTAATTGCAACTGAGCTAAACAATTATAGTAGAAGCCCAAGTTTTGGTTAAAAACATGTAAAACAATCTTCAAACCTGAAAATATGGATAAAGTAATTACATAATTCAGAATACAAAATAAATATTTGCTACTTTCCGGAACTTAAAATTTCAAAATCATCCATGAGCTTGGCACACTTGGGACTGGTGATACTCTATCTATCTCTTAACTTGGAGTGTCAAACCTATTCTGAGCATCAAGCCATGTTTTTCCTTAAATTGCCAGGAACTTTTAACCACTGTCCTGCAGAGAATTGATTCCTAAGTGAAAATCTCCAGTTCTGCATAATGAAAACAAGACAACACTGAAATCAGTGGAACAAGACTGCAAGGCTTATAAACCTATTATTTAAGACTGTTATTCTTTGTGATTGATTGTCTATTTACTTAATTAAATAGGCCTGCAGTCTTTAGATCACTTAACCATACTGTGACACACTGTAGCGCCAGCTTCCATTGCTTCCTCAAAGTAATAGCTGCATTTGTTTTGCTATTCAAACAGCAATGCTCTGTATTATGTGGGTTTCCACGTGGGATTCATCCCTGCCTTTAAGACTTTACAGGAATGTGCTACCAGACAGTGCTCCTCAGAGCCAGGTGCCTTCTAAACAGCTGCATCCAGGCTGATCTTAGTAAACCACCTGTGGGATAATCAGAATTATTTCCACACGGTATGTACACACACAGGACCAGGCAAGAAGAGGTCTTTAGAGGTACTAAAGACCAGTCAGGAGTCTCAAGTTTTCCCAGGGAGAAGTCATAGATAATTAGATGCCTAGCAGACACAGCAGCCAGTGAAAATCTTCTTTGGTGCTATCCTAAATTTTCTTCTAATTTTCCACTTTAGAAGTTCAAATTATGGAAAAAGTCTGTTTCCTTGTGAGTCAAACTTAAGGTTCAACTGAAGTAACTTTTTTATTATTCTCCAGATGGGAATATTTGTCACTGTTTACATCTAAAAATAAATACACCCACCACAGTTTTTTTGAGAACAAGTACATAGAACAAAACCACAAAAAATCATTAACATAATGAACTGCAGCATAAAGGAGATGTATCCTGCTACTGACTCCTCAAACCAGAGGTCAAGTACACAAATGGGAAAAACTGAAAGGTAAAGACTAGTCATAAGACTGAAATGTGAATTGAAGTGCTACTAAATTTCAGGTTTAGGTACGATAAGGAAGGACAGAGTTTCCCTGCTGATGTGTGACACAAAGGTAAGCACAAACTGAGCACCAGAAGTTCCCTGGCATTGAGAATTAAATCTAAACATTTCAAGAAATATCTCCATTTGAATGCATTCGCATGTTTTATATAACAAAAAGGACCCTGAGAGTTAGGAAACAGCCTTTTTCTCTCAGATCTGTGATAAATACATAGATTTATCACAAACATAGGTCACAAAGTACTCAAAACTGATATGTCCTGAAGTCTGAATAATAATCTAAAAGCCATTATTTTTTTTCCAGAAGCCAAAGGCAAACAGAAGCTTAGTGAATTTCCACTGTAGCTCGCATAGGGCTGGTGGTCTTGTAGGACAGATCTGCTTCATTCCCGTTGTTTTCAATGCACAATGCCTTCCTTCATCAAGGCTTCACTCCCCAGAGGAGAACTCTATTATTTACAACAACTATACGTGCTACAATTATACTACTTTCCACACTGCTTTCCATGGGGTAGAGCTTCCTGTAAGAATGACTGTAATGAGTTTTGCTCTTGTACATGGCACTTGTGTCATTTTGGCATGCCAGACCAAGGTGTATCAGGGGCAAGCTGAGCTGTTTACCCTATGCTAAATATGTCAGGAAAGTTGGGTATCATTTTTTTAACTGTGTAACATCTCTGACTGAGCTATCAGGTAAATCAGCTTTTCCTTGGTCTCATTATTGTAAAAAATTCCCTGCATTACTGGATAGCTGTTGCTGATATCAGCACAAAAATGATGTTTGGCTACTCTCAACCCCAAGAGCCCTCCAGAGTCTCAAACCTCTATGAATATGTATGTTGTGCTTCCCGGTTCTCCTTATGCATCACTGAGAGAAGTCCTGCAGGACCTGGTACCTGAAAGGTAATGAGCCTGCCACTTGCACTGATTAGACCCACTGACAGCAGCAGAAATTGCCTGAGCTGCTGAGTTTTGGTGCCCACAGAATCACCACCAGAAGGACTGAGCACAGCCCAGCTCTGTCTGCACGGTCTGCAGCCAGGAAGGCATGTCTTTCCCTCAGCCTGAACACAGGTGGAGGTGAAACGGAGACAGGATAACACGGAGACTCGGTGAAAAATGCAGACACCAGGATCAGGTGTCTGCTTGAGATGCTTGCCCAACAGAGTCACATGCTCCATTAGAGAAAGCAATGCAGCAGTCAGTACTGCCAAGGGGGCCTCAAAGCTCTCCAACACACCCTTTCCAAATTTCTTTGGACAAGGATATCAGGTGTAAGTAAGGCTTGCTGGTGTATCCTGGGAATAACCTGTGCAGCTCAGCTATTGCCGTGCAGTATAAACACAGGCGTCCTTTGCACAATTAATTTAAGGCATAAGTTATGAACAGGGCCTCGTGGAGGAGCTTTGATGAAATAGAGTGCTTGCAAAAGGGGCAGTTAACCTGTTATCAAACTCAAAACTACTCACACCAGCATTTATGCAGCTCAGGGTGTTTTGGTTTAACCTCAGCCAACAACTCAGCCCCACGCAGATGCTCGTTCACACCCTCCCATTCAGTGGGGCAGAGAACCAGAAGAAAAAAGCAGGAAAGCTTGTGGGTTGAAATGAAGACAGTTTAATGGCAAGAGAAGAAAACTAAGCCAAGGAATTAATTCACCACTTTCCATGAGCAGGAGGATGGAGCCATCTCTGGGAAACCAGGGCTTCATCACTCATAATGGTGACCTTGGAAGACAAACTCCATCACTGTGAATGAGCCTGCCACTTCCTTCTGCTTCCTCCAGCTTTTTATGCTGAGCATGACCACATATGGTATGAAATATCCCTTGGATCAATTGTAGTCAGCTGTCCTAGCTGTGTCCCCTCCCAAATCTTATGCACACCCCCACTCCTTGCTGGTGGGGTGGGGTTTGCTAATATGAAGAAATTTTATCCCAGACAAAAACAGGATGAAGGTCGTTCTTATCACTCAAGGCAGTCATGCCCACACTAACAAATCACCTAATTGCTCTGACACCAGTTAATTTGTTACCTGAGGTGCCCTGACAAAGACATAAACCTGAGTGACATTTCAACTGTTTCCTTCTGTTCAGTCCATAGCTCTAAAGGTGCCAATTAAAACAGACAGCATTAAAAAGGTGCTGGTTAAGGCCAGTTGCAGTGAGAATTGCTATTAGTTAATAAAGATTTCTAAATGGCTGATGGAAATGGCTCACCAACAAAATCCCAGAAGATTCTTGAAATTACCATATAAGTAATATGATGACCAGGACTTTTAACATTGCACACAAATACATATTTTACCTAGGTCTTTTGGGGGGGTTCCTTTTTTCCATTTAAATTTATATTCCATTATACCTTTGTATACATTTTAATGGCTACACAGATTTTGTAACAGCATTCTCAGACTCGTGAAATGGAGGTTAAATACACAAATTTTCTTCAACCAGACACACTCTCAGAACACAGAGATGGAAAAGACCTATTAATTCTCCTACCCCATTTTTCTAGGCACTGTAAAATTGTTCCCCAAAGTGTATTTTGCAATACTTTACCGAGACTACTTTCATTTTACCACAGAACTGGCAACTGCTACTCATGGGACATTTTACCACAGCTTAATGAACTTTGCATTTAGGAAGTATTTTTCCAGACAATCAGTCTTGTAATTTTTTTTTACTTTTTAAAAAATATCTCTTTATAGAATACCCCCATAACTAATTGAAAATGTTACCTAAATTATATTGTTACTTAAGTTGAAAAGCATTCCAAACTTGATAAACAGTACATTTCCTCTTGCCACAAATTACATTTTCCTTTTCAATGACTGACCTATATAAAGGATAAGAATCTACTCTTACCAGCAAGTTTTTTAGCAATTCTTTTGGCTGAACAGGGACTGAATAAGTTTTTCAGATACATCTGATGGCCAGAAACTTAAAAAAACCCCTGTCAGGCACCTAAAGTAGCGTTTAGGGAGAGTGCACATAGGAAAATCCTAAACGGAAATCCTGAAAGCTTCTGGCTCATCTGCTGTGCAAATCTGAAGCCACAATCTTTGCAATAATATCTCTTCCAGCCCAAAATGTCTCTTTTTGCCCTAGAAAATCTAAGACTGTACCTGACAATTTGAGATCTGAATTTTGTCAAAATTGAGAGCTATTTGGATCTAGGATTTTAGTTTGCATTTATCTGTAAAACTTGAGTAAAGTTGTATGCTTTGTCTATGGTTTTCCCAAGGAAGCCAGTCTCTGTATTTATTAAACTCATTCCTGCACTTTCTTTGTCACTTGTAACCTAGCATGCTAAAAGGGATAAGCAAACACAGAAGTAAATGGGAATCCCTTCCACTCTGGCAAAATTCACTGTGAGATATTGTCCAACAGAACACCTTTAAGTGAACAGTACAGGAAACACAATGCAAAAATATGTCTGAATTCAAGTATATAGAGATACACACACACACACATGCACACATGCACAGACACACACACACACATATATATATGTGAAAAGCCAAGCCATATGACAAAAAAAACCCAAAAAAACCACTGATACCCAAGAAAATGAAACAAGAAAGACCCCAAAGAACCAAATGTCTGGGTCTTATGGTACCCTAGAGCCCTCATAACTGCAGCTGCTGCTGCCCACCCTGATAAAAGGTTTTGCTTACTCCCAGATTGATCACCAAATTTTTTCTCAAGCTTTTACTCTCATTTTATGTTCTTAGAAAAGCATTTCCTGCCAAACTAGAATTGCAAGATTACATTCAGTTAGGCTAAAATTCAGATACTGTAAAAACACAAGCATTACAGAGCAGTTCCTCTTCACAAATCCTACGGCCCTTGTTACTTTTATTTTACTCCATTTTCTCTGTGTGTCACTGTGATAATACTCCCTTGGTATTTTTTCATCCTTTTTCCAAATTTGGAAAAAAAATCACTCCATGCTGATTTGTCTGTAATCGATGGTTTAGTAGCACCATGGGCAAAGTGGGTCCTGAGTAGTTTTAAATCATTGCAGTAATTTATCTTGGATACAGAGGTAAGTTTAATTCATCTGTGCTTTCAGGAAGAGATATTTTACCTCTGAAGGATTTACTTCCAAGCAGTGCTTTTATACAACAGCATCATTTTTACATTGTTTCTTTAAAAACAGGTATCACAAGGTAAACAATGAAATCATACTTTTCTAATGCATTAAGTGCACACAAGACTTTCTAATCATGATGGGGTTTAGCTGGCTTTTTTTTTTCTTTTTTTTTTTTCTTTTTTTTTTTTTTTTAATGGAAAACAGGATTTAAGTATGGGATTTTCACATGGGACCACAGTGGAGTCATGTGGAGGAACTGATGGCAACTGAATAAATGCATGCTGCAGAAATCACAGCTGTGGAAATATCTTGAAGCTGGAGTCTGTTGGGCTGCAAAATAAAGAATTTTGTGCAGAATACAGAATTGTGCTTGTCCATGACACAGCCTGAGGTAGGTAGTGGGAGAGGCAGAGCCACAGATTTGTACATTTATATCCCCAGAAGCTGATCCCAAAGCATCAGTATCAAATGCAGTACCACTGTTTTCAGGCTGTATAAGCAGACACACCTTTCCACATGAGTTGTGCTGGAGGGAAGTTCAGGACCCACTGCCCAGATGATTTTTGTGCAGACAGGGAGTGGCAGTCACTGAGGGTTTGCCCCACAGTGTACAGTGAAAAGCACATTAATCCTCAGCATTTTTTTCTCTAGCTTGCCATCTGTCTGAGCCAAACTAATGTGTCTTTAGGAACTGTTAACCTCTGACTGAAAAGAGAAAGGTTGGTGACTGAGCCATCCTTTTTCATTTTTAATAGAGTTACCCATGGATGGAGAAAAGAGATGTCAGTATGTGGGTTTGAGTCTTGCATGCCTGGAAGATCATCGGTACTTTTAACTGAATCTAATAGCTCTGATAAAAGATGCAACCACTCTCCCCAGACCTTGCACTGTTTACATCCTTAGACCTTCACGTCTATAACACTGCTGCTACATCAACAGTGTTCCTGTCATTGTCAGGTCACAGCTGAAGTAGCTGGAAAATACATTCCACATGGATCTCACAAGCACCATGAAAATTGTCACTGCTCCTAATCATGTTATATGCAGCACAACTGGAAAGGACAAGAAATTTCACTAGTCTTATGGCTCGTGTGCCACCTTTGATTCCCGAAGGTGCCATTAAAAACAGAGCAGATGGGTAGGTAGATGAATAAACAATTCATAGTGATAAATGCAGTGGCTCTTTCTGCACATCCAGACAGTGAGAGATGTCTAATGGAAAATGCCCATCATTTTCCATGGGCATCCCCTGGTATCCTGCGAGCATGGTTTTCTGGCACCATTTGGCTCTGGGGGAGCAGGGATAATGGCATGGAGAAGGGTTGGTGGCTCCTGCTTAGCTCTGCTCCCCCCACTACTGCCAACCCTGTGCAGGATTTCCTGCAGGCTTACTGGATCCACCTCCTCCAGCAGTAGATAAGGAATGCTGGGTGAAGAGGTTAAGTTAGGACAGGAGTTTCAGCCCAATTTGATACCACCCACACCTCCTTCTGCAGGTCACCCCAGGACGTGGGTGCTGAAATACTCGTCGTCAGCAAATGCTTCATTTGAAGGTGCCCCTGTCGCTACAAAGCATTGCTTAATTCATCCTTTCAAAAGGAAAAAGTATTTAGAGCAAAGTTTAACTGCAGTAAGAAGCCTGCGCAGATGGAAACTGCCCAACTTCTCAGCTGTCCTCAGCTCAGCTCTGCCGCAGGGGCTGTCAGCAGCTCCCAGAAACGCTGTAACTCAAGGGGAAGTCCAAGGGAAGCTGGCTTACACAGGAGACAATGCAAAGCATTTTCTTGTAAAACAAAATATGTCCTTTCCAATGAGCACTCAAGAGTTCAGGGTGAGGATGGACATGAAGGGCCACCTCGCAGATCAGCACACATGCTCTGCACAAGGGTGGAGAAGATCCGAAGGGCTATGCCACCCCTGTCTCAGCTTGGGAAACATTTGGCCAATTAAACATTAAAACAATGACTTTGATGTGAGTTTACTGCAATTCTTATGCATGCATATGTCCCACTGCCATTTGAGTAATGAAATGTTGCCTCTTTGTGTTGCTTTCCAGGTTTTTTACAAAGAAAGTGGAAGTGTCTGCTGTGACACAGCAGTTCAGCAGCAGGCATGGGAAATGTGACTCGTGCCTCATTTTCACCTGAAATATTCTCACAGCAGATATTTTTATAGGTAAATCTCTTTCACCATATATGTGTGTATATATATATATATATATATATATATATATATATATATATATATATATATATATATATATATATATATATATATATATATATATATATATATATATAAACAGAGATGTTCAAAGGATTGTTTTGGCACATTCACCATCCCTTGACTTTTCTTCCTTAAGACCCAGTAGCATTTTGGAAATATGCTGCAGCTGAGCACATGAATTTCTACTCAGTCAGTTAATATGTGACTTCATGGACAAGTACATTAAGTTACTTCTTTTCCATTTTTACCCTCAGTTGTCATCTTAGTGGAACATTATGCCCCATTTTTGATGCTGCCTCTGGTGAACCTCTAACTTCAGCAGTTTGCCAACAGAAATCACTCTATGAGAATTCCAGTTAGCTCAAAAATATCCTATACCTTTAAACATTATGCATCCAAGTAAAATGAGGGTTTCTTTTTGACATTCAAAGAGAGATCATGAATTTGAATAGGTCTTGGAGCACGGACCTCCACATTTGCCCCATCCTCTTCTTTTCCCAACACACTTTCCACAGATTTTTACTAATGAGGCACAGATGCCCATCTTTGTAGTCTTCAAGAGCTAGAATAGCCACATTTAGATTTACTGTTTAAGAAATTCTGACTTTCAAAACTACTTTCAAAGTGCTTGAGGTAGGAAAGTACAGTAAAACCAAACAACCCAAGCAGAGAAACTACCCTAAAATCCAGTATTGCCCAATAACTAAACACCAGTCTATATGCATCCTTTCTTATCCTTCTTTGTATAGTGAAACAAAGTCTCCAAAAGCAAAATGTAACATGAATGCAACATATTTATTAAAAACTATTATCTGGTTTTCTTCCTTGTTAGATATTCATAAAACACTAATTTTTGGGAAACATCTGTCTACATGGACCTCAGGTCATAATAAAACTGGTTCTGTACTCTTCAGTAAGGCAGAAGATCCACTGAACAACCAGATTGACTCACTGATACAGATCTACATCAGGTCATTATGACTTTAGGTCATGTACACCCTCTGTTATTGTCTGTGAAAACAGAGTGATAAAGAGTTCACTTAACTAAACTGGAACTGCTTCTGTAAACAACTGTTTTCCTGGCTTAGATTAAAGCCACTTGCATTTTTAAATGCAAGATCAAAAATTAATCCAAACTCAAACAAATGCCCAAGTCTCTGCATTCATGCATAAATTATTTGGAATCAGCCAATCTGGATGTTTCTAAGGAAAAAATGCAGATCTAAAATTCATGCACTGTTAGATCAGGGAGTCTTTATGAAAAGAGGTTTGTAATGGAAACTGCAACTTTTAACTATGCCAGTGTGAGCATGCTATTCTAATATGCATTAGTAAAATGCCATAAGATATCAAGACTGCAAACTTTAGTGCAGCAACTGTGCATTAAAAGGCAATAAAGCATACATCATTTACAGCAGATTCAGTCAGTTATAAATTTCAACCCTTTCTGCTATTTTATAGTACCTATAATGAACAGAGCTGTGATTTGCATTCAGATGGTGCATGTAAGAAACAATTCAGGAAACCATGCAGTGCCTTGATGAAAACAAAGCAATGATTTCATGTCCACCACGGTGTAGAAATTGTGCTCAGGGATGAAAGGGAGTTAGTTCCTCCAAGATTTCCAGTAATAGACCATTCCTCTTGTGTTAACAAAATGAACTGTACACCCTCACATTCACAACAGCTGCTGCAGGAGCAGCTTATCCTTCTTGAAATGAAAGTCAACGCGAGGGAATGCAGACCTGCAGAACTGCTAATGAAAGGTGCAGCTCTGTCTGGCTGTAAGAGAAGGTATTTAACAAGGTCCAAGCATACTATACTGACTCCTCAAGATTGCGAGTCTCCTTTTCCTTTCCCTGTTTACAAACCTAGAACTACATTTTGCTTCAGCTAGAGGCTGAGTGTTAATACCCAAATTTAGGTCACTGAAAGCATTTGGGTGGTTAAATGCCTTGTGAATGAAGGCATCCCACTCAAGTCCTGCTTGGGATGAGATTGTCCTCCAGATCTGAGTCCAACACAGGATCTGTGCTGACTCACTGCCAGCCCTAGATGAAATAAATAGGTTTTTTGGACTACATTTGTACCGCAAAACTCAGAAATGTTTTTTAATTCCCAGAACCAATTGCATAATCCAGCTCTTTCCTAACCTCACCACGTGTGGAGACTTGAGTGCAAACCAGCTGTGGCTGGTTCTCTTCTTCTCCCCAGGGCACATATGGTATTCTCCACGAGAGGAGTCTGCCAGGAGGCACTGAGCACTCTGATCAGCCATTGCCTACATAATTAGCAGCAAAGTAGCAAACTGGAGTCATCCAAGAAATGATCTTCCTTGTGTAAGGTAAAGTTCTGCAGTCCATTCAACTGAACCTAAGTCTGTAGACTTAAGTATATTTTCCTTTAGGTTGGGCACTAAACACACTGTTTACTTGCACTAGATCTGCTGAGAAGGAGTTAATTATCTCTATAATGGCCCATATGGTTCTGTGGTTTGGATCTGTGGCTAAAATATAGTTGATTATACACCAGTGTTCTGGCTGTTGCTGATCAGTGCTTACACAGCAGTAAGGCCTTCTCTGTCATTTCGTCCCCACAAGCTATGAGGTTGGGGGTGACCAAGAATTTGAGATGGGACAAAGCTCGGACCAAGCTGGTCAAAGGCATATTCCACACCAGATGATGTCATGGTTAGCAATTAAAAAAAAAAGTATATGTGTAGAGGTTGTCTTCCGCTGTAGCTGTTGCTCAGAATCTGGCTGAACATTGATCTTCTTGTCGGGGATGGTGAATGACTGGGTGTGCACTAGTTGTTGTGTGTTGCTTTGGTTTTCTCTTTCCCTCACCTATGAACTGTCTTTATCTTGCCCTACAAGTTTTTCTCACTTCTCTTGTTCCGGCTGTCTCCCCCATTCCACGGGGACAGCATGGGCAGGGATGGGGGCAGTCAGCAAGCAGCAGTGTAGGGGCTTAGCTGGTGGCCAAGATAAATGCACCACAATACAGTGTCCTGTGTGTTGGTAAAACTGTACTGAAAGGCTGTGTTAGAGCAACAGCTGGTCACTGATGACTCCAGATTTGCTGGAATGTATTGATGTGGCAATGGCTCATCTCAAAGACTTTACAGCGTCACAAACCCATTCTATTTGAACTTACATTAGCACAAATAGTCAACAAACATCAAGAGCAGACAAAATCCAGTATGAAAACTATTGTTAAAACTTTTTAACAGATCACACTATTATGTTATACCATTCTTGATTTCATACACATTCAGGAGTGGTTTTTTGTCTGAATAGTATTAGATGATGTAAAATTGTTACAATCAAAACAACAGGATTGCATGTTGAAGGCTAACAATTACCTGGACACTGATAATCTGTACAGATGGCCTGCAGCACCAATCAAAGGTGAATTGCATTTCCAAATTACAAATATGAAAACAACACAGGTTTTTGTATAGCTAAATGTCTGCCCATTTCTAGTACAACAGGAAATCCTAGCATGGGACTTTAAGCAATCTGATCTAGTGGAATGTGTCCCTGCCCAGGGGAGGCAGCTTGAAACCAGATGATCTTTTGGTTCCTTTCTCACCCAAACCATTCTATGATTCTGTGATATTGCCTAAATAGAGTAGAACCAATGATAATCATGAACACATTCCTAACACCTTCCTCTCAGTACTCAAATAGTTTAACATAAACCTGGAAGGTGTTATTGAAGATAATAAAGGCTTCAGGGATGCAGAAATATAACATTATAATATTAATTGAAGTTTCCTCACTGGAGTGGTGTTTGTGTAGGAAATGGGAAAATATGGTGGGAGAAAGAGAACAGTTTTGAAAGAGAGCAATCAAACAAATTGCCTAAGCTTGACAGGTTTCTGGCCAACTCAGAACCATTGTTTTTACCACTGCCAAATCCAGGAGATAGTCAGAGGTTGCAGATTCTGACATGTGACCCACCAATACCTGTTAAAGTCTGAACAAGTTACCACCTGTCCAGTGGACACTGTACCAGTAATGGGTAGAATAAACTTCCTCAATTTCTATAGAATAGAGAATACACAAATAGTGTCTGAAATGTATGTAAAGAATTATTTCAGTGATTCTTACCTCAGTATTGGAATGTAATCATCTCACCAACTCTTCTGCATCTAGATACTTGCAAGACAGTTTCCTAAAAGAAAACAACCAAACAAAAAACAAACAAAAAACCAAACAAATAAAAACCCAAAAACAAAGAAATGAAAACCCAAAAAAACAAAACCAAAAAACCCCAAACAAACAAAAACCAAACCAAAAAAACCAAAACAGAAAAAGATTAAGGTCTTGTGGAAAGTTGGGTCAGCTGAAACCTGTGAACACTCAAAAGAAATTGATGACAATAGCCAGAATTCAAGTAGACTAAGATTACAGTATAAATGCGTGCACAAAAGTCTCTCCACTGTTTTTACTAAAAAGTATAATCAAACTTTTCAAGTTAAAACTTTCACATCATTAAGATAAAGCATTGAGAAAGAATGGACTACTGGAGTAAAATAGTGACGGAATTTTCTTTCACGTTGATATATGAATGAATTATTTTAGTGTTTCACTCCCCTCCACAGCTGTAACAAACTAGGGTTTTTTTGAGTCTTCCTAATAGAAATAGCAAAATGTACTGAATTGAAGGGGCGAAACAATTGCAAACAATGAATATCAGGCTGTTATTTTTTCCCTTTTAGGACTGCCTAAATAAAACTGATAGTCCAGATGACCATTTTCAGTCCTTTCAACAACCTAGAATCATTTCCCCAATGATTTCATGGTGGTTTTTTTCTGTGGAATGGGGTTACTTAATCATCACACACCGTTGCCTGGCTGCAATTTATCATCATTTACAACAGTTTCAACATTTTAAATAAACATTACCAACTGCTCAGTTTCTTGTGCTTGCTGTTAGATGTAACCAGGACCTGGTCAACAGTGTGTCTAGATGCCAGCATTGCCAGCTCACAGCACATGTGAGAGTACTCAAGGCTATTTGCTGTGGGTCAGGCTGCCCCACAGAATTTAACCTGAGGCAGTGTGGAAGGAATCATGATCTTTCCTGACCAACCATGGAGCATAGGTTACATACAAGAAGTGCTGGTAAAGCCGTTGACGTGGGGTAAAAAATCTCACTCAGTGTGATAAAACTGTATTTTATTGCATTCCTTTGGCTGGAAGGACATACCCTGGGCTGCATCAAAAGCAGGTCAAGGGATGTGATTATCCCCCTTTACTCTGCTCCTGTGAGACCCCACCTGCAGTGCTGCGCTCAACTCTGGTTCCCCTCAACATAAGCAGGGTGTGGATCTTGTGTCAGTCCAGAAGAGGCCATGAAAATGATCATAGGGCTGGAGCATATTCCCTGTGAAGATGGGCTGAGAGAGCTGGAGCTGTTTAGCCTGGAGAAGAGAAGGTTTTGGGGAGGGACATTATTGTGGCCTTTCAGTATCTAATGGGGTCTCACGAGAGAGTTGGAGAGGGACTTTTTACAAAGGCCTGTAGTGAAAGGACAAAGAGTAAGGGCTTTAAACTGAAAGTTTTTAGATTTAGATTAGATATTAGGAAAAAATTCTTTACTGTGAGGGTGGTGTGACCAAGTTGTGGATGCCCCATGCTTGGAAGTGCTCAGAGCCGGGCTGAATGGAGCTCTGATCAACGTGGTCTAGTGAAAAGTGTCCCTGACAATGGCAGGGGATTGGAACTAGATGGTCTTTAAGGTCCCTTCCAACCCAAACCACCCTATGATTCTATGACTCTATGACAATTTGGCTCACTGTCAGGTGACTTCTTTGCCAGCTGTGCTCTTTGCAATCAGTCTTCTCTTAGATTTATGGGTAGCCTGGAAGCACGTCTAAGGAGCAATCCACAGTGCTTGCAGCTTCCTGAGCTCATTAGAAGACCAAGTGAATTTCCAAACTTGAAAAGGAAAAAGTATCTTAGCACTATAATGCCAGAGAGAATTGCTGCACATTGAAGATGTGCAGAGAAGGCGAACACCACCTTTCTTGCTAGGATGAGTGAAACGGAGAGTTTACAGGGTAAGACACAAGTACTACTTAAAGATAATGTTTGTAAGCCAATCTTAATCCAGCTTGATGAAATGCACAGCTAATGTTACAGATGCAGGAAGCACTGGTTAAAAGCATAGACACTTATGAAAGATGACAAGGTGGAGGTGACTTGAAAAGGTGGCATTGTCTACTCAAGGACTGCCATATCTTTTATGAACTTCTGGTTTTAGTTCCTTCAGAAAGCTTTTGGTGTTTGTACTCAAGTTAAGAAGTTCACAGGCGTGTGACTAACCCAGCTTTAGCACCAGCTGCAGGAATGACTCATTGCACATTTTCCCTTTTGAAGAAGATAAATGTCTCAAGCTAAAAATAGCAGTTTCATTTTGATATTACTTTTTTTTCTCTTTCATTGCTGAAAGAGACAAAGCATTCCCTATAAACACACTTCTAAGAAACTGCATGGAAGACTAAAAATTTTAAGGTTCTTCCCAAATCACTTATGTTCTCCAGGCACATTTCATTTAACTTCACTACAGCGTTCTCAGTTCATGCCATTAAATATTATCTCAAGGTTTTTACTATAATAGGATTTGGCAAGTTGATGTTCAGCATAATAAGTCCCAGTCTGAACTGAACATCAATATTCAATACTTTGGGGAAACTTACGAAGCACATCAGCCTTTAAGGGGCACTTTTAAAGAAAACAGCACAAGCATTTTATGTGCACATTTTCACCCCCTATGGATCCAAAATTTCACGCAGAAGGAGGAAAAAATATAGTCTTTATATGCAGGTCTGCCTTGGTAAAAGTTGAATCTTGTTCTAATTAATAACTAATTACCCTAATTGCTTTCTTTTGTGTTGGGTTTCTAGGGTGTTTAAAATAAGGTCAGGTTATATTCCACACTGGAGATCTCCAGCCAAAGTCTTTCTCCAGAAAAAGGAGCACAGGTATTCAGCAAACTGCACACCTTTTCATATTTCATGAGAAATAGCCACTCTTGCCTCCATGTGTAATGTTCAGCCCATTATTACTATGCAATAAAATTGTAATATATTAATGGATCTGGAAATAGCCTTGAAGTCTCATATATTTTTCAACATTTTGAAATGTGTCTCAGCATATTTTACTAGCATATGGCATTGTCATTTTCCATCAGGTGAAGAGGAAGAAGCAAGGGAGAGAGAAATATTTTCCTCTCACAGGCACTGATGTTACAATAGTTAGAATTAAAATGAGAGACACTAATTGCATTGGGAAAAGGCCCCTTTATCAATGCTTGATTTGCTGCAGAACCACCAAAAAAATCTCTGCTTCCTCAAAATCCAGATATCCATCCTAAAATGTCATTTAAAATTTAGTCATGCCCTAGACGTGATCAGAGCTTTATCTTCAGTGTGAGAATTGCACCAAGGTACTCAGTATAACTATTTCCTACATGCTACTGAATGCCTTGTGCTGTTTTGGGGGGGTTTTGTTGTTATTGTTTTTTGGTTGGCTTGGGTTTTTTTTTTTTTCCCTCAGACACAGAAGGATGAGATATTAGGTCATGTTTAATATTTATAGGTAATTATAGGAAGCTGTTTTCTCTCACCAGGGAAGACTGATTCAGGTCAATTGAACTAAACCACCATTTTAATCCATTTGCTTCTTCAGCATAGCCTCTAATAATACTTATTTGCAGTCTACTTTATACAACATAATTGATATTTTTGCTGAGTAAAATGGTATATTTTCTTTATATATATTTATTTTAGAGAGTGTATATCTTGACATACATTGTTAGGAACTTTATTTTGCTATCAATATTTTAGAGACTGAAGAATGGCACCTTCCTTGTTCACAATCATTATGAGAGTTGTTTCAAACTGCATTATGCAGAAAGCTGAATTTGAACTGAAAACAGACAAGAATCGTTGCATTTCTTAGCATTAATTTACTTTTTTTTGCCTGGAATATCCATCACACATGAAAATAGGTTTAAGCTATCACAATTATCTGTTATTGAATAACAGAGATAATTTAACAGAATTTAATAAGTTTAGTTTTAAGCTATCCTTGACCAAAATTGCAAAATAGTGCTTAGATATACAATTATATAGTTATACTGAGCAGGCACTTGATTGTCTAAAAAAAATTGAAAATATAAGGCTCTATGGCCTTTAAATCTTTAAAATGACAACTTTGCAACATTTCTAAATTTCTTGTTTCCTTCACAAGGTGGAAAAAAATAGTGAACTTCAAAATTTTCAGTTACCATTTTGTCTTTTTACTTCAAATGATCAGCTCTAAATAAATTTAAAACTTTCATTACAGCAGACACACTGGAAGAATATGTAAATAAACAAAGATATCTCCATAGTGCAAACATCACACTGATCTTTGGAAAAAAAAAAGTAACATTAGCAGCATTAAAAATTTGTAGAAGAGTCAGTAGATCTTAAAAAGATTAAAGTGTTTCCCAGGTCTTTACAAAAATAGAACCGGGAACACACTTGAATTGAGTGATATTTTTATGATACTGCATTAAAAAAGAACAAATACAAATATTCAGCTTAGTAAGTAAATGCAAGACTTCATATACTTTGGCTCCAAGTTTCATTTAGAGGAACTGTAGTCCTGTTAAGTGTATTAAATAAGAAGATGACTTTGCTTTCCTGTTAAGTGAGAACACATATGAAAGCTTCAAGGGAAATATTTTGGTGCTTTCCTAGAAATTTGACCTTCCCTTATAGGAATAGCATTATTAATTACAGATTTTCCTCAAATTCCTGAATTTCAAAATATATATTTTTTTTCAGAGCAGCTACAAGTTGGAATGATAACCTGATTTCAAAATAGAGCTCAGCCTCACTATTGCTTATTGTACTGTTGGGCAAGTGGGAGCAAGTGGGGGAAAGAACACAGACAAATGGACCAAACATCTGCTGCGTGATTTAATACTTGAGCAATGCAACGTGTTTAACTCATCTGTTAGCAGGAAGGTTTCAACACAGAATTCCCCTGGACTGACAGGAGACTCCAACTGCCACTGAGAAGAATAGTGCCATTCTTCTATATTTCATTTCTAGGGCTCTTACAGAACCCTGGGTAGGACTGACGCTCGTTGGTTTTGTTAGTTGGATTTTCTGTTCACCTAAAAGATAAAGCTAATATACTGTAGCTTATGTTAAATAAGGCCATTTATTGTTTTTACCATATAAATTAAGGATTTGGCACTTTCTCTGAAGCATAAGGCAAGTTGAAGAACTTATTATGAGAGGTAGTGCAAAATGGAATTTCTAAGGCAGTTTTTCATTTGTTTTTTTTTTTTTTCTTGAAGGCCAGGAGAGTAACATGTTGAGATGAAATTAGGTGCAGAAGCAGAAAAAAAATCTAAAAACCCATGTTATTTAATTTTAAAAAAATAGTTTTTATTAATAGAATTTGGGAGAACATTTCTTCCATAGTGCTATCATTCAATTATTATGAGAGAAATACATTTACATTTCATTTTGCAGAGTTTCCTTTCTCATTCATCACCTCATATCCTCAATGTCTTCAATTTGTTATATCATTACATATGATTTTTCATTCATATTCTCCTCATCCAAAAAGCATTTGTCATTTTTCTTTGTCAGTGATTAGGGTGCTGCTGGTTTGATGTAAGATGACAATATCCCTGTGCATTTCAGTAACAGAAGACAAATCTATACACACCTTTATTCTGATGAAAAAGACAGGAGTGTGACAGTTCATGCAGAAGAACTCACAGTACCAACACTCACTCTCCTCAAAGAATAGTCTTTCCAATTGCTGGTACTATTCTCCATTGTGCCAAAATCTGATATCTCTCTCTCTCTCTCCTCTTCTCTCTTTTCATTTATTTTTTAATTATTCTTACTGTTAAAAAATAGGAGCAAAGCATGTATCAATTTCCATGCTGAGCAAGTAGTTTGCCAGTAAAATTGAACTTTTTTGGATCTGGCTTTTGCCTTTCTTTTTCAATCAGGACCATTTATAAATCTTGAGTGCTCCCTTCCACTTAGGAGTGGGTTATGACAGTAATGACTTCAAACTAAAGGAGGGTAGATTTGGACTAGATAGAAGGAAGAAGTTTTCTGCAATAAGAGTGGTAAAACCCTGGAACAGGTTGTCCATAAAACTGTGGGTGCCCCATCCCTGGAATCATCCAAGTTCCAGGTTGGACAGGGTTCTGAGCAACCTGACCTATTTGGAGATGTCTCTGCCCAGGGCAGGGAGGTTGGAACTATGTGACCTTTAAAGGTCCCTTCCAACCCAAACCATTCTATGATTCTGTATTTCTGTGCCTATAATTATTGTATGTATAAGGTGATCAAGCACCGTTGAGAAATGCACTTGAGTGCTCCATGATGGATCATTATTAAGTAAGATATAGTGGACCTCTTTATTTAGCTAGATAAAAGTGATAAAAACTTATTCACTAGTGCTAGTGTGAGGGATTTTAACACTAATAAGAAAATCAAGACTGTTCCTTTACTGTGGCCTGGTCAATACCAGTGTGTTCTCCTCAGCCAAAGACAACGGCCATTTAAAATGCACTCCAGTTTGTCAGGTTCATCTCATGCAACCTTGTTCTTTTATATGAACTGATGTGTCCTTAGAAATAAAGCCACTTTTAATGAACAGATCAAAATCAAAGATCAGCAAGATAGGGCAGTTAAAGTAATTATGCAGGTAATTTATTACTGAAAATTGAGAGACACACAAGCTACTGCTCAAATCCATAAATGGCTACATCTGTATATGTATGTGGAGAAAGCAAAAAAAAATTTATCTTTATAATTTTCCAGTCATTATTTTGTAGCAAGTCATGAGAGTCATAAGCAGAACAGTAACATGTACAAGCCAAGTGTGTATAACAATGCAGGTCATCAAATAGAAGACACACTAATCATTCACTCAAACTCATCCAGCCAACACAAGATATATTGACATAAAAACTTTAAAACATTTCTGAGACAAATCATTTTACCTATGCTTGGTACAGGCTCATCCATGAGTGATTTTATTATACTATAAATCTCCACCTTTTAAAACTTTTAAGAATCTGCTTAAAGTCATTCAATGCAGCTGTTATATTTTTTAAAAAATTATTACATCAGGTAACACTATGAATCTCCTTTTCAACCAACCCCCCTCCTCATCAAAGAAGTCGAGCAATTATTCCTAAAGTGCTCAACCAGCCAGTCTCAGAACAGGTCTTTTACAAGGGTCACATTTGTCACGACAAACAGCTTTGCTCAGTAAAGTTTCTCATGTTGTGTAAAACTGTCGTAGCTAGATACTTGATGGTCTCTTAAAACAATTCATAAAAGCTTAAGGACAATTACACTCTGAAGGACTGTTCCCACAGGTCTCATAAAAACAAGAAAACTGGGACAATACAGATCCATTGAAATGTAATTTCCCAATACTCTTTCAAGAAACAGAGTTGCCTTTACATATAGAACCTTCCTAGAAGGCTCCTGACACCTCAGAAGAATGCTGTCTCTACTGACATTTTTACACCTGTATATTTGAAAACAAATCCACCTGCAAAATCACCGTTTCAGAATCTCAAAGCTGAGTTATTTACTCAGGGTAGCTCAATGAGCACTTAATTCATAACTGTATGTTCTGGGCTCAGTGGCCCAGTGTGGGGGACTCATTCTGGCCTCGAGCATCAGACTGGCAAGACTTCCTCACATTAAGGCATACTATTTTAGATATCCAAGGACTCAAGAGCTTTTACTGTTTTATGGTTTCCGTGCTCATGGGTACAAATACTGAGCACTTTGCAATCCTAATTCAGTATCTCAAAAATCCAAACTCTACTGAACAGAGAGTCAAAGACTGCTGTTAGAACAAAAACCATAAAATGCATATGAAGCACGCTGAAGATGATGTGGAAATGCTAATACACTTAGAGTTTTTATAAGTCCTTCTAAGTTTAGATAGACAATAAAAATTATGTCCTATCACATACTCAAAAGAGGGAAAAAGGGTGACAGGAGAAGCAGAATCATAGGAAATGTTCATATGTGGCAAACTGCTAACACATCTGGAACAAACTACAAAATTGGATTAAATTGTCTAGACAACCACTGAAATTAAAATTTAGGTTAAAGGTTAAATTTAGTTTGTCAAGAGATAGACAATTAATACACTCACTTATTGCACTTGTAATAATGAAGTTTTCTGACAGTGATTAGACCATAAAAATTCCAATCAGCAGTTCTAATGAGATATTTTCTTCTGGCTTGACAGCTGAGGCTTGGACAAGATTATGCCTTTCTTAAGCAGACCTGTAAGTGTTTCTTAATATTTAAAACTTGAGGAATAAATTTATTAAAGATCTGTATCTTTACAATTTCAAGGTTTATAGCTTTCTTTCATGACCTATTGTATACTTATTTGATTCATTTAATGTTTCCATAAGCAGTACTTCAGAAAAATCCTTGACTTTCAGAATACCTTCACACAACCTTCCTAACCAAAATTTGTGCCCTGTAGCTGAGTAAAAAATGAGTTTGCTATTACTAGTAAGAGGCCACAGACTTTGTTTTAACCCAGCGATACAAGTTCTCTGCACTTGTCTCTAAATCTCTTGTCCTGAACTAATTTTAGCATGTCACAGCTGTGACAGAAATTGTCTGGAGGTCACATAGCTAAGTCTCAAATCGTTTTAGTTTTAGTTTAGTTGTGTGCAATGGTGCAGTGCAGTGAATACCTACTGTTAACTAATAGGCAATGCTAACAAGTAGTTTTTCTGAGTGGAGTGAGCTGTCTAGAATAGAATCCTAGAATTAAAATGCATTTTAGTATAGCAACAGACATAGCCCAAACCCCAGGACTGTAAACACAAATTACTTGGCACTGTGGGAGTGCAGCCATGTGTGTCCTGTAAAATGTTTTTAAAAGATAGTAAAACAGAACAGAAAAGCAAGCAAAATATGAAATTGAGAATTACTAGAGTTAAAGAAAGCAACATTTCAGTTTAGATAGCATATAAAGATAATTCAAGCAGATTCCAGGCTGAGGAATGCCAGTGTCACCCTCCTCCCTGCAAGCAACTTGGTTCACTGATCACTTCTTGAAACCCTCCACTGTTCTCTTGAGAGAGAGGGAGGGAAGAGGAGGTGAGCAGGACAGCAGGGAAAAGAGGTAGGTACCAGAAAGCTGGCATACATCCTCCCTAACTGTGTTGTTAACAGGTTAGCAATATTGTAAATGAACCAAGAAAAGTTTTAGTTAGACATAAAAGATTTTAATTAAACTAATGATTGGTTCTTGGTTCCTACTAGGAAGCTTAGTTCTCATCAAGATTTTTGATGTAACAGCATTCATTTGGGACAATTTCCTTTTCATCTGTAATTCAGATTTCATCCTCTTCTTCTCTTTTTTGTCCTTTTCTTTTGAAATGCATGAAACTGAAGCAGGAAGAAAATCAGACACTTTGCAGAATATTTCCTTCATTCCTGTAGATATTTTGCGATGTTTGCAAGTTATACAATATTGAAAAGTGCTGTGAATACAGTTTTTAATATTAAAAAAAAAAATCCTTGAATTCCCCAACAAGTGGAAATCTTTAATTTCTTGAAGCATTTTTTGGGAAAATAAGTGTACTGACTTGACTGTTCCCCAAACAGTTCCACAATAGTAATATGATAAAAAGAAGTTACCAACATTGTAATTTGATCAGCCATCATTTTATAATAGCTAGTATGACATGACTGTTTACCACCAAGCAAGAACTTTGCTTTCATGAGGAAGGACATTAACTCGCTGAAATGCCTGACATGTTGTTCCATTAAAGTCCAGGAATTCAGAGGAAGGAATTCAGTCAAATATATCTCCACTCATCCTATGGGAGAGTACACTGCCGTGGAGCCTGTTTCACCGTGCCAGGAGAATCCAGCAGCTCTCTGCTGGTGGACAGCCAAGAGCAGAGGGACTTCTGTGGCTCAAGGCCAGCCCAATCTCTCCCACACTGTGCTCTGGCTGTTAACACCAGACAGAAAGTCAAGGCCAGGGCAACCCTCTGTCCCTCTGTCAGAAAGAACTCACGTCACTGCAGCTGCTGGCAATGGTCAGGGAGGAGGGGGTGAAGTCAGGCTGTACAAACTTGTGTTAAGGGCCAGCCTTGGTATCAGATAAAGCAGAAACCAGGAGCTTGCAGGTGGCTCTGCACTCCTCCACAAAGCCTTACCATTGTCCCTAGAGGCACAGTCAAGAACTGAATCCAAAATCTCACGGTGCAGCGTGTTTCCTTGCTCAGGATATCGACTCTTTTCAGCTTGCATAGTGCCTTTTTATCCCAAAACTACAAACACAGATTTCCTTAGGAGTCATGCTCAATAGACATTCTTGTTTGTATTAGACTGCACATGCACTGGGACAGGAAGCTGCAGCATTTCCAATGCATTGATAACAAAAAATAATAAAAAGACACATTCTGCGCAATGAGGTGTAACTTTGTACGTCAATGAGTGATTGTTAATAGATAAAAGCTTCATTTGACTTAAAGATTTTCACCACACTTTGTACTTGTGGAAAATAAATGTCATTTCCTGTATTTAAAATGGATCTGAAACTAAGAGGGGAGTGCTTCGAATGCTAAATATAGTCCTGACCATCATCTGAGTTACTCTAATGCAGTGTGGCTTCCAGGCACTGCCTGCATGCCCTACATTATTGCCACAGAATACCTACTGGACCTGTAGACATGCATCAGCATCCTAAAGTCTCTAAATCAAAATGAGATGGGTTTCCCTGCTTGGGAATGGCATCTTGCTCCATTGTCTGCTAACACCATCCTCATAGCGAAGAGAGGTCTCTTTCCACAGAGAAGAAATAGCTGGCAAACATCTCTCTTCTGTACTGTCATTTTCAGGTGTATAAAATCTCTCCGAAGCATCAGGTATCACTCCAGTTTATCATGAGAATTACAGTGCTGTGTTCATCAGGTTAGCTACACTCCACAACTGTGTCCAAGAAAAACTGACGCTATTTTGGGGGAAAATAATTATTTGTAGATCTACCTGTATTGGGTCTGGCTGGGATGGAGTTAGCCTTCCCCATAGCACCCTTCACCGCACTGTGCTTTGTTGTACTGGAAGCCACTGATAATGCACCAGTGTTTTGGCTGTTGTTGGGAAGTAGAAAATAACTATTTTTGTTATTCTTTGCCTATGAACACAGCCCTTGGTTTTTCCTTATAAGCTGCCTTTATCTTGACTTTGGAGTTTTTCATCTGATTTTCCTCCCTTTTGAGGAAGAAGAGAGAACATTTTGATGGTCACCTGACAGTCAGCCAGGGTTAACCCATCACACCATCTTTTCAGGAAACTTATCTCCATAAGAAAATTTAAGTTCTTTTCAGTTCATTTCTCTGTATAGTCACATTATTCTGTGTGGTTGAAACTACTGGGAAAAAAAAAAAGTGAAATTGAAAATGCACAGATTCTGTGCAAAATGACAATACGGCATTTTTTAATGGAGACAGATTCTTCAACGGACCACGGACTATGCAGGCTAGCAGTCTGGGTGGTAAAGATGCCATGTAGCCTTGAGATGACTTTGAGCATTGAGGTGAGACAGACTTTAAACATTGGTCAACTTGATTTATGTAGGATGTGACTTCTTGAAATGTCTCTGTGATATGCAGAACAAAAAGCAAAATGACAAAAAAAGCCCAGGGGTATCAAACCCCCTTAAAATTTGTAGGTTGTTGCTGGAAAAGTTAGTACGGTTGGTGGTTTTATACTGCTGGAAGTAGGGTCGGAACAAAATTTTACTCTAAGCAGTTATCCAGTTTGTGCTCTCAGTATTGCCACTTCCTTTGGACTGAGACCAATCTTAAACAGGCAACTCCATTGGAAGGACCATGGAACCAGTTGTCCAGACACTGATTTCTGCAGGAACCCCGTGTGATATGGCAGTCATTGCCTCACCTGGTCTCTGCAAAGCCGTGTTCTGCCAAGAGGACCATGCTGACTGCTTGCCTGAGGCTTTGGTGTATCAATCACCCAAAAATGAGGCTGTTTGTTTATCAGTAGAGCATGCCAACACTACGTGACTAGGCTAAGGCCTTACACCATTCAAACGGAAAAATCTGAACTTATCTGTGTGAATAATGTTGCACAACAGTGAAAGAGGCACGAGGAGCCATGTGAGTTGCTTGCCCCAGCAAAGCCCTGTATGGAGGCAAGAAGTCCAAGCCTCCTGGCTGGATGTTTGCTCCCATAACATTACCTCACACAGTAGATCAGTGTAAAGGAAAGACGTTTCCAAAAGATCTTTGCCAGATTAGTTCCCTTGCTAATGACAGGAAGGACGAGGACCTGAGCCAGCTAAGCTGAGTCAGAGTCTATCCCACCCTGCTACATGTTGTGTTCCTGCTCTTCCTCTCAATCAAGCTGGAGTCAAGGGAAATTCCTGCATCTCAGGACAAACATTTTAGTGATCGCTGAAGTGACTAGAGTTTAAGAGCTTCACCCCAAGTCCATGACATATGGGTATACCTATGGGATTCCCATTGCTGCTGTACAGCAGCAGAACACTCCTCACCCTCCCAAAGCCAGCTGGACACTGGGTGATGGGAATGCACTCTCCTGAGACAGCTCCAGGCCTTAAGAAGCCAGAGGCACATGAGCACAAAGAATGAGAAGATGTGTAAAATCTTTATTAGAAGTGGAAGCATACAAAAATTCTATTCTAAAGCAAAAATACACAGAGCAGAGAGAGAGACAGTGAGGAACAGGACAGCTATTGCAAGGGCAGGAGGTTGTACAGAACAAGGTCTGGAAATTTTGGAGACAATGATCCAGGAAGAAAATGGATGGACACAAAAGGAAGGATAAATGATGTAGGAAAAGAGGAGGGACTATATTTTCCTGAAAGGAGTATCCTAGTGCAGATCCTTGTTGTAGAACCGAACTTTCTCCACAACTCAGTTTCCTTCATACCATCTCTTCCCATTTAACTATACTGAGTTAGAAGTATTTTACTACTGCAAAACTTGCAATTAAGCTTCTCATTTTCTAGTCTCCACACTTCCTTCTGTGCTGAAAGACTGTCAACAGTTCCACAGTTAATGTGCCACCATGGTGGGCATCCAAAATACCAGGAAATCACAGAAGGTTATTTTCATCTGCCAATGTCAACCTTGCTGATACCTCATTTAGGGTCAACATTGTCCCACGTGCAGATTTCTCATTATATTTTTTTCTCTTTCATTTTCTTTTTTTTTGTTGTTTGGTTGTTTGTTGTTTGTTTGTTCTGGGTTTCTTTTTGTTTTGATTTTGTTTGGTTTGGGTTGAGGTTTTTCGCTTTTTTTTTAAGGCAACTGCATTAAAAAAACCCTAAACAAACCAGGAAAGCACGGACAAGGGAGCCATTCAAATGCAAAATCCAAGTTCAGTCCTCATGCAAGCATCCAAACAGAAGAGAGCTGCAGATTTCATAATCCTTATAGTTCCCACTCCACCATTCCTAACTGATTCAGTGTCTGGAATGAACAGAGTTGCCTGTATAGCAGCTCTTCATAATTTATTGCAAGCTTCCTGAAGAAGTGGTGCACTGAATTCTTTTTTGTGGAACTACTCAAAAATATGTCTGCAGGGAGGCTATTACTAGAGTATCTCAAACAGTAGTAGCATTATGTGCATCTTTGTCTGCACAGAAAATTGCATTTAAGAGTAAAGCTTAGCAAAACAAGAGAACAGAAATGGAGTGAGGGAAGTCGTGCTTTTCATTCAGCAGCAAAGGACACAATTTGTAGGTATGTATCTTCCCTCAGAACCAAAATTTTACAAATTTCAAAGGTCACAATGGTATTAATCTCTCAATATCAAGCATTTCCCAGGTCATTACAAGAGTAGAAATTAATATTAAACTCCCAAACCACTGAAGCTTTTTGATCTTACCCAGATAGTAACCACATATATAACCACAGTAAAGGGCATACCGAGAAATTCTGTGTTCCTCTGATAGCAGAAGATGGGAGCAAAGACAATCCCATGGTCTTCCATCTGCTTTCTGCACATTTTATGAGCAGAAGTTAAAAACATTTTGCAGTGTATCTGAAACAAGGATGACATAAAGCAGAAGTAATGTAATGAATAAATCAACATAGCTAGGATGTAAAAATGTTTAACCTAAATGGCTATAAAAGTTTTAAGGACAATCAACACACAATCAACCTTGGCTATTTTATCCAGGTTGCTGAAGACTAGGAAAAATGCTTGAATCATCTCTCTGGAGAATAGCTGTAGTCCTGGGAATGACAAGGACTTATTAGCTCTTATTTGCTTGGTGCTGTATAAATATGTGCAAAATACTTTTCCCATGTTTAAAAAATTGCACTTGGTTCCATACAGAATAAAATAGAGACAACAGAGACCCTTGGAACTTGAATAAGATCCACATAGATATAGAAGAGGCAACTCAATACCATGGTGGTGGCAAGGCAAGGGGCTGGCGTGGTGAAAGCCAGACCTGTGCCCATGCTGGAGCTGGGTTATCTCTGTGTGGAGCACTTTAATGTGCCTCATTCATGGGAACACCATTGTTTGCAACACAGGCTGGGTGTCTCACAGCTAAAGGTAGTAGCCAAAGAGTTAGACCGAGTGCAAGGTTAAAGAAGGAAAATGAAAATCTAATTCAACAGATGCAAAATTAGAGCGGTGGTTAAGTTACCACCTCTTTAAAATAGAAGTGGAGCAGCGTGTGTTGTCCTGAGGTCCATATAGCCACCCTACATGCCTAGGTGGAGGTTTTGTTGGACTGGCTGTTACCCAGTGCTGGGGGTGGAAGAGCCCACAGGCAATTGCCCAATTGTGGCTCAGGCATGCACCCCTCCATTCTGCCCTGTCTCCAAGGATTGTGAATCATCCCTCTGGAACTGCTCTCTCCGGGAGCCAGAACACCGACAACATGGACAATCAGATTTTCACTTCAGAATCCGAGCCAATGTGCAACACAGGTACAGCCCAAAAGGATTTCCTGAATGATCCCTCGTGGTAACTCTTTGCCAGCAGCCTCTGTGGCCCACTGGGGTTTCCTTACAACAGAAGGTAAAGCACTACAAATGGCGACTTTATCATTTTTTCTCTTGGTAAAATTGTTGTGGTTCAGCTCAGTAATAAGTGTTGTTAACAAACATTTGCTACTAGGGTATATGATCTATTTACAGCCTCAAAATCTTTCATCAACTTCATTGATAGGGAATTTTAGCAAGATACCAAATTCTGCTGAATCACACCATACTGAACTCAAAATAACCTGACTGATTATTATAATTAATACAAATTACAGGTTAAGCGATAGCCATCTGTCTTCTCTCCCATTCTTTCTAAGCATTTCAGGAATGTAAATATCAGGCAGGGAAAACAACTGTTTAAGCTAAAGGCCATGCTGACACAAGAACAAATGGGTATAAATTGGTTATGAATAAATTTAGGCTTGAAATTAGGAAGGAAAAAAAGATAAGCATTACAAGAGCAAGGGTCTAAAAAGGAATTTTTATGGGAGCAGCTCAGGACTAAAATAAGCCTGCTCTTAAGTCTGTGACAGATAAGGTTAATAAACATTGGGAGTAATACGGAACTTGTTTAAAAAAGGGGAAAAAGAGGTACCTTCAGAGAGGCTCTTCTGAAGATTTGTACATGACTTTTGCAGCTACAGCCATGTCTACATATGGTCCAGGAATAGGGAGAGATCCAGCTCCAGAGGACATTGGAGGTTTCACTAATCAAACATCACTAATTGTTTCATGTTATCTGCTCTACATAAGATCCCATGTGGTTCCACAATATTTTGACTGAAGTTTAAAATATGTGGATTTTCTGTTTGGTGCAACAGAACATGTTTTAAACACCTAGAAAGAAATATTGGTGCAGGTGGGAATATTTGTAAGGCAGGTAAATCATAATCTACCACCGTAGTTTTGATGCTGAAATACCTTTCTTCAGTTGTTATTACTCTGGGTTTTCAATTTTTATGGCATTATTTATAGTAGATTTAGGTTAATACTATACTATACTTTACAATCCTTCTCATAGCTTTAAGGGATCTACAGAAGTACAGAAGGCACCAGATCTGTCATGTGCCGATGATAGATGAAAAAAAATATATATCTAATTCTGGAAAAAAAAATCTGTTACAGGGTTTAATTTAGTCAGTGAGAAGTGAAACAATGTAAGCTTCAAATATATTTCTGAAACAGTTTCTTACTCTTTTCATAGCTTTTTCCATATTACAAATTCATAATAAAAATTATATGGTTTATGGAGCACATATATTAAATTAGCTCAAATTCCAAATTTTCCTGGAATCTTTTCAGCCCACATCTTTTTTTTCTCTGTATGTATAATATGCCTGTAATCTTTTATTTGCATTGCAATTTACTATTCAGCATGAGTAAAGGGAATGGACTTTGACCTTAAAAATATATTAATTAATTACTCCAAAAGAATTAGGATAATATTTTTTAGCTTTTAGCAGCTTATCAAAAATAAATAAAATATTTTTTTAATTTAAAAATGCATGAAGTAGCAGTTTGTCCTCAGGGGTACACTACCAGTTATGAAGCTGAAGGATCATCTAGCTTAAGTACAGCTGGAGAAGACCAGATTTATTTGAATAAAGCCTACCTTTTATCTTTGGATGGCTGAAATGTCTTTTTTGTCTAGATAGAACCTGTTCAGGAAAATTTCAAATTACTGATTCCAGTGTCCAACACTTGCAAAACTGTGTATTATTGACCTGGTGAAAAGAAAGGAAATGTGACAGCTTGAACATTATTAGTATTTTCCAACACTCTGTGAAACATGCTCCAAAACACTGAACAAAGAAGAAGTGCATAAACTTGGAGGCTGTCTCCATTATTCTATTAGCTCAGAAGTGCTGAGGGCAAGAACATGGCTTTGTGAATCCATGAGATAAGAGGGTAGCCTCAAAGTCTTGGCCGTTTATACTTCATAGAATTACTAAGAAATTCTATCAGCTTTACTAAAAAGAAGACCAAACCAACCCACATTAGAGCTGTGGGAGTATTTTTATTCAGCTCAATCTGAGCGCCATGTACTGAGCAGTTCTGAGCCATACCCATCCTCTCCAGTCAGACACCTGCCCTCTGAGGCTGGCCTTGTATCCCAGCTCCCAGGGGATCCAGGCACTGCTGTGTGCTCCTGAGCCAGGTGCCTTTTCTGGCGCAGTCCTGTGCGTGACCCCCCGTTAGCTCCATCCCAGAGTGCTGAATGGCTCCACTGGAGTGTGCAGGCTCTCAGCACAGTCAGCAGAGATCAGGGAATGCTCCACTTTTGATCATCATCAAGGGATGTGCAGGGGTGCTCATATCTCTGTGCTGACTGTGTAGGGAGTCTGGGCACATGTCTAAGTGCTTTGCATCCCACTGGCACACCATGAACCTCCATGTAGGACATTTCAGTGCCTGACTCAGAAACTTCACTAATATAGAACCACAGACACCGCAGTGTTGAGGCAGAAGTTCAGGATTCTGGCTTCCAGGCTCGTTTTAGGACTACTGAGAAAGCAAGCACAGGACTTGTGAGAAAATTCTAAGAGTCATTGTCTTGATTAGGCTGGTAAAGAGGTGGTTTCCATGCAGTCTGCAAATGTACACGTGGGAATCATAAAGGAAGAGTCAAATTCTTCTTGGTGGTGTTATATGTTATACAAGGAGTAACAGGCACACATTGTGAACTGAGAGGTTCCGCTTCTGCTTTAAGGTCAACTTTTTCATTGGTGGGTAGCTGAGCAATGAAGCAGATTTTCCAGAGTGGTGGTGAATCCTTGTTGCAGGCTTTACTGACCTGGTCCAGTGATGGCAACAGTTTCACTGGGAGGAGGGACAATATGACCACTGAAGTCCCTTCCAATCAGCACCACTAGGGTTTTTTGTCTCCAACTGAACCTCATATAAAAACCTCATAAAAAAGCTTATAAAAACAACCCCTCAGGTGCATACCATATTCCTCAGTAGTTTTGAGCAGAATTTAAGGACTCCAGTGGTGTGAAATAAGTTTCTAAAATATACAAATATCTTTTATCTTATGATTTGTATTAACCATCATACGTCAAAGTTCTTTCCTTTCCCTGGTTAAACAGGTAGAGCTGAAAAGAAGCATAGGGGACCTGAAAACATGTGAAATGTGTGCTTGAAGTAACCATAATGCTGAGGACAATCCATACCAGGGAGTTCCTAAGACTTGTTTGCATTGGAGCCGGTTAAGCACCTAATTTGTAAATGACATGGGTCTGGATGTAAGATATAAAGAGGTATTTCTTACAGCTCTGATTTTCTTGCAGCAACAGTGCTGACGTTGTTCTGAAGCAATTACAGAATTACAGTCGATATTCAAAAGTAAGAGTAGGTAGATTTTCTTTTTACTTTGGAGAAATAAAAGGAGGAATTGGTAAACAGAAAGCAGTTCTATAAAAAAGTAAAAAATATTCACTGAGATGACAGCAGCAAGGAAAAGATTTTTCTTTTTATCAGCTTTGAAGGTCTAAATCACACAGAAAGGCAAAAAGAAAGATAAAGTAAACTCTGAACAGTCATTTCTAATTGTGAGAGAGATGGAAAAAAACACACAGTTCCTAGGAGAACTAAGAGCTACAAGAATGTGAAAGAGCATCTACAGCCTCTCTGGTTAGCGACCATAGATGAGAAAAAATTGTGGAGAGCTCTTAAAAGCCAGTTCCAGCACAGGGATGCTCAAATCAGCAGAGGTGTCAGAGTCACCACTGGTTGAGGCTTGAGCCTGGAAGAAGGGCAGCAATGTTAGTTCTGCTTCTGCCTTGTTAAGGCAGACTCCTGCATTTGGGCTGTCCCCCACACTGCCCCAGTTCTCCATTTGGTGTGCCATCACTTCAAGGATCAATGCAAGTATGCTGAGCTCAAAATCTTTTGACTGCATGGTATAGATACACCCAGCATTTTTTAGAAATAGAACTAACACAATCCTACTTACTAGCTGATAGTTTTTGAAAATATATGGACAAAGGCATACTTGAGGTCATTGGGTTCAAATACTTTTTCTTCACAGAAGAAGCAGAACACGACTCAGATCTAAGCCACTAATTCTGAAGTAGACTTATGTTGGAAGAATCCATTATAGTTAAACATATTTATTAATGACATAAAGTTTCTCACATGTATCTCGTTTCACTGTTTAGGGCAGCAAATCGGTTAATATAATTATAAGTGATGCAAATATGAAAATAAAAACTGATCCAGATGTCTCAAAACTTAAATGTTCAAAAGATTAATTTGATTTACTGCTGTCATTAAATTAAGAGAAAAGGAGTCAGTCTTAAACAGCTGTAATTGCATTACATAGTTTTGGATGCTTTGAGGTCAAAGCAAAAAGGAGATGGCTCCTCCTGCCAGTAGTTGCTACATAAGCAAAATTACTTTTCACTAACTTTCTGGAGTTATTTCCAGCAAAACACAGACTAGAGCTATCTAATATACTAAAAGGACGTGAGGCTTACAGAGTATTATGTTTCACTACTGTGTAAAAGAAAAATTTTAGGATAAAATAAACAAGGAATAATTTCTTGTTGTGAATGTGATAATGCTAAGATGTGATAACAGTTCAAAACCCACACTTAAATAATGTTAGGACTGAATTCAGCTTCTGGGAGTGGCTTACAGGGGATAAAGTCCTGTTAAATGTGAAAAAGGTAATTAATGTGCATTTATGGCAAGCAGCAGTATATTTCCTTTTCTTCCAAACTTTAAATGTCATCGTTTGATATTTAGATTGCTGGAGCCACTGGAGGCTTCTCAAAATTTCTGAAACAGAAGCAAAAAATATAGGCTAAGAGCCAACTGCATACCCCAGCAATATGAATTTAGATTATTTTGAACTGCAATAGACTACCATCTCATTCATTATCCTGATATTTAGTAGAAATAAAGTTTGAACCAGAAAGCAAGGTCAGTCTCATGGAGGTGCTGTAAGGGGAATGGATCATTTAGAGCAACCAGGATCCTTTGCATCAGTTTTCATCAAAATTTTAAACCCTTGTAAATCCTAAGAGTCCTTAGAGTCTGGCTTTTAAATTACACTGCTTGTCTTTAACACCTCCAGCTGAAAGTTCCTGTAAGTGGTTCCTGCATCTTCGGTTCCCTTCTCTAAGAGATTGTGTCCATCAATGTTAATGGTGTCTTTGAGGACAGGCTCTGCACTGGCAAGAAGGGTGAATTTCCTGGGAGCATCAGGGAAGGCATTGCCTGCTCTGCTGTCAATTGTTAGAGACAATGCAATCTTCAAGAAACCTGGACACTGCCCTGGCTGAGTTCTGTACAACACTTTGCCTCACCCATTGACACCTGAATGGAGGGATGGGACTACTGGAAGGCTATTAAAACATTTATTACTCAGGCTGTGAGATTTTAGAGGAGTCGCAAGTCATCCATAGCGCAAAAGTAGTCACAAGTTTCTTTGTTACAAAGCAAAAAGATCAAAGTTACTTTGATCCAATGGAAAGTTGCCACAGAGTTTATTTTGTTTTTCTAACCTATCACCTTTCTGCCGTATTGCGTCTATGCTTCACCCAATAGCCTGCTACCTCAGGTACGTATGCTTCTGTTATAACATCTAAACTCTTAGCTTACTCTATAAAATCACATTACTGCACTTTAAAACTCTCCACCATCTTACCCAATACAGTTTCTTACTCACTTAAGGCATACTCTCACTCGCAACTATAGGAATATATGTATATAATTTTTCTGCTTAGTGTCTGTGTAACTTTATCATTACATCAACCCTTCAAGCTTCTCCCAAGGCTGCAAATCAAACCCTTCTGGGTCTATGGAAGTTTCTGTCTTTCCATTTCCCACAACTCATGGGATCATGTACTCATGTATCATGAAAGTACAACTCCTTTTCCAGAAGACCAAATCCCATGGAGCAGCAGGTCTTTGGGCAGCCTGGCTGAACGCACTCCCTAACACCCAGACATTAGCACAACACTGCTTAAAGGATGAACAGGCACTTCTAGTGTTCCATCTCAGCCAGCATAAATAGAGGAGGCACAGTGGGTCCTCTCCTATTAGACCTGGTAGGAGTTCTCACGGAAGTAATTTAAAATTCGAGTGCATAGTGCACTATTAGCAGATAATTTTCCAGCAAGGGGGAGGGCTATGACTAGATGGGTCATGACTGTGTAATAAAACTCTGCATGTGGTACACAGGTGCTGAGTGAGGAAAATCAGAACTTCAACATCTGCTGTAATTAGATAAGGGGAAGATTCTTACCAAATGCAAACTGTCTCATTCTTCCATGCATTTATCTCACTACGATATTTACTCCAATGAGGACCTATCCAGTGGAGTATGCTGTCAAAGAGATTACAAAAGAACTAGAAAAATGCTCCTAGGGAAGGGTCTCCTCTAATAGCAGCACAATCTAAATTCAGCCAAAAATGCCAGGACCAGGTGAATATTTCAGTAAAAAGTATTAGAAACAAGGCAGAATTGTGTGTAGCAGCACACCAGGGACTGGTTTAGGGTCTGTGACTGAGAGAAGAATGAAGCTGCCACCATACTGCACTTGGTTTTTATTACATGCTTCTTGTTGTTCATCAGAAGGCACTTAATAAAACAGATCAGCAAATAAAACTAGAATAGAGTTTACAGCTGTAGCATAAAACCAAATATGCAGTAAAAAGCTTCAAGATACATTTTTTTTCAGCCCTGACTGCAAATGCAACAGGCAGAGCTCTCCACATTTCAGGCAGAAGGATTTCAGAAGTCTGAAGCAACTCTGTGTCTGAAGGTTCTTCTGGCATTCTCATGGATAAGACCAGGAACAGCTATGCATCTTGTCATATCAAATATTTGTTTAAAAGATGCTGAAAATGTAACAAACCAAATTTTGCTTTTAGCAAGATTCCCAATGACCCCTCTGGCTACAGCAAACGAGCTTCATGTGTTAATGAGGGCAAATTTTAGTCGAAGGAAGGGATAAAGATTTCTTCCAAAAGGCAGAATGAAATCAAGCTGCAATTGCATTTCTGTTATTCTTTCTACCCCAGCTACCTAGGGGCAAATGTGCAGCTGAAATCTTATCATCCAAATCAACTGATTAAGAATAACTTTAGTCTAAGCTGATGTAACTATGTATGCCTAATTATTACAGTTCAAAAAATCATTAGGAGGAAAATAAAAGCAGTGGAAAATTGCACTGTTCTGTCTACATTACTTGGTTCCGTGTCAAAACAGAGGATGTTTTGGGCAGGTCAAATAGTCACTTCTCGAGGTCCTTTCCAGTTCTCCTTTTTTCTCTCTCTATGATGGTGAGATTATGCAAGCTTCATGAAGTAAAGCACTTAATGATCTTCAGAGGACAAGTAATTTGGAGAGTAGATTATTATTTTAGACAAATAAATGCCATACTTTACTGCAAGGCAAAGACAATTTGTTGAAAGAAATGGAAAGTAGCAAGAGAGATTATAAGATTATTTAGGAAGACAAAAACTCATGGCCTCTGATTTAACAAATTTATATTTGTCAGATATAATAATATGAACAGATTGTGGCCCATATGCTTTAATAGCAAAGGGTAGAGTTCCTCTTGTTGACAATGATTGGACAATGGTTGTTTTAATGCAGGGATGTTGCTGATTTAAAGAAGTGCAAAAAAAGATAAGGAAAGTCTAGGAGATATTCCAGTAGGAATGGAGCAGAACAATTTTTTTGCATGGTTCCAATGTCATACAAACAGGCAGGAGTCTTGGAATAATACCACCACTTTGGCTAGAGCAATGAATATGGTATGTATTAATGATTACCTAGATTTTTTCTACCTTAGAAATTAAAAGTGAGATCTAGTATGTAGACGGAATATGTTAAATTCATACAGAGGTCTGCCGAAATTAGGGACAGGTTTTAATAAAATTCCCCTCATCTTCCAGGCCTTTTGCCATAAGAATTATACTAATAGATTCTGACTGTGTGACTGAATAGAACTCTAAGTATCTGTGTTACTGAATAATCTTATCTTGGTCTAAAAATCATGTTTGCTCTACTTCTATGAATTTATTTATGAGTTTATTAGTTTAACAAAAAAAAACTCAATGAAGAGAAAGTTTTCTAGTTCATGAAAAATTTTAGTCTTTCCAAATTCAGTTTCAGTTCAGTTCACTTCAATCCACATCCTTTTACAAAGGAATAATCTAAATAGGTGCACACTGCACTAGATAGTACTAGTTTGTGGCAAAGGTGGAAGAACTACTGTCACTCCTGAACCCCTTTTAGTCCACCACTCATTTTCAAAGTAAAGTGGTTCCTTCATTGTTAAATGGCCTGTCTTGTAGTGCCAGGTCCTGGAGGTGGTTCACAGGACCAGCAGCTCCCAGATTGTGTGTCTGTCCCCATGGCTCCACTTACTGTCTGCTGAAGAGACGGGTCTTAGACATCTGTTTGCACAGCACAAAGCACAGCAGGGCTCTGTCTCCACAGCTGAGTGACAGGAAACCAATAAACCCACAGAGTCCACTCAGATCCTTGTGGGACAAACATGGGTCTTGAAAGGTTGTGTTAGGGACAGGGAAAAGTGAAATGAATGTCTGAAGAGCACAGCCAAGGATTGTGTTAGCGTGTTTTGCTGGGTTGAGTACAATGAGTGTTAGAAGTGCAATGAGATATTCTCATCTGTCGGCACTTGGTGAAAATCTGCACTGCTTAACTGAGGGAATCTTCTTTATTGTAAAAATTACACAATGTAAAGAAAAATACATAGTTTAAAGAAAAAGTCATTATTCTACTTCTGGTAGCAAATCCCAAGAAAAACCAAACCAGAAAACTAATTTCCTGTTACCAGGCTGTGGTGAGTTTTGAAGAATACATTCAGTGCAGGTAGCTGGGTGTGGAGATGCATTTTCAGCTGCAGGTTGAGCTGGAGGGAATAGGAGCCTGAGGCCAAGGCGAAAAGCCATGAACGGCAAACCTTTTGCATAACGAAGGGCAGGGGGACTTGTGGCATAGCTGAGTGATTGCCACTCAGAGACACACCAGGAGCTGACACCCCCAGACTTTCTCACTATTAGGCTGTAAGGATATACACATATTTTTTGAAATATATTGTATATATATGTATATACACACACACACAAGTATATATATGTATATATGTGTGTGTTTGTGTGCATATATATGTGTATATATAGATATAAATATAAAAGGAGTTTCTTAGTTCGTGGCTCCTCCTCATAGGCACCCAGCTCAAGCTGTTACTTTGTTATTTAATTATCATACCATGAGTAAATTACTTTAAAGATCTGAATGTCACTCTGCTATGGGAAGCCTGGGGTCAAGCTGGTGATGAAATCTGGCGCTACTGTGTGAGTGTGGGGTGTGTCACTGTGAAGGGGCTTCCTTCTAGCTCAGGTGGTGTGAGTGTGACTGCCAGAGTGGCTCCTGGGTGGTCAGACAGGGCAGTTTCCTTGGCTATGGTTTGACTCAGGCTGGATGCCAGGTGCCCACCAAGCCTCGCTATCGCTTCCCCTTACAAGTGGACAGGGGAGAGAAAATAGGATGGAAAACAACTAGTAGGTTGACACAAGACAGTATGCTAATGTACAAGCAAAAGGTTGTGCACGCACAAGGAAAGACAAAAAAAACCCAAAAAAACCCCGGATTTTACTCTCTACTTCCCACCAGTGAGCAATGTCTGGCCATTTCCCAGGCAGCAGGACTTCAGCACACATAGCAATTGCTCCAGAAGGCAAACACTGCAAATAATTAGTGCCCCATTTTCTTCCTCCTTTACTTAGCTTTTATATCTGAGCTGATGCCATATGGTATGGAATACCCCTTGGGTTAATTTGGGCCTGGCTGTGTCCCCTCCTAGATCTTGCCCATTCCCAGTGCCTCGATGGGGGGAATGTTGGACAGTGCCAGTGCTGTCCCAGCAATGCTCAGCAGTATCCACAACACTGCTGTGCTATCCACAACTTCCCAGCTACCAATTCAAAGCACAGTACTATGGGGGCTGCCATGGAGAAAATTAACTCCATCTCAGCCATTCCTGGTACCCTGGCAATTTATACATATCAGTGGTGGGCCAGGAAAGGATTTTAATATGAGAAGATTCCTGGGAATGAGGGGAGTTAATGTAAGAGCCTTCAAAACATAAACAGACATTTATGTATTCAGTTCATGTTTGTTTTAACTGCAAACAAGCCCTCTTCCCACTGAACCCTTTTACTATGTGTGAACACCTTGAGTTCATTATCCCAGAAACAAGTGTACATCCAAGGTGCATCCCCACAATACAGACTCTTCTGATACAAATAGTTTTGCCAGATTTCAGAGGCTTGATCTAGTTGCCTACATCTGGGTGTCTTGTGACATTGGGGTGCTTTAATTCCTTCTACCTGGCAACTCCTAGCCTTAAGGGATATGGTCATTTGTGTACATTGTAAATACCCCTGGGCACCTCCAAGTCACGAGGTAAGTATACACATCATAAATTTTTCATGTTGATAAAATGAATTCCAATAAAGACACGGGTCAGCAGTGATCCATGAGAGTGATTTTGGTTGATATGCACACAATTGTAAAAGTTACATGTCTGAGCTCTCTCACCGAGCTGAGGAGTCTGAACAAACATAGCCCTGACTAGAGCTGCATGCCAAAATAACAGAGCTCTTGGGACATATTCATCACTGCAAACTTATAGCCAGCTTCAGTAAATGTTCTTTTGTTTTCACTGATAAATTTTACCATATAGCCAGCTAATATCTAGCACATATACAGGCTATAGCCATCATTTTCCATGGAGGAATTTGGGGTGAGAAATCTGGGGACGAGTCCATCTTCTCAGTGACATAATTCTAAAATGCTGCTGTGAAATTATTTTTCCCTTGTCAGCAAAGAACTGTGAACTAATAACTGTGTTAAAAGAGTAGCTGCATGTTTCTGAAAAATTAAACAGCTAGCCCTCAAGCTGACAAAGCAGCTTAGTGATGTACTGCACAAGGTGTTCGTCAACAAGGACAAACAGCATCAGGGGCAGCTTTCAGAAACTGAGTCCCTAGTAATAAAAGGAGAACAGGACAACATGACAGTGTTTGTTCCCTTAGAGCCTCAAACCTTTTATTTCTCTGGGAAACAAACAGAACTCAGTGCAAATAGGTATATAAGGAACTGAGATTTTGTTCTCTCAAATGGAGGTTCAAACTGTCATCAGAGCTTCTGGAAAACAAATCTCTTTAGAAATATATATGGAATATTCCCATGACAACTACTAATCACCTACAGGATGAACCACTATTACAGAGGAAATCCAGTCCTTTCCCAATTAAAGATCATTTCAGCATTAATATCATATTCCAAGTCTTCTATGTAGTAGCAAAGCCAGAGAGAAACAGATTATGGACCCTTTGAGTGTGTGGGAAACTCCTCTGAGAGTCTGTGTTTATGTTTTATGCATAATTTTTATATCATTAGCTCTCTAATCAGTTTACAAACAAGCACTCCTAACACAATTCATTCTCGCAAAACAGAAGTATTCAATAATACAGGATATTTCTATTCTGTTCCTACATCTGGGGCAATAGATTTTAATTATGTAATTTCCTACCTTGAGATCTTTTAAGCAGTGTCACTGTGCATACATTCACCTTGAAATTGACTCCTCTTCTATTAGAGTTTGAGCAGGAACATGAATATTGTGCCACACTGTGATACCTATAGTGTGAATGAGGCAGGAGTACTGCATAATATACTCTAAATCTTTGTGTGTGTGTGTGTTTGTATGTCTATTTGAAATCCCAACAGCACGTAAAATAATATGGAAAAGATTGGCCTAGTTACAGCCAGCATTACTTGTACTTGCAACAAGTGCTGTAAAAAGGTGCTGCCTCTTAAATCATAGCCAGGGCCATACAGGGAGGGTTACCCAGCCTGGCACCATGCCTGTGAAAGGCCAGTAAGTAGGCACAGCAGGAATACTAAAGCAGGACCAATACCAAGTTATCCTTCCCCTGGTATGTCCTCCCACTTCAGTTTGGAGACTTTTCAGAGCAAGAGGCTTCCTCTGTTCCTTTGTGCTTCAAGGCAGCGGAGAGGGGAGCCTTCTTTCATTCCTGGGCATGTTTTCACTCGAATCCCAATCACTTCTTGTTCTTTTTATGCCCTTTACATTTTTATATATCTACCATAGTCATCTCTATTCCAAACTAAAAGCTACTTGTCAATTCTATCTCTTTTTATAGCCATGCTATTTTAAAGCCTTGATTATACTTGCCATCCTTTTCTGATTAGCTTACACTGGCATATGCAGAAGCAAATTATGCTTTTGATAGCCTTGTGGTTAACACATTGATAAGGTTGTCCATAACTGAGAAATCAACCCCACACACATATCACAGTTCCCATGTGGTTTGCAAGGCAGAGATTTACAGAGACTTGAGTAAGAATGATAGGAAAAATGGCCCCTAACTTCTCCCTTGCTCAGTCATTCCCTTCCAAAAAGATCTATCCAAGATCCATGGTCAGATCCTTGACCCCTCCCCACCCAAAATGTCCAGCTATAGAAATTTTTGTTTCTACTGGTCAGAATTGCCAAAACTGTAAGACTTGAGAAAGAGATTTGCAAACCCAACGTCACCAGCAAAAGACAGCGGCAGATTTGGCAAGCAGTGTACCATCCTGCCAGGCAGGGGCACTCTCACTTTGAAAGCAGAGGTCAGTATTAATTAATTTCATTTCAAAGGCTTGGTGCTGTTTTCTTCCTTGTCAAAGGGTACATGTTTGTGCTTGACCAGCCTATTCACGGCTTACATGATGTAAACCGTGAGCAAATCTTGAAGTCCTCTCTTTGTGCAATTGCCTCAATCCATTGTCCCTCCCATGTGTTCTGTCTTTGGAAAAAGAGACATGCTGGGAAAGCACAGCAGCATCCAATTCCTGAGGGCACATAAAATGGCAACAGTGATTACTGGTTTAAATAAATATAGCAACAATGGTGGCAATGCAATCTATTCCTACAGAGAGTAAAATTTAACATCCATGTTCAGACACTTCCTGTTATCCATCAATTACTGGATCAGCAGGAAATAGCATACTCAGGCGGAGCCACCTGGGTGATTGCACGGCAGGTACTTAAAGGAATAGGCAAGTCAGATGGCTAAAATGTAAAGGAGATCAAACAGCTTCTGTTTGAAAAATCTCAGATTTTACTTTAGAGGATTATTATTTTAGATTTTATTTAGAGGATTATGTTATTAAAATTTTTAAGAAAGAATTTCTTCTTCTCAGTCAGAATTTCTGTAGCCCATAGCTGCATGAAAACAGGAAGCAGAAAGATCAGCTGGATCTGTTCTGTCACTTCCAGCATCAGGCCCTTATCTACAGACCTTTTCTTGAAACACAACAGTGAGTCACTGATAGCAAAATGATGGGATTTCCCATTATTTCCCTTTTGGAGCTATCTCTGGCAATCCCTGATATTAAGATTTATCCTGACACTTTTTGACTTTTTAAAATTATTTTTAAATATTTCCTTCGATTCCTATTGTATGAGAAGAATAGATATATATTTCAACCACAGCCTGAGAATAATTCTTTGCTTCCCTTACACAGAAGAGAGTACAATTCTGTAGTGGATTTAGTGATATCCTCTAGCTGACATGCTTAGATGGATAAAGTTCCCATCAAACTAGGAAGCCCGTTATTGAACAGATATGTTATTCACATCCAACATAAAGTCAAAATAAGGAAGAAAAATCTAAGACAGAGGGAGTACCAATATAAATTTGAGAAAGAAAAACTAAGAGAGAATACCAATTTCCTTTTCAATGCAATGATTGTTGTTGCAACTAGGAAAGGAAGGTGTGATGTGTTCTGGCTACTCAGGTTGCACAACCCAGTATCTAGAGCAACTGGTATCATATCTGGACATCAGATGTCCTGCTGTCTCCCTGGCAAACTTTAAGAGTGCCAAGAATGTTGTTATTTTCAAAGAAGTCAAAGAATGGCTACCAGATTCTACTTTCCAGAACATGTCTTCTTCTGCCGAACCTCACGTCACTGCAATTCCAAATTGGTGAATTTAATTTTTACTTAATTTTTAGCAAGCTACAGTTTCAAAGGGAGTTCTGTACTTATTGTGTTTAGAACAATGCAAGAGGGAGTCCTCCTAACCCTGGGGAAAAAAAAAAAAAAAAAAAAAAAAACAGAGAGAAAAAGAAAGAAAATGGATTTATACAACCAAAATTCAAACACTAGGCAACAAAAAGCATTTCCTTGGTCCCCACCACATTCTCTGTCTTATGCCTGCTGTTCATTTTTTAAAAAATTAATTATGAAAGCTTCTTATGAAATTTCTGATGGATATTTTTAAAATAAAAACTGTTAGGTACATAAATCACTGTCAGACCTCCCTACATTATATTAATAAAACTATTTATATTACTTAAAATTTACAGATATATTTTACCCAAAATATTCATTCCTAATGATTATTTGAATTTCAGGCTATTTTCTCTAGTATAATAATTTCCCACAAGTTACTCATTTTGCTATTTCCTTTTCTGGTGGTTCCTTCTCTGTTTTCACTTAGGTTTTAAAAGCTGTGCAGTCCATCAGCTTCTGGCTGTTCACATCAGCAAAAACCTTAGTTCATTTTCCACAGTTACAGCCAGGTAACTCTTTTTTTCTGTGCTTTTAGGAAATTTTTTCATATTAGCAATGTTAATATTTGCTCTTGCTGTGTTCTTCCTTCACAGATATTAAATGAATGCTCACAACTTCCTATTGTTTTGTAGGTCTGAGGAATCAATTAATCTCACTTAAAAGCCATGCTACAAAGAGGATGCACAGAGCACTCTGTGGAGAAAGGGACTCAAGGCTCTGACAGCAACACTCTGTTAGGTCTTCCCCAAGCAGGTACAGGATCTCTTCCCTTACCCAAATTCCAGTAGCTGCATCAGTGCACAAGGAGATGCCCTGTATTGTTTAAGCACGGAGAAATTTGCACTACATTATGCTTTTAATTAGTGAAAAGGTTAAAAAAAATTGTGAGCAGGCCTTCCTTGACCTTCTTGAACCTGCTTACCTTGAAGCACACTGTGTGGTTTTTTGCCTTGGCCAGGAGCTCTCCCTCAATGCTCAGGGGGTTCTCTCTATCTTTCATCTCAAAGCTTGCTCTAGGCCACCATGGAGCCACCATGTCGAGGACATGAAAACCATTAGCAGGACTCCTTCTCTTCTGTCTTGATGTATTTCTCCTGTGTAAAGAAACTTCAAAGCAAAAACAATTGTGTTATTCATTTTGAATACTTCCTTACTTCACTCAGATGGATTAAGAAAAAAAGGTATCCCGGTATGTAAAAATGTGTCCCAGAGTGAAATTCCAGCAATCAAGCAAAGCCAATGGCAAAATCTCATCCCATTCAATCTGGGTTCTACTCTGGACTTTGGATATGCATGATAAATGGAAATTTAATTATACCTTTTTACACTGCTACAATCCACCATTTATCTCCTCTGAACTATTGACCTTCTTCTGTCATGTCTCAAGCATCGAGGTGCTGTTTGCTTGATTTAATTGCCCACAGGCAAGTAAGTCCAATGTGTTCTTCTTCATCTTGATGATGTGAGTGCTGTCAATTGAGAGTGATTACAGAAAAAGCTGTGTTACTGGGAGAGCTGGAAAAGTCAGGCCAGTATGTATAGTTCTGAGGAATGATGAGAATCTTTGAGTTTTTAAGGAATCAGTGCAAGTTGAAAAGCCTAAAGGTGTGGCTATGTTCAGGAAGTGAGCATACAGTGATCACACTCCTGGAAGGAGGCAGGGAGATGTCCTTCACGTCCAGCTAGATATGTCCTTCATGCCTTTCCCTAAAGACATGCCTTTTCTTCATAATACCCTTATTAAGGAGTGACAAGGTAGTATTGTTTTTCACAGATGAATGTTTGCATTCAGCAGCATGCTCCTGAATTTCTCCATTTTATCAGGTTGCAAGTAATTACCATGCGTCACATCACCTGGAGTGCCATTATGCAAATTTGCATATGGCTTGAATGTGCTGCTTGGATAAATATTTATCATCCTTTAAAGCTTCTCCTGGAAAAGAATGTCATACCTTCTGTTCTCTCTTATCATTTCACATGTACCACAATTCGAAAAGAATTTACAGCTGAACGAAAGGTCTGTGGAGAAAAGGGTTGGTGCCTGCAGAGAAATTTCTTTCAGAATTCTGGAATAGGACAAAGGGAAAAATTGTAAGTAACTAGCATATGAAAAGAAACATATAGCTTGATGGTCCACCTTGTTCAGAAGTAATTTTATTCTCTTCTCCCAGGTTCTATTCTATACTCTTCTCCTGAGCCTGAACCCCAAAGGGTTCAGTAACCATTGCAGGAATGTTATCACAGAGAAAGGCTTTCTCTCATCAAGGTTGCTGGAATGCTTGCTACCATCTCTCACCTGCTTTCTCATTGAACATTCATAGAATAAAATATATAATAAAAGGTCTATAAGAACAACAAGAAAGAAAAATATACTCTTAATCAGGTTTCCTTTGGAAGTATTAAGGATTATCTGCCTAAGAAGTAAATGAGGACTAGCAATGACCCTTTTGCCCAAAAACTAAGCTGGTACACTATTGCCTCATTTAAATTTCTGGAGCACAGCTCTAATTTAGAGATCCAAGCAAGGCACACTGACAAGTGCAAATATGCACTTGGTTTTGATGGAAAGAAAAGGAGCAAGGTGAGAGGATTCTCTTTTATAAAACTTTGGGTTTAGGAAAGCGTCAAACCTCACGTGAGATTCAGACATGGCTTGAAAGTGCAAGCACCCAGTCTTGACTTTTTCAGAATGCACAGGCCGAGGAGGAGGCTACTCAGGGAGGCAGAACCGATAGTAGATACAGATTAGGCTTGCTTGCTGTTCCCTCTCAATGCATGGTGCTTGAGAAGGGTCAGAAAACCTCTCCATACCACAGGGATGAGCAGCTACATCTGGAACTGGAATCTTGTAAGTTGAGTGGGCAGAGAAAGACTAGATGTTGTTGCAGTGAATGTTTGTTGCGTTCACCACTGATTTATCCAGCTAGATGTCGTTTCACCCATCCAGAATAAACAATTTGCTGCAGGCCTTGTCTACTGCTCTTCTTGTGGGTGTTGGCGCTTCTCAAGGGGTCTCAGAAGGCAGCAGCGCAGCACCACAGCATCAGCTGAGCACCCTAAATCCCCTCCTCATTGGAGGACCCCACTCATGTGCTGGAGCTGAAGTCCCTGTTCTGTTTACCTGTATGAACTGAATATATGCCAGACAATTTTCCCCTCAGTTCTAGCTTGCTCTTTCTTAGAGAGCACTACAGAAGATACATGGTGCCTTCCCAAAGACAGAGCATAATAGCTTGTGATTAACGAAGGACCAGCAATCAAGAAACAGGGGGGAAAAATGGAGCTCTTTATTTTAAATTATAACAAGAAACTAGCTTGATTTTATGTATGTCAGGCTGATCTGGTACAAAAATAGGTAGATAACCAAGGAAGGGTATTTTGTTTCATAAGAAGGAAATTTAAAATCCATTGAGTGGCTAGCAATCCTGATGCTACCAGCTGAAGAAAGGGATACATAGATGTACACATTCAGATGACCTTTTGAGATGCCTTGCAAAAAAAGGTGGTGGTGGTGGTAAAATCTTTGCTAAGTAGAAATTAGTAAAATAATGATTTGTTCATTTTCTTACCTGTTTTTTCCTTAATTGTAGTCTTTGTCATGTGAAATTTACAACCCAAGTTCAACAAGAACATAGCAGTATGTTGTTAATGGCTCACATAAATCAGCTAAATTAGCTATTTTTACCATCTTTCTTCCTGAAAGCTTTAAGACCAATTTGTGTTACCTGCCTAGTTGAAAGAAAAATATCTGTGCCTTTGTGTGCTGATAATGTGGGAGCTGCAAGAACTGTTGTATTAAACCAGCTGTTTCTTCACATATGATTTTCCTGAAACTGTCATATCCACCTGCTTTAGAACTACTCCATCCTGCTTCTTCTTAATGCTGAGATATGTTCAGAGCTGTACCCTCAGTATAAAAGAACTTTAGAACAATATCATTTTCCTAAGTCTCTAACTCCAATCTCTAGGGAAAATGCTACAGAAAAAACTCTCCAGCGTGGCAAAGTATTATTGTTTCCTTCATTTTGGAACTGCCTAGTTTCAGAAACCTTAAAAAGATCCTGGATTTCAGAGAGAAGGTGTTGACCTTGATATCAAATAGAACACTATCTCCATTTGGTTTTAGTTCCTGAGGGATTTGACCATGATCATACAAAATAAATCAACATTGTCTTTCAGACCACTGGATGTTCATGATCAAACCAGGAACTGAACCCAGACTAGAGAGTGGCAAGTAACTATTTTAATCATTAAGCAGCCTTTCATTTTACCCTAGAATTAAACCACTCCATCTTTGTTAAATCAAATCCTGCTTTGCATTATGTACTCCATGCCCTTCATGTACTTTAGCCAGCTTGAAAGTCTAGCTGGTAAACCATGCTCTGAGGAACAGAAGTTACCCAGAAGTAACTATCATATGTAGTATGAGCAGCAAAGAGGAAATTTTAACAATGTCATAAATACAGCCAGCAGAATCTTGCATTTTCCTGGTAAACATGATAGGGATGTTTTGTGATACAGATGAAGAGCAAATGCTGTCCATATGTATGTCCATATGTATGACTGTGAGAGAGTAATAGCATTCCCTGCAGCCAAAGAGAAAGAACTCACGCTTTAGAGTAACCCCCAGCCTGCTGATGCTTTGGCAGACTCTCTCCACCACAAACTGCACGAATCACAGATGAACAGTAAGAATGGATTGCTAGGGTGGGTAACATATGAACTTCTGCAGGAGGTTTAAATACATCATATGCAGAAAAGATGACCTAGCCTCTGCAGGCCACCAAGGCTGATATTCATATGGCACTCTTTCTATAGAAGCATAAAAGGAAGCTTTTCCCAAAGACGAGAGTTGGAATGCCAAGTTACTGTACCATCACACTTTGTGCCCTCCAGCACAGACAAAGATATGCTGTTCATTTCTTGTTTTGGTATATGTTTATTATTCTAGCACTCTTGGAAGGTTATTGTATCAGATGCTATTTCTCTTGACAGACAGAAACAGAGTTATGAAACACCACACATCTCCATCACATACTCTCATTAAACACAACTGAATCTGAGGGCAATAATAAGTCTGGAATTATTTCACAAGTTGATTTTACTCCAGACAATAAATATCTTGTTCTGCAATTCTTTTGTTCTTCATGAAAATCTGGATTTTCACTGCCAAATTAACAAAATAGAGAAGATAATCAGTTTTGTAGTACAAAATCTCATTGCTGATGTGTTGCACATTTTACATTTTGCACAAACCAGTGATCATTTCTGTTGGAAACTGGATTAAATAGCATATACTTGATAACTAAATTTCCTTGAATCTAAATTCTTTTCTTATTTCTACCTTCTACTTAATTTCTCTGAATAAATTAACTCTTGTTCACTCAAGGTAAGGTGGCTGTAAAGTCCATAGCATGTTTATGAGACCATGTTGAATAGATTCAAAGCTCCTCCTTCCCTTTCTCTTTCCTCCCCTCAACACACATGACTCAAGAGGAGAAAACAATGTTCCACCACTAAAGTTGTTGAAAGGACAAAAACTTTAAAGAGAAAGTGAGTATGGACATACAGCTTTGGGATACAGTGTTTCAGTTTCACCATCAAGCTGGTGGACTAGGACTATCCAACTTTTTGCCAGATAAACCACAATTTTCAATCACTTCTCTCTGTACTCTGGAAAACACATCATATTCAAGCTCTCCCTTACATTCAGTGAAGAGCCATCATCTAAACACCGAAGACTATCAGCGCTGTCTACTCCTATCCACTGACTCTCAGTGACACCCTAAGCATCTGCTTTGATCTGATCAGCCGTCAGAACAAGGTAACTCAGCAATGAACAGTGGCCATTTATCAACAATTAACACATTAAATATAAATACAAGCAAAATTAATACAATTAATGTTTTCAGAAGACAAGATTCCTATCAATCTCTGGTTATCAAAATGTGCTGCAGCCTTACCCATGGGCAAAGCACTGGAGTATGACAGATGTGCTGCCAACATCTGCATCTTTGCATGATGCCAACATGCAGAAACATGCTCTGAGGGGCTACACATAGGTCCATGACCAACCCTTGAGGGTCTCAGATGCAGAGGCATTTGGGGAGCACAAGCCTGCTCCATGGGATCCCGTTGAGCTGATTTGAAAACAACAGAAGGCAGTGCAGTTATTGGGTGCCAAGTGTTTCTGTTTGGTTTGCCAGCTATTCATATGCTTACTGGAAGGTGCACACCATTACACATGTCCTCATATCCTCTATATTTCCCCTGGTGTTACTCTATTTCTAGTTGTCCAAAGCTGGTCATTGATTTGTCTAAGCCAAGATACTGTTCCTCTCCTTTTTTGAGCTGGGACATTCTCCAACCTGGCACAGGGTAATGGGCTGACATTTCTCCTCAATGTCGGAAAACCGAAAATGGACCATGGGAGACTGGTTAATGCAAACAACAGGGCAGAGATTATGTGATTTTATCTCTGTTTGAGCCCTGTAAGAAAGTCAGGCTCCTGGAATCTTCAGTAAGGCAACAGAAATTTCCACAGAAGAGCAGTGGAAACTGGTTCTGGGAGCTCTTCTTCATAAGGACACTAAAGCCTTGAACCAGACAAGGCAGTTCTGGTGTGCCACTACAGCAAAATACTTATCCTACAGTACCCAGGAAGAATATTTAGTGCTGGAGTAGATCAGAAAATGATGATTTTCATTGTGTGAGAAATGGCAGCATTTTGAAATTAATTTCTGCACTGAATTAGATTGTTCATGAAGAATGCTAAAATCTATGCAAAGAAGAATGTCTCTGCTAAAAATGGGAAATGACAACTAAAACTGTTGGCATTTTCAATATGAATGAAAGTATTCCATTTGCTGAAAGAAAATCAGTTTTAACCTGACAAATGGATGCCCTGTTCTTGTGACTTACTCACTTATGAATTTTCACCTTTCTGTTTTCATCATCAGATTTTTTAGCTAAATAATAAAAAGTATGATTTGGTCCAAGAAGTAACTTTCCTGTGTTAAAAAAATCGTATTTTCTGAAGGTAATTGTCCTGCATCAGTAGCTTTAAGAAGCAATGACTACAATGTGTGGCACCTGTGGTGTGTACATGCACATCTCCACACACATGCACTCTATTTTTTCCTGGACATCCAGACAAAATCTCCAATACTTAGAAAAAAAGGCTTTAGCTTCCATTGTGTCAGGCTCCCAGCAGGGTCTCTCCACCTCGCTGCAGCAGATTTACTGCTTGTGTTAAGCTTTGCTACTCTGCAATACGTATGCACTAGCAAAGTTAATTCTGGCTACTGAGACACTACTGGAGCCCCAATTTAAGCATGGGAAATATACCTGGAATTGGAAATGCTTCTGAAAGCACAGTGAACTCCTGAAGTGTGCCTACTGTTTCTGTAAATTACATCTGCCTGGGAGATGCAATGCTATATGCTTTGGGATTTGTTTTATTTGGCCTTGTTTGTGTAAGGCTAAGAACATAAGCAAAATCAAATCTAAGTAACTGAAAAGTTCAACTGTGAAATAATAAGCAAAGGAGAAACATTTCTTTCTTTTTGTCTCCCGATGAAGGATTGTTGCAATCAAGATAATAATTTTCCTAATTTCTTCACTGTTCTTTGCACAAAGCTAGCAAGCACAGCCTTAGCAAGATACAACCTCTCTCCTCCTCCCAAAAAAAGGAAAAAAAAGAAAGAACCCCTCTTTCCTCTACATCCAAAAGCTATGGGAAATACTTTGCATTCAGATTTGCCCTTGGCTTTTTCAAAGAAGGTTTTGTCAATTTAAATTCCCTTCATGACCCACCATAGTTAACTTTCTCCTGTTTGCTCAAGCTACCTGCTCACCATTAGCATGATGTGAATATTTTTGAAATGTCAGCCTTTACCCTGAGTCACCACACTGCTAAAGCATCTTGACTGTGGCGCTGGATGAAGAACACAGAGTGCTTTGATTAGGTTCCATTGTAAAAATCTGATATGGGCAACAGTTTTTTTACACTATGTCATAATGCAAAAATGAAATAAAAGACTGAAATTAATAGGCTATGGAGAATTGCATCAGCTGCATGAGAGATAGGCTGGCACTGCAGAGTGCTGTATTTAACCTTCGGGCTCTGGAAGCCTGAGCATGCTGACCACAGATATCAGGGCTAATGGTTATTTTCAGGCTGGTGTTTATCATCACTGCTCGCAGTGTTTAGGTACAATACTTTATAATACATCAAAGGCTTAAACTGAGTGAATGGATTAGTGAATTAGGAAGCAGGTGATAATAGCCTGGAGTTCAACAGCAAAACAGTAGAAATGTTTAGTGCATACCTGCCTCCCTCCTTCAGTCTGACCAGCTGTGGTCTCAGGTTGTGACAGCTCCAAGATAGAGCTTGTTTCAAATGCACATCCCAGGGGTGACACAGGAACACACTGCTTTTTAAAATTGTGGCACTTGAGCAGAAAACAATAGAGATTTGTCAGAGTCATGAGAAGGCAGAACACTGTGGAGGTGATCATATGGATTATTGTCAATACAGTCACAAGCACAAAACATGCTGCTCCCCACTGAACAGGCACCATTTTGTCAGGCTGGAAGAAAAAAAATAACAGCAACATCCCAGACCCACAGTCTGGGGAAAAAAAAAGTAAAGTATTATTAACAAAACTAAACTAACAAAAACTGTATTAAAAAGTAATTTCTTAGGTCACATCAGCAGGACAGAACATGCCAAAAGTTACAGATGAGGCTTATCTCCCTATACAAGATAACTGAGGAAGCTCATAGGTCCATGAAGTATATCCCTTGTCAATGCTGGGGACCTAAGAATGACTAGCAAAGACAATTCATTTCTGCTTTATACTGCTTAAATTTTCAGACTAAAGCCTTCTTTCTAACAAATATACTGGTAAACATATTGACTAATTCAAATTTGCTCACTCAGACTCCTCACATGATGGACAGGTTTTGTTCATTGGTTTGAAACATCTTTTTATGAGAAGCAAAACACTCAGTTTATAAATTCCTCCATAGCTGAAACCACACATTTGACAACTGACCTCGCAGGATCTTAAAATCACAGGATCACATAGGCTGGTAGCAAGCCTGGGAGTGATCTGGTCTAAGCAAACTGGGGCTAACTCCTATGCAGATCAGGTTGTCTGGGGTCTTGGGCAGCTGAGTTCTGAGTACCTCCAAGGATGGGGATCCACAGTCTCTCTGGGCAGTCTGTGACAGTGCTTTACCACTATTGGTGTAAAGATTTTCTCTTCTTCTAATGCAATTCGTATCTGTTCCCTGCAGTATCTTGTAGAACCCCTCCACAGACAGTCTGGTTTCTACGCATTCTCTGGTTGGGTATTTAGACACTGAATAAGATTCCCCTGAGTCTCTTCAGGCTACAAAGTTTTGGCTCTTGCACTTCTCCTCACGTGTAAGATGCTGCAGTCCCTTCACCATTTTCATGGTCCCTCTCTGTACCTGCTCCAGAATGCCCATGGGCAGCCTAGCATGGGAACTCCAGTTGTGTTTCACCAATACTGAGCAGAGGGGAAGCCTCCTGCCCCATCTCTTGCTGATGATACAGCACAGCACAATTTCCACCCCCTGCTCTGTGGCTCCTCAGGTCTCTCTGCAGAGTTGCTTCCCAGCTGGTCATATCCAGCCTGTCTTGTGCCTGGGGTTGTTCCTCCCTGGGGTCAGGACTTTGACATTTGCCCTTGCTGAGCTTCATAAGGTTCCTGCCAGCCCATTTCTCCAGCCTGTCCTGTTCCCTCTGAATGGCAGACCTGCCCTGCAGCTCCTCAACTGCTCCAGCCCGTCAGGCAAACCATGTGTCTGTGCTAATTCTCAGAAAAACTCCCACTCTGAAACCAGATCCTGAGAAAAACACTAAAACAAGGAAACAAATCAAACCAACCAACCAACCCCACTACACACCTCCCAGTACTGTGTATTTCCAGTAAACACATACCTGGAAGGAAAGTCTCTGAATGAAATGGGTTACAACCAAAAATTACCCCAGGTGCTTGATACTTCAAATCTGACACCATCGCCTGAAGATCTCTGAAGACCTTCCATTGCTACCACCAGTAATGAGTGGTAATATGAAACAGCATTAAAGTGCTGAGCATTGGCTTTGCCTGTGCCATGCCCTGGTCTCCTGAGAGTCAGTTCAGCTGGGACAGGGAGCAGCCTGCTCCTCTGTGTGGGCTCTGTGTCCCCCCCTTGCTTCCTAGCGGTGGTCCTCAGTAGGTCTGTGCTAACATCCCCCTGCAGACTGCAATGTGAGAGAGCTGCTGAACAGTGTTTCTGTACACCCAGGGGAGCTGTGCTCTGTGAGCACTAATTTATCTCTTGCATCCCTCCTCTCTTTTCCTAAGGTGTAACTGATGAAATTCACTTTCCTGACAAATTGCTATCAGCCACTCAACATTAAAAGTGGTAGCTCGTAGGTGACAATCAGTATATTTTTTCAAATGAGTTGAACAATCATGACAATAGAAAAAGAAAGTAATTTTTACTAACAGTACATTTGCAGACAAAGTGGAGGGTAGTCATTCAAAATACTGAAGAGTGTGCAGGTTAAAAATACCTGCTTTTGCACTGACAGAATATCTGTACAAAGGGAAAAGTGAACATTTTCCAGCATAAACATACTGCAATTGTGTTTCAATAAAACCAGGAAAGCCATGGAACAGGGAGACAATGCTGGTTTAAACTGTGACTGTCAGAGACTGATTTCCATTGAGACTAAATGCAGGAAAAAATGCTAATATAATTACTTTTCTTTGGAAAAACGTAGTCAAAGTGAAATAGTATATCTTTATTTTCCATAGTATTTTTATTTACAACAATTAATAATATTGGAAAGCTAAATACTTGGATGGTAAGAATATGTAGATTTTATGGTGCAGGAGAAACCCTGCATAATGTAGAGACCTCATTTCTACATACTGTACTTCTGAAGGTAAGGTCTGCCTACCTGCAAGACAAGATTTTCTCGTGCCTTGCAATTTAAACATGACTTGTGTAAGGTCTATTATAATTCTGAAGCTCTTTATGTGTGCCCATTTCCTACAGAAGACACAGATTTATGGAAGAACAAATATTGTAAGAATCAACAGCCTTAAATACATTGTTTTAACGAACTATAAATGAATTGTCATCACTTTTGCATAGTTTGGAGGTCAAAAGAGAGATCTGATGAGTCAGTAAGTTTTGCTGCATAGCACAGGAAACTTTGAAACCATCAGGCTGATTTCAAACCTCCAGATGTGCAGAAAATTCAAGCTCCCATGCAGCCCTCCAAGGAACCAGGTGAACCAAGGGATCCTGGTCATGGTTTCAGCAATAACTGAATAATGGCAACAAAGTGAGATCAATTGGATTTTGAAGTCAGTAATTTTCTATATTTATAGTTTTGAGAGAAAAAGATGAATGCACATGGGAATGTGAACAGACTAATACAAATCATTTACATTGAAAATATCTTTTCAGCAGAAAAAACTCGAAGCATAGGTATTTTATCCTGGCAAGATCTTCATGGAAACAAATAACATAAGTCACCTGTAAGACTGTTGGGCTTGCAGGAAAATATTAACTGACTTTTCCAGCAGTTCACGCAATCTGTTGTCATAGAAGGATGCTTCATTTTAAAAACTTAAGCATCTGCAGTCACATGCTTTTTAAAAAAAAAAAAAACACAGGAAGAACAGTGCTACAGTGCACATCAAAGGCTCATTTGCATGCAGTGCCTCATTATTTTACATCTGCTGAGGCCTCCAAAGTTTGCCTACTGTGTGTAAGAAAGATCCAGTCCTTAGAAAGTTTCTAACTTGGTCTGTGAAAAGAAATATTCTCAGGTACACATCCTTTGGAAATAAATGGAGAAGTACACCACATGATCTACCTTGAATGACAGATGAAGGTCTTACTCAAATTTTCCAAGGGTTGTTAGCAATGAATTTTTAAGAAGAAAACCTTTTCTTTAAAGTATTACATGGTAAATTAAATTATGAAATACATATTTTGTCTTCCTCATTAGTAAATGATTGTTAATCTCAAAATTTAGTTTAAAAAACCCAGAGTTAATATAAAGTTTCACTGGCAATTAACCTTCAACTGATGTATCTGCATCAATCAATCTCATAAGACAGGGTGGATCAGAAAAGGTAAAACACTTTTTTCTCTAACAAACTCACTTTAGTATTTCCTCCCAAATCATACAGTGAAATGGGTTCGGTCTGGTGAAATCTCCTTCTGGGTCAGCACTCACAGCTTAAAAATGCAACTCACTGATTTACACGTGGTCACTGGGCAGGCTCGGATGATGATGAAAGAGCTGCTTTGAAGGCTGGGCAAGTAGAAGACTGCACCTAACCAAATAAAATTTGGGACCTGGCAAGGGGTGCCTCACTTTTACTTGGGAGTGGTTGAACTTTGGCTTGGGACAGCACAGGGCAGTAGGCACAAAGATGGGCTATTTACCAAAAGAGGAGGTGGGTGGTACCAAGGGCTCCACGTGGCAAATTCACACAGACAAGCCTGAGGCTGTGGCTCATACGGGTCAGCAGCTGGGCTAGAGACAGAGCTGCCAGATGTTCCAGGGAGGAAAAGGCAGTGAAAAAAGCAGCAGTGGAGTACCTGCTCTAGGAAACACTCACAAAGCAGACATCCTCACTTGCATAATATCATATTTCTAGGAACAATATCCACATGAACAATATCCACATTCTCCAAGGAATGTGATCCTTGGAGAAAAGTAAGTGAGCTCTGTTCCTTATTCATTTCCTTTAATTTTAACTTGTATTCTATATATTTCCTCTGACAGGTCTCCTCCCTGGAGAAAAAAGTTCACTTTCCTCAAAAAGGCTTTCAAAAACACAAATGCTATCTTTATACAAAATAGAAGCTACAGACATGACTCTCCAAGGTTTTTTAAACCCTTCATGCAACTGAGAGCTTTGGCAGCACGTGGGGGGGTTTTTTGTATGATGTAATTCCTTCACTCTCCTACTTTTTTCCAAAACATAGGCCAGTTCTGAAAGAGCAATGTCAACATCAGTATTGAATTCTGGTTGCCTCTAAGATAATTAAGCATTTGAACACAACATAAGCATTTTAAGAAAAAACAAACAAATAAAAAAAAAACACAAAAAAACAAACAAAAACCCCCAAATCAAAACAAAATAACAAAAAAAAGCACAAAACTCAAAAATCCCCCAAACCCAAACATAGATATATTCCAAATGTAGCAGAAACAAAATCAGAAAAGATCATCCATGGACTCTCAGTTTAACAGCAAGAAGGAAGTAGGACTACAGGTTGTCTGAGTTACTTTTCAACCTGTGATTCTATAATTATAGGGGAAAAAAAGACAAGAATTGAATGTTGTCATAGAGTAATCTACAGACTAAGATGATGGATTCATTGGCCAAGATGCCCTAAGTGGTGGTCCATAGAGGGCATGACCTTTCCACACAGGCAGGGATGGTCTGGGAGCTCACCACTGGCACATCTTACTGCTCCACTGCTTTTCTTAGGAGTTCATTTTGGCTTAGCAGCATCCTGACACATCTCTGCTACGTTCCAAGCATGGGCTGAAGACTTCCTTGTTTCTATCTTGCTGCTCTGATAAGTTCTCACATGAAATATTCTGACTCAAGCCCCAGCTCATGGCTAACTAGACATAGATATTCTATTATAAAAGAATAATTCCACTAGAATCCTAGTAGAGCATGCACAGTAATAGATCCTCTACTCCTCCCTTTTCCTCAGACGAGGCTTTAACCTCAGGCTAAACAAATCTGCAAAATTACTTCTGGAGGAATTTAATTTCCCTGTTCACTAGTTTTACTTGTATTAATTAAAAGAAAATTCTCAGTCATATCTTATTTGACTGGGAGAAAATATTTTACCACCAAACCTTTCTAAATAAAATATCATTTCTGCTTTGAATAAGTTCCTCCTCCAAAATTTCCAGGTAAATTAACTAGCTATGCACCTTTAATGAGTCTATCTCATTAGCGTGGAGGTACCAGACAGAAACCTAAAATCTATAATAAATTCAGTTTATTTCACTTCATCCTGAGTTCAGCAATATTCATGTATGTTCCAAGGATGTAGGGGAATGTTGGGGTTTTTCAGTATATACTTTGTTCCTTGCCTTATAGACACCTTTGCACTACCTTTGGATTTCTAATTGTAGAGCATGATGATCATGCCATTGGACAACTTGGATCTTCCTCACAGTCAGTCTCAGGAGTCCTAATAAGGGCAGAGAGTATCTTACAGGGAATTCAAACCTAGATTTATCATTGGGAAAAATCTCAGCTTTACATGTTTGTTCCTGGATGTCCTTTCAGTGAGACGTTCAGTTTCATGGGAAATAAATGGCCACTTCAACATGGTCTTCTTCTTCTGTGACATTCCAGAGAGGGCCATTTAGACTATTCTTTTGCACTAATAAGTAGTTTTTACTAAAATCAGCATCAGGACAGTACATTTGTGTAATCACAGTCTGCATCTCACCTTCTCAAACAGAACACAGTACCAAAAAGCAAAAAGACCTGAACAGTTCATTCAGACTTTGCTAAATGACTGACTCAGTTTGCAGGTGTTACAGAAGAATGTAGTATCAGCCACTGAAGTTATTTTCCACTGCAGGACTTGCTCAACACAATCATAAGCACAGGCAGCCTTTCAGAGGCAGACTGGTTGCCTGTCAATGATTAGAGAGACTCCCCGGAGAGGTGGACTGAGCCTCTTGTCAGCAGTAAGGTCACAGTGATCATTGGGGTTTTTTAGCTCATCTTTCTACCATAGCACTCTATTTTCACACAACTGGGCCCATGGTATACAAAAATGCACAACCCTGGCTAGGTCCCTACTGATACCTCTCTCCCAAGCTGGCAAAAATCAGCATGTTTCATAATCTGTGTTCTTGTGGTGCTAATAACACTGAGATCATGGGTTTGAACCCCACCTATATGCACCATTCACTTAAGATTTGGACTCGATGGTCTTTGTGGGTCTCTTCCAACTCAGAATTCTGTGGTTCTGTGATTCTGTATTTGTCTCTTGCTGTAACAGTTGAGTTTCTACAATTGGTAACATGTCTTAACTACACTCTTTGGAAACAGGGCATGTAACCTCTGGTGGAAAGTATCATGGTTTTTTCTCTCTTTTCTCCCTGCAGAGGTACTACTTGGGCATTCAGGGATATTATCAATTCAGTCCTCAGTTCTGTGTTTGAGATGTCAGTGCCATGGGCAGAAGCGATGCCATTCCACATCATGGGATTGTGGTTGCTGTCAGATCCTGTGGATTTACATATCCTGCCAAACAGCTATTACCATAAACATACCATGGATGGTGAACTTTTATTATGGCAACATGATCAACTTGCAGAAAGGCTGCCTTTCTAGTTAAATGGCTGGAGTGCTTGTTAGAGTCATCTCTCTTACTGTGAATGCCTTTCTTCCCTCCAGGACAACACTGACAGAGAATTCCACCATTTATTATCCAATAATGAGTTATTATCATAAAATATCATGAAAAGTATTGATTGAAGAAAAGTAATTTTTTCTTAACATATAATCAGGAGTTCAGGACAGCAAAAATAATTTAATAACTATGAACTGACAGAACAGATAATGTACATTATATCAGCTCTCCAGTAGATATTGGTCACAAAGGTCATCTGATTGAGATTCTCTGGTGTGTATAATACAGCAGGACTGTAGTAGTCTCTGAGACAAGTACAGCTGAATAATTCAAGTTGACATCTGTCTGGGTGCACTATCACAACTTGCTCCTTAAATTCCTAGATGCTGGTCTAAGATGTTTGTTCACATCCATGAGCAGTGAATGAACAATTCCCTCCCAAGACAGGTGTCCATTAGCAAAATGGCATGCCTCATTTGGCCTCAAGCATGGGTGACAGCTAATAAAAGCATGTGAACATGTGCTATGCATATAGATGTCATAAGGCATAATCCTCTTTGCTCTATGCAGAAGGATTTCCTATTGCCCTGATTATTGTGAGTGCTGAGAAGTATTTCAGCATGGAAAAGTATGTCCTTAACATCTGTGTTCAGGCTGGAAACACACAAATGTTGTAGAGTACTTTTCACAAACATCCGTTCAGGGGTTGTTCCACTCCTGCTGTCTACCAGCAATAGGATCCATATAAAGACACTTCACTGACACATGCTCCCTTCCTGCCAGCTGTCACAGTGGTTGCTGCTGCGCCCTGGCACTGAGCTGGGGCTGACAAATGGCACAGACAAAGGTTGGTGCTCCTTCCTGGTGCAAAGGAAGGGCAAATTGTTGCTCTGAGTTACTTTCTGAAACAAATCATGAATGGAACATCTGTCCTATAAACCACCAGGTAGGTTTCAGCGTTTGTGTCTAACTTTTTCCCAATGCCTTGAAAAGAGATGTGAAAATACCTTCTAATATGCTCACTGATAGGAAAGATACATTTAATTTTGAATCTTTTATGTGACAGTATGTTTCACCAAGTAGGTCATAAAAATTTAAATTACTGAAGGGGAGGAGAGGAGCATGCAAATGCTTCAAAGCTTACTGAGAGCTTGTACAAATCTGACTGTGCATCAGAATTTTCACTTAGGCAAATGCTTTCCATCTCCAAAAGAAGAGTTATTCTGACTAAGAAAGGCTTCAGCAGTGGACATCGATTTCAATTGCACTTCTGCAATACAGCTAACTGCAACAAACTTGTCAAAGTTGATATCCCCATAGTATTTGAAAGCAAGCTGTTTTAAAGCAGCAACTGAGAGCTCCTGCTAGATGAGTTTTCCACAACAAAGCAAGGAACTCTTGTTTATGGAAAGCAATACAGTGTTTTCTTCTAAGTTGGCCAAAATAACAATCCTATGGGAGTGTCTCTCTTAGATACTTAGACAGCAAAGAATTACTATTAATGCAGGACATGAGCTCAGAAAGAAAAGAAAAACATAAGAAAATGTCCTTCTTGTAATGAAGTTGGCTTCTGCATTTGTAAGCCCCAGGTAACAACCTCCATCTCTCAACTTTTAGATCTTCTAACAAGCACCTTCAAGCATTCTCCAAATATGTTCTCAAAATAATGAAAAAGTCCCTTTAACCAGTCTCAAACACTCACAACACTAACTTCCCAAAAGCTCCCTAGAGACGAATGACTGCAGAAAACAAACCTGTTGGACAAACCTATGCAGTATTCATTACAATCAATATTCTTTCACAACTTTATTATGCTCCTTTATGTGCAGGCAACACTATCACACCTTACACTTTGATTTCACACACAGATCCTCATTGCCTTCTGGGCTTGTGCACAGCACTAAGCAAAATGGTAAATTCCCTTACAAAGTCTGGCCAGATGAGGATTGTGGCTTGTGTTGCTGTTGGAGACACCAAGAGGCAGCGGATGACGAGCTCCTCCAGTAGTGCTTGACTGACATATAAAGGTCAGTGTTTCATGGTGCTCTTGAGCACATTGTGGACCCTTTTCCTTGTGCTGGCTTAGCATCTTGGTGTGCTTCTTTTTCCTCTCATTCTTCATTGCCGTTTTGGTTCCCTGATCCTTGGCTCAGCTTCATCTTTCCACACTGCTGGACAGATCATTGTCTATCTTGATGTCCAGCAGACAGGACTGGATAATAGAGGAAAAGGGGGAACCGAGAACTTATTTGCATTCATTTAGCAGGAAGTGATAGAGGAAGAAGTGAGAGAAGACACTCAAGTGAGTATTGGCAGAGAGACCAGGATTAGCCATTAGCTTGGGAGCAGAGGTCACTCTGGGATTGGTTACAACAGGGAGGTCACCAAAGAAGAGGAAACACCAAGATCTCAGGAAGATCTCCTGTCTTGCATCCAAAGCATGCACAGGAGGATGAGTGCTGGAGCAGAGCACGTGTGACATGAGGAGCTGTGACTCTGATCTTCCAGCTCCTCACTGACATGGAGAGTAGAGCCAAGCCAGGGGACCCAGCCAGGTGTGAGTCTAGTGCATAAAACTACAGAGCAGACTCCCTCTTTCCAAGACATCACACAGATATATGGATATATTTCCCTGAAACTGAATACCAACCAGGCCAGAAGTGTATTTGCAACAGAGAAAATAGAACTACCAGTTTTGTAGGTTTTGTGATTTGGAAGGTTTCCAAAGCAGTCCTCCTAGCTGGAGGCAGATGCCGCAGGACACAGCGTTTAATAAAACAGTCCCAACCAAAGGTTTGCAGCACTAAACTGCACACTTGAGGCCAGATTAGTAATAACAGATGGGCAAAATATAAAACTGCACAGGCTAATTGGATATCCTGTTAGTGGACACTTTCCATAATCCAGGGGGGTTTTGAATGACGTATGTTTATCTTCCCCTCCTTCTTTGGATACTATTTCATTATACACAGTAATGAGACACCTGGCTTGGTGATCACTGGGCTGAAAATCCTTATGAGGATGTACACCTGCTGTGTGCCAGCTTTTGCATTGGTAACACATAGATGCTTTACCCTGACTGCTTCTTTTGGCTCAACATGAGACTGAAAACCACCTTGATTGGAGCTGTCAGCATCTGGAAGACGCCTCTGCCTTGGCTAAGAAAGTCACTTAGAGGTCACTTTTTAGCCACAGAGGAAAGGTAGAGTGGGAAAAAGATGAAAAGAAATGGAAATTACTTCAGACATGTCACAGACAGTCTGGATAGAGGCACAGCAGCAGTGGGTGAGTTCACAACACCTCAGTTATCACCCTTGTTTGGAGGTGAGAACCCAGCCAAGCATCCTACAGCCATTTGAGTGGCCCACCTCTGGCCAGAAACAGCACTTGAGCCACATTCCTTGAAATCCACATGCAAACAGCAAAATTGCTCCTCCAAGAAGGCTAGGGTCACTGAACCATTATGGTGGAGGTTTTTTATTTCTTACTGATGCACAGACCTTTGTGTCCATAGCTCCTGTTCAAGCAAGAGACCTCCTGATGGACCTTTGCAAAAGTGACTGGCATTTCCAACACCTTAAAGGGAATTTCTTGCTTTCTGTGGCACAACCACCACCCCACCAAACATCAAATTATTTTTTAATGGATTTTACAAATTCATTTGTGTCCCCCTCCTTTCCTTCTACCTTTACATGTATGTTCATTGCCCCTGGTGGACATAGATCCCACTACCTGCCCTAAGATGTATGTCAAAGAGGGAGCAGGGCAGGTCTGTACCAGTTCTTGCCTTGGAACACCTGTGGAATTGCTGGTATGGAGCTCTAGAGAGGAGCTGGCCCTGGCCACAGAGACTAAGCAAAGCTCAACACCAGCTGAGTTATTGGAGACAGGCACTGAGTAATCGTGTTCCTACCTGTATAAACTGGAATCAAAAATGAGTTATTCAGTCAGTGGAAATAAATGGATTTTTCCAGCTGGTGTGGCTGACGTGTACTGTGTATATCACATTTATATATCTTCCTTCCACCAAACAGAACCCCCTCCAATAATCAAGCTCTATAGCTATAACAATTCTACTGACTGGAAAGAAATGTGTGTTCACAACATGAGCCAAGAGATAAATCTTGTTACAGAGCCGGCAACACATTCCATGCATTACATGTGCCAAAGGAGTAGGATTTATTCAGGTCATTTATGCTCCACTGGAGTGGAAAAAGGAAAAAAAAGATAGGCTTTGCTATAATGAATTGGACTCTTTGAGTCCTGCAAAGAATAATGCCCATGCATGGGCTGACAGGGATTGCCATCCATCAAGGCAGCAAGGGGTGGCCTTGCGGGACGTGTCTGTCCAGGTGTGCACCCTTCCTTCTTCAGCTGTCTGTCCTGAGAGCCCTGCTCCTCATACTGCACACCCCAGAGCAGCCCCTCACACAGCCACCACCACCATGCTCTCCCCACCCTTCACAGGGGCACCTCCTGCTGCCCAGCACACCCTGTCCACTGTGAAAACCCTTCCTGCAGCTCCCTGCTCCTTTTGGACAGGTCACTCTCAGGGAGTTTCATTTTGCACAAGTTATTCTTCATCCTGCAAAAATGCCCAGGGGAAAGGGACCAGTGTCCCACTTGGCTGTGCAACTGCAGAGCCACAAATTCCTGTGATCTAACTAGGGCAATGAGGAGAAAAAAGTACAGAGAAAAGGGAGCACAGCAGGCCAGAGCTATGGTTGAGACCAGATCTGGCTTCAAAGCCATCACAATTCCCTCAGACAAAGGAGGAGAAATTAATTTATAAACTTCTGGGAGTTGCTGCCTCCTCCTTTTTCTCCTTTGTCCACAGGGCTGTGAGCTCTCAAAGGAGAAAACACCCCTTTCCCAGGATTAAGAAAACAATTTTGCACACTAGCACATTGTAGCTAGTGCTACAACTACAAGGTAGCCCAATATATGTCTGCAGGCACCTGGTTGGTATCTCACAGGTACTGTAGGTAGATGGCCTGTCTGTCTGTCTATCTATCTATCTATCTATCTATCTATCTATCTATCTATCTATCTATCCTTTATGCCCAAGCATGTTTCCTTTCTTCATCACACTTAAAATTCATTGGCACAGAGGATGGGAAGTTAAAGGAGAAGAATAGAGAAGGGAGAAAAGGGCCAAAGTTCTGTATTTGGGCTTCAGCATCAAGCAGAGTAAACCCATCATGATGTCACAGGCCACCAATCCCTGCATGGAGAGAAGGGACAACAAGTTCACCTTTACTCCAATGGAAATAACATCAGTGGTGCTTTTAACCCTTACTAGCTTGCACTTTACTCAGAAGACACTGTGTGAAGTCAAAGCAGCCAAAAAGGTATCTTGGAATGTAGAAATGCAGCTATGGAGTCGTGTTCATGAAGAGTTCAAATGGCTCTGTACTTTTTGGAAGTGAAAACTAAATTTATTTTTCTGAATTAATATCAGTGCAGTAATACATGTGTGGATCGCAAACAACATGTTCTTTAGTCTTTCCTTGTGAAGATATTCTTGATAGTGTAGATATTTCCAGCTTTTCAGTAAAAACCAGCAGACTACCATTTCAAAAAACTTCAAGCTGCACAGGAAGCCATCAATTATGTACTTGCCATTCAATCTATTGACTCTACATCTGCATTGTCACAGGGAGGAAGAAACAAGAACTATTACACTGAGATTAAAATGGTAATGAAAAGATCTAGGAAGGGAAAGAGCCTTGGAAAGAGTGAAGGAAATACTTGCACAGCTCCTGGGTGTCTGGCAACACTAAGCTTCTTGGTCTTTCTAGTTTGAGGTAAGTTTCCCATATTGTTACAACACAAGATGTCGTGGGGAGGATGGTTGAATTTGCCATGTTCCACTAGGCACAGAGAATCTTTAAATTCCTCAGCTGATGAACCAGACCAGATCTCGGCTGACTTGTTTTCCCAACATCTCATCACTCCTCCTTGGCCTGGCTGAGAGAAATGAACAGGAGATACAAGATATATAGAAGTGAATGGGGTGGGGGACTGTGGAAAATTTCCTTTTCACTGTCATTCTCTTGGAATGAGACACTTATCTGAAAATGACATACTTGGAGGTGACATAGCACAATCTCTGAGGCACAGGATGCAGAAGAATAGTCGGTGTCAGAGGATCAGCAAAGGAAAGGTGAAGTATATGGTAGCACAGAATTTGGAGTGGACTGTAGGGTCACTGGCTCTAGCTGGCAGCAGTCTTTGCAGGCTACCTGATATAAACTCAATCGTTACACAAGCACAATGCATCATGAAATGCTGAAGGATGCTCCTGTTAGAAAGAAAATATATCCTAGTGTCCACTTGCTCTTGCAGTCTGAAAGATATCCATTATTCTGTCTGATCTTACTCACAGCCATGTAGGTTTCTGTTTGTTCATACAAATCTTCCCTACTAGTGCCTCTAAGAAATATCAGTCCTAAGGTTGCTTTGTGAAAAAGAACTTACTGTGACATCATCTGTTACAGAAAGTTTCATTTTATGCTATTTCATCCTTTCAGTCTTTTTGTCACTCAGAACTTGATTTTTTTGTTTTTTTAAATTTTATGTCATGTGTAACGTGTATATTCATGTGTAATTGATGGGGGATATGTATGTCTAGGCTACACTTTCACTTTTTCTTAAATGGAGATGCTATGGGGTTTTGCTTTCAGGGAAGATACTTGAAAGCAAAATGGTGTAAGAGGAAGAGAGATTAACATAATGGGATATACAATTTCAGGGTGGGAAATGCAGTGTGTATTGCATATGGAGTCATGCACTGAACTGCAGCTTAGGTTCAAATATTAGTAATATAAATATATGCTTTCATACACATGCACTCTATAATCAACAGTTTCAGGGAGACAATTAGGTAAACTGTTTAGAAACACAAGATTTGAAATGCTGTCATTTCTTTCTAAAGAGAATTGGAATTTGGCCTTAACATGGAATCTGCAAAACCACACAAAAGGCAAACTGATTCAGATTTTGTGGTTGTGTTCTTATCCCTAAGATAGAAAATAATACACAAAACAATAAATGATAAAAAATAATTAGAACAGATATTATGCATATTTTTTGTATGTCCTGATATTTTTGCCTCCTTAAAATCAACAGGAAAGGCAGAGCAGGAGCCTGAAGCCAGGGTACAGCAATGGATTCAGTATAGTTGGCAGAATCCAGCTGCACTGCTGGAGCAGATGGCCCAATATAAACAAAAAGAGTTGTCAGTGTCTTCAGATAGATAGATCTGACTAAGCAGTCACTGATGTTTGGTTTTTTTCACCTCCAAACCATATTAAAATTATAAATCTGCTGCTGGTGAAGTAACTTCTCTGTTCTCTATTCAGTCCCAGGCATAATGGCTTTTGTAGCAATCCAGATCTCTTTCCCATAGCACCCCGATGAATACAAAAAGCCAAGGACATTCACAGGCTGGGAGAGGATACCTAAAGTTTTCCACTTCAGGATAACTTGTCTCCAGGTCTATATCCCACCTAGCAGTTCCAAGTCCAATCTTAGCATCAGTGTCTCCGCAGGCTGGGGTAACTAAGAAACACCAGTGTCATTAAGTAGAGCCCTAAAAGGAGTGATATCCATGCTTTGAAATCCCTCTTGTGGAATAGTAGTTCTTCTTCAGGCAAATCTGATAATGAGATCAGTAGTGAAACACCACAGTGTCTCCTCTGCCATATTCTCCATGCATACGTTACCTAGACAAATCATTCCAGAAACAGGAGACCAACACTGTTAATCAGTCTAGCACATTAAATATTCTTGATGTTTCAGGGGATTGGGGGAAGTCAAATGCAATTGTCCTGAGCAGAATGTATTTCCATAACAATGAAATCTCAAAATCAGTCCCCTGTTCATTTTAGCAAAGGAAAATTAGCATACCCCCAGATATTTTGGGTCAGTGGGGATACCATTACAACCTTCTGAATCTGTGAGAGCCATTTTGAGCTGTATTGTTTTATGATGACTCTGTCACTGCAATGTGACAAAATGGCACAGGTTGTAGTTCAGACCAGTAGATGGGGATTAATCAAGCTGTTATTCTTGCTGTTGTATACCACCAGTGGAGGCTTTTAACTAACCAGCTGAGAGACTTATGAGTATGGAAATTGGTTTTTTGCATATTCATTAAGAAGGAGAATTGTTCTCCCTTAGCAGAGCAATCTGTATGAGAGCAGAGGACCAAAACCTCCAGCAGAGTCAGACGAACAGCCTGGTTACAACAGAGCCACATCTCTGGCAGTGGGAACGAGAATTCGAATGCCCTGGGAATCTGGACCAGCCTGTAAATAAGAGAGGATTTTCCCTGCAGACAAAATCCCTGCAGACTTTGAAGGGACAGCAGGAAGCACTACATTTTCTCCTGAAGCCATATAAAAAAATAGGTAAAAATAGAAAAATCTGCTGTGTGCTCCCCTCACTGTGACACGAGACTGTTACCTCTGCATCTGGAGAGAGCAGATTTGGAAGAGGTACAAAACCTCCTATTGTCTTTAGCAATCTCTAGATGAAAACATTGAGATTCAGGGAAAAAAACTTTGAGCTGTTGCTGGGAGTTTGTGTTTGGTTCGAGGGGAAGAAGAAGAAGCACCTGGATCTCTAAATGAGAGACCCTAGTAGACACAAACCCTGGGCATCTGAAACAATCACCTGAGATAGTTATCTTCATAACTGGCCAAGGAACAGTCATCATCAAAGCACAGGGCAAACCATCATGCAGTACATCTGACAGGTCAGACTGATATTGGGAGCTGTGCCCCAAATCAGTTTGCGTCGCTTCACTGCCCAGAGGTCCCAAACACTGCCTCCTAGCACTGGCATGGTGACCTGTTTTGTAGGTATAAAATTGGTTGGGACAATTGCCTCTTTATCCTTATATCCAAACATGACCCTTGAGATCCTCAGACAAATGGACTTTTTGTGGTGTTTTTGCAGCCTCCTCTGATCCACTGCAATGCCATGTGCTGCACGTGCCTATAAGACACCACGGTCCTGGGTGAGGTGTGCACAGAAACAGATACCCCAGACTCTGCACAGTATGTAGAAAGCTGCTGAACTCAGAGACAATTGATGATGAAGACAAGTCTAGTGCATTTGGTAGGTTTATATTTTTCTGAGTCATGGCTCAGACTGGGCCTTGACAGTCTATTCTTCAATGTCAAACCCCTGAGGACTATTATTTCCAGAAATGTTTAATGACTACTTAATAACAGCTGCATAAAATATCTCTGATCATATTTTAATATTCCCAATGACAGAATTGTTCAGTGATTAAGTATTTTATGATTATAAAAAATATATCATTCCTCCTTCAGAGATCTATCCTTAAAGCAAACCCTGGCCATGCAGCATGATCCTCTCATGCCAGCTGAAAGGGCAGTCCAGGTATGAACTACATGAATCAGAGGGAGAAAAGGAGCCAGGGAAATGCTTTCGTGTTCATAGGAACTCACAGTGGCAGAACCTGTGTCTGGCTTTTTAGAAAGGCTTAAAAATCATATCACTTAAGCATTTGCAAGTGGGCAGGTAAAGAAAAGATACTAGTAATGAATTTCCTTGCTTGAAAGCACCAGCTGGTCACCAGTGGGATGCAAGACAAGAATTTATCTTCTGATGGCTGCCTGAAGAGCCCAGAACAGATCCTAACATGTTACTAGAGTGCTTGATCTTTCTCTGAAACAAAATTTACTGCCCAGAGGTTGGATACAGATGTGCAGGGAGTTTTCACACCCTGGCTGCATCCAACCTCTGTCTCATGAGTAGCCAAGGCAAAGCAGGCACAGGAGGTGCTATCAGAACCTGCCTGAGCTTGCAAAAGGCTCTTGGGGCTCCCCTTTTCGTCTGCAGTTGTTGCTCTCCTCAGATCTGTCTGGCTGCCTTTCCCTTTGCTTTTGGTTTTGGAGCCAAATCCCATTAACCCCTTGTGGCAATGTCCTCCCCCAAGCCTGGGGTTAAGCCACAACCCTCAGTAAGGGCTGTGACGGCTGCATCCAGTTCACTCTGGAATCTGGGGAGCAGATGTCAGCAGGGTAGATGAGAGTGGTCTGCAATGGCGACCCGAACATCTTCCAGGTGTGCAACTATAAGTCAGTCACATTTCTCCATTGGTAGCGGACAGGCCAGGCCCACTGAGAAATCCTACACAGCAGCAGGCTGCATGCCAGGATCTCTGCTTGAGCAGGGACATCAAGGTTATTTCTCAGTGTTTAGAGAAACCTTATAGCATCAGATATTAACTTTGAAATCTTTAGCGACTTTACCATGTTAAACTTTGAAATCTTAGCTGAGTGATATAAAAGTTGGGTGCATATAGTCTTTTAGATATAAACTCAACCGAGCTGGGATTGGATTGTAGCTAGGTTCCCCCCTGTAAAGGAGTTCAGGATAGTTTAGTTAGGTAGGGGGTCCTTTCTGAGACCCACGACTAAACAGGAGGATCCTCCTGATGGTTCTGACTCTGCATGCAGTTAATAACCAAGTTTACCTTGCCATCAAATCTTGTTAAACCCCTGTTGCATTACCATTGAACATTTTTAACTCACTGGTTTAGATCAATAAAGGATATTGCAGCTTCCCTTGTTCAGGTAAGGTGCTTGACTCCACCTGTGGCACAGCTACACCCGAGAGTCAACCTGCCTTGGGAGAGATGTGCACTAAGTCCTCACAAACAGAGCCACTTGTTAATGTGGATGTGATTCTAGTCAGGAACTTTCTAGTCAGGAACTTTCTATTGCGGAAGGTGTCACTTTTCTTTACCCAGATATCATCTGGATCCAGCTGGTGGCACCTCCCTGCTCCTGGTCTCAGACAGGCCTGGGTATCGCTGCCAGCCATATACCCCATTTTGTACAGTGGCTTTTGGGGTTCATACTACTCGCAGGGACATCTGAAACAACCCTAAATTGTCTCTGGTCCCAAACAGGACTGTAGGTCAAGCGTGCTAAGAGGCTTACAGCTTTCATGTAGATGAAAGAAATACTTTAAAACAAGTGAAATATCTGTACGTACATGAAATAAAATACGAAGAGAAAACTTACATGAGTTTACAGTGTTTACACATTTACATGACCATTAAATGCCAGTTTCTTGGAAATGGATTATTGGCCCAGTTGACTCAAATTCTTGGTTTCCGTAATTTATTGCGAGTTTCAACAGCTGCCACTCTTCTCAAGATGAGGTGGCTGTGAGCTGGGGACGCAAAATATGTTCTTAAAGCACTTTGCATTCCTAAAGGGAATTGAAATAATCCTAGACCCTGTTACATTTCCATTTTTAACTGAATTCGTGACCCTGTTAAAATGTACAGCAATTAGACTTTTCTTTGCAAATAGACATGATTCCAGAAGGAATCTTTTTTAATGTATCTATCTTCATCACTATCTGAAAACCATTTTCTCTACATTACTTACATGTGCATTTAAATTCCATTTTGAATGGCCTTCACCAGTCTGAGACCTTTGAAGTGCAGCAACCTCTGAGGAAGAACACCTTTAAAATCTATTCAGTCCATCGCAGAGTACCAATATAGAAGAAAATTCTGCCAAGCGTCTTGAAGATTTATGCCAGTTCTTTCAAGAATTTTTACAGGCTATGTCTTTTTGGAACTGGCATTTCCTAAAGCTGCATGTAAAATAACATTCCATGGCAACCTAAAGGCATCAATTTATCTGCTGCTTTCTAAAAGGGAGCAGTGTCTCTTTATAATTCCAGCATTTACAGTAAATCTAAGCTTAAGTATAACAATTCATTGTTTATGTATTGATGATTTTACTTTCACCAAAGGAAAGTGAAGAACTCCCTGTAACTAAAATATTTCTTTGAGTGGTGTGACTTTAGCACAAGTTGTATAGCAGTTCCAGAGTATTTACTTTCTGTTGAGCAAGTGAGTGACAATGACTGATGCAACTCATGCAATTCAGACTTCTTGGTGTGTTGGAGGAAGTAACAGGGCATAGAATTCTCTCCCTTTCTGTGTGTGGAGATGCCTGATCAGTCATCTGCACGGGAAAGTTATCGTTCTATAGATTCTTATAGCACCTTGGTCTGTCATGCTTTTCTAATGCCTGGCTGACAGCTTTAATGAGCCTTACCAGGCAATATCAAAATGATTCTGGCTGCTGCCTCATCCTTTGAACAGCATCACACCACTGTGAACCAGTGTGGTACAGCCTCGTCAGGCAGCCAAGACCCAAGCAGACATTTTCTCAGTCTTTGCCTGTGGGATGCAGGTGATAAATGGAAAGGTAAAAGGGAGTGTGCTGCTTTGGGCTGGGGTAGAGGTTATTTTATTTACAGCAGCTGTTACTGGGCTGTGTTTTGGATTTGTGCTGGAAACAGTATTGATAACTGAGGGATGTTTTTATAATGGCCAAACAGAGCTTACACAGAGCCAAGGAGTTTTCTGCACGTGAGGAGGCTGGAGGTTTGGATTTGGGAGGGGACAGAGCTGGGACAGCTGACCCCAACTGACCCAAGGGACATTCCAGACCGTATGGCATGATGCTCAGCATAGAAAGCTGGGGGGAGGAGAAGCAAAGGGATGCATATCTTCCCAAGTCACTGCTATGTGTAATGGATCCCTGCTTTCCTAGGGATGGCTGAAGACCTGCCTGCTCATGGGAAGTGGGAACTAATTCCCTTTGGTTTTGCTTGTGTGTGTGGCTTTTGCTTTAGCTATTAACTTGTCGTTACCATGACCTATGAGGTTTTTCAGGAAATTTACTGTCTTGGATCCATTTTCAGATTCTCAGTGGAATGATCATAAAATCATAGAATGGTTTGGGGCAGAAAGGACAATTCATCTAATCCAATCCCCTGGCATGGACAGGAACACTTTCCACTAGATCAGGTTGCTTTGGGCCCCATTCAATCTGGCCTTGGGCAATTTCAGTGATGCTGCACCTGCTCTGGGCAGCCTGTTCCAGTCCCTCACCACCCTCATCACTGAAGTTTTCTTATGTCCAATCTAAATCTGCCTTCTTTCAGGTAGCTGTTAAAGCTGTTGCCCCTTGTCCTGTTAGGCCCTGGTAAAAGATCTTCTTGCATCTTTCTTATAAGCACTTTTATATACTGAAAAGCCACAATAAGGTCTATCAGAGCCTTCTCTTCTCCAGGCTGAACAGCCTCAGGGATGGTGGCTCTGCACCCATGCCACAGAAAAATGGAGTATGATGGTATCTTTGCAGACAGAGACATTACACAGAGAAGCAAAATGAATGGGAAGGGATTTTCTCTTACAGAGGAAGACAGGAACACTTGCTCCTGCCCAGAGCCTAGTCCTAAGATCCCTAGATAGGGGTGGTCTATTCTTCCACCTCAGTCCTAATTCTATGCTAGAAGAGACTGCCTGACCTCCCATGTAGGCATATCATGGGATTTTCCTAGGCAGCACACCCCTTAATGGCTGGCTTCAAACCCAGACCAAAACATCTGCATCCAGCCAGTCCAGGACAGCATCAGCTGCATGAGGCTCACAAACGCACAGGGAGATAATCACTCTACTCTTGCTTCCTTGGAGCACTGAGAAGTACATCATGATCTCCTTTGGGATACCTTGTGAGGATAGAAAGAACATTTTTGAGCAGTTATTTGTGATCCAGTCCTCCTTTGGCCTGTTTGCATGGGAGACACGTGGCTGTTTTGAAAGGAGTCTGAATGGGATTTATTTATTCTTGTGGTCTCTGAAAGGTTATTGCCTGCATCAAGCTGCAGAGGACTTGTCCTGTCATGTTGTCTGAATAAAAACACAGCTCCTAAACCTGCATGACTTCAATAACCTTAGCGAAACCCTGTTGGCTTTGATGGAACAAGTGGACATGACATCAGATGCCAAGGATTTGCTTGTCATCTCCATTGAGGCTCTACTTTGGGATGCTTGCTGGGCTACAGAAATCTGTCACAGACTAATCTGCTTGGGATGTCAAGGAAGCCAGAGCTGAAGCCTTGATGTATGAATCTTCTGTGCTGATAACTCTCTGCTGAGCTTTGATGAATGCATAAAGAGTTGGCAGATGAGTGGGGTTTTTGATTAACTGTGCTAGTCTATGCACACTCAAGCTTCAGTGAGATGGTATATTGTCAGTCTGCTGTCTCCTGTGTGCTGAATTCTCATTTAAGCTTTTGTATTTAACAGAAAATTTTGATTTCTCTTTCACTATGGAGTTTAAAATGAAGTTCAAATCAGATACAATTTACAGCATTATAAAGACTGGGTAATAATTTCTGTCTCTGTAACTAGCTTTGAGATGGGGTTACCTTTCATGTTTATAACTTCTCGTGTTCACATTTGCATTAATGCATTTTCCTTAACAAGATAAAAATATTTCTCCACCAAGCACATCCATCTGGAGTTGGGCTGATGAATATTTTTTTCCCAGGTGTCAAGTTCCTCAATTTCTGAAAGAAAAAAGAAATAAACTTACGCTTTTTTAAAGGGCAACTTGGATATAACTGAATCATTCAGACACAGATGAAACCTTAAAAATTACTAGGAAGATCCAAATTTATATTACAACATGCATCCTGAGCAAGACAAACAAACATACAGAAAATTATGTATTTCAAACCTGTAAGAGAAGAGAAATAGTGCATTCTGCTTGTCTTGTAATAATGCTGCTTCCTGAAGCAGTGCCCAGACAGCCACCAAGATGGGGAACGACTGTGGTCATCAGCGACAAACACTACAGGGAATGCAATTTCCATCCTGTTCTGCTTGTGGACTAAAAGCAAAGTGAGCCTGTAGGAACAAGAATAGACACACAATGTGAGAAGGATAGAAAGCTATCAGAAAACATCCAAAGAAGGGCTAGGAAGATGGTGAAGGGTCTGGAGGGGAAGCCATACAAGAAGCAGGTGAAGTCACTTGGTGTGCTCAGCCTGGAGAAGAGGAGACAGGAGAGACCTCACTGCACTTAGAGCTTCCTTGTGAGGGGAAGAGGAGGGGCAGGCACTGATCTCTTCTCTGTGCTGACAAGTGACAGGACCTGAGGGAATGGCCTGAATTTGTGTAAGGAGAGGTTTAGGTTAGATGGCAGGAAAATGTTCATCCAGAGGGTGTTTGGGCACTGGAACAGGCTCCCCAGGGCAGTGGTCACAGCACCAAGCATGCCTGAGGCCAGGAAGCATTGGGACAATGCTCTCAGGCACATGGTGTGATTCTTGTGGCTGTCTTGAGCAAGGCCTGGAGTCAGACTTTGATAACCCTTGTGAGTCCTTTCCACCTCAGGGTATTCTAAGGCCCTATGATTCTGTGATGATACAAAAATAGTCAACATTGCAAGGAGCAGATATGTCCCTAGGGTGCCTTGATGTGTTTTTTTGTCATTTTCTTATCCTAAATATTGAACATGTTCTTATAGGTGTTGGTTTTAATCAAGTTTCCATTCAGTCAGTATGTCAGACTGTCTGGTGCAAATCATCCTGGCCTAATTATTTTCCTGCTTCAAATTAGCTGAAGTGCACCAGGACAAACCTTCTCATAGCCAACATCAAATCTCATTTTTGCAGCACATCTATGTTGACCGTAGGAGTTAATCCAGTTTTCAACAATGCAGGTGATGCCATACTCTGTCTCTGACTCGTGAGCTTGTATCTCTTCATATTTGATCTCACCTTGTCATTATGATGGCAGTAAAGCATTTGCCTGATGAAGAATTATATGGCTTCATCTGCTGTATTTTTCTGTACTGTCCATTTTTTCCAAAGAAATCACTATGGAGAATCAACCCAGAGTATGCATTATTTAATAATTATTGTATATTACAATTATTCAGTAATTTTAATACTTTGCCTCACTGCTCTATCTTGAAACTTTTCTGACAGTATCATCTGTATTTGTAGGAAGACATCTCTTTTAGTTATCCTCTAATTTATTACTTTAGCTCTGTTAAACTGAATACAAAATCTAATTCAATGCAACATAAAAGTTCACAAAAGAGCAATTTATTGAGGTAAGTCATCTCCACTGCATGAAACTTCTGAAAAGGAAGAGACAAGGGAGGAATATCAGGCACTGGGTTTTCCTGCCATGTTTTGCATTCCTCAGCGGACAAGTTTCAGAGAAGCCTTTCAGCCTCTTTTCACTCATTTTCATTATGATGGGCAATGGTGGCACTTTACTGCCTCCTCCCTTTCCTGTGCCCTTTTACTGTTTCTAAGCCACACAGGACTCCAGTCAAAATTCACAATCTGGATGTGCTACTGGGGTTTTGCAGCTTGCATGGCTCTGTTGCCTGATGTATTGACAATGTTTAAATGTTTTTATTGCCTCTGTATATCCTGTCAGCTGTTCTTCCTGCAGAAAAGCCCAGGAGGTCTTTAGGAAGAATTGGTCACAACTGACGGGTTTTGGAAACACAATTTTCACTGTCCTTTATGGGAACGGTGCCATTTACAACTATTTTTGGCAGAGTGCCCCTCTGTGCCCAACAGAACCAGGAGAAACCAATGAAGTGTGTGGCTGAAGTGTTTCTTTTACTGCTTTGGGGACCTCACAAGTTTTGAGTTAGACATGAGAAATTAAAGGAAAAAAATTTCAAAGCCAGTTCATTTGCGTTTGGATGACATTAAAATGTCTGTTTCCTACTACCAAAGCTCAGTGTGCATGACCTGCTCTTAACAAGTCACCCCATCTCTACTGAAAGGTGTATGAACCATTGAATAGTACAGAAAAGCCAATGAAAAAAAGGAAAAGGAGGAAAAAAATCCCACATATTTTGAGTTACAAAGGCTCTACTTGTTCGCTTCTTTTGAACACAATGCAGCATTTCCATACACCAGTCTTCAGTGACTTTTAAGTTGTCTTTCAAAGTGACTGAGTGCATTTCCGAGTGCAGCCTCCCATTTTTCATCCAGCAAGCAGTGCACCTGTCCAAGCCGTGGGCAGCCAGCTTCTCCAGGAAAATGTTGTGGGACATGGGTTAAAGGCTTTACTGAAGTCCAGGGAGAGAAAATCCACAGTCTTTCTGTCATCCACTGAGGGATAACCTGGTCACTTAAAGAGTTCAAGCTGGTCAAGCAGGACATGCCTTTGATATTCCTGTGCTGGCTGGGCCTGATGCCCTGATTGTCCTGCATGTGCTGAGTGTTGGCACTCAGGATGGTGTGTTCCATGACCTTCCCAGCACTGAGATGAGGCTGACAGGAGTCCAGCTCCCTGGGTTGTCTGATGGCACAGCTCACCTGCCTTCAGAGGGTTCCTTCCACCTATTTTACAAACTAATTTCAGCATAGGATGAAAGGACTGCTACGCTTTCACTTTAAAAAAAAAAAAATTAAAAAAGTAAAGGGGGTGCAAAATAAAGGTGAGAGAAGCCCAGTGTTCCACAGCAGCTGATGCCAAAGCCAGCTGCCCTGCCACCCCTCCCAGGTGGTGTGGGGAACTGGGGCAAGGCTCTCGGGACCTACAGCTACATCAAGATTTTGGGTCACATCTTGACAGATGAGGATGACTTGCCAGGCAGAGTGAAAGCCATATCTGGTCCCAGTTTGGATTAGATAACTTGGTTGGGAAACACTCAAATGCTGATGAGAGTAATTTTGTGTAGAGAAAAATAGCCTGGTATTATTCCCAAGTAAAAGCCTGTGTCAACACTTCAGCAAAAACCTGAGAGACCTGGGGTTTGCTGACTACCAAATCCTCATGAAATCCTTAAAAGCACAAGATAGGATTTTTTCATAAGGTTCATAACCCCAGAGGATTAATGAGCCTGAGGTACTTCCAAAGTCCTGTTCATAATTATCAAAATATCACATCCTGTATTCTGAATTTTGAAGGGAAATATTTATGTCTGTGGTTTCAGATTGTTTTCTGTACTTTGTACTGTGGGCAACAGCTATTTTAGTAACCGAATTTGAAATTTTTTGTCATCTTCTTGCTTGTCTAACAATACATCTTTTTTGTACTTCTGTTCCAGCATCCAGAAAAAACCCAAATATCACAGCAATCTGTAGGAACCCAACAGCACGAAAACCCAGAGCACACGTTCTAAGAGAGTGACTGCAACTCATATCCTATGATATGTCTGAACTGCTCATGCTACAATAGTTTGGGAGACGAATTTCCAGTGACACATGTTTTGGAGTCTGGCAGACAATTTGTCCAGAAGGAATCTAAAATTGTAGTCACATTTTTTGGAGTAAAGGCTATAGTATGTACATTGAAAGTGGCCAGACTCTGAAAACTAAATTTTATAATGGCAGGAATGGGCTCCTTCAGTTGACAAAAAATGCACTCATGTATCTTGGATTAAGTCAAATCATTGTTTACAAAGCAAATTAATTTTCTTGACATATAATTTTAATATTAACTGTTTGAAGACATTTTATTTTGTGATTGGATTTTTTTTTAAAGAAACTGAATTAGATTAATATCAGACATATCCTTTAATTTAGTTTGGTATCCTTTGGTGGTTTTGGCATTTAATTTATACTGTTATTCTTTTAGATATGGAGGAATATGTTCAGATTTCAAAACCAAAAATTCCTATGTATTAAGGGATAAAAACTTCTGTATTGCAGCAATACTAGAGGGACAGTCTAAAGTGTTTAAAACGTTTTTTAATCTCTTATTTAGGACTGGTTTCAATGTACTTTCCTTTTCAGAAGTCATGCTGTACTGAATCATAATTTTCCAGAGGAAAAAGAAATCAGCATAAGTTTCTTAATAGGTCCGCAAAAAAAACTCCAACCAAGAAGTTCTGCTGTTCAACTCAGCCATGGGCCCCACTGCACAGAATTGTTTAAGGTCAAATTAACTCAGTGAGACATTTCACCAGTTGATGTGAACTAGCACAATTTTCCTGAAGGAAACAGAGACGTGTTGACTGACAGCCGCTCAGAGTGTCCGTGTAAATTTTCCAAGTTTTCAACACCACTATTCTTTTCATGATTTGTGCTAATGACACTGCCCCAGACCTCAAGGTGGTCATAATGGAATGTAGGCAACAAATAACTTCTGTCATATCACAGAATAGTCCAAATCTGAGTTGGAAGGGATCCACAAAGGACCCTCATGTCCAACTCTGAGCTGGATGTGGGGCTCAGACCCACGACTTTGGCATTATGAGCACCATGCTCCAACTGACTGAGCTGATCATATGAGATCTACTGCAAAATCTCACTTGGGTTAAACAACCCACACAACAGATCCAACTCCCTGTCCTCCCCTGTCTCCAGCAACATTCAGCAGCAGATGCTTTGAGCTGAGTGTAGATAGTCAGTCCTTTAACAGATGTATCACTCCCTTCTTGGCTTTTCAAGAAAATCACCACAAGGCTCTTCCTATGCTTTGCAAATATCCTCCATAATGTTAAAAACAGTTCATAATAGGCTGAGATAAAAGTGGTTTTGCAGTTCTGAAAGAAAATATAGTTCCTTCCTGTTGTTATTTTCTGTTAATACATTTCTGTCCTGTTAAAATTTGGAGCCTGGCAGCAGTGGGAAGGGGTGTGTGCCTGCTCTGGGCAGCTGAAACCTCTGGGGAACAAAGGGCACCTTCCGCCTGGGAAACAACCAGACCTTTGCAGTTCAAGGGACCTTCTGGAGAACAGGACAGAGGTAAAAAAATCCAAAAAAACAGAGTGCAGGGAATCTGCTACACCAGAGACTGGTACTGTTGCAAAATAATAAAGAATTGATATTTCTTTTATCTTGAGTACTTTTTCAGAAAAATAAAAATTTCTCTGCAAAACACCTACCTCTAAAGTGGTTCCATCTGTAGGTGGGAAAGAAATGGGATCTATTTATAAATAACTTTAAAATGAAAAAGATAAATTCAAATTTCTAAAGATTTATTTAAATGTAATGTTCCTTTAAATTAAAATGGCAAGAATAAGTAAGTATATGCTTAACAAATCTTGGCTTAACTCCCATCATTTAATGAAAGGAGATGGGCAACCACTCACATTACAATATTTGTATTGTTCATGAAGAAGCACTGGGAGAGTGCTGTTCAACTGGATATGAAACCAGTGGGAAGCAATTTGCTATATAGTATATGGATATCGAATAAAATAAAAAAAATTTACATGGTGTTCCCTGAAATTTTGTGACCACCTATCCTTAAAAAAGAAGGAAAAAGATAGTTCAGAATTCAGAAAAACTTAGCAAAATCGGTTGAAGATGTCTAGATGGAAAATAATTTTTTTTCCTTATCAGCAGACTTTGAAAGGCTGTGATTTTTTGGTTCAGGAGGAAATTATTAAAAGGAGATATCATAAACATATATAAAGTAAAGAATCTTGAAAGAAAAATCCAGGTTTCAAAAGTATGTCTTGGGCTCAAAATTTCAGACAACTCGAAGAAGGTTCCCCAACTATTTGTAGTGGCAGCATACTGGATCTGTTGACATGTAGTCCTGATCTAAACCAGCAATTTCCACCTTCCATTCAGGATGGCAGCATCAGGTCAGATGCTACATTTGACTCATCTTTGCATTATTCCACTGCACAAGCATGTTCTGGATTACAAGGCATACAATTCTTCATCAAGCTGGTAGATTTTCAGTGTGGGCTACCCTGAAGCTGGTATGATGCCAGTGGGTGTCTGGCTCTTCAGTCTGCAATTGCTTCACATTCCAGTAGTGAAGCACTCCACAATTCCTCAACAAGCATGGCAAATCCATTGTTTGGGATTCTTCAATAGTTTTCAGGGGGTTTACCCCTTAATTTTTACATTTCATTTTATTTAATTTTTTTTCTGTTCAACTTTCTATTGCTTAGGAAATTGCCATGTTTCCCTTGCTATTTTGAAATCTGCATCAGCATTCTACTACTTCAGTTTAGACTGGTTTCTAGTTTCACCAGTCAGGACTGATGAAATTTAATTTCCATCCAATGAAAGACAATTAATTCAATAATAGTAGAATAAAACATATTTCAAACATCTAGTTTAAGCTGTTTAAAAATGAAATTTACAAGGAATAGTTACATTGGCATCACAGACATGTGACATGGTAATTTTGACTTGCTTGTGGCAACACAAATTTCAAACTCATCAGCTCTCTCCTAGAAACAGCTTTGTGCTGGGAAGTGATCAGCTTGAAACCTTCAGGTCTGTTTCTTATTACTTTAGGAGTTGGCTAGGAAGTGCAATCAGGATACTTTCATTTGTATTAATTCCTGTGATTCTGCTGTTCCTGCTCCAGGCAATCCCTAAAAGCAGGTGGGATACAGTCTATTCTTTGATATGAACTGGATCGTAACTGCCAAGATGTGGTAAAAACTCTTCATTCTCTCCTAACACCCATTTCAGTGAAATTTTCCCTTATTTTATCTACCTTAATGGCCAATCA
>VZSR01003803.1:10022071-10041132 GCA_013398615.1 Brachypodius melanocephalos | reverse complement strand
AAAGTAAAAATTGGCTGATTACCTCTTTGCCCTCTTCCAGGATGATCAATCATACAGCATCTAAGAGAGAGGCATAAAGGGTACACAGGTTAAGGGTAACCAACCCTTGGGCACAGCATGCCTGAATGTAGTAAACGCAGTAAAATAATGCAGACTTCTTTAAAAAGTATGCAATTGCACTGAAGAGCCACAGCAAATACTCTGGCCTGGGATTCCTGCCTTGATAAAGATCAAATAGGAAATTGAGATCTTCAGCTGTTGTAAAATGCCACACCACTACTCATTCTATCCCTCCATTTCTCTCCCTCTCATTTTTTTCTTATTGCACAGCTTATTTCCTTTCCCCCAAATTTTCCCACTTTGTGCAAATCCCTATATACTGTATCAAATTATTTTTCTGACTCCATCAATAAATTCAAGCTTTTTTAAAGGCTAAAAAGTAATTTCTTTAAAACAAGACTTACAAAAAATCCAAGCCGACCTTCCTTCAAGATAGCTGAGTAACAATTTTTTTTGGTTTACAATTTCAGTAGGCTTTACATAGAAGAAAGTCTTTATGGAAGACTGTTAAAATAAAGAGGAGTTTTCCTTCCCCTAGAACCACAGCCCACTTAAATGGTAGGTTAGACACCTACATCGACCAGTGAGGAAACATTGTGCTGGAGTTCCTTGTGTTTCTTAAGGACTCTTGGATGAGGACCCAATAACTTATTTCTTATAACTATTTTCTAGTTTCTTCTAAAACTTTTTATTTTGACAGGTCAGTTTAAGATGATCCCTGAGACTCATCCCTTGTTTGAAAAACACACACTGAGATGTCAGTATGGGAACCACACCCAGGTTCTGTGAAATGAATTTTGATGCAAAGAATTTAAGTTTCTGTTGTGGTGTTGCCTTTCCTGAGTACTCTTTTTGCACTTCATCTAATAACCCAGTTCTCCCCTTGGCAGGCATCTTGCTTCTGAAATGTTCAGAACATTTATTTTTGGTTTTATGCCTTAAGTGAGGTTCCTCTAAATTGTTTTTGGCTTGCTCTATTATGGTTTAATATTTCATTCATCCATTTATTCTGTGAACTGCTTCATTTTCCATTGACTAACCCCTGAACTTGCTGATAGCTTATGAGGCAGCAGTAAAACTGAAGGACTTGCAGGTCATTTCTGTATGGAGCAGAAAGTAGAAAGAGCAGAATGACATTATTTTCTTAGTGTAATTTATGCACCGTGCTTGAACTGATGAACGTGTAACTAATCCACCTGACAGAGGCATAGTATATTTCAGGTTGGAGGGGACACCAGGAGGACCCCAACAGCACGGTCAGCTCTGAGGTCAGAATGGATTGCTCAGGGTCTTATCCAGTCCAATTTTCAATACTTCCAAGTATGGTGCCTGGACAACCTCTCTGGGAAACCTGTGCCTGACTGTCCTCAGGGGGAGAATATTTTTCCCTGTATGCAGTTATAACATCTTGTCCCCTGTCCCTCTGCCATGAAATTTGGTAACCTCCATGTAGGCAATGGCAAACTGCCAATAGGACCCTCGTATAAAAGTTAAAGCCTCTTATCCAGGCTGAAGGAGGCCACTTCCTTAAGCCTTTTCTCATAAGTCATGTGCTCCAGCCCTTTCACCATCTTGGAGAACTGTCTCAAGTTTTCCAATCTCTTGCTTGGACTATCTCCAATATGTCTGAGTCTCCACGGGGGAGCCCAGCACTGGCAATGTCAGTGGCATTGGAATGGCAATGTCAGACGTGTGTTGCCAACACCGTGCAGGGAAGGATCACCCTCCTCAGCCTCATGGCCACACTCTGCTTGATGCAGAGAAGGAGGCTGGTGGCTTTCCTTGCTGCAAGGGCACCCTTCTCCTCACTGTTCCTTCTTCCTGTGCAGACCCTGAAGATGTATAGAAATAGCTGCGAACCGGCCAGAGTGGTCCGTCAGTGCCTTTTCCACTTGCACAAACGAAGCATCTTGAAGGAAGGAGAAATTCACCTGCTGAATCACTTATTTCTAAAAAGAACTACATCACAACTAACTAGAAGCATCTTTTTTTAAGATGTAGCTGCTTATTCAGCACTGCTGTAAGAAATTTCCTGTGGAACGGACTGTTGATGCATTGTTGTATAGGCTATAAATTGTCTTTACCTTCCAAACCCACCTCGGTTCCCTGTGCCAGGCTCTCACCAGGGTCTAGTCCACAGTACCACCTAGTGGGAAATGCCGATATGACCGTGCCCATCCCAAAAGCGCTCTGAGGACGTTGTCATTTCTTCCCGATCTCAGCACGTAAAGTGTATGAAAATCCTCTTAGGCACGGCAGTAGGACCATGCGGGATTGCATGAGGAGAACTCACCTTGCCAGGGGCTGAGTGAGACAGCTCTGACAACGAAATTGCCTCTCCGAAACATTTCATAAGCATGATTACTAATTACTTTTCCCAAGGCTGATCTGTTAATAAGAATCCATATTTGCTGCTCTGAAAAATTAAGTGGATCTAACACTGGGGGAAAATGATGAAGAATATATCTAAGATTTCTTCTAAAGAGAGCTGGGGCAGCTTGCTGTCTCTTGAGATGAAAAGGCAGAATTCTGACACTTCTGTAGTAAACTGCTCCCACTTAGAGTACACAGATCTGACATCCACCCAGGACATCTGCTTACTGCAGGTCAGGCAGCCTCCTTTACAGGATCACCAGCAGGAATGAACACCAGACGGGATTTACACTGTCCTCACATGACGTGCTCTCAGTTAATTTATGTGTTGGACAAGACACTGCAATGCAGATGGCTTTCATGAGGAAAAATTAGAATTGCAGCATATCTTAACACAGGATGAACACCCAAATTCTTGCATTGACTAGCCTGTCATACCTACACACCCATTCTAGAACCAACCTGAGCAGAGATCTCTGAATATTCTATCGTGGTTACTTATGTGCTAGAGTTAAGCCAAAATAATTCCTCTTTAAAATAAAAGGAAATAACCACCTCAATTACCACAAAGATCATATCCTAAGAACTTTTCCTGAGGCACACTGTAGCCCATATTAACAGTAATTGATGTGAAGCTGTTCAAAGAAGTAACACCAATTTTGCTCCTCGGTTTTCTAAAACAGGCCAGTGAAAAGTCTTTCTGTTTGCACCAAATATAAAGTGAAAAAATCCTCCTGCTCCTACTTTCTACGTATCTTAGATAAAGGTCAGAACTAGGAGGAAATCTAGATCTCAAAAGACTGGCAGTTCTTAAAACACATTCATTTGGTGAGTTCTGCTGGAAGAGCTTCAGTGTCAGAAATGAAAGCAGATCCAGGAGAGGGGGCTGGGATGTGCAGCCTCCCCTGCTGGAGGCCACCAACTGGGGTGAAGGAGGATGGCCTCTCAGGCAGATGGGTGTCCAGAGAAAAGCTTCTGCTCTGTGAAGAACTCCAGTGCACCGATGAAACTGCACACCTTCAGAGGAGAACACAGCACAAGAACTCACCGAGACTGAGCTTGTTTTCTCAGGCGTAACCCACTTTATTGGTCTTCAGACCCTCCCACATCCAGTTTCTCATTCACACCTTCCATGTTCAAAGGATTAAGAATGTAAAAATTAAAGGGAATTAAAAATGTCCATGTAAAACTTCATATTGAAATTTCTAGTCCTGGTAAAGGCTGCACATTTTTGTTATGGTAACCAATATTAAGTATAATTTATGCAAACCCATTTTTGTTGTTGAAAGACAGTCTATCAGTTTAAGAACTCATATAATTCATATTTGATGCTTTTGAGCATGGAGTTCAGGTTATTCCCCCTTGAGCTTTAACAATGATAGGGGACAAATTACTGCTGTTCTGAGTATTGGCCTCTGAAAGCTGAAATAAAGAAACAGAGGGGAAAGACTACATCACCAGTTCTATTTATACTCAGCACAACTTGCATAACTTGCCTTCCACTGCAGCATTTGGATTTTAGTGAAATTTTAAAGATTTTCTGGGAAAAAAATCCTAAGTCAACTTAGCACTAAAACATGTGAGCTATGCTATCAATATCATAGGTCTTGTTTCTGAAAGGCTGTTTAGCCCAAATAGCAAAAAGTGAATCTGACTTTTCAACAAACACGTATTCTTCTGTTTGGGCACACAACACACTCTGTGTCAGTGGACTTGCAGTGAATTTGCTAAATGCACCAAACAGCATGTCCTCCAATAGATGACAGCACCAATATCTCACAGAAATTTGATTGCTATAAGGTTTAAAAGGAAGAAACTGTTCCTTTTCAAATTTAAAATAAATACATTTGTTTAAAAAAAGTATTTTAAAGACATTCAGATATTACTGCATAATCATGATTTTCAAAGGTTTTGTTATTCTTTTAAGGTTTTTTCACTCTGCATTTTGTCACTTTGATTTCTGTTGATAACAATTTGCACTTACTGAAGATTTGCCTTTCTCAAGTCTTCAAAAGAGTGTTTACAGAGCTGTGTGTTTTCTAAGATCTCTTTATATACCCTTTTTTAGTCTTACAAGTTCCTATACCCTTGAAACTGAATAGCAGATCAGACTCTTTCAAACCCTAGTCAGACCATGAAGGCATTTCTGATGTTTTTATTTCTTATGTTTCCTGATTCATACTTCTCAATGGCCTATGCATGTGATACTGCTGCACTTTGCTGTTAATAAAAACTCTACAGTTCTGTTTTTACTTCCAAAAATATAATTCCTATGATCTAGAGCAGCAGTTACCTATAACATCTTTCATTCAGATTACAACATTGGGTAGAAAGAAAGCATGTTATACAAAGCAAACAGACAGCATGTATCACATGGAACACATGGTAAGTAATTTCTTTTTCCCTTTTAGGTCATCTAGGAGCCATCTAAAACATTAGGGTTATAACTCCACTTATGAGAAGGAAAATTTAGTGAATCACTTAAAACAAGTATCAAACATACTTCTTAATACACTGTGAGTGTAATACACAGCTTCCAAGGTTTGGGGATCTTTTTGTTATGAAAACATTGCATAATTAAAAATCTACTAGATTTCAAGTTGAAAAATTAGCTTGACATTTAAATCAGTTTTTTTGTCCTGTGCTGAAAAAAATAAATACATCAAAGACACTTCAGAAGGGAGAGCCTTTCACATCCATAACAAAGATCAGCCTCAATGGGCTCCCACAGGACCTCTGTCCAAATAAAAATATAACTCAAGGCTCCAGTTATAGCTAAACATTAAGAAGATTGGGTTTTTTTCATATCACTCAGAGAAGGTCTTAGAGCAGAAGCAAACAGTTCTAGTAATGCGAAGGGGTTCTAAACTGAGAGGACAACCAAACAAAATGAGATTTAATCAAGCTGGCTAAGAGAAGGCTCTGACAGAAATGCATGAATGCATGTCTGGGAACAAAACTCCTGATGCTGTGAGCTGAGAAATATTCCACACTTCTCAATCTGTGACAGTAGCGGATGATAGGAGAGCTTACAAACCTCCAGAAATAGGCCAGTTCTGAGGGATTAGGATATAGACATGTAAGTAAGAGATTGAATCAGTTCCTGACCCTGAAACAGAAATACAGTGTGGTAGGTCAGGAGGAGTCGCTTTTGTACCTGTTCTTTGTGATGGGATCAATATGTATATAAGGAGAATCAGTAAGACTAAATATTTAGCAAGAGGAGACTTGAAAGGAGACACTTTAAATAATAAGCATCTTTCTCTTGGCAATATGGAAGGTATTTTGAAGCTTACAATGAGGAGAGAAAAAAAATTTAAAAAACAAAACATGGAAATCCCCAGAATATTCTACTAATAATTCATTTCAGGATTTGTACCACTCACTACAGTAGACTTTTTCTCATTACAAACAACATGGGTCATCAAAGCCACCTACTGTATCTCTGCTCTTTACTTTCTGTGCAAGGCAGATTAAAAGAAGATGTATTTTTTTCCAGACATCTTTGTCCTAACAGGTAGTTACCTGAACAGCTGAGTATCTCTGTATTTCTCTACTTGCCCACAAAAGAGAAGCTGGAATTCCTAGAGCCAGTATACTGACCCCTAAATTTGATATATAGAAGAGCCGAAATTCAGTCTAGGTCATGAAAATGTTGGATCCAAAAGGGAAAGTTGCAGCACGTTCTTTACACGTGCCTATGGAATTAAAAGTATGTCCTCTGCAAAACTTTTCATCTCCAAGAAAGTCTGGTATGGCAAAATATCTTCTCTGGACAAGTCATGCTCTAAATCCTCACAGAGCTTGTACATAGATTTACACAACTGTTTTTGTTCTGATGAAGACTTTGTCATTTTCCAAAAAAAATTTTCTTCAGAGACCATGTTTTTTCAAAATTTGCTACCCTTTTATTCTTCAGTGAATCAGAGTGAACTTATAAAGGAAGATGAGGCAATTATCTGGAAAGTATTAAGTCTAATTAGACTGCTTTTAGACAGGATTCAATTTTAAAAATGTATGTTCAATTGTATCAAATTATTTTAGGACAGCTTTTAATTAGAAGAACTAAAATGGAAAACTTTCCAAACAGAGACAAAAGAGCAAGTTTAAGGTACAAACAATAAAGAAGAGAGAAAAAATTCTTTCTTCAGGAAGTTGATGTGGAGATGGGGCCAATCTTTCCTCTGCTTTCCTTCTCTCTCCCTCAAACCATTAATGAAAAATATCAGGAATATAAAATACAGTCTTAATTTAAAGACATTTCAAAATGAATATAAAATCTATCAGATATATCAGAGCCAAAGCATCTGTTTTGTTTTCCAAGTAAAACAAGAAAATGCTTTGCCTTTGGCTTTTAAAATCTTCCTGAGGTGTGTAATTCCACTTGAAAATTAGACACTTTCAATTGTTATGTTGAGGCATCAGTAATGCTGCTTCCTGCTGGATTTTAGGATTTTGTCTAATTGCACTCCAATGCTATGACAGCATCTCAACACAATACATCACGAAACAGTGAAATCAAACTTGGGTATCCTGCACTAAGAAGAAGATTCCAGGCATTTCTCATGTCACAGACCAAAAGCACTATTATATCTCTCTGTTTTCTATTTAACAGCTGGATAGAAATCTCTTTTTGTTTGTTTGGCTATTGCAGGCCTTTATGTGCATATTTTTACTGGAACTTAGTACAGTTTCATAGGGTTTTTTTTAGTAACTTCTGGATAATATCCATGACAGTAATCTAACTTTGTAACTCCACATGAATTTGTAACTCCACATGAAGTTCATCAATGTCCTATTATTTACTACCTATACAACGAAATACAATTGCAAGTAAAACATCATTAAAAGAGATTGAGACATTTATCCTCATTCTTATCTTCAAGCAAAACATTAAATTTCAGTTACAAAAGGTAAGTTTTAAAATTTTATTTTATCAAATAACAGAAGCATATGAATAACAGTACCAAAAGGATAATGAAAAATAATCAAAGAAAAAATGCTGACTTTGTATTTTTATTCAACATTCCTAAGCAAACCAGAAGAGATTTCAACAACTTCAAGAAAGAAATACAGCAGATTAAAATCTAGAATCTAAATTAGCAGTTGGCTGAATAGTGCCATGTTAATTTTTACAATATCCCACAAAGATACACTGAACTTCTATCAAGTAGAATTATTTGAATACATCTTAAAAAAATAAACATGAATTAACAAACCACTGCTTTAAAAATATAAAAGCAATGAATCTAAAGTTCTCTTTTAGTAAGTAAAAAATTAGCTGTTTAAATGTCTCTTAAACCTCACAAGTTAATGCAGTTTCAGATTACTGGTTTTTTAAAAATAAAGCAGCACCACACTGAATCCACTGGTCTTGGTTTCCTCCACAAGGTACATCAATATTTGTCACCACACGGTCTCTCTCCACACTAGTGTAGACTGGTAAAGATATGCATTCCTCTGGAGAATATGGACCATATGCATCCTGTCAACAAACAAGCACTTAGTTAGCATGTAAAAAGACAGCAAAACATGAGGAAACAATAATCTCCACTGGTATGGTATCTAAAGTCAAGATACAGTTTGGACACTGCAGCCTTGGACAAGAAAGTCTTCATTCAGGACACTTCATTCTCTCTTAAGGTGAAGGATTAACAACGGAGCAGAGACTTCAGAAAAACTCTCTCTCCAGGAAGTAAATAACAGGGGTGATCCCATGAACTACATATAAAAATCTCCATTCAGCTGAAACCCTCCCCAAAATTACCCATTCAAAGTGTCTGTGAAGCAGGCTAAGAGAAGTGCTGATCAGTTCCCTGCAGGGAGAAAGCTGCTCAGGAGCCCCTGTGCTGTAGTGTAGGGAGCAGCTATCCTGGCAGGCTGGAGTGCCTGTGCCCTGCCAGACCCTACTGCCCCCTCCATCCCTGATGTGCTCTCCTGCTGTGGCACAGCCCCTGGTATGATCTGAGATACCTGCAAGCATCCTACTGCAGGAACTACAATCCAAAAAATCTTACCCCACACGTTCCAGGCTGCTTTACTGAACTACTCCTCTCTGCTGTCTGTACTACAAACAGCCTTGGATGCAGCTTCCTCCCAGGGCTTTGCATGGGCACTGTCCATATGTGTGACCACAGAACTGAGCTCAAAGACCTGTCTAGACTTCCTACAGCACTTAATTTCAAACCATGATGTATTTAGTCACTGCAAATAGTTCAGGGTTTGAGTCAACTGATACATAATCAGCATGTTTTCTGTCACACTCAAAATGTCCCTTCCTGTCAACAGGAAAATGTCAGATTTTCAAGAACCAAATAACAAAGCAGCACACTTGTCAGAAAAGAATTTAAAATAAGAATGAGTGTCATTTTAACTCAAATCACATCAAATGTGAGTTAGTGATGCTCCAATATTAGAAAATAACTAAAAACAGGAAAAAGGAAACATGCAAACAATAACCCTTTCAAGCACTTTGCCTAGCATGTGAAGTGTAAAGCCATTACTGAAGAATTTTGTTGTTCCTTTTGAAAACCAACTTCCCCTGTCTTTTGGACAATAGTGTTTCAATCCTCACAGAAGATCTATGTGTGGTAATATTTGTACAGAGTAAGTTAATAATCAGAACTCAGTTGTTCTCAGAAGGATTGTACTTACCCCATTTATCCCTCGGTTAACACTACTGAAGAAGACAAAATGCTGGCCAAACTGAAAGTAAAATGTTAATCAGAGAATTTAAATTTTGCCAAAGCTGAGAGCCAGAAGCTGACCAGTTTGCCTTCAAAGACCTGTTTTTACACTTTTTAGGGACAAAATATCTGTTCTTTTGCCTTTCTCAATCCCGCTGATGTTTCAAGGAGTACATTAGTGGAGGGTTAAAGCCATTCTGTGGAAGTCCTTTTGAGTCACAAATCCTTATGTTCTTGGCTTAAGTACAGTCCAAAAGTTCTCTTTGTCAGACTGCCTCACACAGTTCCATCCCCTTTAGTGAAACCCTTCACAGCATGGGATCTATCAGTGGATTAAAACTGGAAAGGACCTTCACAGTCTAATGATAATAAGCATAATGTTAGTAGCTCAAAATATTCTGTTTAGAGCACTGCAGGATTTTGAGGGCATTCTCTCAGAGAAATCCTGTAGGCCTCTTTAAGTTTGGTTGAAAATTACTTCAAAGCATTACATCATATGTATACTTTTGCTCACTAGATTTCAAAAGATGCATTTATGGAGAAAACAAATTCAAAACCTAAGAATTCTAAGACCATATGTTCAATTTCATGCACTCTTCTCCTAAGGAGAGGTAATGAAATTAAGGGAAATGCATGATACCCAATTCTGCTTCGGTTTCTGAGCACAGTATTTGACTAGAGTCAATTTTTACGGTGATTGTAAAACAACTCAAGGGTAGACCAATTCAGAAAAACTCTCCTTAGAGACACTTTGTATTTAAAATCTGGGCAGTTGACAAGTTATGACCTGTGTTATATAAGAATTGTATTTTTTTCCAACACAAAGATGTCAGTTGCTATCCATTTCAAATGTAAGTACATTTGAAAAAGTTTAATTAATGGATTATTGAAGTATCTCATTTTCTAATTTTATAGATAAAGCTCTCTGCTGATTTCATATATAACTTTTGGATCCCACCTTCGGAGTTTAAAAAAATAGTCTAATTCAGAAAAATACAAAAAAATCTGTTTCATTTCAAACACAAGATGAATGTCTTTCAGAACAATGGGAGGACTACTTAGAATTCTCATTTAAAATGCGTTTCCATTTGTTGTTACCATGGAAAATCACACATTACCATCCTCCACCACCCACCACTGAGCCAATATACTAGAATGTCTGGCAATTCTGTATTTATCCCATGCACCACCTATGAAGTAAATTAGAAATCTGCTTGTTTATCTGAAAAAAACAAATACTGAAAAACCAAAAAATCTTTCACTGGTCAATTTTGTAAGAGGTTTTGAGATGTTCTCCTTTTTTTTTTTTTGTCCTTTTTTAAACATTTTCAGTATTTTCTTTCCTAGCCAAGCTGGGAGCAATGGTGCAGATGGTGGCTAGCATTTACTTCTGTGTTCAAGATCTGAATCTGTCCATCTTTATCCTTCTAATGCTGTACTATAACATAATGCTGTATTTCCCCTGCTGGAAACAACAATGAGAGATAAAGAAGTTGGGATACAGCAGAGTGTTTGCAATGGAGCTCCTTGCACAACATCTATCACAATATATAATGGTGATCACAGTGGTCTAGAGTCACACCTGGACAGATTTATGCCAGCTATCTTCTGGTGAAATGGGCTTGCTAACTGCAGGCAGGATGAATTCTATAATAAGCAATTTTTAGTTAAAAGACACATCCTTGAATACATTCTATGTGACTTTTTGTGTTATTTATCAGCGATTGCTACGACAATTGGAGGACAGAAGCAGTAACAGTTTTTACTGTTTGGATTACTTTGCTTTGATCTTAAAATCTGCAAGCAGTGGCATTTTTTAAAATTAGTTTAAGTAGGAGAAAGGCTTTCTTTGCTTACAGTTTACATCATATTCTCTATTTTTTTATTGCTGCTGCATTTTACTTCGATATTTAAAATGCAAAGAAAATATATTCTAGGAATGAACTCCCAAACACATGTATACATTTACTAAATACAGGTCTGAAAACATGCTCATGTTTTTAAAAGACAAAGAAAAAAAGGTACGACTGAAATAAAGCCCTTGCCTTCATCTAAGCAATATAAGATAAGGAATATTAAGTTATAAATTACAATAAGTTTCTGTTTTAAATAAAGTAACTGCTTTTCCTAGTAAAGACTGGGATTTTTATTTTGAAACGAAAGGAAAACAGGTCAGCAACACCACGCTGAAAAGCTACTACACAGAAAAAATCAAATTATGGTTCTTGAAAGTTTAGGGCTCTTAATAATTTAGTACCTGTGGAATCCAGGCCATGTAACAAGGGAGAACGGATGACACACTGGGAGAATCATGCAGATTTTCTGAAAGTCGATTTCCATCGAAACAACAGCCTTCCAGTTGTAGGCCACTGATCTGCCATGGAAATATAAAATATTCAAACATAAATAACAGACTTACAATGTCAATAATGATTACACTGTACTTTAATAAATGATGAGCCCTTTCACTGTGACCAAATTTTTAAATAACAGGAAATTAATTACTGTTATGTTCTTTGTGAGAATAGGAAACATGATTCAAAAGCAAGATCTGGACCACACTTCACTGTGAACTTCCTCTGATTTGGATTCACATTCTTTGAAATGACAGAGAAAAAATACCTGTAAATGTCATCAATTATGAAACTGCAGTTGCCTGGCATTAGATTAATGGAATTATGATAGCAACAGCCAAGTTCACAATCATTACAGTGTCTAGAAGAAGACAAGAACAATCACTGCAATAAGCATGACTTCCTGCTTGGAAGTCTGAGCACAGCTTTCAAAGAATGGAATGTGCAACTACACAGCTTCAGCAGAGGCAAACAGAATATACTGAAATAATATCAGAGAAGATTTTATTCAACAAATTCAAGATTTTTTAAGTATACTGTTGTTTGGAAAAAAATTAAATAAGAATCACACATGCTTCTTTAAGGAACTATGTAAAGCTTCATTTGCAACATGTTTCAGGTGTTTTCTTTTAATTAATTTCAGCATCTGAATTACATGTTCTATTTTTTCTTCTCTGGAGTCTTCCATAAGTTAGTGACATCCACTCTGGATTCCTTAAAAGGAATTCCAATATTTGTTGATCATTTTATTTTCCCCAGTACAAATACTACTAGTTTGATAATAATAATAATAATAACAATAATAATAATAGTAATAGTCATTTTGGCCTGCTGAAATAAGAATTTCAGTTTTAACAGTAATAAAACTTAATTCAATAATAACTTTCATGTAACTTTTCAAAATGCTAACTCTCCAGCTGCAGCAGATCTCTAAGAGAAGCTACAATCTGAAAATCATCTGTCTGTTATAGTACCATACTAAAGCCCTGAATTAAATTTATCATACTGAGGTTGGCTTTCATGAAATGGAAGGTTCATAAAGCAGTGCTGGAATTAGGAAATACAATGATGCTGAAAATTGGATGAGTGATCACATAATCAAAAAGGAGAAAAATGTCATTTTCTAATATATTTTTCCTTGCAAGAAATTTTGAAACATCTATCAGATTCCAAAAAGGGGTTGAAGTATGATGTTACAATGAAGATCAGTATCATAGACAATAGAATGGATATAATTTCCTTAGTTAATTTTAGTATTGTGTAATTATTTATTTGACATGAAAAGATGAAATTAAACAGTAACACAATAGGGGTTACTGTCATGCTTGAAAAGCAATGCTTTCCTTCTCAGTGTTAGGGGTTTTTCATTAATAATATATTAACTGTAAACTAGTAAGATTACATTTTGCATTTTTAGTATCTAATTATTCCTTTGATTTTAGACAGGCATTACACTCTTCAAGAATTTGCTTCTTTAAACTTCTATTCCTCTTTTAATGCTGAGCTGGGGACTCTTCCTTACAATGTGTCAGATGCAGATGTACATATGCTAATATGAAAAAAAAATTGTTATAAAACGTGTCATTTAAAAAAGACAAGGAGAAACAAAGCTGTGTTTCTCCTTGGACAGACAGTGACCAGAGAAGTGCCAATGTTCTTTAGAGCAATCTGTGCTTCATACAGACTAGGACTTACAGTGAAACCACCAAATAATCTGAACCAAAACAACCTCAAATATAAGGTTCAGAGTAGACTTTTGGTCTCACTTTCACACAAATTTTAGAAAGATTCATCCCCTATGTTATTCTTTCTGTCCTTGCTTTGTGCAGGGAGTATTTTTAGGAACCATAGTTTAATAAATAATGTTGGCAAAGTTATTGCATGAAGATTGGTCTGATGAAGAGGTTTTAAATTTGCTACTAGGGTGTTCAAAGGTCTGGCCATCCTGAACATCTCTGAAAGAAATTTCTATAGAAGTGGGTCACCTATTGCAAAACTTTTTACTGTATGTTTCTTCTTTTGATATCGACAGTCCCTCTGACATTAACTGTAATGTAAGATAATACCATCTGATCTCTTGGAAAACTTCAACCAATGGTAGAAACTCCTTTGAAGATTAAGACCAAATTTTTGCTTTCATTTAATATTAAAAGACATTCAGAAATAAAACCAACAATACTAGAACAACGTACTTTCCAATACCATTTGGCTGAGTACATCCACAGCCACATTTTCATTTCTATAATAAACAGTATAGAGAAATTACAAGTACTATGAAAGACATGAATTTGACAGCATCTGTCATATAATCATATATCTGATATATCTATATTACATATAGATAATGTAATATAATCATGGTATCTTTGAAACTAGAGAGTAATGACAGAAGTTGACCACAATTTTTAGTTCTTACAAAGAATTTGGCAGAATTTGGTTCACAGCTGTTGGTACTAGTTTAGGTTCAAAAAAGTTATTTTTACACATTCCAGACTATGTTTCTTTAAAATGTTTCTTTGTAGAAAGGGTGCTAATACCATGGTCCAAAGCATGTCTGTTTCCAAATTTCAAATTCTTTGCAACAGATTTTCCCTTACTAATCAATGCCATAATTTTCCATGACACAATGCAAACTGCAGCAGACTTTGGGAAGTCATATTTTCACTTCATTACCTCTACAGGCCCCCATCATTAATTTATTGATATTTCAGGATGGAGGTCTACTGTAAAAAAAAAAACCTCTCAGGATGCCTTATAATAATATATCTGTCAGTTGCTAAGAGCATAGTTTTGATATTAATACTCATATTGTGTATTTGAGACTTTCACTAGTTTTAAACTTTTCACTATGTATATTAAGTTCTACTCAAGGTCATATTACTTCTACTCAGTAAGTCACTTGCCATGTTTCTTCCCTTCTTTCACTCTTTTCTACAATACGGAAAATGGAATGCCAAAAGGAATGACTTTTTGCTTTTGTACAACAGCACAATCAGTGCACAAAGCAAATAGAGGAGATGGATTTGCATATCAATATGTGATTATAGTGCAATAGCCATACATTTTCAGTACCTTTTGTTAAAGCAACCCAGAGTGATATTAAAGAAGGTGTAATTTCATACAGATTGATTCTAAGTGATATTGAAGAAGGTGTAATTTTATACAGATTGATTCTAAATCAAATATTCATCATATCCTACTGAGATCCACTCCACACCATACATCTAAACCATCACCTGAATTAATAATGATAATGTAACATCAAAATTGATAATTTATATAAGACTAAGGTGTGTTCTGGGCCTGATTGAATATTCCTCTGCCTACTTTTGCAGTTTCACTGACAGTTCAAGCACTGAATGCTTCTAAGTTACAGATGATCACAGGGCAAATTATTTGAATTTTTAGGCATAGAGAGATCAACTATCTACAAATGCTGAAGTTTGAAGCCATTTTTTAATATCACGGCAAGACTAAGAAAGCATTTTCATCACACAGATCATAAAGAGATCTCCTTCTTTTCCTTATCACAGAACAAATTCTAAGCCATCAAAACCTTTTAAAATTAAAAGTAAGAAAAGATCTTGAAGAACATGTCTTCAAAACCACGCCTGACAGTTTTACTAAGAAAGTTATACCAAGTATGTGTGACTATCAGGTTTAAATACACCTGCATTCCTACTTGTGCCAATCCTTCAATAGAGACATTCTATTAGGCTTTTAAATATTTGTTGATTCAGGGACTTGAGCACAACTCTCCCAGACCCTGAAACTGAGTTCCCCAGTTCTGTGAGTACACAATCAAGTCTCTAGGTGGAGTTAGTTACATAAAGTTAAATAACACCATTAGCATCAACTGAGACTGATAAACCTCAGATTAGCCTATAGCTATACTCCTGTAGGGAAGTCTGGTAAACTACAATTTTTGATTTAGGAAAGATAAAACAAGATCCCAGCTATTTCACCACAGTATGTGTTTAAGGACTTATCTATTATGCTGACTGATTTTTTTTTTGAGTTCTCACTCAGAATATCTTCCCATTCAACAAGCTTAGCCTGAATTCTTGAAACTGCAGATACATTTACTTTACCAGTATTAAAACTCATACTGCTGCGGTGAACCAACCATAACGTACAATCCAGAGGAACCTTATCAAACAAGACACATTTTAGAGAATGATTTTTCTGAATCAATGACACTTTTATGCCCTAGTTATAGTCCCTGTGGTATATAGCTTTACTTATGGGAAAGTTTCTCCTCAGGTCACCATAAGCATGAGGAAAGACTCATGGCAGTGAAATCTAAATATTCAGCATTGCCAAGGGTTCCAAATCCTTTCTGTTCATCAAAGATCAAAAGGAGCAGTGAAAATACTAGTGATTTCTTACTAATAGAGAATCAATGAGTATTTCTCTTACAGAGGAAAAGATAATATTCAAATCAAGGGAAGAAACTTGACAGATTCTTATATTTTGCTAAAAATAGCCATTCACCTAACTGCTCGTATTATTCCCAGAGCAGATAATTTCATCTTAAACAAAATTCTCTTTTGATTTTCAATTCTTCTTCGAACATGACACATTCTTGTAAAGCAATAGACTATATATGTTAACCTTTTTGCCTACAACTGCTAACGGTGTACTTTAAATAGTATTGCCAAAAATTTACCACATAAATTCTCAGACAGTAATACATCTAAAATTCAGTTAGAAGCTTAATAAAAACTGGAGTGCTGTTACAAAACTCTTTCCCCTCATGCTTTATTTGCCAAGCAGCTATTTCAATCTGGCAACTGTAAAATATTGTGATTTTTTTTAATATATGAGTCTACCAAGATAATGTTATTTAGGAGTTGAGGTGCTTGACATTGACTTCTGACATTTTTCAAAAATGTTAAGATGGTTTTCAAGAACTTCAGGCTTCTACAGTCTGCAGCTGATAGCCTACTAGAATGACTGGTCTGAGATGTGAAACTCAGTTTTGACTTACTGCTATGGCCTTAGAAGCCTTGGCTGAATCTGTAACCTCAGACCATGTGATTTTCAGGCTCTGAGCTTCATCATATACCAGGTTTATTCTAAGCCCTAAAAGTCCCTTGGTTTATTTATCTCCAAGTTCTACACCCCTTGTCTTCTCATGCTTCATACGAGATGAAGCAGGCAACCATTACTCTTTCAAATATCAAGATCAAAGAATTTGCAGAATCACATTCTCTAGTTGCAACAGGAATTAATTCAACAAAGTTCAAATGACTGCACTGTATTTAGGGCAGATTGGATGATTACAGTTATCTTTACTGGCCTTACAACATATTAATATTTTAGGAATATGAAATCTTACATATTCTGTATTAATAATTTTGACAGTGTCAGGAGCCAGCCCGGAACCCTAATATCTCCCACAGCCTTGTGTCTGTCTGCATTATCAGACTAGAGTAGGTGCCCTGCCACTCATGCTCCAATCCTAATCCAGCAATCCCTGCTTTAGCTGCACGTGGGCCCACAGTTGCAGTTGAGCATCCTTGCAATGGGCACAAGTTGAGAAATGAATATATCTTTGAGAATGTATTTTAAGGGCTGTGCTCCATGCTGAACACACAATTTGGAGCTGTGCAGGATTATTTTGGGATCAACATACCTGTAGGAAGACACAGCACAGAAAACTCATTCTGTCAATTTCCTACAAAATTAAGTATAAAAAAGATACCCAGAGACCTGTGCTGACCAAAGTGGCAGTTTTACCTGGAATTTTAAGAAGTTAAATTAAACTGTTTGAGGATTCATCTCTACTTTTCTGTCAAAGCAACCAGTGGTGACTTAATGGCTGCTGTGTGTAGGCTTAACTGATCATTAAAAATTGTTGGGTTTTTATCATAACAAAAACTAGCCATCTTATAGTTTACTTTGGTTCATTTCCTTAGTAGCCTCCTTTCAGTGATTAAAGAAACTCTAAGGCATGATCTTAGACTTACAGATTTACATGTGTATTTCCTCCGGCTACAAGCCACTTATCTATCTGGACAAGAGCAAGATTTTAACTCATGAAATTGCAGCTCCAATTTTCATCTAAGAGGTGGCTGAAGAGAATGGAGCAGTAAGCTTAATATAAAAATGAGACCAGTGGTGAGGGAGGAGAAAAAACATAACCACTTTCCTTTTCTAATTTCTGTGGAATTTTGCACTGCCATTTTAGTAGCTGTACACCATTAACCAGCCCCTTTATCTCAGGTACACCAATTATTTATAGCTCGGTTTTCCACAAAGTTTACGGACAGATGACTTGGACTATACTGATAAAACATCCTCATAAAATCCTAATAAAACATCCTAGTAAAATACCTTAACTTGGAGTTTGCCTTCCTGTATTTGTCCTTTCCATGAAGCTGCAAATTTAAGACTGTCCACCGAACACCTCATTACTCTGCAATGGAAACACACATACAATAAGTCTTACAGATGTGTAACAACACGATATCAAACACAAAACCAAACCCAATGTATTTTCAATGTGTACCATATCATACTAAGTCTTACTTCAAAGAAAATTCATTTCTAACTGAAAAATAAAAATAACAATCAGCATTTAAACAGTAGCAGCTATTTTACTTCAAGGCAAGAAATAAAAATGAGGTGACTGATGACAGCAATTGACATAACTTTTTGGATCTGTGTCCTGAAAATGAAATAACCTTCCTCACACATAAGGAACAATGGCACATTAGCACAAATAGGCACATTATTTTCCCCTCACCTTGCAGTCTCCTGGCGTAAAGCATTGAGAAATGTGTCTGGATGAAACAGCTCAGAAAGGTCAAGGGTATCTGACAACAGTTTCTGTTTCTCTGCTTTTTCTACCCAATTCTACAAAAGAGAATAAAAAAAATAAAGAAAAAAAATCCTCAAATTGTTACACGATTTTTCAACAGTTTGAGTTAATGTGGGTATGTCAATTATTATGATTAATGAAAAATGTTTTTTGTAAACATACTGTAACCTCAAAGCTTAATATTAATTTCAATTATTTCAAACTGGTAAAAAAGGAAATTAAAACCTTTTTGAAACATAAAGAAAACCAGCAGTTTATGTATAACATGACTCATCCATTCTAAATACACTCATGTTTCATTCTTTGTTCATTGCAGTTTACTTTGTACAGTGAGAATTATAATTTTAACCATGTTATCATTGTTGAAACCCTATTTCACCTTTACTTACCAGGGAGTTTATGTTTTCCATCAAAATAGCTGCCCTTTTTGTTTGTTTGTTTTAATAAGTTCAGGAAAATAACTGCATTCCTTTCAGATATGCTTTAGGACGATTTTTTGTATAAATGGCATATTATATTGAAGAACCACTTGATTTTCAATCTGCAGTTAACAGGTTTTATAAGTACTTGCCAACAGGTTTAAGTATTTCCAACTACTAGGTTGATGTTGCCATTTTTAGTATATTAGTTTGAGACGCAAATTCACAGAATTTACTATAAGATAAAAACTGGCCTCTGTAATACTCAGTAATACATGAGTCTAATAAAGGTGGAAGGAATAACTGTGCTCAATTATCCTTACAGAGCACATGCCTCTGTAGT